>JACGCM010001549.1:1200000-2400000 GCA_014058105.1 Kingdonia uniflora
AACAGACCATTGTTGAACTTGTCGAGATTTTTCCTTTTTTGAGAGTACGAGTTTGAGGGGGTATTTTGTAATAACTTTGATGGGGTGAGCTTAGAAATATGGACGGAGTTTTCTGGAGATATAAACCAAGGTGAGCAATTGCTTCACCGTGGTAGTATATCGTTTTTCTGCAGGCATAAAAGTTTTAGTGATAAAGTAAATAGGTTTCTCGATCCCTGCATTTACTCGAATAAGGACAAAGCCGATGGAGTCAACAGTGGTGGATAAGTACATGGTGAGTGTTTCGCCATCAATTGGAGTACTCATTATAGGAGGATACCCCAAGTATTGTTTAAGATCTTGGAAAGCCATTTCATAGTTAGGAGTCTAAATAACTTTGTTTTGCTGTTTGCTCAAAAGAGGAGTGAGGTTGCCATGAAGAAGAAGGTAAAGAAGTTTGCATCGATCATATGACTTTGAGATCAATCTGTGAAGAACGATTATCTTGCCGATGAATTTTTGAACAACTTTTTTCTTTCGAGGAGAGGGTATTGCCATGATTGCTTTGATTTGAGCTGGATCGATTTTGATTCCACTTTTCCTGACTAGATGGCCCAGGAATTTGCCAGATATGATATCGAATTGACATTTCTCTGGGTTGTGTTTTATCTGGCACTTGTGAAGGATATCGAAGATAGTTTGGAGGTTATTGAGATTATCTTCCCTATTTATGTTTTTACAGATCATATCATTGATATATACTTCCATGATTTTTTCGAGCTGATCTTTAAACATTTGGGTGACCAGTCGTTGGTAAGAAGCCCTAGCATTTTTTAACCCAAAATGTATTACTGTGTAATAGTAAAGTCCTCTTTCGGTTATGAAGGTTTTTTTTTCTTGATCTTCTTCGGCAAGTGGAACTTGATTGTATCCCGAGGCTGCATCCATCATAGAAAGAAGTTTGTGTCCTGCGACTGAGTCAAGAAGTTGTGGAATTAGTGGTAGCAAAAAACTATCTTTGGGTTTGAATTTGTTAGGTTCTGCGAATTCGACACAGACTCGAAAATTGACATTTTTTTTGGCACAGCGACGATATTAAAAACCCACTTTGGATATTTAGCTTATCGAATAAATCCTACGCGAAGGAGTTTATCAATTTCTTTGTTCACTGCATCGCGAATTCGGTGAGCTAGATTTTGTCATTTTAGGATAATTGCTTTTCTATCTGGAAGGAGGTTAATGCGGTGGCAAGTGATTGAAGGATCCATTCCTGGCATTTTTTGGAAAGTCCAGCCGGAGAGGTCTATGTTTTTCTTAAGTAGAAGTATCATGCCTTCTTTTTCGTTAATTGACAGCTTGGATCTAATAAAGGTTGTACATCCTGGGCCATCAAGTTCAACAGTTTCGACCATTTCAGTGTCATGCTGCTCAAAGGCGAGTGGTTCTTCATGCTGTAGTTGCTATTCCTTGAGAAGTTTAGCTGTATGAGGGTTAATTGTGGTATTTTTGCACATTCGTGCAACTGCTTGGCTGCCCTTGATTTCATAGATGCCGTGATTCGTAGGAAAATGCAGTGCTAAATGATAAGTTGAGGGTACTACTTTGATAGAATGTAACCAACTGCATCCCAAGATGCCCAAATATTTGGGCTCTGCATTAATGAAAAGAAATTTAAAGAATGTGGTTTATGAACCTGCTTGAACTGGCAGGGTGATTTCTCATGTGGTTGATTCTTTCGAACCATTGATGCCTGTGATTTCAGTTGTCGAAGCTTTTACGGAATCATCAAGGCCCAGAACTTTGATCGCCTTGCGGAATAAGGCATCTGTGGTACTTTCAGTATTGATGAGAAGTGTATGCAAGTAATCCTGTCCAACTTTTAGCATAATAACAAGAGGGTCATCATGAGGGTATTGTACATGACTGGTATCGCAGTCCTTAAACATTATCTGGTAAGGAAGTTTGGATTTACAGGTACTTGGAAGGAGTTTTGCCGATTTTTCTGAGGAAGTCATTTTGCAGCAAGACATAATACGATCATCTTGTTTTCTTTTCTTCCCTTTTTTAATATCGATCATATGCAAATGGCGAGTTTGGCCCTGGATATGATTTTGTTCGACTTCCATGTTTTTTGTTTGCTAGTCGAGAAATTTTTGAATGTCGACGACATAATTGTGGAGTCTTCTAGCTAAGAGGATACGATGAAAAATATGTATGAGGGAGTAACAGCTATCAGTTTCATGACTATGTACATTATGATACGGACATAAGGGTCTGTTCGGAAGATCTGTAATAGCTTATGGCACGCGATATCACTCGTCTCCCTTTATCGTCGGCAAGATAGTAGAGATGGTTGCTATCATAGGTGGAAAAATTGAGACAGGTCTGTTGGGCTTGCCCTCCTTTCTTCTAATGTTATTAGTGTTTTTGTCGCGCGGCTTCAGTGGTGAAGTAGTGACTGCTCTTGGGATGGGGTTGAAGATACTTCTCGAGATTGTACGACAGAGGAGATTTTGATCTTTTCTTTCTTCGATCGCTCCAGCTCGATGTAATTATTAACCACGTCAATCATTTCAGTGACCGTACACGGTTTGTGCAGAGTAAGATCTTCGTTAACTTTTGAGTCGATATGCAAGGCGAAGGTGAATGCTGGAACCGCAATTTTGGGGCCTGAATTTCTAATCTTCCATGTTTCCTGTAGGAAATGTTTATTAAAATTTGCCAAGGTTTCTTTCGTGCCTTGCTCCAAGTAAAACAAAAAGTCCACGGTGATTTCACGCTCCCTAGCATGAGCGCAGTTCGATTCAAAAAGATTTTTCCATTAGCTTAAAGTAGTGATGGAGGCTTCTTGGATAGCTTGGAACCATCGGAGTGGTTCCCCTTTTAGGCTCATGTTGAATATTCGACACAACATATGATCGATTTTGGAGTATAACCCAATTGCGGCTTTGAAATGTCAAACATGTACAAGCAGATCAGTGAGGCCTTCATACTGGATGAATTTGGGCATATGGAAAAAATTTGGAATGGGAATATTTTCGAGGTATGGGGAGATGGGGTTTGTTTCGATCCAATCCAGCGCAGATCGTCGGCTAGGGATGTCTCAGTTGATGGATTGAATTTTGTTTTTAAGGTCATCCAAAGTAATGAATTGTTGTGGGGGAAGAGGTAAGGCTGTAATCTGAGGAACAAAATTGCCCTGTCCCTCTGGCCCTAATCGATCTCTAACGGGCCTCCTTTCTGGCGGAGGGGCTTGATGATGTGTACGTCGACTTCCATGGGATGTCGAGGCTGAAGAAGTTAAACCAAAATGTCGAGAGTCTCCATTTGGATTTCCAGATCTGGATTGAGAGATTCACTGGTCGTCTTCTCTCTGTTGATCAACACGTTAAACTGCTCTAGATCGATGTTCACTGCGAGCCAGTGGCGGTGACGCTTTGCGAGCTGTAATTCGATCTTGTGTTCTTTACAATCGTTCCATCTTTTTTTGATGTGTTTGACTTTGCTGAACCAGGGCTTTTCTCCATTCACTTCTTTCTGTTTGTAACGCTTGAGCGTGGATGTGCTAATTTTCTAGTCTCTGAGTTTTATCTGTGGCCATTTGTTTTTGAAGTTCAAGGACTGCACCGTATAGATCAAGAGCTTTTGGAATGTCCTGGTCTCTAGCAGTGCTAGAATGACTTCTCAAGTTCATGTTTGTCATCGGATGGTGTTTAGATTAAAAGTGGTAGAAAAAAGTATGGACTTCTCACAGATGGCGCTAATTGTAATGGCATATTTTCTGGCAGGAAAGCCTTCGCCAATACTTGTTCGCAAGGATTGCATAATAAAGAGATAAAAAACAAAGATTTTATATGGAAAAATTAGCAGAAACCGAGAAAAACCATGACCTCAAGGTGGATTTGATGTAAAATCTAGTAGATGCTAGTTATTATAAGTTTTTAGAGTGCTACTAGTGTTTAGGATTGAGAAATGTAAGACTTGCGGTCACTTTAGAACCTATTCTCTGCCTGTATTTATAGTATATACAGGCAGTATACAAAAAGAAAGAAAAAGTCTCCTATTTTTGGGGTAGTGGGCAAACTTTGCGGATCTCTAACAGTTCCTTCTTGACCGGGCTTCAACGGCTACTTTCTGTAAGTTGAGGACTTACAAAATCTTCTAGAATGGAATTTTGAGCTGTCTTCGACTCCAAAGTGTTGAGCTATCTTCGACTACAGAGTATTGAGTTGTGTTCGACTACAGAGTGTCGAGTTGTCTTTGACGACAGAGTGTTGGCTTATTCTTGTCGAATCTGGAAATTATGATACTGCACTATCGATTCATCCCCTCCCCTATCCAATTTCTGTTTATCTATGTTAGGCAACAAGAAAAAATGTTCATCCCCTGATGATATAGTACAATCTCTGAACAGCCTACCAGCATGTTTTTTAATGTTGTCTCATTTTCTGCCTACAATAACTTTAGATTTACAAAACACTTTGAATATATAAAAGTTTGGAAGGTACGATGCCAATTAACTAGGAAAATTTAGAAGTTGAGTGAGTACTACTTCATCCTCTCTATTAGACTCTACATTTACAGATTCTACGTTCTCAAACTCAAATCTACGACCAGAGGTCGACGTCTCCATATCAGGTAAAGTCTTCATCTCAATTATTGGCTTAAAAATGAGGTTTGATTCTATAACAGATATTCCTAATGCCCAATCAACATACAGGTCTTGGTATTCTGTCAACTTATAATCATTTTTTATCTGTACACATCCATACACACATCTACGTATATCATATACATTTCTCTTTTTACATATAAATCAAACAAATTTTTATAAGTTACTATAAATAGCAATCTTTCGAAAATTTAAAAAAAAACATAAAATCTTTCAAATCCATATTCATAAAATCATAAATTATTTGCTAACCGTTAACGTCAGAATATGAATATAAAGCATCACAAAATCCATCCATCGAAACGCTGCTGGGCAACCACCGTCGTGACTTTGTCTCTGTAACCTTATTTCTTCTTGAGCGATGATCACACTCGTCTAATCTCTCAGTTGAATATTGATGAACGCATAATTATAATATTTTTAATATACCCAAACATGTATTTTAGTCGTCCATTATTTTTAATTTTGGGCACTTATGTACATTTGTTTGATTGCAGCTATTGGAGATGGATATTTGAAACCATGATCTTAAAGTCAAGTAAATATGTCTCCAGCAGTTCATAGTAGAAAAGGATTAAGACACAATATATTTGGTCTCAAGATTGAAGAAATATATACACAAATATTCTTAGAGAATAAGATCAAATAATATATTCCATCCAAGATCCTTGAAGATATTTTATATTGATGATATATACAAGAGTTTCCATGAAGAAAGATCTTTATATTACTTAAGGGAATTATATGCAAGAATCTTAGGTAATTGGTTGTAAAATCAGAATATATTATTGTGAAAATAATCTTTACAATTTAATGTATAGTTTCTAAATTTGGGTTCCTTCTCCTATAAATGGAACCCTCCCCCATTGTAATTGGGCATATCATATTGAAGCAAGTTTATAAGAAATAAAGTCATAGTTTTATTTAATTGTCTCTTCTTCTCTTTTAGTTTAATTTTTGTTAATGTCTTCATTAGTTGTTAATGCGATGAAGTCCGAGATGAGCAACTAATCTCCTAGCTAAGGCTAAGATGAGGCCTCTTCTTGGAGAAGTAATAGTTGGTATTAATTAGGTTCTAATTATTTTTCTCTTAGTACTTTATGATTGATAAGCTAGTGCATCATACCGAAGGCTTGACCATAGCTTCGGTTTGGTGTACGATAACTTTGGATATAAACAAATGCTACTAACCGTAGACTTGATTTAGAGATCAAAAAAGAGAAAATATTAGAGAACTCACTCAAGCCTAGCCATGGTTGAGTTGATAATTCTCTAAGGCACTCTTCACCATCACTTAAAAGCATAACCACTAAATGCTTGACCATAAATTTAGTGGTTTATTTTACAAACATCGTATGTGTCTTAACACGAACATATGAAGGGTGAAAATATTAGAATTAATTTATATATCGATTTGTGCTTTGAAAGATAGAGGTCAAGTTCGAACCTTAACTCTCTATCATTAAGTTTTATAATAATTTTTATTTCTTCTTCTTTGATTGATCTCCTACAAAACTGTAATTCGGCCTAGAAAGTATTTATTTTCCTAAACATCCTTATGGATTTGATTTCACTCATCCATGTTATAATTCGACAACTGTTTTTTTAGCGGGTATTTTGTAGAGACTCTAAAAACCTCTTATCAAATGGCGTCGTTGCCGGGGATGCATCATTGAAAAATATTCCTTCTAATACTGAATTTTCTTTGTTAGTTTTCTAATTTTGCTAATTGATGTGCTATCAAGGTTAGTTCGAATCTTTACTTCTAAATGTTCAAAATAATGGATATTGGTGAAACAATCAGTTGACTTCATAACTCTCGTTCATATCTTTCCAATGATTTCAAAATTCCTTGTTTCTTATATAGTAAGTTGTAGTATAGTGGACCGGTATTAAACTTTGTACTTGAATATTTTATGGCTTTTGACCATCTAAACTTCACAATTAGGAAATACGTTTTATACGAAAGTTTTTGATAATTCAAAACCCTTTTTAAATTGCCATAGATCATATTTTTTTGCTTAGTTGTCTAAGAGTTACATCTTTTTGAAACAACAGTAAAAACAGTCTCAACAAAGGACACCGTTGTTCATTAATCACTTGTTTTGTGCATGAAGGAAGCTAAATCCTAGAAAACTTCCTTCTTGAATATTTTTTCCTTTCTGAATTATCTTTCCAAATTGATATTATTTAATGCTCTCTCTCAACTGAGCTAAAAGATATGGACATTTGAAAATAAGGGCATCATAGACTACAATAAACTTGGAAATTGGATTAATATTATTGTTGCAAGTTTACTATTTCTTTTTCTCTTGTTTTGTAGGATAGTCACAAAGTTCGAAATGAGACGGACAATACGTAAAGCTAAAAGTATCATCAAATCCATCCTTTTTGTGCCCCCTAAGTAAAGGGGCACTTCCTTCTTTAGCCCCCTAAATGATGGGGCGGCCACAGATTCACCGGGAAAGACATCCCATTGGTTGGTACCTCTATACACTTTACATCTAGAAGAGGTTCATATCCGCTCCACCCCAGTACTAGGAACATAAAGTCATGTGGACTGTGCAAATACACGTTGCTCTAATAAAAGCTTTGTTGTATTTGGATTGACCTATTGACTTGTTTAAATGTCTCTTCATTCCAACATTAGTAAAGTTAAAAACTGTTAGAGACTTGTGGGATTTCATCACCCAAAAAGCTTTCTAACAAGTGGGACCACCCATTAGGGATACGAAGAAATTCGTATCACAAAAAAATTAAATCTCCCGGACCTAAAATTAACTAATAATAAGAAAGAGTAACAAGATTCCTATGGGATTTCATCACCCAAAGGATAGGTGAACTGGACTGAGGTACAAACACGAGTTCGTTGGATGCGGCCCCAGCCTATTGCCGTAAAATACTAGTTATAGGTTTGCGACGTCACCGTTCTGAGTGCTAACGTACGATAAGGCAACTCGCTCAGACGTGAGGGCTAAACATCTACTATAAGGTAGTACTAGCACAGTGACGCAGGGGAGTGTAGGAACCAAAGCCTTTGACCATCCTACCCTTTTGTGAACATAGAAGAATATAAGGGATACCTACTTATTACTTCTTAACACTTCAACAAATATAGATTTTCATGTCATTTAAACAACATCATATTATATGAAATTAACGTGATAGTTCCAAAGTTACAATCAATTCTCGTAAATGACTTAATGCTTTGTATTTTCATGTCATTTAATTAAAAAGAGACATTAATTATCATATTGATACCCCCGCCAACGTCAGTTTTAGTAATGACTTTGAAAATAAATGACGTACATAGCTGCTTTTAAGTCATTTATTCGAAACTAACGTTATTTTGTTTATTCTAAAAATAGCGATAACTAAGAGAGATAGTTTATAAAGAAGATGTAAAATTTGCGTGAAGGAGAGGGTAGCAGATTTGGGTATAGAGGAGAGGTCTTTTAGAGATTGAAAATTGCAGAAAGATCGGAAAAAGAATTCGTCAAAGCATGAACACCCAACCTTCTCATGGTCCAATTCTCTTCAGATCGGCTGCTAAGATCCTCTGGAAAACCATTCGCGATCAGCAATCTCATATTCCTCCGTTTGTTGATTTCAATTTCCTTTATTCTAATTAATTGAGGGAGTTTGAGATTTATTTATTGGGTTTGATCTCATTTCAGTTTCTTTAATTGGGCTTGTTTTAATTTTAGTTTTACTAATTGGGTTTGTGTCAATTTCGTTTTGATTGATTGTTTTGATTTTAATTTCATTTATTGGGTTTCTGCCTAGAATTCTGGGAAAAAAATTATGTGTCAATATAGACACACATACTAACAAGGACAGGTGTAGGCCTCCATACATCTATATGAATCTAATACAACTTCTAGAGGACAGAGATATCGAAGATCAAACGAATTAAACAAAAACAGCTTCAGATGTCCTAGAATGGGTTGAATATTCAATCATCTGTAAATAGTTCTTAGATCTATTGCAAATTGCAACTTCCATGCTAGTAATATTAACTATTGAAAATCTAATGTATAATTTATGTTCGAGATCTAAATGGGGCTCTCACGAATCCTTAATTAACATAAATCCAGATTTAGGCACGTAATGCATTACAAGAAGAATGCGATTGGTAATTTTAGATTGATTAGGTTGCCAAGACATATAAGTATTTCTACAATTTGCGCCATAATCAATTGACAATAGACATTATTGTAAGCTATATACTCTCTAATCAAATCTGTACTGGTCACCGACACATTTAATCGTGTCAATGCTACATTGGACTCCGTGCTATCTATATTCTTTCACCGATTTCATAATTGTCGTATGTTGATGTTAATTCGAACACTTCCATCAATGCTCTTATTTCTTTCTTGAGAATAGAATTTTTATTGTTTATTTCTAATATATATATACTAATAATACCAGTGGCTCGCCACGGCAAAAATAATTATTGAAGGCGGCATCTTGATTATAAATGTATGTACCGCAATGGTTTTGACGAAACCAATATTTCAACAATTTCATTTATTTTAGCTTGAATATTGAGGGTAACATATTTTCTTCTCGAGATAGTTCCCTACATTGACTACTAATCAATTTCTTACATGGATGTTAAGTCATATAAGCTAAATTGAGTGAAGAGTCATGTGAAAAACATTGAATTTCTTTGGGGGTCCATTCACCACAAAATGTTTTTGCACTTGTTTCAATCTCCTGTACATTCTTAGATATTGTGTTCGTGGTATTCCCATTAGAATTTTCTTGATATTTGCGATATCCTTGACAGGAATTTGAACCGAAAAAGACTTCCTGTTAAAAATATCACTAAATGGAGGAACATAATGGTCGGATATCAGTACTGGGATACATTCTGCATAGATGGCTTCAATAACTCTGGGGCTTGCAACTTTATATCCACTTTGGCATAAGAAATATTTGTTCTTCTTTAACATTTCGTTATAAGATACTCCTTCCGAAAGGCTATCGTAAACTTGAACATCTTCGTCTTTGTTCTTCCATTGTTCCAAGAGCAATAGTCTAATGTGGTCGTGTAAACGACCAACAAAGAATGTAAGTATTAAAGGAGTTGATGGGGAAGGACCACCAATAGGCCCAGTAATTCCCCTGTCCGAAGATAAATTTTAGGAAAAGATACATCTTTTGAAGGGTTGAATCCTTTTGATGTATTTGCATTGCACAAAACGCGGATGAAGTTATGGAATAATTGAGGAACGTGCGAAGATGTACTTGGCCCCTGTATCAAACCAACATATGTTAAACGTGAGATCAACAAAAATGGAAACTCTGGCAACTGTAAGTATCTAATTAGGCACGAAGATGTCCGACTTACCTAGTCATGGCAATAAAGCATGAAATGATCTCCACCAAGGCTCCGGTTCCAATAAGGATATTTTCCGGCAATTAAGACTAACTATAAGTATCTTAATGGGTTGTATTCGGGCTTTACAACCTAGTCTTAATAGAATCTTCTTCAAATGGTCTTGTTCATGTAAGCGGTCAAATATTTTATAAATGATTTAATTTTATATATTTTGGATAAGATCTTACATTACATATTTAGATATTTCACTGATTATATTATTTCAAATTAGCCCGCGTATTTCTTGTTGGAGGCCTCATAATAGTTCAAATATTTGTAAAATCCTTAATAAATATTCAAATTGATTGTGAAATACATTTTCTAATGGAGATCAAAAGATAAGGTAATAAATAGCAAACAGACCTAAGAGATAATTTTTATCAGATGATGGCGTCCACCACGGTCGTGACTGCATATGTGCATTAAAAGTTAATGCTTTGCATCTTTCCTCACTTGAATAGTCAATCAATTGAATACCAAAATTCATGTTTTCTAGAACGCGTTGATAGAATGCAACTCATTACACGTCTTCCTCAAATAAGGTAATAAGTAGGGCATAAAATATATTGCATCTTCTTCATCAATATTATCTGCCTTTTGCTTTAGTTGTAAAATGGGGGCTTCAATCCTAGCCATCCAATACTGATGAGAATGCTGCAATCTTTCTTTAAACTCAACAAACTCAACTGCCTGAAACAATAAATTAATGGAAGCTAATTATGATAATATCGGGCGGTGGGAATCAAGATCTCTAAAAATATTATATGCAAGACTTTCAAGCAAGATATATAGTTCAAATTTATATCCAAATAGATTTCCAAACACATCAATGTAGTATATGTATGTTATGCTCCTTTCCTACTTTACATTAGTCGGTAATAAAAACATTAACTAAAAATAATGGAAATTTTTAATACAATCTTGGTGGCTGGTAGGGATGTAAATAAGTATATTTGGAGAGTCTGAGTTGGGTCTGAAAAATCAAAATCCAAAAATATATGGTAATCATAAAACCAAATCTGATCCAATCAAATAAGACCCAAATGACTCATAAATCGCCTTATGAGCTTAGATACATATCAATACGTAACGACCAAAATTAATAATAAGCACAATAATGAGCTTAGATACATATCCATATCCAAAATCCCCATATAATATTTGAACAACGGAGGAAAATGAAACCAATCACCCAATATACATGCAATCAATAAATCAAACCAATGACATGCACTCTTTCCATTTTCTGAAATTGCATTGCATTACTTTGAACTTGAAAATTATGATTGCTCATGTATCAAACAAAGCCACCCAGAAATCAGAGAAAAGAAGAAAAAAAATGTAATAAAAGAATAGAGATCGAAATCGGGATGAACCTGAGTCTCGATGAAACACTTCACAATGGAGAACCCTAATCGATTGAAACGCTACAAATCAGAAACCTGATCATTTAAATCTCAATTCAATGAAGTGAACCCTTAATCGTGGAAATCAGAAACTACCAAAATCTAAAATCCTATATTTATTAAATATATTACCCCCAAATACCTTTGGAGATTATCGATGACTTTGTGTTTGAACCTAAATGGCAGGTTCATTTGCCATTCTGATAGCTCTTTTTGAAGACGATTCGCAGCAATTTTACTCAAAGCCTGAAAAAGGAACACCAATTTGGGGAATTATAAGCAAAAGTGGGGATGAAATTGTAAAAATTAGAGCTTTCCTCCCACCCCCGCCACTATTACCAACCGTACACCCATGATCGCCTTCATCACTCAAAGCCAAACTTATAATGTTTTTATAACAACTCTTCAATCTCTACCTTTTATGTTTTTTTGATAGGAAATAAATTAACTTGGTTTTGAGATTTTCTTTATTGCATTTAATCAAAACTCTACCAAACTAAGCCTAACACTATTAGTATTTAGTAAAGTACAAATATACTACTGCTAAAGACCTTAAAGTGGAGACTTTAGAAGAAGAGAGATCCTTTGGCTTAATAGCAACCTGAACCCTCTCGAGACTTCCATTTTGTGTGCTTCCTTATGCTCTTTTATCTATCAAATTTAACAGGAAAGGAGCATTATTTTTCAGGAAAGAGAGTAATAGGATAAATGTAATTTTTGCAACCATTATCCACCATGTTGGGAACAAATTAAAGGCCAGAATTACAACTGTTAAAGATAACAGATAATGTATCTGTAATTGGTGCAGCAAACACATTCTTCTCATACAATAACTTGATTGCCTCTTTCAAATAATCCTCAGAATGCAACTCCAAAACTGATCCAATAATAATTATCAAATTTGTGCACTTAGTCATTAGCCTTATAGCCCTATAAAAAATGTTGCAAGAACATATTCCTGATGAGTTTCTTATCCCTGGGATTGAGTTGATAGTACTGTGATCAAAAAAAAAATGAAGAGCACTCCCTGAATCGATGGTTGTATCGTCATGGGACTTAGTTTGTAAAGTTGAGATTATTGTTTGTTTCTTCGGACCAAATCACTCTCTGAATCCTTAATTATGTTCTCAATGTGCCTTAAATCCATCTCACATTTTTCTCTAAAAAATTTGGCACTGAGGATGAGAGATTTAGAGGGGGAGGGTACATGCAGACTTGCAAGTTGCGACCAATGGAGAGAACCTTGAGACGCAAAGCTTCGCAAGCCTAGGTATTTCGAGTTGATGGGGTAATTTTGTGGGAAAAGCAAAAGGCATACCTATTAAACAAAAATTGGGTATATTCTTTGATATTTCAAGTGGTTTTTTTAATCCAAAATGGGAATAACACATTCACCATATTTTTACTAATATGTCATGCATATGAGTATCCATGATATAATATTTCCATCAGAAAATAGATGATGTTGTAGACAAACACAGATAAAGTAAGCAGAACTACATGGTGCTGATTATTGACTCTTTTAATTCTAGCTGAACCAGGAATGCAAATTCAGGGAGAAATCTTTTCAATGAAACTTACTGAATAGTTCTACAAAATTAATACCCTCAGAGTCAAGAAAGATAGCATTAAGATTCTTACACGAATTTCTTCAACTGTCCCCTAAGCAGCTTGAGTCTGCAACTCATTTTCTTTAGCTATCATCAATTATAAGCGCAAACTTATAAGGAATAAGAGGCTCAATCAAGCAGTTGTTTCAAGCTTACAGGCAACAATGGTTGTATAGACCGGGTGAACAACATGGCCATCTTTAGGCTGAATTTGAACAAACTTCCATCCATTCATCTTGTGATGCTGAAACTTGACACAACCTTTTTTCAGTGCATACAATGTGTGATCTTTTCCAAGCCCCAAGTAGTTCCCTGGATGGAAACGGGTCCCACGCTGTCAAACAATTATGTTTCCAGGAATCACTTTCTGCACATTGAAAACTTTAGTAAGATGATAATAGAAAATGGAAATGGTTCAGTCGGTATAAAAAGTGTATAAGCATCTCAATTGATGTGGGTTGATGTTATAGAATGGATATAGTATGTAGCTTGCTGAAGAGGGCACCTGATTCTACGTAATTCAAATGTATCAGCTTCAGCTTTCCCTTATGTAGATGTGCATCATTATTGTGCTGCGAAAAGCATAAATCATGAGGATTTGCATTAATTTGTCACTGCCTTTAAACATCGATACTTCAGCTACCCTTATGTAACCCTTGTGTTTGAAATTAAATTATGTACTATATAATTTGTTTGTTTGGCTATTCATGGACTTTCCCCAGTATTAAGTTGGTGAAAAGGAGAGTAGAGAGAATCCTTGGGAGAACTTGATAGGTCATTTTTCAGTGATTCTAAAAGGTTGCGTACATATAATCCCTTGTGGGTTTTGATTGTATTGTGTTAAATATAAACTTCGCATATGAAGATTCATAGGTAGCAATCCAATATAGGTTCTATCAGACTCGTGGTTACAGGGCTATGTCGACTTGGAGAGGGTTTTCTTGCTAGGAGACAGTTCCGATGCGAATATGGTCCATAACATGGCGATGCGGACTGGAGATGTTGCCAGTCCTGTGAACCGTCTTGGTGTTGCTTTGATCCAACCTTACTTTTGAGGGAAAGAAAGGATTGGGTCAGTGGGAGCTTTCGATGCAGATAAACTTATAATTTCGAATAAGATATAGACTTTTGCATATCCATCAATCATAGGACACGATGACCCTCTTGTGAATCCATTTGCGGCAAAGGCACCAAGTCTGTCATATCTGAGTTGTACACATGTTCTTATTTTCTTTACGGATCAAGATATTTATAGAGATCGTGGGTGGCTTTATTATGAAACATTGAGGAAGAGCGACTGGAGAGGAGTAGTTGAGATTATGGAAACAAAAGGAGAAGATCATGTGCTTCATCTCTTCAGCCAAACTTCTCAGAAGGCTCTGACATGATCAAGCGCCTAGGTTCTTTCCTAAATCAAGATAAATGTACAGGGATCATGTAAGGACTGATTTTTTATTAATCAATAAAATGCTCCATCTGGAAGATCCTCCTTAAATTTATGTTTACCACACACACTGATAGCCTAATAGCTCTTCACGCCTTCACCCTACATTTTAATTTTTTGACTTTCTCCTCCAATCTCACGGTTTCTGTCACTGAATAGGAGAGTTACCTGAACATGTAAGGTAGAATTCCACCTTGCACACAATTAGCTTGCATTCCCACAAAAAATTTCTTCCTCCTCAACTTAAACAAATACGAATATCAAATGAACTCAAACCCCAAACCTTCAAAAGCCCTTATAAACCTAAAAACCAAAACCACACTATTTTCCCTCAATTTTGAACCTCTGGGGTGAGCTAAACTTGAGAATTAAAACAACCTCATTATAGCAATCAATCTAAAAAAACAACTCAATCAAGAAAAAAAAACTTTATTTCTGAGTTTAAAGTGTAATCGAACCTGATTTTCAAATGTTTTGCTCCGATCATAAACAGCGAATCATCTGCTCTGTATTAGAAGATACCACATTTACCTAAAGATCAAAACGCAGAGACCTTCCGAGCATGGGCAGAAGAAGTGTTCATGGTTGAGTCGGGGTTGAGAGAGAGAGCAGAAGATGGAGTCCGCTTTGGGAGATATGATTCGGGAGAGAAAGAGAAGAAGTAAGACTTATCAACTTCTTTCCGTGTTTTGTCAAATCTACCCCTAGGTATAAAGAGTCAAAGTAATTTAAGCCTTCCATCTCCCTCCTTCCCACAAATCCCAACCCCTCTTTATCCCTGAGACAATGGCGAATATGTCTATACAAAAAACACCGTTGCCTAATGTATAATAGATATATTTGCACATTGTTTGTCATGTAGGAACTACACAAATCCTTACCTTCATGTGAATCCTTCAACAATCAAGGGCACAATGTAGGTATCTTTTCTTAGATTAAGCACATTTCCTGCATATATTAATGTTTTGCTTGTAGTTTTCACTTCCAAATGCTTATATCCAGTCTCTATTAGGTCCCTCCCGATGGAAAGAAAAAAGAACCTGAGAGTAATGTGCTCCTTGCTTCAATTGAAAATTTGTAATATACTGTCACTGTGGATGTCCTTCACACGGTAATTTTTTTTTTCTTGGTCTAGTTTTAAGGACATTTTTATGCATACTTGCATCGAATAAATGATGTAGGTTTTGACTATTTCAGGTATTCTCAGCATTTGGTACTGTCCAAAAAATTGTTATATTTGGAAGAAAAAAATGGTGGAATGCAGACACTAGTTCAGTACCCTAGTACGATTATTGTTTGTTATATCTTGATATCCTATTATGTTCTTCTTGTTCTTCTATACTGTAGTTGTATACCTTTATATATATTTATGCTCATCAACTGCTAGTTTTATCTCGCTAACCAGTTGTTAATTAATTCCAGTTTTCAGACCTCATAGCTGCTGCAGTCGCTAAATAAGCTTTAGAAGGACATTACATCTATGATGGTGGCTATTGTAAGCTTTATCTGTCATACTCTCGTCATATTGATCTCAAAGTTATGGCATAATATATGTTTTTGAGTTATATCCATGGCAAGAAAAAGAAAAGGAAACTAAGAAAACAATTTGCGAAGAAAACAAAACACCACCCTCAATGTATGTTTCTTCATACTCCTTTATTTTATTTAGACTTTTACATATTAGGCTGCTGCATAAACTTTTTTCATATAACATGTTATAAAGTGGACAAATTTGGTGACTTAGTTGTTGCCTTTCACACTCTGGCTATTTAGTTCTTTGTTGTGTCTCTAATTGTAATATTATTTTTATTATTGATTGTTCTAATCTGGCTACATGTTGATTTCATTCTCATGGTTCATGATTATCAAGGCAGCTAAAAGCATCACCTAGCCTTTTTGCCCCGGTATGATTCGATACTTTTAAACATGTATTTCAAAATTTATTTCAAAAACAAACCATGAGCACACACACCTAATCCTCTCGATTCTCCCACATTTCAGCTCCATAAACATCTTCTGGGCTCCCCAAATTTAAAACTACAAAACCCTAATTTGCTCCATTTTTTAATCTTTTCTTCGAATTGTTTTTACAACGCGGTAGTAGAAATAGTTTAAATGGGTGCAGGGATGTTTTTTATTAGCGGGTCAACAATACATTGATTTCTAGGAGTGGCAATAGGGTTTACTTAATGGCAGAGTATGGTACTGTGCCTTCGTGTTCTAAATTACCGTTGCAAAGAAGTTTCTATAAACTGAGCAGCTTTACACCTATCCTACACAGTTGCAGAAAGCCATCATATGGGAATTTTTTAGTTATTACTCAGCTCTCTTCGAGAAAAAACTATGTGTTCAGTGTTCCTACTGCCCCTACTTTTGAGACGACCTATGAGTATCAAAGAAAGCTTCTCGAGTTGTTGCTTGGGGACTTTGATGAATCTTGAGAATGTTACACCCTCAAATTGGACACCTGTTATTGATGACGTACTATTGACTATCGGTGTATTTCTTCCATTTATGGCTGGAATAATACCGTCACAGAAAGCTTATTCTAGTTTGAGACAGAACGTCTCAAACTATGATGCTGTTACTGCTAATCTTACATCTTTGGGTAGTGATATGAGCAGTGAATTCAATCCAGTGTATGTATGGGATGAAGTGAGAAGGAAACTCATGATTGCACAAAATGCTGTTATACAGGACGATAATTTAAATAGTAAAGTTGATCAACATGAGAAAAACAGTGAAAAACTTCCCTTTAGTTTGTATGCCATTGCTGAGATTCCTCGATTACGACTGCTTTAGGCAACTTTGCAACAGCTGGAGAAAGAGGTCAGTATTATTTCAGAAAGCTATGAAACTGTAAATAAGGACACTCAGTCGGGACTTGTTGTAGAAATTATAAAGAAATGTGGTAAGTCAGTATGCCTTGCATGGCTAGAAGAGGAACTTTATCTGGAGAGCAGGAAACATGACAAGGCACTTCTTTCTACGACTTTATGGAAGCTGAAAGACGAAGGCACTATTTTGCAAAACATTAAAAAGTCGAGCAAAGATGACATATATGATGATTTACTGTTCTATCTCAGATTTGGTTCTATCAGGGAGGGAAGCAGCTATGACCTTTCTTGTGCAGCATGGGGTTGACATCTTAGAAGATCTCGTGATTACTTTGTCAGATGGAATCACAGGCCTTTATTTAGAGCTTATTTCCGTTGACGGTGACATGTCAAGTGAAATGAGTCGACTGGGTTTAGATTTGTGTTCATTGTGAACCCGAGCCCTTCAAAGATTACGAAACGAGGCTGCGTTGGATCGGTGGCTGCACCAGAATATTGAGTCCGTTGTTTCAATGAATGAGGACCGTTTTGACTTGTGGACCTTTCAAATCCAACCACTTGAGCAACCAGTCATAAACCAGACTGAAGAAAGGTCATTGTGGAAGAAGCTTATCTTCAACAAACGTGCATCAACATTACCGTCATTATGTTCTGCTGCAATCAAACAATTGTCCGTCCCTGTAAAACGTACAATGGAACTTAGAGCTTTGAGTGGCTGGCGGTACTACTTCAGCTTGTTTCTTGAGTTCTCTGATATCACAATGCCTTTCGCTAGATCTGTTGTTGAAAAGATCAGCAGTGCCATATCATTCTTTTTGGTTTACTTAATTGGGAGGTCCTTAGGACTCATTTATACTGGTATAAGGCAGGCGCTGGGTTGGAGGTGAAAAATAGTAAATTTACAAAAATATTTTCTTGCTGAATCAGCTTGAGCGGGGATCTCTGTTTCATAGCAACTATTTTGCGGGATAGCATTTTGCAGCGAGAGGTGATAATAGAAGGTAGCTTTCATTTGGGGAATGAAAAACTACAGTTTGAGCTAACGAAATAGGACTGCTTCAAGTGTATTAAATATAGAAATATTTGGGACATACATTATTGTTCAAATTACATCCTCCTTCCGGATTCAATTTTTGACCTTATTTTTGTATCGTGACGTTTATTGTTTAATGCTTGAAGTAATACTTTATTGACAAGCCTTCGCAGGTTAGTCAAAAATTAGAGTTACATAGACATAAAGTGTTTGATGGTGGTATTTTTATTGATATGCTTCTCTTTCGGTTGTTAATATGCAGGCTTTTCTCAGAGTATATAGGACTGGACACTATGATGGCAATTGTGTGCAAGACATTGAAAGGTGTTAAAGCTCTTGAAACCTATGACAAGGAAGGATGAATCAATAAGAGTATTGGTCTTCACATGCTCGGGCCTTCTATCGAGAGGCACATGGATGGCAGATATGTGGCAATTTGGCTAGAAGAATTAAGGTAAGATCTTTTTGTAGTTTGAGAAAGTACTTTCTACTATGTGTTTCTTAATTTCACTCTAAGACTAATACATACAAGATACTGTTCTTTTATGTCTAGAAACCTATAAATATTTCTTATCCCCCTAATAAAAAATTTCCCTCTTCTTTTGCAGACCTTATGTTGGTGATTTTGTGGTCAATGACCCACAACGAAGGCTTGCTCTTCTGAAGCCAAGATTACCCACTAGAGAGTGTCTACATGGCTTTCTTGGATTTGTTGTGAATATGATCGATTTAGAAAGTATTAACCTTTCTTGTCTAACAATCAACGGTCATGGACTATGGGAAACTCTCTTTTATAGCCTTTTCTCGCATGTGCAAGTATATAAGACCAGGTTAGAAATGCAACTTGCCCTTCAATGTATAAGTGAAGGAGCCCTTTATTTACATGGTGTAATGGTTAGGAGTAATGTTGCGTTCGTCCTTGGTAACAGGTAAGCAATGATTCTCTTAATATTATTACCTATGCAAATTATTGTTCTTAAGGATGTATTTCTAGTGCACTTTCCTTACAATATAGTGATCTTTGTGAAATGGTCAAGATTTATAGGTTTCTTTTGAGCAGGTAGACATTACTGTTGGTGATACGATTCTAATGTTACTTGAGCAGGTGGGATATTAGTATTAATGCTACTCGAGTTGCTAACGTTGCAGCTTTAGCTACAGTGGAATGCTACTCTTGCCGTGGTGGACATAGGCTACAGCCGTCAGGCATAAGCTATATACTCAGAGTTGTCAATCTCCTAGACCTGTACCTGTGCCTATACCTGTACCTGCTACTCCTGCTAAATTCTATAAACTATATAGTCAGAGCTGTCAATCTCCTTGTTGTTCGCATTCCTATATAGTAGCTACAAATGTTTAGAGCATCTTTTTTTCACACGGGGTGAAGAAAATAAAATGACAAGACTGGTTAGCTAGGATGGCACTGTTTGGGAACACTTATGTCAACTAGGTTCTTAATTGGAATTGACCGAGTCAATCAAATATGCTTCTTTTGCCCTTTCACATGCTTGCTCTTACATAGTTACACATCGATATACATTTGCACATATCAATTACAAAAGCTTAAGGCAAGATCTATATAAATATGTTTATATCATTTTAATGAAACTTCATGATTTATGTTGGACCGTATATATATTCAAGTACGAGTGGCTAGAATTTCTACCATCTAAAGGATCAATTATTTATAACTTTTATTTAATTAAATGGCACATAATGCCTTTTATTATTTATAACTTTTATAACTACAATAGTTTTGACTAGAATATTTCACCATGGAGCTCATCTGCACAATTATACTTATCATTCAAACCTGACACCATGAACAAAATAATATAGTAAAGTGGAGTAGCCATTTTGTAACCTATGAATGTTGGTGTTTGAAACAGTTATGGATTGTCAATGTCACGCCCCAAAATTCGGTAATCGGTAGCTTGACCAATTACTAGATTCTAAGTAGTGCAGGTCGGGGAATCCAAAGATTTTACCCCACAAATAGCCATGTCGTAGACAATTCTGGCTCCGCTATTCACATATAGCAATAATCATCAGAGTAAAGAAATGAAATAAGAACATAGTGGAAGCGAAAAACATATATACATATCTGACATAAATATATACATTGTCCAAAATAAGGTACAACAACATACGCCGAGATAACAACAAAAGTCTAAACTAAAACTGGTCGGCAGCGTCAACTGCTCCAAATACTACTGAGGCTCTCAGCAACTCAAACTACTCAACCTCTGAAAGGGGGGAAGCAATGCGAGAGTGAGCAAAACCACGGCTCACTGAATACCCAGCAAGTCTAAAAAACATACTAGTAAACAAATACAGATAAGGAGAATGAAGTGAAACAGATAGAGTAAGTTAAAGTAGAATAATAGTAACTAATAGATTCATGATCCAAGTAACTGAGTAGTAAGAACAAAAAGGAAATATAAGAGTAACCGGAGTAAGAATAAGGAATATAAGAAAAGGAGGGAATGTGACAATGAGGGAAAGATGCAATGATATGCCAATGATGTGATATGTGCTAAGTTCTAAATGCTAAATGGGTTGATGTTGAAAATGTGATGCAATCCTATTATAATAATTAATGGTTGATCAACCGCTACCATGTTTGACTTAAAGAGATCTGTTAAAGGGAAACAATGGGTACAATTTTTGTCAAGCTCAACCAAGCTAGAGGATACTCACTTGATCAAAGTGTTCTGGGATTTTCAACCCACGGAGCCAACGTCCGAACTGTATTTCATTCCGAGGAATTTCAACCTCAAGAATAAGCCCTGTACCGGATTGTAAATACTTTCTCATTCCTTCCCACCCTCCCGGATGGGTATATAAGGTATGATAGTATCCATTCTGGACCCACTTACTATTTTAACCCGATGATGTGGTCTGTGGCCCTGCCCCTGCTCTGTCCGTGGCCCTACCCTTACTGCACTGGATGATGTGGTCTCTGAACACCCTGAGGTCCTGGAATTATCTGTCTGCCCTGAGGACCCTAGAACTGTCGTTGCGGAAACTGCTGAATCTTCTGCGGTCGCAGCTAAAAACCAACTGGACTCTGAAACTACCTCTGTGACTGCGGTCCTCTGACTGGTTTAGAACAGTGCTGCTTGACGTGCCCCGACTCCCCGCAGTTCCAACACTGACGTGAAACAAACTGTGTTCTCTCAAAATACTGTCCGCCCACAACTCTAGCTGGAGTACTCTCAAACCTCGGCCTCTTCTAACACAAGCTAGAATACTGCGTCTGGATTGCCTTGCCCTTATTGGGTCTTTTGTCTTGCCTCTGCTGGTCCCTCAAGTCCTTGGACTTGGGATCCTCGGTATCGTTCTGCTCTAAAGCCAAAGCTTTAGACAAAACCTCTCTATATATACTGGCACCGGAAGTAATCAAGAACCCCCTAAAATATGGACGAAGTCCCTTTAGGAATTTCATCTTCTTTTGCTCCTCGTCATCAACAATGAACAGAACGTAATGAGATAACTCGTTAAATCGCTGATCATACCCAACAATACTCATATCACCCTGCTCAAGTACGTAGAACTCTGAAATGCAGGCGTCCTTGTAGCTCTGAGGGAAGTACTGATCGAAGAAACATTCTTGGAATGATGAACAAAGAATAGGAGACTCCAAAACTGTCCTCTTGGCCATATCCCACCAATAATCGGCCTCACCCTGATGTAGGTAAGCAGCAAGTGTCACCCGCTGATCATCAGGACACTTTATCGCGTCCAAGGTCTTCTCTATAGACCTGAACCATGTTTCGGCCTCTGAAGGAATCAACGTGCCGGAAAATGTAGAGAGTTTGTACCTCTGAAGCTGCTCTAATTAACTGTGCTCCCTGGGCACTAGGCTCCTAGCCTGCTGAAAGGAAGTGGCAAAACTCTCTATAAACTGTCTCATCTCGGCTGAAACACCTGAAGCTCCTGGTACTGGTAAAACTCCTGGGTGCCCGGAAGCACTGGAGTAGGTAGGGTACCCTGCTGAAGATGAACCACTAGTGTTACTCCCACGGTAACCCCAGCCTCTAAAAACTATCGGCTCAGTTGGCAGGATCAGAACGGACCCCAAACTTTCTTGACTGACCACTGGATCATCAGCCACTGCGCCACTGCACAAACCCTGTCGAACACCTCCTTGGATACCCCTACGGGTTCGAGCACGACCTCTGACTCTGTTACCTCTAGCCATCTATTACGAATAAGGAAATAAAACTCAGAACGGATAGGGAAGGATTAGAATAGGAAAGGAATTCGATAAATATGAAAATTCGAAAAGAATCGATCCTAACTCCGTCTAAAGAGTAACTCGTCATGTGATCTGCAATAACAGAGATAAGGATTTACCTTACGCTCTGATACCAAGTCTGTCACGCCCCAAATTTGGTAATCGATAGCTTGACCAATTACTAGATTCTAGGTAGTGTAGGTCGGGGAATCCAAAGATTCTACCTCACAAATAGCCAAGCCATAGACAATTCTGGCTCGGTTATTCACATATAGCAATAATCATCAGAGTAATGAAATGAAATAACAACATAGCAGAAGCGAAAAACATATATACATATCTGACATAAATATATACAATATCCAAAATAAGGTACAGCAACATACGCTGAGATAACAACAAAAGTCTGAACTAAAACTGGTCGGCAACGTCAACTGCTCCAAATACTACTGAGGCTCTCAGCAACTCAAACTACTCAACCTCTGAAAGGGGGGAAGCAATGCGAGAGTGAGCAAAACCACGGCTCACTGAATACCCAACAAGTTTAAATAACATAATAGTAAACAGATACAGATAAGGAGAGTGAAGTGAAATAGATAGAGTAAGTTAAAGTAGAATAATAGTAACGAATAGATTCATGATCCAAGTAACTGAGAAGTAAGAATAGAAAGGAAATATAAGAGTAACCGGAGTAAGAATAAGGAATATAAGAAAATGAGGGAATGAGGGAATGTGACAATGAGGGAAAGATGCAATGATATGCCAATGATGTGATATGTGCTAAGTTCTAAATGCTAAATGAGTTGATGATGAAAACGTGTTGCAATCCTATTATAATAATTAATGGTTGATCAACCACAAACATGTTTGACTTAAAGAGATCTGTTAAAGGGATATAATGGGTATAATTTTTGTCAAGCTCGACCAAGCTAGTGGATACTCACTTGATCAAAGTGTTCTGGGATTTTCAACCCACGGAGCCAATGTCTAAACTCTATTTTATTCTGTGGAATTTGAACCTCAAGGATAAGCCCTGTACCGGATTGTAAATACTTTCTCATTCCTTCCCATACTCCCAGATGGGTTTATAAGGTATGATAGTATCCATCCTGGGCCCACCTACTATTTTAACCCGATGTAGGACTCCTGCGATCCTATCGGAGGTCAAGCGATGTAGAGCTTTGTTATGTATCCGATCCCGATAAGTTAAAAGAGTTTGCATGATTTGAAAAGATGCAGCAGATCCGGAGGATCACAATGTAACAGCCGTGAACCCGGCAAACAAACATAGGATAACCACCTACAGAAGAGCGTGGCAACAATCCTAAATAAAATGCCCAATGACTCGGCTGCACCATCTAAACCGATGAAACAACAACCTAACCGTCATCAGAACTAATCAACCTTAGTCTCTAGAAGACAGAACCCAGCAACAAGAATGTAACTACTAGTAACTACACTAACAACTTCTAGCAAAACCCAAAGCCAATGTAACTATAGTAACTAAAGAGCTAACAGTTACGGAGAAGTGATATGAAAATAAAACCTAACAGGTCACAACACTTCTATGTTCAGAGTACTACTCAAATAAACATCTATTAACTAGTAAAGGAATTTAGAAATGAAGGGAAAACTCGCCTGAAGGAAATCCCGAGTCCTGCGGAAAACCAACCCGAAAACCCAACTACGATCCGCGGAAAAACAAATGGAATGCCTGGTAATCTAACACACACTAGGAATAACAAACAACCAACAATTTATGGAAGCAAGAATAAAGTCCAAACCCTAGAAATCAAACCCTAAGCCAAATCAAGCGGAATTGACGGAAAAAAATAAGGGAATTACTTACCGAGGATAGGAGAAGAGATCGCGGTGAAGCTGAGGAAGAATCCGCAAGCGAAGAGGAAGGTTGGATTAGGAGTGAGGAGGAGAAAGGAAATGGCTAGGGAGAGGAGAGAGTGAAGGAGTGAAGAGAGGAATGAAGAAATGAAGTATATAAAACCAGACGTAACTGAAATCACGCCTCTGTTCGAACAGGGAAGATCCTGTTCGAACAGAATAAGGCTTGTTCGAACAGAATGTTGCAGGAATGAAATAAAAGTATCCCTGGAAGATCCTGTTTGAACAGACAAAGTCCTGTTCGAACAGAACTGGTCTGTTCAAAAACTGGACTTACCAGAAAAGCTAAGGAATTGCCGGGAGACACCACGGACCACCCAGGGCACCCCGGAACTCCACGGACCACCTCCACCACCACACAAACACTTCTACGAACCCAACCAAGGTTCCCCAAGGTGAACGAACCACCTCTAGCACCCCTCGGCAGCCAAGAAGCCTAAGCCCCCAAAAAGGAATCTTTTCCTCGGGCGACCCCGAAAATCCATCGCCCACTCCAACGGTTCACCGGAACCACCCCAAATCACAAACACAATACATAAATACCACTACCAAACTTTCTACAGGCTCCCAAGGCCACAAAACCACCTCTAACTCCAAGACACCTCCGAACCGCCCAAAACTACTAAAGGAATCTAATACTAAACCACCGAAAGGAATAAATGGATGCATAAAGGATGAGTAGAATGGATGAAAGAGTACATGCGGAAAATGAATGCGGAAAATGAATGCGGAACTTAACGTGAAGGAAATGAATCTAATATGCCAATAAGATTAAGAATAGGATTAAGAGTGAATATTAGGAATAATTAAATACGGGTCATTAAAGTCAATGTCATAAGCCTCCACATATACAAACACGGCAACTGTCATGCACCGTGTTGGGAATTTATATGGTGCACACAAATTCATAATAAACCTTAGTTTCTTGCGTATCTTGGTACATCCGCAAACACAAACTAGTTACTTAATGATACTCAAAGATAGTACTTTACTGAAGTTTTCTAGATATCTTTTCCATGATGCACGAAACTCATAAATATGATTGTTAATGTAGGCTTTATCATATTCTCATTTAAACTTGTTAGTTTTGTATGATCAAAGCCCTTGAAAATAGATTATTTTCTTAAAGTTCTGGCTTGCAGTGAAATTGTTTCATTTTTCTTTTTTAGGGGCAAGTGATGTTTCAGGATTCTTTGCCGTAGTTTGCAATTTACCATTTGATAATGTCAAGACCCAGACTCAGAAAATGCAACCTGATCCAACCAAAAAGTACCCATACAAGTTTTCCTTGGACTGTGCTATGAAAACTCTAAAAGTAAGAGAGCCTTTAAATTTTTATACAGGATTTCCTGTCTTACTGTATTAGGATTACCCCTCATGTCATGGTATGTACTCCTCTGTCACCATAACTATAGAGATTCTCTCCATAACTGTAGATATTTTTGTTTATTCATCTTTGTTATCTCGATATTTTGCTGTCAGAACATCTCCAATGGTTCTCTGCTTTTTCGTGGTGGGGCTGATCAGGTTTCTACTTTACAGTGGTCCTTTATGTGTACATTATTTACTTTAAATTGTCAAGAAACTTAAATTCTTATGTATGTTTCAGTTCATTAAGGAAGCTGAGCGGAGTCTCCATGATGTTATTATGACAATCAGAAGGGCTTTAAAGAACTTCACTATGGTTGTAGGCGGTAGAGCAATAGATGTAATCAACTTATCATAACTCATAACTTAAAATCTTTCGAGATGCATGAAGAGGTACTAATGAAATTATTGATCTTTTGGCAGATGGAGATAAGTTTGGTACCTACGACAACATGCAAAGACAATAGCGGGCAAGTCTCAGCTGTTTATAAATGCCTTAGCTAAAGCACTTGAGGTAGGTTTCTTTCTGTGCTTTTTTTTTATAGTTTCTTTTACCCATTCTCGTTGGACATTGATAGAAACAATGTAACTGCCTACTGGTAAGATTTCCTACTCAAGGAAAGACCCTGAATATGACCCATTAGGTTTCCTACTTCAAATATACTTCATGCATGTTCCAATATCTTTATTTCTTTGAAGATATATTTTATGTATGTATTCAAAATAACATCACGTTAACAATGATAAAAGGAAATACATTGTCTCTTAATTAGCTGGTCTCTAGGATAGTCAAAGATATTGTTTGTACTGTGGTAAGGTTCTTGAAGATCGACTAAGTTGCTTTCCCCATGCTCGCTCAAGTAAGGTTCGTATCTGCAGACTACTATGAAATTTACTCTTGTAGGAGAAAATAGGATGTCTGCTCTTTCTAGAAGCCAAGGCCCAAATCAGTAGATACTAAGCAGGTGAGCTTGCTAACCCCTAAATTTTTAGAGTGCCAAAGCTAGATATTAAGCAGGTAAGTTCAAAAATATCGTCAACTAGTTCGCCGAGGGTTTCATTTTATAGGAGCTCTAGTAGGCTATCTTTCCAAGATGAGTTTGACAATTCTGAATTTTCCTACCCATTTACTACCGATGATGGCGACTTAACGGATCCAGGTCTCAGGTAAGATCAAATAGTTATATAATGTTTGTCTACTTGGTTTTCTTAATAAATTAACGAGCATATTTCATTAGTAGTTGCAGTTGCTTTAATTTATCAGTGTAGTATAGTTGCTCAGGGAATCATAGTTGAAACAAGCTTGAAGAATTGCAAAGCTTCTATGAAATTTACTCTTGTAGGTGAAGGGAGGATGTCTGCCCTTGCTAGAAACCAAAGCCCAAATCAGTAGATACAAAGTAGGTGCATTGATTACTGGTACACAATTTTAATGATGCAATTAAGGAAGGATCTGGAGTTTCTATTTTCCGCAAAGAGAGTATGGGAGAAGATGGAAAAGGAACTGCTTACTAGTACACAATTTTTCTCTTTGTTTATCTTCATAAAGTTACTAGCATTAGATGCATTGATTCTTTTCATTTACGTATTTCAAGGTATGATGGAGATTCAACTATTGGCCATAGATTATACAAGGAAATAACTAAGGTTGAGTTCGTGAAGATGAAAGGGAAAGGGCGCTTGACACAACCAACAAATTGCTATCATTGTATAATTGTCACGGAGGTGGAATCCTTCAAGAAAATAGGTATTTTGATCTTGTTTTGTATTTTTTTTTCTTTTACGATTGCAAGCATCTTATTGTGTACTCACATTTACAAAGCTAATGTTTAATTTATATGCTTTGACAGGTTTATAAATTGATCCAGACTAGTAGAAACACATAAAGGCAATAAGCATTCTGGCAGTGAAACATCCAAAATCCTTATGCATGGTTGTTTTATTTGTATTTCGTGCATTGGTTAAGTTTACCAGTGATTTAACTCTGTAATTCAAATAATGAAGTGATTAAGTTCAAACATATTGTATTGAATGAAAGTAATATAATTTAGCCAAATATTTTTACCTTTTTGTAGAATATGGTTGTGGTCCTGTAGAGAGGAGGACAGGGCAGTGAATTGACAATATTTGATTTTAATTTTTTTTTGTATTTTTTGAGATATTGACGTCATTTTAAAAATGTCATTGTTGATATATGAAAACGCTACCACGTCACATTAAATATGACGTTAAAAAATTTCAACTACGTCATTTTTTAATGACGTTATTTAGTGATGATAATAGAATACATTAACCGGCGGCCACCAGAATTTGAATCAATAACGTCATATTTAAAAACCCTTTATATGTCACTTAATTAATAACGTTAATGCCTATCTTTCCTCATCACTTATTTAATGACGTTGCTAGTCCCTAACTTTCCACGTCATCGCCTTCGACGTCATTTGTACAAATGACATTAAATCCCTTTTACGTCATTTTTTTAATGATGTTAAAACCCGTATTTGTTGTAGTATAAAAAATGTTGAAGTATTAGATTATAGGCTTGAATGATTATTTACTGCATCGGGTGCCAAATTTTATCACATATTTGTTTGTCCATGATCAATTGGATACATGGAGAAAACGGCGAGGAAGTTTACCAGAACTTTGCCTATTTACCGCCCACCACATTAGCCAAAGCGGAGATGGAGACTACCTCTCCCAATCAACACAATAAAGAAGTTAGAACCCCCAATTTTGGAGGAGGTTAATCTATCTAGAGTTGACCGAATTGAGCTTGATGCTGAGCTAGAAGTCGAACCCCCAATCATGGTTGCCGCCAAATTTCTTAGGGACTATTGGACCCCAGTGGTGAGTGATATACCTTCGTGTATCGTGTTACTAGCTATCACAAATCATTCTGATATCAAGCCTAGTGCGATCCAAATATTACCAACATTTTATGGGCTTGATTCTGAGAGCACTTATATGTACGTCCATGAATTTAAGAAAATTTGTGCGCTCTCAAAATATCAACATTTTACTGAAGATTCCATCAACCTTCGTTTATTCCCATTCTCACTAAAAGGCAAGGCGAGCCACTGGCTTGATTCCTTACCACCAACACCTATCAATTCATGGGACTTAATGGAGACTAAGTTCAAAACCAAATGTTTTTCAATGGGAAAAGCCCTCGCTCTTTGTAGTACAATTGTTGAATATGCTCAAAATGAGAGCAAAATATTTTAGGAGTCATGGGAGAGATATAAAGATCTTCTTATACAATGTCCCCATCATGGTTTTGAAAAACAACATTTACCCCAGATCTTCTATTGTGGAATAACTTCAGAGAATCGCTATAGGTTAGAATCCATTCATAGTGGCAAATTCTAAGACCTTGAACCCGATAAAGCTTTTGAGGAGATTGAGACATTGGCTGAGAACTCTCAACAGTAGGATTTTGATCTACATAGAAATGTCCGTACAACCAAGAAAGGAAGCTTATATGATGTGAGTGAGGGAACGACCATCAAAACCCAATTAGATACTCTTACCCAAAAAATTGAGGCTATGACTATGAATTAATCCAAGGGTAATGATATCACCCATGTGACTCAAATGGTGCCCCATGTTCAATAAAATGAATGATAATCAATAGAAAGTGAATGCTTTGAATAATACCTACAAGAGGCGTTTTGACCCGTACAAGCCAACTTGGCAAAACATCCCAATTTTTTTGTGGAAGAACATCTAACCTAGCTTGGGCTTTGGAGGGCCACAAACCTCAGGTCATAATTTGTCTGGGAATCCCCTTTTTCATTCATATCCTTAGGCATCTCAACAATCCTTTTAGTCATCCATATAGTTCCCACACGCTCCACCTAAACCATCTTTTGAAGATACCTTTGCTCGCTTCATGCAACAATCAATGGAAAATCAAAAACAAGCGTTGCAATTTTAGCAACAAATGATGCAATTCCGATAACAAACTTTGGTGAATCAAAATTTTACATCCCAATCTATCTCTAATTTAGAGAATCATATTGGACAATTGGCAAACGCATTGCATGAGAGACCACCAGGTAAACTACCTTGCCAACCTATATCTAATCCGAAAGGACCACCAGGTTTTGATTATAGCTCATTCTCAAAATAGCTTAATGTCATTACCACTCTTCAAAATGGTAGACAAATTGATAACCGAATTGAAATACCATGGGTTAAGCCAACACCAGTTGTTATTGAAGATGAGGTAGGTATGAGTGAACCAATTGTAATAAGCAACCATTAACCTTCTAAGAAATCTGAAAAGTTGTATTCTTCCTCTGTTCCCGTTTTCAAGGCTCATTTTGAGCCAAAAGTGCCATATCCGCAATGCCTTCTTCCAGCTAATAAAGGGATTCAATTTGATGAGATATTTGATACATTTAAGCAAGTTCATATAAATATTCCAGTACTCGATACAATCATGCTTATCTCCGCATATGCCACATGTCTTATGGATGTGTGTACTAAAAAATGGAAAATCAACGTACAAAAGAAAGTCTTCTTGACTGAGACATTAATCGCTCCTAAGCTTCGAGACCCTGAAAGCCCAACCATCCCTTGTAAAATTGGCGATCACAAAGTGGATAGAGCGTTACTCGACTTGGGGGCTAGTGTGAATATTTTACCTTACTCGGTCTATCAGGAATTAGGACATGGAGAACTCAAACCTACCCAAATGACACTTCAATTGGCTGATAGGTCAAAATGATACCCACGTGGTACCCTTGAGGATATTCTAATCAAGGTTGATACTCTTATTTTTGGACACTTAAGATGTCACGAATCTTAGCCGTGAGATCCCCGTCATATTAGGCAGCCCTTTCCTTGCGACTGCTCATGCCATTATTAATTGCCTTAATAGGGTCTTGCAGCTATCAATGGGAGACATGAAGATCAATCTCAATCTTCTTAACAATAATACTCAAGTCCCTCATTCTGACGATTTGGCAGAGCTGAATATAATTAACTCCCTAGTTTATAACTAGTTCCCTAAATCATTTTCTGAAGACCCATTAGAATCATGTCTTGTAAACATTGGTGAGGACTTTGATGAAGACATGGTCGTTAAAGTGTTTAATGCCTTACTTGACTCTACTCCTATTTTTAACATGTCAAAATGGAAACGTAGACTAAAACCTCTTTGAACCATCAACTACTTTACCTATTCCTTCCATTGTTAAACCACCCCTGTTGGACCTCAAGCTATTACCCAATACTTTCAAGTATGCCTTTCTAGGTGATTCTGAAACTCTACTTGTGATAATAGCTTCCAGTCTAAATATTGATTAGGAAGGTAGATTGTTGAGTGTCCTTAGAAAACATAAATCAGCCATAAGGTTGTCTATAATAGACTTGAAGGGAATTAGCCCGGCCGTATGCATGCATCGCATCAATAACGAGGGAGGTACAAAAAATTTGTGCGAGATGAAACGACGTTTAAATCCAACTATGATGGAGGTGGTTAAGAAGAAATTTCTCAAGTTATTTTACTCGGGTATCATATACCCCATCTCAGATAGTAAGTAGGTCAGCCCTGTTCAAGTTGTGCCCAAGAAATCAAGAATTATAGTAGTCAAAAATGAGAATAATGAATTAATCCCTACCCGTATGATCACCAGGTGGCGTATTTGTATCAATTACAGAAAGTTGAACACGGTCACAGGGAAAGATCATTTTCCTCTTCCATTCATGGATCAAATACTTGAACGATTACATGGAAAAAGTTATTATTATTTTCTTGACGGTTAATCTGGATATAATCAGATCCCCATCGCTCCAAAAGATTAGGAGAAAACCACATTCACATTCCCCTACGGGACTTATGCTTATCAACGTATGCCATTTGGTTTGTGTAATGCACCCGCTACATTTCAACGTTGTATGATGAGCATTTTCACTGATATGGTTGATAAATTTATCAAAATCTTCATGGATGATTTTTCAGTGTTTGGTTCCTCTTTGAATGAATGTTTGAACCATTTGGATCCCGTACTAGAACGATGTACGCAAACCAATTTGGTGTTAAACTGGGAAAAGTATCACTTCATGGTGACACAAGGGATAGTTCTTGGGCATATCATCTCCAATAATGGGATAGAAGTTGATAAGGCCAAAATTGATATTATTTTTTACTTTCCTCCTCCATGGACGGTTAAGTCCATTCAATCATTTTTAGGCCATGCGGGGTTTTATCGTCGGTTCATCATAGATTTTAGAAAAATTTCCCAACCCTTGTGTAATTTGTTTGCTAAGGACACTGATTTCCACTTTAATGATGAATGCTCTAGAGCTTTTGAGAAGCTCAAACTTCTATTAACTTTCGCTCCAATAATCCAGCTACCCAACTGGGATCTTCTATTTCAATTGATGTGTTATACATCTGACTACGCTGTTGGAGCAGTTTTAGGCCAAATAGTCTATTAAAAACCTCATGTTATTTACTATGTCAGTCGCACACTCAATGATGCACAAATAAATTACTCTACCACTGAGAAGTAGTTATTATCCATTGTGTTTGCTTTAGAAAAATTTTGATCATATCTTGTTGGGTCCAAAATCATTGTCTGCACCGATCACGCGGCCTTCAAATATTTGTTATCCAAAAATAGATGTTAAACCTCGGTTAATCCGATGGATCTTCTTATTATAAGAATTTGACATTGAAATTTGAGATAAGAAAGGTGTTGAAAATGTTGCAGCAGACCATTAATCCTGACTTCTGATCTAAGGTGGTGAATATCTTCTACCTATCTTAGAGATATTTCCTAATGAGCAGCTCATGGCTATTATACAACTACCATGGTATGCAGAAATTGTCAATTATCTTGCTACTGAGCGATTACCCAACCACTGGTCTAAGCAAGATAAAACCAAATTCTTATACGAGGTTAAACGTTTTAGTTGGGACGATCCTTATTTGTATAAGTTTTGCTCTGACCAAGTTATTTGGAGATGCATTCCAAATAATGAGTTCCAGAGCGTACTGATGTTTTGCCACACCTATGTCTGTAGAGGGCATTTCAGTGCTAAGAAAATGGCTATTAATTTTTTTTAATCCGGTCTTTATTGGCCTACCCTTTTTCATGATACACAAACCTTTTATTCTACTTGTGATAGATGTCAGAGGATAGACAATATTTCTCACCGCAACATGATGCCCCTAAACCACATTCTTATTGTTGAACTTTTTTATGTTTAGGACATAGATTTTATGGGTTTGTATCTTTCATTTCATGGAAACCTTTATATTCTAGTTATAGTGGACTATGTCTCCCAATAGGTCGAAGCGGTAGCATATCCGACAAATGACCATAAGCTTGTGGCCAAATTTATGAAAAATATTTTTAATCATTTTGACACTCCTCGAGCAGTTATTAGTGATGGTGGGAAACATTTTTGCAATCATATTTTTTAAACTTTATTGAAAAATTATTCTATCACTCATAAAGTTGCCACACCATACCATCCACAAACAACTAGTCAAGTAGAAGTTTTCAATCGGGAGATTAAAATAATTTTAGAAAAAGTTGTTCGAACTTATCACAAATACTGGTCAGATCGTCTTAATGATGCCCTTTAGGCCTATCGAACAGCTTATAAAACCCCAATTGGAATGTCACCCTATAGACATATCTTTGGGAAGGCTTGCCACTTACCTATGGAACTAAAGCACAAAGCTTTTTGGGCCACAAAGGCCCTTAACATTGAGATGGACCAAGTTGGGTCTAAGAGAAAGCTTCAACTTTCTGAGTTGGATGAACTCCGCCATGAGGCTTATGAAAGTTCAAAAATTTATAAGGAACGTACAAAAGCTTTTCACGATAAATCAATTATTCAAAAATCCATCAAGCCCAATTCAAAGGTATTGCTTTATAACTCTAAGCTTCGCCGATTTCCCGGGAAACTACAATCCCGTTTGCATGGCCCCTTTATGGTTAAACTATTTTTCCTCATGGGGGGGGGGGGAGGTGGAGGATCCTAAGAACGGAAATATTTTTAAAGTTAATGGCTAACGATTAAAACCATACTTAGAGTCTTACACTTCTGATGAAGAGATAAGATTTCTAAATGATCCAATATATCAGAGTTAATATTGTGTACCCCTATAGTACCATTGCAACATCATTTAAGTATGGGGGTATATTAGTCGGGCAGAAGACGGTAAACTTAGTGCTTCTTGGGAGGCAACCCATGACATATTCAGGTAAAATATTTCAGTTTTCTTCTTCCATTTATTTTCTTATTCTCAAACATTGAGGGCAATACTTGATTTAAGTTTGGGAGTAGGAAACCATTTCTTTAAATGTTTTTTGAAGAAAAGTGAAATAATGGCACTTTGACAATTTATGATATATTTTTGACGAATTTCTGAACACTTAAACTGATTTTACCTTGACATAAATATTATGGAAAAGCTTAAATTTTGAAATTATACCAATTATACACTATAATATTTAAACGATCTTAAGCTGGATATAATATCTTTTTATTAGCGCCTAATTCAAGTTAACTTGGCATCTTTTGAAAACGTGCACTTCACTATTGTTTTGCAATTAATACCTTCAATAGATTTTTGCTTAGTATAAGAGAAATTTAACATTTATGTTTGGAATAGTTTGCTACAAGGGAGACAACTGCCTAAGAATAAGTTCATTCCTAAGAAAAAAATAATAAACTAAATGTGCTCTAAAAACTTTCAAGCTTCAAGGCTACTCGTATGATTAAGAACTGAAAGATGAAAAATTATTACCAATCTCGAGTTTGACCATGAACTATGTGTAATGAGTACAAGAAAATATTACTTGTCGGAATCCGGAGTCTAGGTCATGATAGGGCACCACACCGTGGCAACTTTAGCCAACTTGCGGGGATTGTCGACCAAAAACTTCTTGTTACGGAGGCTTCACTAAGAAATAATATACTCAAAAGAAAAGGCTTAAAAGAAAAGAAAAGAAAAGTAAAGTAAAATTCTTGGAAGATGGATTAACTAAGGTATTTGTCGAACTGACCGTTGAATTTATTCCAGTAAGAACTAGACTACCAAAAATTGAGTAAATTATCCTTAACAACGTATTAGGCGATAAAACTATTTTTACTGTACACTCAAATATAGCTAGAGAAAAATACAACTAAGTAAGGATAAGTTTATAGGAAATGAGTCATGTGTATTCTAGAATTGTTTAAAATGTCATTATTAACTTTTGTGGGTATAGTCGCTGCAAACTGTCACGAGACAACACTCGTCCACCAGGCTAAACCTAGGGGTTTAACCGCTTGTTGTATATGTTAAATGCAATTGCTCTCCCTGTGAAAGTGGTTATTATTTTATTTTACTCGGGACGAGCAAAATATAAGTTTGAGGGTATTTGATAAGCGGGTAATTATGACATTTTTAATATACCTGAACATGTATTTTAGTCGTTCATTATATTTAATTTTGGGTACTTATGTAAATTTGTTTGATTGCAGCTATTGGAGATGGTTATTTGAAACCAAGCTCTTAAAGTCAAGTTCTCTAGTAGTTCATAGCACAGAAAGTTAAAGACACAATATATTTGGTCTCAAGATTGAAGAAATATATACACAAATATTTATGAAGAACAAGATCAAAGAATATATTACATCCAAGATCCTTGAAGATATTTTATATTAAAGATATATGCAAGAGTTTCTATGATGAAAGATCTCTACATCACTTAAGGGAATTATATGCAAGAATTTTAGGTGATTTATTGTAAAATTAGAAGATATAATTGCAAAAATATTCTTTATAATTTAATGTATAGTTTCTAAATTTGGGTTCATTGTCCTATAAAAGGAACCCTCCCCCCATTGTAATTAGGCATCTCATATTGATGTAAGTTTAGAAGAAGTAAAGTCATAGTTTTATTTAATTGTCACTTCTTCTCTTTTAGTTTAATTTTTGTTATTGTCTTCATTAGTTGTTAATGCGATGAAGTTCGGGATGAGCGGCTAATCTCCAAGATAAGGCTAGGATGAGGCATCTTCTTGGATGAGTAATAGTTGATATTAATTAGGTTCCAACTAGTTTTCTCTTAGTACTTTATGATTGATTAGTTACTACATCATATCGAAAGCTTGACCATAGTTTCGATTTGGTGTGCGATAACTTTGGATACAAACAAGTGCTACTAACCGTAGACTTGATTTGGTGTTCTAAAAAGCGGAAATATTAGAGAACTTACTCAAGCCTAGCCATGGTTGAGTTGATAATTCTCTAAAGCACTCTTCACCATTACTTAAAAGCAAAGCCATTAAATGCTTGACCATAGATTTAGTGGTTTATTTTGCAAACATCGTATGTATCTTAACACGAACATATGATAGGCGGAGATATTATGATCTATTTATATATCGATTAGTATTTTGAAAGGTAGAGGCCCAGTCCGAACCTTAGCTCTTTTTTTTTAAAGTTTTATAATTACTTTTTATTTATTTTTCTTAGATTTATCTCTTATAAAACTGTAATTCGGCCTAGAAAGTATTTGTTTTCGCAAACCTCCTTGTTGATTCGATACCACTCATCCGTGCTACAATTCGACAGCCGTACTTTAAGCGGTCATTTTGTAGAGGCTTTAAAAACTTATTATCAAATCTCTACAATTTTTTCTCTTTTCTCTCATACTATTCTTCCATTTTTTAAAAGTTGATAAACATTTGAATGAAGAAGATGAACTATTATTTATATTTTCTCTCTCTAACATGCTGACAGTTATTATGAATCACACCTTCAACAATTAATGTCAGACGTTTTGTACCATTTCGGTGAAAATACATTCTGATTATTACCCAGAGTCCTATATTTTAATATATTCCCATATCTCCTACCCAAATCTCTCTCTGTCCTTCCCACACTCATGATGACTTATTACTCACATATAATCAAACTTTCCCTGTAAATTATACAAGAGGCAAAAATCAGAGTACCCCTGCTTTTTCCATTCTAACTCCTGCTACAAATAAATCTATTGACGTCATTTTCAACTCTATCACATTTCAAAATTCAAATTTTGTATTCACAAATATTTCTAAATTAGCATTTGCAGCAAAATATAACAGATTCAAGCAAAAATTATACCTAGATTCCAATTACAGTTATTCGACCTCATTCAATTCTCTCCCTCACACATAATTACACATAAAACATCCTAGATGTCCTGAAGAGCCACACCTAATCAGTTCGTCCCCAGCAATCCTCATATTTTCCTCTTCGATCTCTTCCTCAGCAATTTGCCTCACAGCTTCTTTTCGAGCTGCAGGTTTCAGAATCACTTTACGAAATATCTCCGAGTAAAAATGGCGCCCAATCTCAAGTTTCCTCTCCCTCACATCTTGGCATTCGAACTACATTTCTCATTTATACAAGTCAAAGTCATAATCTAACAACCCAAAAATCATTTCCCACACTTCTACAATCTTTATCGCCAATCGTCCTTTAGCAACATGATAAACTTTGTCTGAATGAGTCCTCACAAAATTCTCTTTTTCCTCTTATTTACATCACAAGCCCCTTATACTTATTCACATTTCAAGATCACTTCAAATTCCCCATATTTCGCATATATTATAATCTGCTTTTCTATAATGGAAAACCATAAGATCATGATAGCAAGATATTTGAACTTATCTGTACACACCAACCTCTTTTGATTCACCTTATCCCATTTCGACCTACTCCTTACAATCACTCCACCTATACAACATTTCCAAACAAGAGCTCCATAAGCTCGAAAATATCAATTTCTGCATATTCTATAGCTAAAAAGATATTCTTCCCCCATGATTCAATAATTTATTCAGTTTGATACATATTTTCACACATCTACATATTTACAGAAACTCATTTTTCCCATGTACTCACATATATTTTCCACAGTTCAACTAAGCTAAACTCCATCTTTTAGTTCAGCTTCCAATATTAACTTCATTTAGCTCGATTACTGTAAAATGAGCTAATTCTATCAATCAACACAGAGTTTAAGCGAAAAAAATTTTATTAGCTCGAATATCAATTATAGAATACTTTATTGATAGCAAGTCCTTTGGATACTGTTACAGATCACTCTACAGATTACATGACAATTTTCAGTAATATTTCACTCCGAGAATCTTCTGAAGCAAAGTCGGAACTTGAAATCATAGTGCATGATCCCTCCTGCACACCAATTACTTCCATAAGAAATTGAGGAAGAAAAGATGTTAGTTCTTAACCAACTGATATCGGTATCGCTTGGAATAACTTGATCGGCCAATCCCATTTGGTCTATTGTGCTTTGAAAGAGAATCTCAATACCAATTCTAATATCGATCATCATTATGTACATGACAAACTTCTTCTTCTCGAGCATTACGACTAATGCATCATGATGTGGAAATTTTACATGACTAATGTCATAATCTTCGAAGAAGATCCTAAGTTGGCGATTACTCAACTCAGGTAAAAGCTTGGCTTCTTTATCTTGAGGTGTGAGATTACAATACTCTGATAGTCTCCTGCGCTTGAATCGGCAAGAGTTGGTGATCTGATAGATTTTGATCATGTTATTGTAGTACATATGGTCGAGATGTTTCTCCTCATCTTGATCTTCGACCTGGACGACTTTGAGCTACTTCCTATAGCTGCCATCCTTGTATGATTCCAGGTCGATGATATATTTGAACATCCGTCCCTCTATGAAAATGAATTCAAGCAACCTTTGTAAAGCATAGTAGTTGCCAGAAGAATGATCGTTTACCTTGTGATGCATGTAGTACCGGTGGTTCGTGAATGGTTCCAATGGTTTAAAGGGACGGTATTGCTTATCCATGGAGAGGATTAAAAAAATTATGAAGACTCGAACATTTATCTTTGGGAGGACCAGTTTGGGTAGTTAATCGCCTTTCTAAGGGTTGCTAGTATTTCCCTTAGAGCACTTTTGATCACCTTGATCCCCCTTTGGTTCAATGTTTTAATCTGTGGATGGACCCTTCGTGGTTAGGACAAAATTAGTAGATTTATACCTTTTGGACATCATCCTTTCTGGGTTGATATAACCATTGACCTTGGTGATCATATTCTCCAAGGTCGCAGGTTTGTTGAAGAAGAGGTGCTCTTTGGCCTTGCAATCGAGCTGGAGCGCGTTGGTGAAAGTAATAATAAATGTTTTCTAATCGAGATTCTCTATTTTATGTTTGGGCCCCAAAAAATTCTTTGCAAAAGCCTCAAGCTTCTCTCCGTATAACTATTTAAGACTAATAAAATAATATAAATTCTCCTTTTGATCTCTTTTGTGAGTATACTTCTTAATGAATTGTTTTTGAAGCTAATCGAATATGAGTATGAAATCTTCAGGTAAAGAGTGGAACCACCGGAACGGTTCTTCCTGTAGACATATTGAAAGCAAACTATAGAAGATATGGTTGAGATTGGAATACAACCCCAATGAATCACGACATTGTCGAATATGCTCCATTGGATCGATGCTTTTGTATTTACGAATTTTCAGAGTATAGAAACCTTTCGGTACTTCCATATCAAATAGTTCATAGGCAATCGGACACCCTTGTAACTTGGTAAGGTCATTTGTAGTGCCCGAAACTTGTACTTTGATCAACTCCTTGTTGCGCTGATCCATATGCTCTTGGGTGACATATTGACATGTCGGTTGAGTAGTTTGACGAGGAGGTTCAGGATTGTGAGTACCAGTACCGTACCCTCACTCAATTGATTACGTGCTAGAATTTGAGGTTGAGGTCGTTGCTCTTCCACCTGACGTTTGGAAAATTTGTGACCTCTACTGATTTTGGACTAACTTTACCACCCAAATGAATAGAAGGTCGATGTTCGTGCTGAACATTTTTAGAAATAACTTTATTGTTGACTCCTCGAGGTCCTAATCTATCCCGTGTCAAAACTTGGGAGGTTTCAAGCAATTAATCATAATCCCTTATTGGCAGAGCCTGTGAAGTATCTTACAGAGCTCGCCTACGAGCTCCTTCTCACGGAGCTCTCGGTCAAGAGTTAACTATGTTTGAGCTTATTATACTTCTCTGTTTCGGCGTGGTAAGTTGCCTGTAGTTCTTCAAGTTGTTTTAGCTTAACTAAAAGAATGAGCTAGATTTTGGTTATTGGTCGCCTGGAAGTAACCATTATTGAAGTTGGTAGTAGAGTGAATGTATGCCTTAGGATATCGTTGAAATGTCTTCTTTCCCACAAATGGTGCCAAATGTAATGGCCAAATTCCGTAAGCTCGAGATGGCTTAGAATCATCTCTTACACCAATGTTCCGGTGATAAAACTAATGTAAGATAAGAAATGACACAGGTAATTTAGCGTGGAAAATTTGTGAATAGGTAAAAACCCATAACCTCGAGTTGAGTGCTTTCGTAACAATGATTTCTATTACTTGAGGTTGTTATCTTATTACAAGTGATCTCTCGAACTAGAAATACTTGATCTTGTAAATAAAAAGTTTGATATTTTGAGAATCTAGAAAATATAGTTTTTTTAGTGATTTTTCATATATTTTTCTGGTTCTTGTCTCTTCTAAAACCTTTTCTTTATTTAGACCTTGTCCGCAGTTCTCTATCGTGCTGAAGCACGTTCTCTGAATAATGTGGTATGTGGTGCTTGACTGAGTAACTGTTGAGCTTGTAAGAGACACGTGTCTTTGATTTATTCATGTTTTTATGTTATGCCCAACCCACGTTCTTCATCAGTTCGTGGCGTAGGTGTCAATGTTGATTATTTATGTCACATGTAAAATACGCGTGAGTCTGATTTGGTGGTAGTTCGAACTAGAAATAATTCCAATTGGGTCAGATTGAGGGATAGGTCCCTATAATTGCCCCTCGCAATCGAAGTCACGAGTATCTTTGGTTGAGAAATAATTTGTGGGTATATAGGTATATGGGTTTGAAAATGAAGGAAGTATTAATGTGGATTTGACTGTATAGAAAATGTATATATTTTTATGGGGGGATGTTTGTGCATTGAATGATGATGGGAATATTGATGTATGCGACCCTTGGAATTTTGAAAGTTTCGTCTGCATTGAATGATGACGCTTGGGAAACGTACCTGCATATTAAATATTATGGTTATATAAATAGTACATGTACCGAAGATTATGGAAAAGTACGTTGTTTGTTGCAAATTTTTTCTAGAAGTCTAGATTGACAATGGTGAAAACCCAAAGAATTGTTTACGAAGTAAGAGTCTCTGCTGAGATACAAAAGTTGAAGTTGAGATATTTTGATGACAGTCCTTGGAGATGGCTACCCCTGTTTCTGTTCTACCGATGTATCAGGGTATGTTAGAAGAAAAAGCGGCTGAAGCAAAAGAAGATTTTTACTGCTTGTGGATATTTTATCACGTTATCTTTAATGAAGAGCAACGTTGGAAGTGTCTCCGCATTCTTACAAAATTCAAGGTTGAGGAGTCAGATGCGGGGGTCAGCGCAACTGCGGGGCAGTTTTGCAGATGTATTACGTAGGATTGGATTCTAAAGTTGGGCCCTCTTCATCTTCACCAACTCTCCGATGGTAGTAGTTATAGAGGAGGCGATGGTGGTAGTAGAGATGGGATACGGAGAATAAAAGTCTGCTTCTGCACCATCATTGCTTCTTATCGCTAAGAAGACCATCTGTTTGATGAGTTGGTTCAAGCACGGGCTCTTTCTTTTTTCATACCCAGACTTCCTGCAAACCTAATTTCTAGTCAGAGTAATCTGGTGTAAAAGGATAAGGACGTCTGGTAACTTTCAATGCCTGCTTCGCTTCAGTGGATTCTTTAAGTAAAACATCACTGAAGTCAGGTAAACTGAAGGATTTGTTATTTCAGAGTACCTGAAAGACTTATTATTTGAAAAATACCTAAAAAAGTTGTTATTGATAAAGTACCTAAAAGATTCGATATCTGTAAAGTACCTATAATTTATATTCAAGCTTAATAAAATTTGATATTCAAACTTTGTATTGATATATAAAATGACTCTTGAAATTGAGCTATAAATAATTTGAAGATTTATGAATAGGGGACGAAATGTAATGTATGAGGTGGAACTACAAAATATATTATAGTAATCAAGCTGTAAAAATATGTTTGTAACCTAAAAGATGTGTAAGAATTCGTTATCGATCTGAATGATTTAAAATTATTGGGGGAGAGAGATAACTATAGATGGTTTAAGATATATATGAATTGGATATTCAAGCTCAGGAATGTTGTTCTGGAATATTAGATTTGGAAAAACATAAGTTCGAGATGGAATAGGTCAAATTCATTGAGGTCGATTTAGATAGAAAAGTTTAAATAATTATCCTAAAGATACTAGGGTTTTCTATTGCGAAAGAGCAGGATATAATAACGGATTTTGGGGGATCTAAAGTAATCATAAATAGGAGGGAATAAGCCTTTAAGTAGGTGGAAAAATTGAAATGGTGTGGACTCGATCAGAGAAAATTCGTTATGCCGTTGAGGGATGGTTAGCGATTAAGATAGCCAAAGTACGGGAGCAAATTTTTAGATTGTTAGACTATGATGCTGACCTGTCAGTGACCGAGTGCCAGTTTGAAGGTTTAGATTAGATGGGTAGGGAACTTGAGTACGAATGTCGCTTCTACAAGGAGCTATTCCACAAAGCGATTATGGAGCCTTCTACTCGAAAAGAGGTTTTGAAACTAATTGCTGAAGAATAGATCGAGTTGGAAGATGTGAGAATTGCTGGAGGTAACTTGATCAGGTGTAGTTCCCCAGGACATCAGGGATGTTTCAGGTGTAATTATATGTAAGGGCATGAATTTTATGAGTTAAAATAATTGTCAAAGAAACGTAATGAGAATTGCAAATATTGTTTGTGACTGTAGTAAAAAATGAATACGAATATTTTTGAAAAGTTGAGAGCTTTGGAAATGACGTCAGTACTTCTATAAGTAGAAGAATATAAAAAATAGAAAAAGCAGGCAACTTTTGATTGCATTTCTAGTGAAATAGCATGGAAAGTTCAATTGCGTATAAGTATTGAGCCATCATGGGTGGGGGGAGGTCAGTAGGAGATTTTGAAAAAAAAGGTGAAAATATGTTAAAATATAGTGCATGGGGCAATGATGGGAAGACGTCTTCACTGAAAAGGTGCAAGACACCTGGCATTATTTTAGAAGGGATGCATCGGTTCTAAAACTGTGGACGGCTCGTGCGAGGCCCAATAACTACCAGCGGTTAGTGAAAGAAAATATAGATAATACTTCATCTTCTTCATTCAAACGTTTATCAACTTCTGAAAACTTGAATAGCAGTGAGAGAGGAAAGCAAAAAAATAACAGAGAATTTAAAGAGAAATTAATCGAGAGTGATCAACAATTAAAATGAGAGAGTTGCTGAGACTAAGTCACGAAGGTGGTTATACAATAGCATTGTGAGAGAAGGATTCGGCGCTACATCATATTCATATTCTGAGATAGAATGTTAGTAGATGATTTTGTGATACTGTGAATGTGTTTCTTTTGAAAATCTTTTTTTTTTGTGGTATGCAAATCTAAAAATTACTATCTACAACAATCTTTAAAAATCTGTTTGAAATATTAGGAAAATGAGATATGAAAGATATATGTATGTGGGTGATGTATATGTAAAAGATAATGATAGAATAATTAAACTTGTATGTAGGCCAAGCGTGAGGAGTTTTGTGTAGGATCAAACCTTATTTGTAGAGTTGTAGTTGATATGGAGACTTCACCTGTTAATGAGGCGTCGACCTCTGGTCGATCGGCTGAGTCCGAGGATGTAATATCTGACAGGGAGGATAAAATAGGAGTTGTTCAATTTCTAGATTTCCCTGGAAAATTGATATCCTATCCTCTGTATTCTGGTGTGTTTATAGAGTTTTGCAAAGCCAAAGCTTATGTTCGGGGAAGATGGGGTAATTTTGTTAAACATGCAGATAGGTAGTTTAGAAGTTGTATTGTAGGATCTGGGGAGAAACATTTTTTTTTGTTGGCTGATTTAGAGAATGAGAAACTTGATAGGGGGTTAGACGAGTCAATCTCCTTAGAATATTATGATGGAAATGTCCAAGGCAACCTGGAAGAGGGTTTTTTGTATTACCTGTCCCAATTGAAGTATGGGTTGTGTCTTCCCCTTAGCAATCTTGCGAAAGAGATTATAAATATCATTGGGGGCATGTCTTATTCACTTGAACGGGAACATATGGGAGGTAATAAATGTCTGTGAATTTTTTAATAAGTTGTGGGAGGAGGATAAGGTTGAGAGGAGGATATCTTCTGAAGATGTCATGCAGTTTTATAGGGTAAAAAACTATTCTACAAGTGGAAGGGCATATATTTTCGCAAGTTCAACTCGACCTCTTTTCTTCGATCTGAATTCAGCAAGTTAAATGTGGAATGATAATGTGATATGGGTGAAGGGTGATTGCCTTCAGAGAGATGATACAGAACCCATGAAACTTCTGTGTAGAACTGTGAAACAAAGTAAGTATAATAATGTATAATGTATAATATTAAAATGTTGAAATTGTATACTGTTTTGCTGATGATAATGCGTTGTTGATTGACAGGTCCTCAATCGAAGGTGACGAGGAATGAGTTCCTGCTAAACACTGTTACTCATGATGGGACCGAGCTCGAGGTTGTGCTAAAAGAACTCGGCATTACTAGAAAGAAGTGTGCTAATAGCCGGCATTAGCAGAAGATAACTTCTATTTTAATTCCGCAATTTCTAAAACTAATCTACAAAAGAAAAAAAAACCTAACCCAATGTCTTTAAATATTTAACACAGAAACCTTTAACATTATTTCTTCTCTACAGTCATTATAACTTTCGATTAATAGGTAATATTATGAATCTAGTATTCTTTGCAAATAATTTCTTATGCAGCCATTAATCCCTTTTATAAAACTATTATAACTTTCAATTATACTATTGTTCTCTATGATATATCAACATATAAAATTAAATGTGTTGTCCTTTAAAATTAGAGTGTTTTATTTTAATTATGTTCTCCCTATGATAATTGGGCCTTAATTTGCTTCTACTCAATTTTAGAGTTAATGATTCAAGATTTTAGATTTAGACATTTAATTGTAGATATAATACTTTACAGTTTTATCTCTTTGGATAAACGTACTACATGCAATTTGTAGTACCTCTTCTTTAATGGATTCCTTCTATGATACTACATACAGTTTAATCCCATAAGAGCAACGATATCATCTTAAAAGGTAAACATGCAAACTCAACAATGAAAAGAACTTGAATTACTAAAATTCGTGATTAAGATTAGGCTGCGTAATTCTAGGTCATTGTTGTTTATCTTAGGGTGTTCTTGTTGTCTATTTTAGACTTTTGTTGTATGTTTTAGTTAGAGAAAGGATTTTCATATCATTGTGATGCTCGACTTTATTAGATGTTATCTTGCTCTTATCTTTAACTATTGTTTTCATGATCCTTTTGGGTACGATAAAAAGAAACCCACTCTTAGTAGACAAATTACAATTCTAATTTGAATTTGTTCTAAAGAATAACATTTTTTTCTTAATCCATTACTTATTGCATTATTAGCTTTCTAAATTAAATATTTCTTTACTATATTGGTTAAATATGCCATGCCATCTTCACAACTGAATGATCAGTTTCTAAAGATGGCAAACGTACTAAGGTTTAATTCAAAGGTTTGTGATAGTGTTAACGCTGTCAAATATTTATATAAGTATACTTTTCGGAATATTCAAGTGCATCCTAGATAGTTTATGTTAGTGTTAGTGATGACAAAGTTGATGACAATCAATCCCCCATTCTAGGATTGGCTACTTTAGAAGGTACTCCACATCTAAATAATCAGACTCCAAAGATTGTAAAAGTGGGAGGTTTAAATTCAGATGCTTGTGCCAGTGTTTACGTCGCTAAATACATTTATAAATATATTTTTCGCAACAATCTGGATCATCGCAATATAGTTTTTGTTAGTAGTGACGAAGATGAAGATAAAAAATCTACTATTCTAGTCTTGGCTACCTCATAAGATACTACTCAATTTGATTAAACTATGACTATTTTCCAAATAAATGGAAGTGACAGAAAAGCTGATGACAAACATTCCACTGCTCAAGGAGATATAGAGGAAGATGTTCATGGTAAATAGAACTTTTGAGGCATACCAGATCATTGCCTATTAGTAAATGGTAGTAATAAAGAAGATGATGATAACTGATCCACAGTTAGAGATAATAAACTTTTAAGTTAAGCACTAGGTTTATGTTTAACTATGATTTTTATTACAAATTTTATAATATGTAACGACACTTCAATCTCAATCAAAATTTTGCATCTGTCCTATTTAAATTAAGTTTAACACTAGGTTTAAGTTTAGCACTAGGTTTATCTATATCAACATTTTACATTAAAGAAGCTTTTCTCTTTTCTAAGATCTGCATGAAAAATTATCAACTGTATTAATTTAAACTCTGATGGGTCAAAGTTTTGATAATTTGGGAATAGGAGATATGGGGCTATTTTCAGAGACTATTGAGGCATTGTTAAAGGGATTTTAAAAATTATGTGTACTTTGTTATATTCAGTGAACTAATATTTATGACACAGTTTATTGTATGCCGCATCACATTTTTTTCAAGAGTATGTCTCGGTAATCAGGAGATGCTAACCAACAGATGTTTACATACGGGGTGCTATAAGTTCGGTGTTCATGGTCAATGCCTCTCCTTTTTCCCTATCACCATAAGCATAAAACATGCTAATTATTTTTATTTTGAGGAAGCATCTTGATTATTCTTTACCCCCCTTTAACTTTTGTCATCTCTATTTGTCGAGACAAAAAACATTAAAAACACGGTGCTACTGGATCATAAGGAATCGGTAAGAGCAAAAAATAAAAAAAATCAGTGTTACTGTATATATTTTTACAGAACAGGAAGATACTCAACATCTTAAATGGTTTTTATAAAACTGGGAAAGCTAGAGCTTCATGTTTCATTAAGTTGTTTTATATTAGCTTTATTATAAGCTGAAATTTTCTAGAAGAGGGAGCCTCTGAATCACATGAGGTCTCGCCAGTCATCATTGTCCTTCATTCTTGAGATACTCAATATGAATAATACTAGGATTCACCTAAAAACTAGTGGGAAAGCATCCTTTCGGTTTTGATATCTAACTTTCATTACATCATCTGAGCTATACAAGGAAATTGCTCACAGATATGTTCAACATCAATATATATGCCAATTTTTTTTTAAAAGCCTCAGATCATTCTTCAGTGCTAATAAAAATTAAATAGTTGGTACAAGTAAAATTATCCCCCAAGTCCTAAAAATTTGAACTAAAATTATAGGAGAATTTGAGTACGGTGTCAGCCTTATACTGCCCTGACCCCAATGAAGGTTGCAAACTCAAAACTTTCCCCCAAGCCAGATGTATATATCATTGCTGAGGCACAATTTTCCCCCAAAAAAATATGTAGCTACAGTATATATCTTTTCACATCGGCTAATTCTTTGCAGCATTACTGCATTATAGTATGTATGTATGCATGTATTGCATTGGTCTACTAGTAATGGCTAAAAAAAAATGTATAAGATTTTCATTTTTAATAACTTCATGTGGAAAATTGAAAGTGTAGTCTACTCTTTGGGGGTCTAATGAGTTAAATTCTTCGCCTGAAGGGCTATATTTCTTGCATTCACACCTAGAAGTTTTAAGTCCAACATTTTCATATTTAGAAAATATCTAAAATCCAAATATGATAAGAAATATTTAGCGTTTCAAGGTTTTATATTAACTCCACAAAATCTCCAATTCTTACTCCATATTTTTTTAAGTGATAGACCACGCTTCCATGCTTTTCTCTAACTCCTAACCCACTATTCTCGATGTTCAATTTCATGAATCCTCTAATGCAATTAGACGCATAAACTAGTGGAGAAACTCTTTCTCTCTCTCTTCCACTTTGCGAATTAGAAATAAAATTTGCTTGATGTACAATTTAAATTACAAATATCCTAGAAATTATAAAATACTCAATAAATAGTAATTGCATACATACTAGGATTCTTCAATATTTAAACTTATACGAGTTTTTATCTAATTACATACCTACTTTAGTTAGAACTCTAAATATATACAACTATTACCAATAGATACGGTTCTAGCACATATCACACAAAAAAATTAGATAGAACCCCGAGTCTAAGAAACAATACAAAGGTATGAGCAAAACTATCTTCTTTGTTTCCTGGCTTTTTCCCGCAATCCGTTCCAATACCATTGGTTAAAATTATTTAAAAACAGGAAAATATCTTTTGAAAAAGAACATAATTATACAAAACGAAAGGTATCTCATATAACCATATTTAAAATTTACTTTTTATATACATATACTGCTTATCAGTATCATTAAATTAACCCATATTAACTATGCAACTTATTATTAAAGGGGTAATATATTGGACATATCTCTTTGGGGAACTATTGACACTAAAGTTGGAAGACAATTAGATGAGCTTGAAGCACCTAATGTTGTTGGTGATTACTTCAATATCAGCAAAGGTGTATCACGGAAAGATCTTACAACAAAATTGTAATCAACACATAAAGTTCAAAGTGTTGTAATTTATTTCTTTATTACATGCAGATGTTCTATACAGTTCCTTAACTTTTTTAACAAAAACCTATCTGAATTCTTAACATTGACATCTTAGAAACTGAAATATTCAATGATATGTAATTTTTTCAGTATTTTTATTATTGTTTAAGTACATGTTAATAAATTTACCATATCTTGCTTCAAGTCTTTAACTACTAATCAAATAAATAATAACCAATTATACTTTCTAGTGATCCGAAAGAAATTGAAATAACTCCAACAAAAAAGACTAGATGATATAACAAAGAAATGGTAAAAGACCAGATTTCAATAATGACCCTAAAAAAGAATGTTTCGGATCATTTAGCAAAAAAAGTAAATGCAACTTCCTACATTACTTATTCATTTCATTATAATTGAACGGGGCTTTCATTTTAAGAATTTAATGACAAATTTTATCTTTTCAGTGTTCAATGTTTAACATCAAATGAACAATTTTCATAATTTTTATTATGAATATGGCTTCTATTATGAGTCATGCAACAACTGGAAGAAAAAATTAACAAGCAAGGGGATAAGTTTAATTGTTACAAATGTGAGAAAACAGTCATAACTCGAATACCAAGGTACTTTGCGTATTTGCTTCTACTATTATAGTAGTCAATTTCAAAATATAAATCATATGCAAGTATAAATTGTAGCAAGATATTCAGGATGGTGGAGGATTTATTAAGATAATCATGTTTTACTCTCAAGTTCAAATGATCCTACTTAATACAGCCGCCCAAACAAAGGACATGATGAAAAAGGTAGTGTAATGGCTAGTGTTTCAGTTGGTAAACTTTACCAATTCTTTTAGTAATGAGGTTATGAGAAGTTTGTAAATAAGCTTAGAACATAATAGATTTTAACGTGGAAACTCAGTAAGTCCTGAGAAAAACCACGACCTCGAGGAGGAATTGAGAGTATAAATCCAATATATGCTAGATTATTACATCTGCAAAAAGATGTCACTAATATAATTTAGAATGATAGAAAAAGTTGGGATCGGAACCCTATTGACATAAGTTCTGCCTGAATTTATATTGGATACGGATAATTACAAATAATTGGTTCCTAGATTTATGAGTGGTGGGTGAACATCACGGATCATGTACAGCGGCTCTATTTGACCTAGTGTAGCAGCTACTGTAGAGGGTCGATATCTATAGACGTGGGCCTGACCGTTTCTCGAATTGTCATGCACTTCTGACTTAGTTCTGCAGGCTACTCTTTAACGAGTTTGTAGAATATGCAATTATAAACCGTTCTCGAAAGATAGGATACCTTCGACCTGACTCTATTAAGCTTATTCTTATCTAGTCTGGGGAATATGCTACTATAATCTCTCTATTCTTTATACAATTACTTGTTGCTATGTCGAGAAAAAAAATTCTGAACCAGAAGGATAAGGTGTAGAACAAGCATGTGTCTTGATGCAACTGTAAAAGAATTGATGTACTCTTCTCGATGATAATAAAATGATTTGTTGACAAATCTTTCTCGATGTGTATAGTCATTACATTCTTATCCAACGTGGTTTGGAATTTTTAAATTTAAAATGTGGCTAAAACTGTCATTTAAAAATAAGAGTTGGTAAAAAAGGAAATATGTGGTTCATTGACATCATAAAATAATGGCTAGGTGTCTTCCTGTGGGTGATGCATTAAGTTACAAGGAATGCGATGTGGAGACTCTTTTTGTGCGTTTGAGAATTACAGTGGTGAAGATAGGGAAAATCGAGGAGGTAGAGATATATTTGGACGGTTAAGCACGGCAGTGTAATAGCCTATTGGCTTTGAGGAGGCGAAGTATTTTAGACTTCGAGGAAAGATGTGCTAAGCGATAGGTTAGGCGAGTAGTCAAATGCTCTCGAAGGGGTACGATAAATAGTCGTGCAGGACCGATAAATAGTCCTTCGGGTGTCGACTGTCTACGTTTTATTTCTCCAAGAAATTTTGAAGGTGATTCATTGTACTCCGTTGTTGTCAACCCTTCCATCATTGGTTCAGAGGAGATTGTCGTGTTAATTATGTTTGTTAAACTTGCAAAGGAAAAAGACTTAGAAGCTGCTCACCATCAAGGTCAGTTTTCTATTTTTTGAAATACTTTGATTCGATTGTGTTTGTATGTATGGATGATTTCATACAAACCCTTTGTAGTTTAGATATTTAAGAGTTAGTTTGAAGAAGTAATTTGTGTAATAATGAGTATAATTGTAAAAATTAGCAAAAATTAGTTTTTAGGCTTTATCTGGCTTGTTTGTGATTTTCCTATGAAATTTTGATGTTCATTGATGTTGGAGTAAAATTTATTACAGAACAAGGACTCTACTGTTTTAACGTGATGCCCTTGGGCCTAAAAAATACAGGTGCCACTTACCAATGCCTTGTTACCACCATGTTCAAACCTTTTCTTGGCAAGTCGGTCGAAGTTTGTATCAATGACATGTTATGTAAGAGCCTCCAGAAACATTCCCTTATACAAAATTTGACTGACGTCTTTTCAATATTCGAACATATAATATGAAACTAAACCCCGACAAGTACCAATTCGGCGTGTCCTCAGGAAAATTCCTGGGTCACCTCATCAGTAAAAGTGGTATCGAGATCGACCCCACTCATATTCGAGCCCTCATCGATATGCCTTCCCCTCGAACAAATAAGGATGCCTAAAAGGTTGCTGGCCAAATAGCCGCCCTGGGCCATTTTATTTCAAAATCCTCTGACCGTTGTGCTTGACTCTTCTCCCTCTTACGCGACCAAGGCGTCCATAAGGCAAAAAAGAACAACCCCAAAGTTAATTGGACACCCGAATATGAGCAGGCCTTCCTCGAACTCAAAACCTACCTTGGTTGATCACCAATCATAAGCATCCCCATAGAAGGCAAAATGCTCGTTTTATGTCTTGCAGTCACTGATACTTTTATTAGCTCGGTCCTTATTCGAGTCAAAGCCAATATCGAGAAACCCGTATACTTTATCAGTATACTCTGATACCTGTCGAAACATGATATACCAAACTCGAACGATTGCTCCTTACACTTATCTGCACTGCACCAAAGCTCAAACCCTACTTCCAAGCTGACCCCATCCGTGTTATCACCAACTACCCTCTTTCAAAAATCTGCAGCAAGAAAGATAAATCAAGATAGGTACAGCAATGGTCCACCTATCTCGGTGAACACGACATCACTTTCAAAAAATAGATATCTCAAAAGGGCCAGGCAGTCGCTGATTTCCTTGCCGACTTCCCGGTCGAAGACATTGACTGGGAAGAGCACGATGATGATTTACCCAAAGACCAGCCCGAACAGAGTGACCCTTGGAGCCCTAACACGGTTTGGCATATCTTTATAGATAGATTTGCCAGACCTAACAGTACCGGGATAGGTATTATACTAGCTACTCCTTCCAATGACCGAATCGAATAGGCTGTCAAGTTAAATTTTCCATCAATGAGGTTGAATACGAAGCTTTGATACATGCTCTCGATCTCGCTCTCGAACTTGGTGTTCCTAAACTTACAGTATTTACTGACTCCCAGCTAGTTCAGTGACAATACACCGGCGAAAACTAGGCAAATGGTCGCATGGATAAATATGTCGTACTCATCCGCCAGCGCATGGATCATTTTCCTAAAAAATTCTTCTACTACACGTTACCCTCGAGGTGAAAACAGACTTGCCGATGCCCTCGCCTACATAATAGCCATGTTAAGCCAGTTCAAATCTCGAGCACTCCATATCAAAGTACTCAAACGCCCAAGTATCAACCAGATGGAAGTTAATGCCATCAATACTGGGGGCGAGAGTCTTAATCCTGACGACTGGCGCTCACCCTTCCTTGCATATTTCAATAGTCCTACCCTCCCGGAATGTCCCACGGCTAAACATTCATTTTTGGAAAACTATCGACGATACACCATTCTCAAAGGTGGCCTACACCGTAAATTCACAAATGGGATATACCTCCATTGCATCTCCCAACACGAGGCCACTACTATACTTACCGAACTCCACGAAGGTAACTGCTATACTCACACTGCTGGTCAATCTATGGCTCTTCGAGCCGTCACGCAAGGTTTATTCTGGCCCAATATGAAGAAGTAAGTTGAAGACTATTTGAAGCACTGTGACAAATGCCAACGTCACGCCCATGACATTCGAAGCCCGTCACAAGACCTCCATTGCAGCCAAGTTGCTTGGTCATTCAAGTGGTGGGCCATTGATCTAGTGGGCACTTTCCCCAAAGCTTCGGGCAGTAGAAAACACTTTATAATGGCCACTGATTATTTCACTAAATGGGTCAAAGCCATACCTCTATGTCACTCCAGGGAAGAAGAAGTCATCAAGTTCTTATGAGAAAATATCATCAAAAGTTTTGGTTGCACTCACATGATTTGATGCGATAACGGTCCATAGTTTGTAGGGAGCAAAGTCTGTAAATTTTTTAATATGTACAACATTATCCATTCTCTTCTACTCCTTATTACCCACAGGGTAATGGTCAGGTCGAAGCAATCAATAAAACCATAGTCGATGGTCTTAAGAAATGTGTCGACCAGAAGAAAGGTCGATGGGCTCAAGAATTACAACATGTACTCTGGGCCTATCGTACCACACCAAGAATGGCGACGGGCTGCACACCTTTCCTCCTAGCTTATAGTACCAAAGTTGTGCTGCCTACACAGATCGAAGTGCCAATAAGCGACCCTGACCTCCCCGATGAAGATAATAAGTTTGAACTTTGATGAAATATGTTATGGATCGATGAAGCCAGAGGCTGAGCCATAGATAACCTCGGCCGCTATCATCTCTCTATCTAGAATTCATACAACCAAAGGGTTCGACCACGGAACTTCGATATTGAAGATCTGGTACTCTGACAAATCACTCCCTTTTCGAAGCCTCGCAATACCGGCAAGTTAGTCGAATCCTGGGAAGGACCTTATGTCGTATACGACAAAATAGACAAATGTTCTTATTACTTAATAGCAGAAGCTAAGAAGCCTTTACCCAACCCTTGGAATACAATGCAGATGGTGCCCTACAACAGGCCGCGGCCACCAACCTTCACAACTAATGTAACCATCATATGTAATCAATAAATATATTTTTCTCCCCTAAAGCTTCATCCCATATCTCCAGTAAAATTCTAGAGTTGGTCAAACCTAAGTATTATGTCAACCCTTCGACCTGACTGATACATGGGGGCGGCCTCAAATTTTTCAAGGTTCCAATTTAAGCAATCCCCAGTGGCATGAATGGTCGACAAACCGGATACTCAGGGATGCATTGCGGCCGACCATATAATGTTTCCTCTAGGCTTAAGCCTGCGGCTAGAAATACTTGGGAGCGACCTTCGACATTCGGCGTATTCTATACTTTAATTTTCACACAGAGATACCAGCATACAAATCTACCAGTAAATCAAGTCGAATACATACCAGCAAGTTAAATTCAAGTACATTACACATTGTTCAACTCTGCCTATCAAACACATAACACCAAAGATAGAGAAAGTTTATTACAAAATAGCAGACAGTCTAAGTACTTCCTCATAACAACCTACTCACACAGAAGCGACTCTTTTACCAAGGTTTTCTTCTACAGCAGTACCACCACAACCTTTGACAGTAGGGCTCATTTTAGCAGCATCAGCACTACCTTCGACAATAGAATTCCCTACAGTATTGCCAGTACCAATACCATCCCCTTTGATCACGGGATCAACTACCATATCTCCAACACCACCACCTGCATGGTCCACTCCGATCCCATCCATCCGTGCAACATCTTCAACATCTTCATTTACCAAAGGGTAGGGTTCTAAGGTCTCATGATTGTATTCTAACCCATCCACAAATTTATTTAGGGCTATAGTCGCATCACACTCCTGGTTAAACTATGCTTGGAACTGCGCACGATTGTTGTGCAGCTACTCCTCCTTACTGGCCAGCTTTGCCTCCAGGACCGCTACCCTCCTGTCACATTTGGCGATCGCAGCTTGGGTTTCCCTTACGGCATCAGCTTAAATCTGTAAGTGCTCTTGTTCTAGCATATCGACATGGCTCTCCAGCGATAGAATGGTCCCCTATGCGAGTTCTAGCCTGTCCCTCGACTCCTTCAACACTTCACTTGATAGCTTTTATGTTTTGTTGAAAAATATCATCCAAGCATTTACCTGTACGAATACTCGACTAATTACCAGTTCTCGAAGCATAATTTCAACTTTAAAGCTCCAAAATACTTACTTGGTGCAATACTTTGCCAACATGCTGCCCCAGTTCATCTAGGTTAGTACCGCAGAGAGTTATCATCAACTCGGCCGTTACACGAACGTTCACTTCTTGTTCGACCGCATGCCACCTAGCCTCGAAAGGCTCGTCCCCATCGACCATCTGTTCACGGGTCCTCTTTCCCCCAGTTGTCTTCGCTAAATGGGTTGTCGATACTTGGCCCGTGACTTTGCCTTTATCTTTGTCGATCTGCCGAATTACTTCGGGAACAGTCTTGGGCATGCTCGACCGTGTCGTTTCGGGCCCTCCTCGCCGAGACCATGGTACAATGCTAGACTTTCGAGTTAGATCTTCATTTTCCATCTCACCTGCCCTTGCTGAAGTACCTCCCTCTTTTCTCTTTCTCGATGACCCAGCAGCAACAGGTATGTCTCTCAGTAACGTATCCGTCTTCTTTCATCTTTTTCTAATAATACCCAACTTCTAAAATATTTTATTCACCCACTCTTCGCTCTAGTTGATAAGCTCATCAATATAAGTCCTCGGGTTCTTCAATCCATTATTGGTGGGTTCTGCAAAATAATGAAGAAAAGATCAATAGTTTATTTGAGCCACACAATCAATATACTTTGACTACTAACTTACTTGCTTTGTACAACCTATTCTTTAACTGAAATTCCTCCTCTCCCTGTGCATTCTCATAGCTCCCCTTTACCACCACCAGATCCTTATCCCACCCTTGCCCAGTTGAACATAGGTCAAATAACCATGGCTTGTCCGAATGACACTTAATACGATACGTCCCTACCTTCTTATTTGCTTTCCTCTAATAAAAATACACTATGTCGAACCACTATATCAAAAACCACCCTTCACATTTCAATTCCACATTCATCCCTTCGACCACCCTCACCATTTCATAAAAGTTATCATTCATTTGACATGGGGCTACATCCTAGAAGTTTAGCATCTGCTTCACTAGCTTTCGAAGAGGTAGTTGCATTACTAAACAAATTTGGCCTCTGAGCTCCATAATCCTCTCCAGGGGGGAATCCATAAATGCATTCTCGGCCCTGAATGGCACCATAATAACATCTACCTTCGCCAACTCATGTTTTACCATGAATCGATCCAGCCTAGCCTTTTCCGAAGGCGAGACCGTCCCCACAGTTGTCCCCTCCTCATTTGTACTTTCACTGCTATTACTCTCTTCTCCATCCCTTTCGTCCCTCTCATCACTCGAATGATCGATAGTACCTTCATTCCCCTTTCCCTCCTTTTCTTCCCCTTCCTCATTTTTTTCTTCATCGCTCTCTCCGACTATTCGAGCCCTACGATGGCTCCTACTCAATGCTCTGACATCTGGCACAACTATTACCAATGGGGCATCCGATACAATTTCCAACACTTCCACATTACTACTCCCTTCCCCTCGAGCTCGTCCAGATATACTTGGTTCGTTTACCTCATCCTCATCCTCATCCTCATCAACCACCCTCATCCCCGAAGCTTGACGAGTATGCATTATACCCTACAGAAGAAGCGGATTGGCATTAGCTTGATATATTCGAGTATCAAGGTTCGGTTCCATATTGTAATATTACGTACCATCACTAATCGGCCGACCTAGGACCGAATATTAAATTACTACCCCCCCCCCCCCCTCTAATTTTATCACTTTGTCATACTTCCAACAATATCTATTACCCCCTTCCTCCAATTTTAACTCCCTTTACTAAGCACTCAGAAGGCATACCTGTTTGATTAAATTAGATTCCCCTGCAGCAATGGTATTTTCCTTTTCTCCTTTCCAGCAACTTCAACTATAACAATAGTGCTTGTCTTCCACTCTTTTTCCCTTTCTCTCCCTGTTTGTTTGGGAATAGTGACTCTCTCTCTCTCTCTTACCTCTTTAAATATTGCCCAACGAAAATAAACCTCCTCGGTTTCCCCTACCCACCATCATTACCACTCCTCCACTCCCCCCTTATTTTTGGCCATTACATATTTTTTCCAATTTTGCCACTACCTACACCCACGTGTGCATTACAAGCTTATACCAAACAAGACTTTCCTAGCTCTCTCGAACCTTCTTACACTCTACCCAAAGTTGTAACCTTAAACCCAGATGTCGCCTTCACCTCTTTCCCATACCTGAGGAAGCATAATAATGACCTGCAGTGGTACACTGCCCCATAAATAGTATCATCTCTGACATCCCTATAATTTCGGCTGTCAGCTTTTGCAGTCGAAGCCTCCCATATATTCATTTTCGATCTATCTTATACATTCCACCATAGTCGTACCCTTCGACCACATGCGTTTTTAAGCCATCTCATGCATTCATTTTCGAACCATCGCCTACATTCAACCATAGCCATTGTACACATAGATTAGTTGTCGAACCTTCGGTCAATTCTTTTCATTTTATGAAAGAATCAAATTTGATTGCCACTATTACTCGTTTTCATTACCCAAGCCCGAAGATAAGACATTAAATCGCGCCTACATTATCATCATCTGCATTACCTAAAGCTGTTATAGTACCAATACTTCGTCAAACACATCGTCCTTTCACTCAATAATTGCACGTGCATACATCAACATAAAAAGACAAAAGAGAAACAACAACAGCAATAACAACAAGCAAACCCCTCTACATACCCACCTATAATACCGAAGACCCCCCTATTTACATATGGGGTAGTTCTTACATAGCCCCGCCTGAGCCTCGGCTGCGTCTTCAGCCTCCACCTAATCATCTACTAGGCTCTTTAGCAAAAAATACCGGTTACTAACATGCGAGCCCAACCATTGCATTACTCTCTACCAGTGTGCAAACGGATGCTCACAGATATCCTTCCCCGGCTCTAGCTCCACCAGGTCAGGATACCATACATCTAATCCCTGATCCCCAAAAAATATCTGCCTCAGAGCCATTGCCTTCTCTTCAATACGCCGATTCATCTCCTCCATTTTCTTCTAGTAACGAGTATTTGGAGTAGTTTCCATGATCGTGCTTGCTCAAGAGAGAAGATGAATAGTATTTGAAATTCCCCCCCGAATAGCCCCTATTTATACCTTGATTAAGGGGTATTTATAATCTCCTTAATCAGCAATTACCTTAATTACTTTCCTCAGAACTACCCACATTTACACCAGTCAACTTTTTAACTTCCCATGCCCAATAGTTTTTTCTCAACACACGCTATCTACGATAATTTCCAAGGCCCCTGCTGAGAGGGGGCAAATATAGTAGCATACTCGCAGCCTTCTAGTACCAGCCGAATACTCGAAGGCTACATTGAGGCCTACACAGAGACTCGAAGCCCAGCAAGACTAGCAACGAACTTTGCAAACTCTTTCGAGATCAATCAAGCACTCGAAGGCATCATCGAAGCTAACTACCATAGTCGAAGCCGAAGACAGACAGTCAGTGCCTGAATTCATCACCAAAGAAACTTTAACCATAAAAATACATGGTCGAAGGCAAACATACCTGACAGCCAACTCACTAGACAGAATAGTGAAATGAGCTGCCAGACAACTATAGTGTCAGAACTGACTCAACGTACAGAACAGCTATCCTAAAGGATATACATGTAATCTGACCTCCCATGGTGACTTACACTTTTTCTATCACCTAGAAATAAGAAAGGGGGGGGGGGGGGGGCACTGTAAGGGGGTTAAAAAAATTCTCCCTAAAGCCCTTCAAGATTACCTTCGAATATCTTGTACCCTTCTTCTTCTTACTCAATCTGGCCTCTAACTCAATATATATACCATGCATCATTCAAATCCTCGCTAGAGGTCGTGGGGAAACCTATTCATGGACTCCACGTAAGTTTGTTAGTTTAATAAACTAGTTGTTTATAGTCTTATATATTTGCCAACACTTCCAGCCTAGGGTAATCTTCTAGGTGTATGAGCCAAGTTTCCTCTCTACGAAATAAGGCTCCTATAGTCATAAAGCTTATACACCCAATAGTACAAAGTTCGTGTAATGTAACATTTTTTTTTTGCAAAATTTTTAGAGTAAATTAAGGAATAAAGCAAAATTGCAAAAATTTGACCTAGACAATCTCAAACTTCCCAACTCAGGTTAAACTGCTGCTGGGTTGTAACTAAGCATATCAAGGAAGCTCTTAAAAATTAAAAGAGTTATTAAAGAGAAACATGCTTCCCTTCAGCCTATACAAATGAAAAAAGTTACTAAGGCTAGAATCTAAAGTATTCAGTGAACTGGTTTCCTATATTATGTAGGAAATCAGGTCTTCCATAGTACCATTCTTCAAATGGATGAGTTTCTCCTGAAGATCTTTTTGCCAAAGTTTCTATTGAAAAATTTATCTCTCTCCAAACTCAGCTAAATCATATTCTTTGTACCCATACTTTGAGAGTGCTTCAGAAGGTCTGATAAATCCAGGGGATCTTATTAAGTTTGAAGGCCTGTATAGCTACTGAGGAATCTGATATCACCCTGGTCCATCCCATGTTAAGTGCTTGTTCTATGCCATTGATAATTGCTAGGATCTAAGCCATGTAGTTGGTTGTGCTTCCCATTGATTTACTATAGGTTCCAAGTAATGCTCCTATATAGTCTCTAAAAGTAATAACTACCCCTGAACTGCCTGGATTCCCTTGTGAGGATCCGTCACAACATAGCTTAATCTCTCCCATCTAAGGATGGAGAAGACTTTGGCTTTGCCATCAAACCTGGAATTATTTTTCCTCTTCCTAATTCTACTACAAATAGCAAATACTGTTGCCAACTAAAGATCTTTAATGTATATACTGCTCGTCGTGTTTCTCTCCAGGATTGATTTCCAAGAGTCATTACCTATAATAGGAGGAAATTGAAATGTATTAATTGCCCACCGCCAGCTCTCTGAGTCATATTATCACGCCCCAAAATATGTATTCTAAGACTTGTCCGAATATACATCTCAAGGCCATGAACAGGTCGAGCAGCCCCGACAGATATACCCCAACAATGTAAATGTTTGTGCCTGTGCAAAACCCAGGTAATCCTGCTTGAATTGGTTGTCTGAGAGAGAAAAAACATGGTTTGATCAGGTTTGTTGTGTGTAATAAACTTTCTGTAGGTTTGTGATGGTTGTTGAAACACTATTTTGCTATATAATTTGAAGTAGCTAATATATATTGGTATGTTGTGTGATTGAATGCGTTGTATGATTAAAATACCAAAGTTACTCTCAATGTATGTTGGCATTAAGGCATGATTGAGCTTCGAGGTCACCTCTAACTATCCGTCTTGTCAAAGGGTTGATTGGATACGATTGTTGGTCCAAAGAAATCAGTAAGCTTTGAGGTTGTTCATGGGTATTTATATCTGTGGGTTTGATCCTGAGTAAAGAAAGATGTAGTTGGCCCCAATACATCCCCGAGTGTCTAATATTTTGACTATTCATGCCACCTGGGTTTGCTCGAATTAGAACTTTGAAAAATTTCGAGGTCGCCCCTAACTATCAGCCAGGTCAAAGGGATGACTAGATACTTAGGCTTGCCCAAATCAAGAAGTTCGCTGAGCTTCGAGGTTGCCCCCGGGTATTTCTATCGGCGGGTTTGATCCTGAGCGAATTAAGATGTGGTCGGCACCAATGCATCCCCGAGTGTCCAGTCTTTCGATTATTCATGACACTCAGGTTTGCTCGAATTGGAACTTTGAAAAACTTTGAAGTTACCCCCGGGTATTTCTATCCGCAGGTTTGATCCTGAGCGAAGCAAATGTGTCGGCCCTAATATATCCCCGGGTGTCCAGTCTTTCGACTATTCATACCACTCAGATTTGCTCGAATTGGAACTTTAAAAATCTTTGAGGTCAAAGGGCTGACTGGATACATAGGTTTGTCAAAATCAAGATGTTTGCAGAGATATGAGACGATGCACACAGGGATCATTTTTTGCGGAATGTTCGAACCATGTTCTCGATGAACTGTGGACCGTTATCACATCGAATCATATGTGGGCAGCCGAAGCGTGTGATATTATTTTTCCAGAGGAATTATGTATCTTCTTCTTATCTTGTTCTACATAATGGCACCGTTTTGACCTATTTAGTGAAATAATCTATGACGACTAAGATATATTCTTTGCTGCCCGAAGCCTTAGGGAAAGGGCGTACCAGATCAATGGCCCATCTCTTAAATGACCAAACAACATAGCTGCAGTAAAGTTCTTATTCGGGGATTTTAATGTCATGAGCGTGACGCTGGCATTTGTTACAGTGCTTCACATACTCTTCAGCTTGTTTCCTTATATACGGTTAGAACAAACCCTGTGGGATTGCTTGGAGAGCCATTGATCGGCTGACAGTGTGGGAGCTACAATTTCCTTTGTGGAGCTCAGTAAGGATGATTGCTACTTCTGGTAGAGATAAGCAACGGAGGTAAACTCCGTTTGGTGATTTTCGGTATAAACAGCCTTTGACAATGGTGTGCCGCTGACAGTTTTCCAATAATGATCATTTTTCTCTTGGGTCCTCTGGTACAGTAGAGTTGCTGAATTATGCAAGGAAAGGTGTGCGCCAATCTTCAGGAATGAGACTCTAACCCCCAGTATTGATGATATTTATTTCCCTCTAGTCGATACTTAGGTGTTCGAGTACTTCGATACTGAGTTTTTAAGGTTTGGACTAGCCTAACATGGTGACGATGTAGACAAGGGCATCAACATTTCTATTTTTACCTCGAGGGTAATGTGTGATAGAAGATTTTTTAGGAAAATGATCCATGCGCTGGCAAACGAGTTCTGCATATTCAACCAAGCAACCGTTTACCTGGTTTTTGCCAGTATATTGACGCTAAACGAGTTGCGAGTCGGTGAAGACGGCTTGTTTGGGGATACCGAGTTCGAGGGATAGATCAAGACCGTGTATCAAAGCTTCGTATTCGGCTTCGTTATTAGTATATTCGAACTTTAATTTGATGACCATTTCAATTCGGTCGTTTGACGGTGTTACCCGGACAATACCCATCCCAAAACCGTTTTGTTCAGAAAACTCGTCGGTAAAGAGATGCCAACCTGTGTTAGGGTTCTAGGGGTCATTTTTCTCTGACTGATCTTTAGGTAGGTTATCATCATATTCTTCCCACTCGATATCTTTGACCGTGAAGTCGGCCAGGAAATCAGCGATTGCCTAACCCTTATAGGATACTTGTTTCTTGAAAGTGATATCGTGTTCACCAAGGTAGACAGACTATTGCTGGACCCGGCAAGATTTATCTTTCTTGGCAAAGATTTCTCAAAGGGGTAGCTTGTGGTGACACGTATATGGTGTGCTTAAAATTTTGGTTTGAGCTTTCGAGAAGTTTTGACGAGTGTAAGGAAAAGTCTTTCGAGTTTACTATATCGTGTTTCAGCTGGTGTTAGAATTTTGTTGTTAAAGTAGACAGGTTTCTCAATACGCCCTTCGATTAGAATAAGGACCGAGCTGATAGATTCGTCAGTGACTGTGAGGTATATAGAAAGTATTTTGCCATCAAAGGGGGTACTCATGGTAGGTGGTTGACCAAGGTAAGTTTTGAGTTCGAGAAAAGCTTGTTCCCATTTGGGTATCCAATTAACTTCGGTGTTTTTCTTTTTGGCCTTATAAACTCCATGTTCCCACAAAAGGGAGAATAACCAGGCGCAGCGGCTGAATGATTTTAAAATAAAATTGTTAAGGGCTGCTATTTTGCCTGCTTTCTTCTTGACATCTTTCTTAGTTCGGTAAGAAGGCATATCAACGAGGGCTTGAATTTGGGTGGGGTCCATCTCGATGCCTCGATTGCTAATGAGGTCACTGTGGAATTTTCCGGAGGAGGCAACGAATTGGCATTTATCTAGGTTTAATTTCATGTTGTATGATCGAAGGATGGAGAAGACTTTGGTCAGGTCCTGTATATGGATAAGTTTGTTGATGCCTTTGCAAATCATATCATCAATGTAAACTTCGACTGACTTGCTAATCAAGGGTTTGAATATGATAGTAACAAGGCGTTAGTAAGTGGCACCCGCATTTTTGAGCCCGAAGGGCTTCACATTGAAACAGTAAAGTCCTTGTTTGATAATAAAAGAAGTTTTTAGTTGATCATTACAGAGAAGAGGTACCTGATTGTAGCCCAATGCCGCATCCATCATGGATAGGCATTCATGGCTGGCTGCGATATCAAGAAGTTCTGAAATAATCGAGAGAGGGAAACTGTCCTTGTTGAGATCAGTATAGTCAATTTAGATTTAGATCTTGTCATTTTTTTGGGTATAGCAAGGATGTTCGAGATCCAATCGGCATACTTGACTTTGCGTATAAACCCAACGGCTAGGAGTTTTTTGACCTTGAGGTTTACTGCATCTCAAATCCTCAGGGAAAATGTAAGTTTCTTCTATTTGGAAACCATTGATTTAGGGATAAGGTCGAGACGGTGGCTGGCCAGGGTGGGGTCAACGCTGGGCATTTCATAAACTTTCTTGGGGAAGACATCTTTATTGGATCAAAGGAAATTGGTTAGTTCGAGATGTTCGTCGGCATCCAAGAAACTACAAATAAATGTGCCTCGACCATGGCTATCGAGTTTGATGTAAGCTGTGGGTTTAACGGGTGTAGTGTCAGTGGAAGAGGTCGAAGAGTTATGGAGAGAAAAGTGCAGTGATTGATATTGCTTTACCAGCTTCCTGGTAAAGTCGATTTAAGGATGCTCGTAGGACCGGGCTAATCTCTGTGAACCTTTCATGGCCCACGTATTGCATAGGTTAGTGAAACGTATTATTTAATGGTAAATCGAAGATATGGCCTTCAAAGCATGAAGCCCATCGTGGCCCAGGATACTGAGGTATTCAGACTTTTTGTCAATGACAAAGAAATAGGTTTAAAGGATGATAGGGCCAGTGGTGACAGGAATGCTAAGTCGGCCGACGGCAAACTCTATCAAGCCATTAAAACCTTTTAATTCTACATTTGCTAGTGTCATCAGATCAGTATTTTGCATAGCTTGGAATGTCTAAAGGAAAAGTACATCGGCTACACTTCCAGTATCGATGAACATTGCATGGAGAACGAGGTACTCGACTTTAATCATGTTAACTAAAAGGTCTGAATAGGGATAACGAACGTGAGAGATATCACAATCGATGAAGGATATACATTTGGGTCAAGGGTGGTGGCTAGATTCGGGTAGGAGAACTGGAAGTATCTGCTGAAAGGTAAGTTTACAACACTCTTTGACCCACTTGTGCTGGCTTTAGGTATGGTCACTGTTGATGTTATTGACTTTGATCATGTGGGCTTGGACGATGTATGCTCCGTCAGGTTCGGCATTTAAGGCATGCTGGGGCTTAAGGTACGAACCATCGAGGTAGCCGAGAAGGTCGACAACATACTGGTGCAAGAATCTAGCTTTCAAGATCATCTTAAGTAAACATTATATGGCACAACACTTCTTTATGGGATGACAATTGTATTAGTCGTTCTGGCAGTAAGGCTCGTCCTTTCTGACTTCGATGAAGAAGGGAGCCTGCCAAATAGGATCGGCTTGGATGAGTGTGAGGAGGATACTGATGGGAGCGGTATGTGTGGGTAAAACTGGAATGGGGTACTTTTTACGGGGCTCGGAAGATTGAGCGTCAAAGTGGGGGAATTTATGGCTGTCGATCTTGTTAAAGACGGGAGCGACCATGGGTGTGGTTGGTTGTTGAGGTCTGTTGTGCTGGTGGTGGAGGCTTATCCCAGGCGTACAATTAAGGTTTTTGACCATGCACAATTTATCGAGGAAACGCTTGGTAAAGTTCTCAAGAGTTTTTGCGGGTATTTTTCGAAAATTGAAAAGGACATCGACCCGGACTTCACGGTCTTTATTGAAGGCAAAATAGGAGATTAATAAGTTTGATAGTAGTTTGATGCTTCGAATATTAATTCGCAATACGAAGAGAAAACCTAGTTAGCAGAAAAGTACGAAGAACACCGAAATTGGATTGGAAAAAACACTTTAAGAGCTTCAATTGCTCAAATCAATTGATTACAACTTGAATTACTCTAAACACTAAGCTTCTTCCTCGGAACTCTTATTGAACTAGCATCGATCTGGAAAAATAACCTAAGTCCTCATTATATACTAGGGAACTAAAAAAATGCTAATAACACAGATCTCGAGGCAAAACTACGGCTTAAAATAACAACCTACGCCAAACTCGTTCGAGCGACATCCAAGCCCGCTCGAGCGACTTTACGCTAATTGGTTTAAAACCCTAGAAACTTAACAAGTTGTTCGAACGACATCCAAGCTCGTTCGAACGAAAATTTTCTATGGGCCAAAATTCCAAAGAGTATGAAAAGGGTCGTTCGATCAAAATAGGGACTCAATCGAATGACTTGGGTTTCCTGGGCCAAATTCCAGAGAGTATGAAAAGGGTCGTTCAAACAACACTCAACCTCGTTCGAACGACTTTACTAAAACCTTAAACTTTCATAGATCCTCCTGGATCATGGCTCCCTCCTTTAGGAGCCTTGAGCTCCTACTCAAGCTAGAACTGGAGATGTGGGAATGTGGCGCTGCCCATTTCCTTGCTGTACCACTTCAACTTACTAGGTAGCTGGCCTTTCTTCCAAACTCGGAGCGATTCAATACCACCCCGTCTTGTTGTATGAACTTTCTTCTAATGAATACCATCCTCCTACAACGAATCTTCACTTTCCATCCATAATTCATCAACTGACTGTAGGCGAGTGCCGATTGTAGAGTCTTTATCTAAAAGAGACGGCTCAAACAGCTTTAAATGCTCGGCATTAATCACCGAATACATCTTCATGAAATGAGGCAAATCCAACTGAAATGCATTGTCAACAATCTTCTTGAGTATCAAAAACGGACTATAACGGATAGGTTTGAGCTTCTTACCTTCCCCTTAAGCCGTTCCTTACCCAAATACAACCAAACTAGGTCGCCCTCTTAAAATGTACACTCAACCCGATGCTTGCCGCAGCGTGCCTTATACTTCGCTTGAGTCTTTTTCAACTGTACTTTAACCGCCTCATGAACCTTGTTAATCTCCTCAATGGAACGCTGAGCTTTAACCTACTCCTCTTCTTCCTTCCCTGACACCGTCTTGTTACCAAGACTAAACGACAAATCAAATGGGCTTCGGATGCTTAGAATGGAATCCCCATAATAAATGTACCAAAGTGCGATTAACTACCTTTGTTCGCCCATCAGTCTGCGGAGAAAAGATGGTACTTCTCTTCAACTTAGTGTCCATCATCCCCCATAATGATCTCTAGAAATGCCCCAAAAAGCGGCTATCCCTATCAAAAATAATAGAAGAAGGGAGTCTAAAATACCTCCAGACGTTTCTGAAAAATAATCGCGTTGCTCCTTCCCCGGTGACCATCATCTAGTATAAAATAAGAACAATCATCTTGCTGAATCGATCCACCACCATAAACAAATAGTCATTCCTACACCCGGTTATGGGCAAACCACCCATAAAATCCATCAAAATGTTCTCCCAAGGTCGACTAGAAACTGGCAATGGTAAGTATAGTCCTATCTTCCTATTAGAAGGCTTAGATGCATTGTATAGTATGCAACCACGAACCACACGAGCAACATCCACCTACATCTTCATCCAATAGACATAACGTCGTAAATTCAAAAGAGTCTTCTCAACCCCAAAATGACCTGCCACCCGGGAACAATGTGCCTCTCAAATCAAATGCAAACGGTCGCCACCCTCCGGAATATATAGTAGACTGACCCTGTAAATCAAACCATCCTTAAGAACATACTCGTATGTCTTACCTTGCAACAACTTCTCATGAATCAGACTAAGTTCCTTGTCGTCGTCCTACCTTGAAATGTACTTAGAATGAACAATAGGCTGTATCTGCATAGCTACCAACAAAATGGAAATAGTTTGTAATGGGGGTCGAGATAACATATCAACCATTTTGTTGTCCACTCATTTCTTATAGTTGATCAATAAGGTAAATTGTTGAAGGTACGACATCCACTTCATATGGCGAGCTTGCTGTAGATTGGACTGCATTGATATGAACTGTAATGGTTTATGATCGGAATGAACCACAACCTCCTTCCCCAATAAGTAACTTCACCAATGATTCATTGATTGATATAATGCGTAGAACTCATTATCGTTGGTAGGATAGTTGTGTACTTCTCCTGTAAACATCTCAGAATGGTAAGCAACTGGCTTCCCATCTTGTAAAAGGATGTCCCCCAAAGCATAGTCTAACGCATCTGTTTCGACCTCAAAAGGCCACTGTAAATTAGGCAATGCTAACACTAGTACATCCGTAATCTTGCGCTTTAGTAATAGAAATGTCTTCTCATGGTATTCTTCCCACACAAACTGGACTCCGGTCTTTATCATTGAATGTAACGGTACGGCTATTTGTAAAAAATGCCGAATAAACTTTTGTAAGTAGTAACAGGAACCCATATAACTCCTCAGTTCCGTCACTGTAAGGGGTCTAGGCCAATTAGTAATGACCGAGACCTTATCTGGATCGACCCTAAGTTCGTCACCAACAACAATAAATCCTAAATGGACCAGCTCCCTTTTCCCAAACTCGCACTTCTACCCGTTTAGAAGAAGTTATTGTGATCGCAAAATGCCCAACACTTTGTGTAAATTCCCAAGGTGCTCCTCCCATGTACGACTATATATTAAGATATCATCCAAATACACAATCACAAAATCAGCAATAAAAGCACGAAGTACCTCATTCATTAATCGCATAAACGTCGCTAGAGCATTGTATAACCCAAAAGGCATTACCAACCATTCAAATAGTCCTTGTTTGGTCCTGAACGCTGTCTTCCAAGTTTCTTCATCCCAGATTCTAACTTGATGGTAACCTGACTTAAGATCCAACTTGGTAAAAATTTGAGCCGTCTGCAACTCATCCAAAAGTTCGTCAATTCGTAGAAGAGAAAAATGATTCATCACCATGATCTTGTTCAACGCCCGATAATCCACACACATCCTTCAAGACCCATCCTTCTTCGGCGTCAGTAATACTGGTGAACCACAAGGTAAACAACTTGGATTAATAGCTCCTTGCTCCAGGAGTTCGTATACTTGTTTCTTGATCTCATCAGACTCTGTAACAGAAGTCCGATATAACCTAATATTGGGTAGTGACTCAACATTCACCAAGGTGATATCATGTTCCACATCCCTCTTACACAACATACCTTCTATTCCAAGAAACAAGTCTTCATACTCCTCTTGCAACTCCCCCATATCAGTTTATTGCTTAGGAGATATTGCCAAAGTAGACAATACTGTAGCCGACGGACCCTCTTGAACCGGTCGCATCAACAATAATATAAATTTTCTGCTCGCATTAACTAACCTCTTCGCTTGAGTCGCCATTACCAAATTACTAGTAGTGATATGTTCCTTGCACATATTGATATGAAACTCCATTCCATCCTTCACCAGATGATACTTGCGTGCACGACAGTAAATGATTGCATCTCGGTCCCAAAGATAAGGGCTACCCAAGATGACTTAACACACGTCTAGCAGAACCACCTCACATGTCACTTCATCAATAAACTTCTCAGTAATAGCAAACTTGAATGTACATTGCTTAGTGATCATCAACTCCGCGTCTTTCTGAATCCAATCCAAATCATACGGCTTAGGATGAACCACAGTAGCCAAACCCATCTTCTTCACCACCGCCTAAAAAATTAAATTCTTCTGACTACCCGGATAAATGATTGCCTCGACTAAGCTCTGCTTCACTTGAATGCTGACATAAAAAAGTTCTTCATGACTCGCCTTGTCGATAGCTAAAGGTTGCTTGAACATTAGAGTAAGCTTAGGATTTGGCTTATCTAAATCTGGAAGATCCATAATCATTGTGGCTAATACACGTTTCTCTTTCTTGCCCTTCTCCTCATTTGGTCGAAGCTCTGGGTGCAGTTTCCAACATCTATCCGAATTGTGCCCATTAGCCTTACAATGACTACAGATAGCCCCTTGAATGAAGAACCCTCTCCTTTAGACTTCCCTTTTTTATCAAACTTCCAAGTAGACTTGTACCCAGACTTGCTCTTATCCTTCTTCATATCACTCTTCAAGTAGTTTCCTTCAATGGAAATAGCTTTAACGGTAGTGTCCTCGATATTTTCCACATTGAAGAGCTTTAATTCTCTTCAAATTGACTTCGACAAAGCCCCCGTATACTTCATGAATACCTCGTACTCATCCATGTCAATAACCAAAACTAACGCTTGGATATGAAACTCCATAGTAAATTGTTGTACGGATTGCCCAAACATTTAATGCAAGTTGTACTATTTGTACCGTCGCTCCTGTTCATACCCATTGGATAAAATTGTTTCCTCACAAAAACTTTGAATTCCTTCCAACTTAGACTTCCGACATCGTGTCATTTCTGATAGGATTTCCACCACGTTAGTGAGTGACTTGTGAATTCAAAATAGGGAAGAAATTTTCAAAGCGTTGGAATATTCATCAACGGAATATTCTAAGAATATTCTAAGAGCCACATATGCGAATGGCAAGTCACTCACTAACGTGGCTCTTAGATATTTTCTGGGTAGGGCTTGCACTGAAGCAGATATGTTGGCGTCAACTACATTGAAGAATATTCTAAGAGTGCCATGTACACATAGAATTTCTTTGTAATTGTACACTTTCGTCCTCTATATGAAATAATAATCCAATAACTCTTTTGATTTGCATCTTTTAGGGTTTAATGTCCACGGAAATGTCTAAGGTTGAACTCTTCGACCTGACCAATATCTTTTAGTGATTAGCACCCATGGAAATGCCATAGAATCTATAAATTCTTGTGACCTGACCAATATCTTTTAGGGATTCATACCCATGGAAATGTCGATGGTTCACCACTAGACCTGAACGATATAAAAACCCCTATCATGTACAGTCACTTCTAGTCTTCGTTTACATGGGTAATATAAATTATTACGTCTCTTTATTTAGACCATATGACTTATTTTATAAATTGCAACATACACAAAAACTAACTCTAGTGTGCAACTAACTTATGAAAAGGGCAAGCAGACGAGTTGCTCTACTCGACACCAGGTTCCCAAGTAAACCTCTTAGCAGTGTAATATCCAACATAACTAATAGTTTGAACTTCCAAGTCATTATCGTTCACGTAGTTGATCATAACTTGATTATTTCTATAATCATATGCGAGTCATTCTCAACAAAATCGGATCACGAGCCTAACATAGTCAATGCAAAGTAAAATATTCAGAACATCTAATAACAATATTTGACCAAATTAAATAATAAGATCACCTCTAAAATCTATGAAACTACAACCAAGAAGTTATGAAGTTGTATTTCCTTAAACTTGGTCATATATAATGTGGGCCTTATCCTATGTGGTTTTATTTGGTTCTAACGCCACATTTGTATTCATAGCTACCTACTGTACTTGTATGCCTTTAGCTTCCAACTCTTTAAATATAAAAAGGTAATGATTACCTATTATACTCACATGTTCTTAGCTTCCAATTCATTAAATAAAAAAGCAATGATTACCTACTATACTTACATACAACTTTTTTAATAAAGAAAGTAATGATTTCCTACTATACTCACATCTTAGTATCCAATTCATTAAATAAAGAAAGTAACGATTACCTACTATACTCTGATCTACGATTCTTGTAACAATATTATAGACATCTCAAGAAGTAAAAATCATCAACTTACCCTAGTCTATGATCATGAATCATAATGACCATTGTAACTAATAAGAATTTATCCTATATTTTACTCATAAATTATCATGAAAACAAAAAGTGGGATAGTACACTTGCCTTTGATGATGTATGCTTCCCAGCACTCTTTTTTTCTCTCTCTTCTCCATTCTCTCTTCTTTCTTCTATCTTCTATAAGGTGGAGGATAGGGTTTTGCTTCTTAACACTCACGTGAGAACCCTCTCTAATCTTACAAGGTGTAAATACAACTCTTAAGGTGTGATCCCATACCCTGGTGCTATTTTGCTAATATAACTACTAAAATATTTTATGATATGATAACTCACAATATAAAGTAAATAAAATTCCGGTAATGACCAAAATAATTCAGGGCATTATATTATACCTTACAAAATAATAATTTTGTCCCTAAAATTGATGTACCTGATTCTACAAACAAAGAAGAGTAATACTCTCAGATCTCGTCCTCTCGCTACCAAGAAGCCTTGTCAAGGCTATGATTGCTCCACTTAACCTTGACTAATGGAGTAGTCTTAGTCCTAAGGACTTGCTCCTTGTGATCCACAATAGCAACAGGAAGTTCATTATAAGATACATCCTCTTGAATCTTGAGGGGCTGCCAATTAATAATGTGGGATGGGTCACGCTCATACTTACGTAACATTGACATATGAAAAATGTTATGAACCCGATCCATTGCTGGCGATAAAGCTAAACGATAAGCAACACTCCCAATCCGATCCAGAATTAGAAAAGGCCCGACAAACCTAGGTGCCATCTTACCCCTTTTACTAAAGCACATCGCCCCTTTCATAGGTGACACCTTCATGAAAACATGGTCTCCAACAACGAACTCCAATGGTCTCCGGTGAAGGTCCAAATAGCTTTTCTGTCGACTCCGCGCTATACGTAGTATATCTTTGATCAAGTTAATACTCTCGATAGTCTGAAGAACAATCTGGGGTCCAACAAACTTCGATCACCGATCTCTGCCCAGCAGATAGGAGATCTACAAGGCCTACCATACAATGCCTCGAAAGGTGTCATACCAATGGTCGACTGATAACTGTTGCTGTACACAAACTCTACTAATGGTAAGTGGTCAACCCAACTCCCTTTAAAATCTACCACACATGTTTGGAACATGTTCTCTAAAATTTGATTTACCCACTCTGTTTGGCCATCAATCTGTGGGTAAAAAGCAGTACTAAAATCCAACGATGTATCTTATGCTAACTGGAAGCTCTTCCAAAGCTTTGAAGTGAACTTAAAATCCCTATCTAAAATAATCAATACGGGTATTTCATGAAGTTCCACAATCTCCTTGATATATAACTGTGCTAAGTCGTCAAAAGATGATGTACTACTAATAGCCATGAAATAAGCCGACTTTGTCAAGCGGTCTACAATAACACAAATAGAGTCAAGACCTTCCTTCGATCTCGGTAACCCTGCAATGAAATCCATCAAGATGTTTTCCCACTTCCACTCTGTTATAAGTAAAGGCTGCAGCGGCCCTGCTGGCTTATGAAGCTCGGCCTTCACCTCCTGACATGTCAGATACTTGGACACATAATCAAAGACCTCTTATTTCATATTGTTCCACTAATAGTGCCTACGCAAGTCACGATACATCTTAGTACCTTCTGAATGAATGGTGAACCTAAATCGATGGGCCTTGTCTAGAATCTCTCGTCGTAACTCTCCATCATCTGGTACACACAATCTACCTTGAAAGTGAACAACCCCATCAGAAATAACGACCAAATCAGACTGACTGCCATCTGCAACCCTAGTATGTAACTCCTCATCATCCTGCTGAGCCTGAATGATCCTAGTAATCAATAAAGGCTGAACTAAAATCCCAAACAATAATACCCCTACAGATCGAGAACCTAACTGTGAATCAGAATCTGAGATTGTCTCTAACATCTTGTACTCTCTAATTATCAACTGCGCTACGATGCTACATGTCTTGCGACTAAGGGCATCCACTACCACATTTGCTTTGCCTGGGTGATACATAAACTCGTAGTCATAGTCCTTAAGGAACTCCATCCATCTACGCTGCCTCATATTAATCTCGGGCTGAGTGGAGAGGTACTTCAAACTTCTGTGATCTAAGAAAAGCTCAAATCTCTCCCCATACAAATAGTGCATCCAAATCTTCAATGCATGGACAATCGCCACCAACTCCAAATCATGAGTTGGGTAATTATTCTTGTGGATCTTCAGCTGCCTAGAAGCATAAGCAATAACCTTACCATCCTGCATCAGTACACAACCCAACCCACATATTGAAGCATCCGAATAAACCACAAACTTCCCGACCTTAGATGGAATAGCTTACACCATAGCTGAAGTAAAGTCATCTCTTAAGTTTGGCAAAAGCTTTCTCACATTGGTCATCCCAAAAAAACTTGACCTCATTCCTAATCAGGTCGGTCAAAGGCACAAAAATCTTGGCAAATTTTAATATAAATCTGCGATAATAACCTGCCAACCCTAGAAAGCTACGTATTTCAGCAACTGTACATGGCCTCTGCCAATCAAGAACTACTTCGACCTTGGAGGGGTCGACAACTACCCCATTCCTTGATATGACATGCTCTAGGAACTTGACTTTCTCTTGCCAAAAGTCACACTTCTTGAGCTTCGCATAAAACTTGTGCTCTCTAAGTATCTTCAAAATAATGCATAGGTGTTTGGCATGTTCTTCCCTCGAAAGAGAATATATTAAGATATCATCTGCAAATACCACATCGAAGCTATCCAGATGTGGCTTGAAAACCTGGTTCATAAGGTCCATTAATACCGCTGGAGAATTAGTGAGTCCAAAAGGCACAACCCTGAAATCGTAATGACCGTATATATTCCTAAATGCTGTCTTTGGAATATCCTCCTCCCTAACTCTGAGTTGGTGATAACTAGATCGTAAATCAATCTTAGAAAAGTATTGAGCTCCTCGTAACTGATCGAATAAGTCCTCAATACGAGGCATCTAATAACAATTCTTGATCGTGACCTTGTTCGACTATTGATAATCAACACAAGCCCTCATCGAACCATCCTTCTTCTTAAAAAAAGTACTGGTGCACCGCATGGCGAAGTACTTTTACTAATAAAACCCTGCTTTATCAACTCTTCAATCTATGCATATAACTCCTTAAGCTTGACTGGTGGCATACGGTAAGTTGTTTGGAAAATGGGCTCAGTCCCCGGTGCCAAATCGATACAAAAATCAATGTCTCATTTCAACGAAAAGCCTGGTATTTCCTCAAAAACATCTAGAAATTTGGAAACTGCCCAAAGTTAATCAATAGGCATCTGCCCTGGAAGTCGAAACTTAAGATGTGCAATCATCGAACATACAAGTCCTCAGTACCTGAAATCTGGAATCGAAAAGGTTTACTACCCGGAATAGAAAATGTGACTGTCTTCTCAAAATAGTCAGCACTGGCATGCTAAGTCGATAGCCAATCCATACCTAAAATGATATCAAAATCTTGAATCGCTAACACAATAAGATCTACTGGAAACATTTGGTGACCAACAGTAATAGGACAGTCTCTGCAAACTCGGTTTAGTGTAACTGATCTTCTAATAGGTGTAATCATAGATAACTCACTCTCTAGTATCTCAGGTATTAAACCAAATAAACACATACTAAAATAATATAATAAAGAATGTGTAGTACCAGTGTCAAACAAAACTTTAGTAGTTGAATAAAATACAAGAAGTGTACCTTTCACCACTGGTTTGCCACCTCACTGCTCACGCTTTCACCTCACTGCTCATGCAGTTGAATGAAATACAGAGTACTGCCCTATGGAGGTAGTCCGTGTCTCTAGCCTTGTACTCCCTGTCTTTGGCCCTGTAATCCCTGTCTCTGCTACTGCTGTAGCTGACGAGTACGATGAGGACAATGACAAGCCTAATGCCCAACCTCACCACACATGAAACATCTCCCAAAAATCTGTATACTCTGAGCTTCACCAGTAGTAACCGCTCTAATATTTCCTGATCCTTGTTCTATCCTCTGCTTCATCCAATAACCCTGATTCCCCAGGTTCCCTTGGTAGCATTGATAACCCTTCCCGATCGAGGCCATAACAATCTCCTTATCCTTAGGCTCCGTCCTCTTCTCAACCTTCCTTTCCTTAGCTCTCTTAGATTCATTGTAGCTATTCTTAATCAATTGCGCCTTCACCACCATCTCAGAATATGACATAATCATCTGTCATGTAAACTTCCCCTTGATCAACTCTATAAGTCCACCAAGAAATTTCTTCGCCTTACGAACCTCATCGGCAACGAGAAAAGTTGCATAACGAGAAACCTCGGTAAACTTTGCCTCATACTCGGTAACTATCATGTTCTTCTTCTGTTCTAAGTGAAAGAATTTTGTAGCCATCTTATCCTGATAATTTTCTAGAATGTACTGATCGAAGAACTTCTCCATGAACAAAGCCCAAGTGATCTGTTAAGCCTCAAATATCCGATCAGTCATCTCCAACGAATTGTTGGCATTACCATCCAACAATTGTGAAGCCACTCTAGCCCTTTGATCCTCAGGGCAATCAATCGATCAAATTTTCTTCTCTATATGCTTTAACCAAAACTCTACTTCCTTCAGACCCGGTCGGTCTGCAATGAACCGTGACCCTTAGCCTCATTGATCGTAGCTATCCATCTATTACCAATACTCTGTTTTGCCAGTAAGGCTTGAGCCTCATCCCTGGCTGCCTGCTACTGCATGAAGCCACCAAAAGTATGGCATATCTTACCCAGATTAGCCTAAGTAGCAAAAGCATGCACTACTGGTACTGGACCGGCAAGATCAACCTGAAACTGACCATCTTGGCCTTCTACAGGAACCTCAGGAACATCCTGTGGGGCATTAATCAGAACCTCTACAATAAGTTTTATGATCTGTTTAACACCAACACCGCCACATCCATCACGACCTCCACCACGGCTACTCGTCCTATGAGATGGTTAACAACGTGAATACTAGCACCATCGCCAATGACATTACCAACATGACCGCCACGTCCCCCATCCATAGCTATGAACGGAAAGAAAAGTGGTTGTCAGTACACAATAAAATATTATATATAATATCAAAATCATAAACGGCAATCAATATAAATAACGATCCTAGCCTATCTAACACACGAAATTTTAATGTGTGTGATATAGAGCATGATTCATCCCAAGGGATAAATCTTCACTCCAATACCAATCTATCATTCCCCAAAATCTGTATTCTAAGACTTGCCAGAATATACATCTCGAGACAGTGAACAGGTCGGGCATCCCCAACGGATATACCCCAATAATGTAGAAATTAATAAAGTGAAATATCTACATCTACACAATTTTATGCAGCGGAAATATCAATCTAAATAAAAGTCTAAATCCAAGTCAAATCAGATCTGTCATTAACATGACTACAAACAAAGAATTTGATAACGTCTCACATGAACGGAAAGAAACAAAATGACTAGAGGGATGTCACAGTAGCACGTTCCCAGCTACTACTCGTGATCCTGAATGACCGCTAATGACCTTGTCCTGAAATGCTATCGTGCAGGACGTCAGCAAGCCATAGCCAAGCAAATACAGTAACTATCTAAGCGTTTGAAATACATTACAAGTAAAAATATGAGAATAAACTAGATAAAATACAACCCATCAATCAATAAGTGTCATATATCTAATAATTATTAACTATAAGGCATTAAAAGCTATACGAGTTCAATATGCAAGAAGATATGATGTAAGAGTATGAGATGTTTGCGCCAACTACATTAAAGAATATTCTAGAAGTATCATGTACGCATAATTTTTTTTGGTAATTGTACTCTTTCGTCCTCTGTATAAAATAATAATCCAATAACTCTTTGGATTTGCCTCCTTTAGGGTTTAATGCCCATGGAGAAGTCTAAGGTTGAACTCTTCGACCAGACCAATATCTTTTTGGGATTAGCACCCATGGAAATGTCATAGAATCTGTTAATTCTTGTGGCTTAACAAATATCTTTTAAGGATTCATACCCATGTAAATGCCGATGGCTCACTACTAAAACTGACTGATATAGAAACCCCTATCATGTACAGTCACTTCTAGTCTTCGCTTACGTAGGTAATATATATCAATTATTACATCTCTTTATTTAGACCATATGATTTATTTTATAAATCACAACATACACAAACACTAACTCTAGTGTGCAATTAACTTATGAAAAGAGCAAGCGGACGAGTTGCTCTACTTAATGTTTGGTTCCCCAGTTAAGCTCCGTGTAATATCCAACATAACTAATAGTCTGAACTTCCAAGCCATTATTGTTCACGTAGATCAAAACTCATTTTTTTCTATAATCATATGTGAGTTATTATCAACAAAATTGGATCACGAGCCTAACATAGTCAATGCAAAGTAAAATATGCAGAACATCTAGTAACAATATTTGACCAACTTAAATAATAAAATCACCTCTCAATACTATGCGACTGTAACCATGAAGTTATGAAGTTGTATTTCTTTAAACTTGGTCATATATAATGTGGGCCCTATCGTATGTTGTTTTATTTTGTTTTAATGCCACATTTGTATTCATAGCTACCTAGTGTACTCGTTTGTCCTTAGCTTCCAACTCTTTAAATAAAGAAAGTAATGGTTACCTACTATACTCACATGTCCTTAGCTTCCAATTCTTTAAATAAAAAAGTAATGATTACCTACTATACTCACATCCATTCCTTTTAATAAAGAAAGTAATGATTTCCTACTGTACTCACATGTTAGTATCCAATTCTTTAAATAAAGAAAGTAATGATTACCTACTATACTTGATCTACGAATCTTGTAACAATATTATAGGCATCTCAAGAAGTTAAAATCATCACCTTACCCTAGTCTAGGATCATGATTCGTAATGACCTTGGTAACTAATAAGTATTTATCCTATATTTTACTCATAAACTATCATGAAAACAAAAAGATGGATAATGCACTTACCTTTGATGATGTAGGCTTCCCAACTCCCTTTTTTTCTCTCTTTCTCTTCTCTCTTTTCTCTTTTCTTTTCTCTCTTCTATAAGGTGAAGGCTAGGGTTTTGCTTCTTAGCACTCACGTAAGAACCCTTTCTAACCCTACAAGGTGTAAATACAACTCTTAAGGTGTGATCCTATACCCTAGGGCTATTTTGCTAATATAACTACTAAAATATTTTATGATATTATAACTCACAATATAAAGTAAATAAGAATCCGGTAATGACCAAAATAATTCGGGGCATTACACATATGGACAGTACAGAAAGATATGATACTCCTCTTCTTCTTCTTCATAAGAAACCAAGCAGATAGAACCCATAGTCACTCCCTTTTACAATGTTACATATGAAACAATAATGATGCGTAAAAATGAATATTTGTGTTATATCATTATTTTGTTTTGCATTGCCATCATAATCAAGGAAGTCTGCCTTGAGCTGTCTTTGCTTAAGCCAAAATACTTGCCAAGTTATTGTTTTTTGCCAAGGCAAGCTGGGGTTTAGGATAACCCCATGAACCAATGAATTAAAGAATAGGAATTACAATCTTAAGTATTCTTTCCCATTAGTCTCCTCTACAATAATAATAGCTAAGGGCTGAGAAGTAGAACTAAGGGATAAAAACATACATTCACCAAAGAAAAGTACAAAAAGTAGATAAAAAATCTGCTCCACCATTAGCTTCTCTGTAGTAATGAAGAATGTTGAACTCTTCTAGCTCCTCAATCAATAAGGGTGATGACAGTTCCAAGGAGGAGAGACCATATCTTTGAAGAAGGACACCATATCCATTGAGTCTGTAGCTACCCAGATTTTAGGAAACCGCCTTTGTTTGTCATGAACCAACCCTCTATAGATGGCATACATCTCATGATAAATAACTAAAACTGTAGCTTGCTTCCCACTATAAGCCAGAGAAAATGTACTAGCATTATCTCTAATAAGACCCCCAAACCCACCACCATCTGCACCTAAAGATCCATCAGTATATTTAAAGGAAGAATACCTGATTGGAGGAGGCACCCATTGATAGTACTTGATAACTGGAGGCTGGAAATGACTTATACCCCAAGTATTGCAAAGCTCTCTTGCTCTAACTGTATCTTTAACTTTCATCAGAGTGCCATGGAATCTAACTGCTGACTCAAAGCATATAAGTCTAGTCATTGTATTAGCAGGCATAATTTCTTCTCTAAAAACAAGGTTATTTCTGGCTTTCCAAATATGGTAAACAAAGGAGGTGAACACAGAGCTAAGCATAGCATAGTTGACCTCATTCTTTCTAATTTGACTCTGAATTCACTGTAATTTTTGATCTAAATTACCAATTGCTCTCACAAAGAGGTGTCTATCAATCCAAAGCTTCTCGATCAGATTAACATACTCACACTCCATAAACAATTGAGTAATACTTTCATTAAGATTGTTACAGAAGGGGTAAATAGAAACACTTAAGACTCTCCTTTGAGCAAGGAAATCATGAGTAGTTTGGCAAGCTTTAAGCATTCTCCAAGTAGTTACTCCATGTCAAGGCCCCATAAACTTAGTCTAACAAGTATTATTCTTGTGATCTTATTCTATAATAGCCCTAAGTTTATCAACTGCATCAACAACTGAAAACTATCCCGTAGTAATCCATAATCGAATTAGAGATTACCCTAATCGAAGCAATTAAACGAAAAACATAATTTGGGGGGTAAAACATCCCAAAGAGAGCTTCAATTACTCAAAAATTGATTACAATAAGTTCCTCACTCAATCTCTTTGGATCTTTCCCTGGATCTCTAGATCCCTTTTACATTGCATATACTTGCCCTCTAAAAGGTTAAAAGTTTCCTAGTTACAACATATGACAAAACTGCCCTTCAAATGGCCTAAACATATCAAAAGTTGTCGCTCTATTCGAACAGAACAATTCTTAGTTCAAACAGAACACTCAGAATTGAGTATATTTTAATAGACTTTTGAGTCTGTCTGAATAAACTTTTCAGGATTGGGTTTATTCGAATAAACTTTTGAGTCTATTCGAATAGGTTACTCAGAACAGTCTGTATTCGAATAGAACATTTCTCTATTCAAACGGAAGGGTCATATTTTATTCAATTCGAATAGAACAAATATATATTTAAATAGACTTCTCCTTTTGTTTATTTTTAAGGGGATTAATGTCTAGATCCTCCTAGATCACTTAGCTGAAGGAGTTCAAATTATCTTGTCAGCAGTTCCTTTGGAGATAAGGGGCATATTCTCACAAATATCTCTACCTAAACTGTTTCTAGTCCTTAAGCTAATAATCCACTCACCCTGCTCAATCAGATATAGCATTACAATTAAGCTATGAATTAAAAGCCAGAGTTTAAGAGTACCTGTCTTTGAGCACTCCCTTTTTATGCTATGGGTCATGCCATAAGTAAGTAGAGGCTCCATCAGCCACCAAGTGAAGAGTATAAGAAGCAGCAACTTTTCAAGACTATAGAATCTTCCTTCAAACCCAAGAATACTCACTAGGGATCAGAATGGACCAGAATGAGTTACCCATAAACCCCATAAGCTATTTTCACGAGAGGCCACTCTAAAGGTCTGCTTCAAGATAGATGTATTGTTCCACACTTCTAACCTTTTAAACCCCAGACCACACTCAGGGTAAGGAAAACAAACTTCATTCCAAGAGATAGACACAATCTTCCTTTTTTGATCATGACCATTTCACAAGAACATAGAGCAGATGGACTCAATCTTATTTAGAATAAGCTTAGGAACGCTATAGATATTAATTTAGTAAATATGTATGCTCAGTAAAATAGACTTAATAAGCTGAATCCTACCTGTAAAAGTAATAAGCATATGGGTCCACAAATGAATTCATGTCAATTAAGGGATTACAATCCTTAGACCTCAATCTGCTTGATATCAAGGGAAATCCTAGATACTTGAAAGGAACTATATCTTCATCAAAAAAAGCAAAATAGAGTAGATCATATCCTTAGTTCCCCCTTCCACTCCAGAGAAGTAAAGAGCAAACTTTAGCATAATTGGCTTCAAGGCCTGTATACCCATTAAAAGCAATTAAACAATCATGAACAACATCCACATATATGATATCACCACCAAAAAAATACCAGCAAATCATCAGCAAATGCTAAATGAGTAATGAGAGGTCTACTACATCTACTATAAGGATTAATAGACCCCTCCACTACTTTCTGTTCTAAGAGCAAGCCCATTATCTCCATAACCAGATCTAATAGATAAGGAGAGATAGGATCTATTTCACTAAGGCCCCTCTTCCCTTTAAAGAATAACTCCAAAGAACCATTGATTGAGATAGAGAAGGTTGGAGTAGTGATACATTCTCTAATCCAAGCAATAAAAACCTCAGGAAACCCTAATAACACTAAGAGTAGTAAGCACTGCATCCTAATGAACCATGTCATAATCCTTCTTTAGATCAATCTTGGCTGTGTATCTAGGCTGAGGAGACTTCCTATGGTAGTTTCTGATCAGCTCATAAGCAATAAGCAAATTGTCTGAAATGTAATTCCTTAAATAAAATCAGACTGGTTAAAGCTAATCAAAGGAGAGATAACCATCTTCATATTATTAGAGAAAATCTTGGTGATAACCTTATACACCACATTTTAGCAAGAGATAGGTCTGTAATCCCTAACGGAAGAAGGGCTAGGAACTTTAGAAATTACGGCAATAGAAGTAGAGTTGACTCTGGAAAGCAGCTTCCCACTTTTAAAGAAGTTGATGATGGTTGCCAAAATATCAGTTTTGATAAGATCCTAGTATTCTTAAAAAAGAAAGAATTGAACCCATCAGGCCAGAAGTCTTAGAGCTATCAATACAAAGCGAGCCTCTCTAATCTCCTCCTCATCCACCAACCAAGTAAGCATCATATAATCAGTACTCTACACCTTGGCTTTGAACTGGAGCATTCTGATCTCATCACATTTAATATTATTAGTAGTCTGCCCCATAATACCCTCAAAATACTTAACTGTAGCATCAGCTATAATAGCTTGGTCAGAAACTTTGTTCCCTTCTCCATCCATGATGCTAAAGATTGAATTAATAGGCCTACTGACTTTCATAGCTTGATGGAAAAATTAGAATTAGAATCACCCATGCAATCTAATCTTAAGTTTTTTGGGTATGTAAGGTTGGCTTTTAGGTCTTTGAGGTTGCTGGTTCTAGAGTTGTTTTTAAGCTTTTGGTACTACCAACCATGAAAGCTGTATGATGTTCTTATTGCAAACCTTCACTCGAGTTGTGTTTTGATTTTCATATGAAAGGTGAAATCGTGATATTTGAGGTTCAACAGTAATGAAAGGAACATAAATGGTTTTTTTGTTACCATGTGTACAATAAGCTACTGAAAAAGCCTTATTTCGTGACCCTTAACTGTTCAAGTAATGAATTTATGACTTTCTGCAACCTTGTTGGGTAAAATCAAGTTGTCAAATCACATATGTAATGTTATGTTGATGTTCCATTTTCTAGCTGACAGAATCAAGACACAACCTTTGGCGTTAGGGATGTGTTGTTTGATATGTGTGTTGTTATTGTTGCGTTGAAGACTAATCTCAAATTAGCTACAACACATGGAGGAAAAGACCATGCTACCCAATATGTCTTCCAGCGGAGATTCTAGACATGAGTTTGATTATGGTAGTATAAGTGAAGATTTCGACGAATTGTCATGTCCTTGGTATTATGGTGAGTCTAGCCTGGAGTCTTTAGATGATGATCGGTGGGATGTAGTAGATATTGGGAGAATTAAATAATATTTTAAGGCATGTTGTTATTGGATGTACTTTTTTTTTAACTAATAAATAAATTTTACTTCATTTGTCTCTATTTTCATTGTATAAGTGCTAATTATTCATCATAATATGCTAAGTATTCTCCCTATAATATTGGAAAACAAACTGTCTCTTGTCCATGGGGATACACATTGTTAGAGCATCAGGTGTAGCCTAGCCAAAGTATAGCTAGTAAGATGAGTTGAAAAGTGATATTTGAAAAAGTCAAAAAATAGACTCCCCAAAAACTACTCCATGTCAAAACGGTAAACAAAAAAGGTTAAGAAAAAATAGTTTTAACTTTTTCAAACACTTTATACGTATTGATTTTAGTTAAAAAAATAGTTTTCCACGTAATAAAGTTGTCCTAGGTGGCTACCCAATTTTTTTTCACTCTCCTCATTGTTGAGGTGGGAGAGTATTAAAACCAAAAATAACTACCCTATTGGGGAGGCTAAAAATAAGATTTTTAATATTTTCTCCTCTTTATTTTAACTATAGAGAGCCTACACTAGATGCTCTTACAAGTTTGACATCTAACTATATAGGATAGAGGAGCCCACGACACCAACTGCTACGAGGGTTATGTTTAAAGATTGGCCGACTATACAACTTGTACAGAACGATCTAGATGAAGCTTCTTCTAAAGATTACTATGTCATGCCAGAAGCCACAATTATGTCGACTGATGTCCCACCTCCTATTCTTGGCCAGTATTTTTAATATGTGGAGTTTGCAAAGGTCTATTATGAGATGTATTTGTAATGGCATGTTTTCTGGGAGGATAATCTTCGCCAATACTTTTAGAAGGGATGGTGCAATAATAGGCTTAAACGAATAAGATTTTACCTGGAAACTCAGTAAAGGCTAAAAAAAATCACGACCTCGAGGAGGATTTAGATGTAAAATATAATAGGCTGTTAGTTATTACATTTTTTGGTATGACAGTACAATAAGGAAGACTGAATCATAAAGTTTTCGGATCTGAATAATCTATTCTCTGCTTGTATTTATAGTAGATTCAGGCAGTTTACAAAAAGAAAAACAGTTTCCTATTTTGGGGGAGTGGGCGAACTTCACAGATCTATAACGGCTCTTTCTTGACCAAGCACAACAGCCACTTTCAGTAGGTTAAGGACTTGTGGCATCTTCTTGAATGTTGGGCTGCCTTCGACTATGTTACGTTGGCTTATCCTTGTCGAATCTGGGAAATATGCTACTACAATATTGTAAGGGAAAATGTTTCTCAACTAAGGTGAGGTATTCTTTGAAAATATTACACAGTAATAACATGTATGGGCTTGTATCTTTCACATGTTTGGGCAATGGGTTTTCCAAAGTGAACCAAGGGGTTATACTAGATGTGAGCGAGCAAAGTGGTAATAGGCGTTCAAGCAACAATCTTGGTTCTAAACCGGGTACGAATATTAATAGGTGTAAGTCGCTTGAAGTTGTTAGGTATGAACTCAAACAAAGGATTATCGAAGAAATCAAGAAATTGTCGAAGTCGTTCGAACGAAGAAGGAAGTCGCTCAAACGACCTTTTTCCTACTCCCAAGAATTTTGGCCCAGGAGCCATCTCGTTCGAACGAGCTTGGATGTCGTTCGAATGAGTTGTTATGATTCTAGGGCTGGAGACCAATATCGTAAAGTTGTTTGAACGGGCTTGGATGCCATCCGAACGAGTTTGGCGTAGGTTTGCTTTAGATGTTATTATTAGTCGTTGGGTTTGCATCAAGATTCGTTCTACTTGTATTTTTAGTTCCCTAGTATATAAAGGGGACTTAGGTTATTTTGTTAGTCTATCTTGTATAAGTTTAATCTTAGAGAGGCTAGGGTTTGAAGAGACTCCATTAAAGCTTGAGATATCATTGTAACCTATTTGATATCATAGTAAATTATTCGTGGGGAGTGGTTTTTTATCCGCAAGGGTTTTCCATTAACCTCATCTGGGAAAATCTTCGTCTCCTTTACATTGTTCTTTGTTGATTTACTACTTGAGTTGGTGATTTCCGCGTATCGTTCTTGTCAGAAAGAAGAGGGTAGAGAATAGCTACCTTGATTCTCAACAATTGGTGTCAGAGCGAGTATTAGGGCTTATATGGTAAAGAGTGCTGACCAATCTGGAGAAGTTGAAGATCACGAAGTTCAATGGATCAAACTTTGGAGTGTGGAAGATGCAGATAGAAGATTACCTCTATCAAAAGGATCTTGATCTACCACTAGGTGGAGTTGAGTGAAGCTAACAAATTTTGATACTTCTAAGTGGGTGCGATTGGATTGTAAGGCGCTTGGAACCGTTAGGCTATCGCTGTCATCTCAGATTCTATACATGATCTCCAAAGTTACGACTGCGAAGGGTTTAATGGAGACGTTATCCGCTATATACTCAGAACCGTCTGGGGCAAATAAAGTACACCTTTTACGGTGCTTGTTTACTTTGAAGATGAAGTATAATGGTAGTGTGCAAGCTCATATCAGTGAGTTCAATACCATACATGCTTATCTGGAATCCGTTAAAATCACTTTTATCAAGGATGTGAGAGCGTGAGCTCTTCTAGGGCAGATGCCAGAATGCTCAGAAGGGTTCATTACAGCAGTGAGCAACTCATCGGGGAAGGAAGACATCAAATTTAACACTATTGTCTTATTGATTATAAGTGAAGATAATAGACGTAAAACATCTGAACCCTCATCGAGCTTAAACGACAGTATGTTAAACGTCGAGGAAATAGGATGGTCTTATAGAAAAGGGCCAAAATTTGGAAGGGGTCGATCACAATCAAGATGAAAGTCGAAGCCGCCCGGTACGTATTGGACTTGTGGAACGAAGGGTCACTTCAGGCGAGATTGTAACTCTTCTTCTTCTAAGAAGATTGATGAGGAAGTGAAAGATACAATGAACCTTAGTGAGGAGGTTAGTTCTGACGAGGCTCTACTACTATTGTATGACGATGTTAACAAATCTTGGATTGTTGATTCGGGTGCCTCTTTCCATGCTACTGCGAACGTAGGTTTTCTGACTAATATTGATAAAAGCAACTTCGGTATAGTATTTCTTGCAGATAAAAGTGCACGCAATATTACTAGAAAAAGAAAACGCTAGGCTGTTGTTGCCTTCATGGGGAACGTTTGTTTTATAGAATGTGTGACTTGTACCTAAATTGGAGCGTAACCTTATATCAGTTAGGAAATTGACAGATGATGACTGTTATGTGAGTACCTTTGGTACGATATTCTAGATGGTTACAAAGGGAGCTATATTGGTAGCTCGAGGCTTGCGACAAGGAACGTTATAAACAGCGTAAAGTAAAATTTATGTTATTTGTATAGCCACTCCGAGGATTAATACAAGTACATGACACAAATGACTCGGTCACATAAGTGAAAAGGGGATGATGATAATGGTAACAAAGGGAAAGCTAGAGGGGATTGCTGAAGTTGATCTCAGGTTTTGTAAAGAATGTGTTCTTGCAAAACAAAAGAAGGTCAGTTTCAAATTATCTGGAAGATCAAGGAAACCCGAAAAGCTGGATCTTGTGCACACGGATGTTTGGGGACTAGCCAAGGTGTCCTCTCTTGGTGGTTCTTATTATTGCATTACTTTTATCGATGATGTTACTCGTAAACTGTGAGTCTACTTCGTGAAAAAGAAGTCAGATGTGTTCGATAAATTCAAGAGTTGGAGGGCTCTAGTTGAAAATAAAACCGGTTTAAAACTGAAGTATCTCAGGTTTGAAAATGGGGGCGAATACTGTAGTGACGAGTTTGAAGACTTTTGCACATCAAACAGTATTAGGAGATAGAAGACTATTCCTGGAACACCAGAATAAAATGGTATTGCAGAACGCATGAACCGAACAATTAACGAAAGAGCGAGGAGTATGAGACTCAATGCTAGATTGTCAAAGTGTTTTTAGGCGGATACGATAGCGTACTTGATTAACAGAGGGCTTGCAACGGCTTTAGATTTTAGACTTTCTAAAGAAGTATGGACCAGTAAAGAGGTAAACCTAAATTACTTGCGTATTTTCAGTTGTACCTCATATGTGCTTGATAATTCAGATACAAGGACAAAGCTAGATGCAAAGGCAACGAAGTGCTTATTCATTGGATACGGTGGTGATAAGTTTGGGTACCGGTTTTGGGATGCGAAGAATCAGAAAGTTATCCGGAGCCGTAATGTTATATTCAATGAGGAAGTCATATATAAAGATTTCAAAGTACTTATGGAAAGGATTCGGGGTGAAGTAGCGAAAAGTATTGACATTGAAGATAATGAACCCTCTCAAGAGGATGATGAAGATGTCGTTGTTGAGTCTGATGCACCAAATCAAAACGAGGAACCTAATGATCTAGACATTCCAATAGCACTTTGAAAGGTATCGAGAGTTGCAAGAATTTTGGCAAGGTACGTTTATTCTTTAAATCACTTATTACTTACAGATGGTGGTGAACCTGAAAGTTACAAGGTGGCTTTAAATGTAGAAGCCAAGAGCAGGTGGGAGTTTGCTATGGATGATGAGATGTAGTCATTATTAGTTAATCAAACTTGGGATTTTGTTCGGTTACCAAAAGGGGAGAGAACATTGTACAACAAGTGGGTATACAGACTAAAATAAGAATCTGGCGGTTCTAGGGGATTCAAGGCTAGACTTGTGGTGAAGGGCTTTCAGCAGAACGAAGGCGTTGATTTCGGTAAGATTTTTGCTACTATTGTGAAGATGTCTACTATTCGGGTTGTGATAGATATAGTTGTTGTTGAAGAATTATATCTTGAGAAACTTAATGTCAAGGCAGCATTTTTTCATGGTAACCTTGATGAAGAAATTTATATGAAGCATCCAAAAGAGTATTTGGTCAAAGAAAAAGAAGATCTTGTATGTAGGCTCACGAAGAGTTTATACGGTTTGAATCAAGCGTCGAGATAGTATTATTTGAACTTCGAACAATTCATGTCCAGAAATGGCTATTCGAAGAGTAATGGGAATCACTATTATTTTATCAAGAATGCGGGGAACTCATATATCATTCTACTTTTGTATGTAGATGATATGTTGGTAGCAAGTACCGACATGGGAGAGATAGTTAAGTTGAAGGAACCGTTATCCCTAGAGTTTTCTATGATGGACTTGGGTGCGGCAAAACATGTTCTTGGTATGCGTATTACAAGGAACAGAAAGCGGTGAAAATTGAAGTTGTCTCAAGCTGAGTACATCGACCAAGTACTGAAGCGGTTTAACATAGATGGTACGAAGGTTGTTAGTACACCATTGGGAGGTCACTTCAAATTATCAAAGGATTATTGTCTGAAAATGTAGAAGGATCGCGATGAGTTGTGGAAGGTTCCTTATCAATCCGCGGTTGGTTGCCTAATGTACGCTATGATTTGTACGAGACCAGATATTGCCTAAGCTGTGGGAGTTGTTAATAGGATTATGAGTAATCCAGGGTAGGAGTATTGGAGAACTATAAAATGGATACTGAGGTATCTAAAAGGGAATCAAGATTTGGAGGGTTTTGTTAATTCTGATATGGCGGTTAACATGGATAGACAGAAGATCACTAGTGGTTTCATTTTTACATTAGGAAGCAGTGCAGTTACATGGGTTTCTAGGCTACAGAAGATTGTAGCTTTGTCTACAATGGAGGCAGAATATGCTGTAGCTATAGAAGCATGCATAGATATGGTTTGGTTCAAAGGGTTAAAAAAAGAGCTTGGTAGAGAATAATTTTCTCCTAAGTTTTATTGTGATAGTCAAAGTGCAATACACTTAGCGAAGAATTCAGCTTTTCACACTAGAACCAAGCATATTGATATTTGGTATCACTATATTCGCTCGCTCCACGAGGATGGTGTGCTGAAGCTTGTGAAGATTCGCACTGATGTGAATCTGACCGATATATTTACGAAAGTGGCGACTTTTCAGAAGTTGACGACATGTACAACATTTGTGGGTCTCCAAGATTAAAGGTCCGGGTAGTGCGAGCAATTTATTTAGAGATCTGGAGATGGGTTACGGGATTTGATTTCAACTGGAAGATTGCTGGGTGTGAACTCGAACTAAGGATTTTCTAAGAAATCAAAAAATTGTCGAAGTCGTTCGAGCAAAGAAGGAAGTCGTTCGAACGACCTTTTTCCTACTCCCTAGAATTTTGGCCCAGGAGTCCATCTCGTTCGAACGATCTTGGATATCGTTCAAACGAGTTGTTATGTTTTTAGGGTATGAGACTAATATCGCCAAGTCGTTCAAACGGGCTTAGATGCCTTTCGAACGAGCCTGGCGTAGGTTTTCTTTAAATATTATTCTTAGTCGTTGGGCTTGCCTCGAGATCCGTTCTACTTGTATTTTTAGTTCCATAGTATATAAAGGAGACTTAGGTTATTTTGTTAGTCTATCTTGTATGGATTTATTCTTAGGGAGGCCAGGGTTTGAAGAGACTCCATTAAAGTTTGAGAAGCTTGAGAAATCATTGTAACCTATTTGATATCATAGTGAATTATTCATGGGGAGTGGTTTTTCATCTGCAAGGGTTTTCCACTTCCCTCCTCCGGGGAAATCTTCGTGTTCTTTATATTATTCTTTGTTGATTTACTAGTTGAGTTGACGATTTCCACATATTGTTCTTGTCAGAGAGGAGAGAGTAGATAGTAGCCACCTTGATTCTCAACAGAGGTATGATATGACTAGTTTTGCGGATGACCACAACCATGACCTTGTCTCACCTATACACAGAAACAAGATGAGGGCTAATCATTACTTTCCTGAGGCTGTTAAGAACCTAACTATAGAATTCAATCTTCATAATATGTCAGTCTCCAAAGTCGCTGCCTTATTCCCAAAACAAACGTTTGACAAGTAGATTTACTACAACCACAAGAGAGACATTCGTAAGAAGAGGCATAAGAAAGGAGATGCCCAAGTTTTCTTAAATTATTTCATGAGGAAATATTGGAGAATCCCATGTTCTATTATGAGATTCAGCTTGATGAAGATAATAGAACCCTAAATTTTTTTTGGATCAATGCAAGGTCTTGGTTGGCGGCACATGAACATTTTGGGGAGGTGGTCACCTTCGACACAATGTATAAAACGAGTCTTTACATGATGCCCTTCACACCCTTTACTGGTGCAAACAATCATTTTGAAACGGTACAGTTTGGTTGTGCCTATCTCCGGGATGAGACTGAGAAATCTTTTACATGACTTTTTAAGCCTTGGCTTCAATCTGTTGGGAACACTCTATGCCAATTTTACTAAATTACCATAGTACTTGTTAGTGGTAATATTTATTTCGCCATGGATAAAATCTGTAGTGGTGGTCTATAGTAAAAGGTGCGTGGTAATTTTTTTGCCATCTGTGGCAAAAAATTTATCACGGATATAATCAGTGGTATAATACGGTATGTACTACTACTTTAGTCCGTAGTTAATATTATTTCCACGGACTAAGATTATGGTAATTTAATTTTTATTTGTTTTTTAACAAAATTAAAAAAAATAACCCAAACCTATATTGCACAATTCAGAAGAACAAGTTGCACCTGTTGTATTACATATTTCTCTCATATGACATCATATAGCATATAAAACACATAAACACAATTCAAAATAACTTGTTTCATTTATAAATATTAACCCAAAAAATCCAGGTACACTGGTTATAAATATATATATATATATATACCAATTCAAAAGGAAACTATATACATGTTCCCCATAATAAATCTTAAAAAACCATAGATTGAGAACCAAAAAAAGAAAGCGTAATGGCTTCAAAAGCAAATGGATTAATATAATGGTGTTCAAACCATAAGCTCAAAAGTAGTAACGGTTCCAAGAATAGGGAGCGCCATCAATCCATTATAAGTCATCAAAAGGTATGGAATCCAACGATTGGAAGCATTGAAGTGAAAGGGAAGATCGAAAGGGTTACTTTTAGTAGTTGAAATGGATGTATTTTGAACTGAAGGTGCGTTAAAATCTAAGTCTATCAAAATCTTTTCAGTTTCTTTGATCAGGGGTTTCATCCTTACTCGTCGTTTTGTGATTAAATTCTTCAACCGCTGGTTCCTCTCCAATTCAGAAGTCCTCAAATCCTTGAGATTCTTCTCATCATCCTCTATCCATGCCACAATTGATTTTCTTTTATCCCTCGTATCCCCTCACGCTTCTTCTTGGTTCTCGCCAACCTCAGACTCTCTGGTTCCATCATTGGACATGTCAATACCTTGAAAAGTAGCGTCGAATTCTTCAGTAGATTTTACCACATATTGAAGATGCTTGGAGTTTAAAAGTGGATGGTATTCATAAATAACAAGAGCAATTTCTATAGTAGGAGCATCAGGAGAGGAGCATATACTCTGCATGGTCAGAAATAAAATCTAAAATTTCTATGCTAGGTTTTCTGGATATATCTGAAGAAGCATCTACATGAGAACCAAAGGGAACTTTCAGAGAAGCTTCACGCTTATCATTCTTTCCTTCGAGGTTTTTTTATAGCATTGGTTCATATTTCCAAGGATTGGTCTTTAATGGATTTGCCCGTATGTGATACACCGTGAACCTCTCTTTGTTGTCCCTTAGTTGTTGTGCTTTGGCGGATGAAACTATCATTGTAGCTTGGTGAGATAGCAGTTTATTCCTCATTATCTTGTATCTTCTCCACATGCGTTTATACAGAAGTCTCTTATATTTTTCAATGACTACATCCTCATTAACAATCTTGGATATTAGAGAAAAGATGTCCCGAGTTCTTTCCTCTTCAACTTGAGAGCGCAATATCAGGATGCCCAAAATTCAAAAAAGTGCATAGGAGAACTTCAGTGCAAATAAGAAGAGGGGAAGAAGACATCAAATAGCTAAGCACAAAAGGGAGGCACCTATAGAGAATAATAAGAAGAAATTCCGCGGCCAAGAGAAAAGGGTGATCACAAACCGTACGATAACAAATTTTGGTGGAAAAAATGAAATGATTCCATGCATGAGCTACATTCTTTATCGCGGCAATTCCCATATCTGTCTCAAGTTTATCAACAATCTGATTCTTTGAAGCTGGAATTTTTCACGAACACAACACAAATTATTATTTATGAAGATCAAGACCAATATGAAGATTGACTTATTCATAGTAAAGATCAAACCAGAAGAGTAACAAAGCTCAGTTTGTTTTTCAAATTCTTGTTTAGCTTGATTGATCATTAGATCCTTTAATTCATGATTCTTTTTCCTCTAAAGCAAATAAACCCTTTTCAACAATTTCACGTAAATAAGGATCATTTTCTTTTTTGAGTCAAATTGATAAGTAAATAAATACATGATATAGATGGTTGGTTGTCATGAACTGCAATATAATTTTAATGATGTTGAAAAAGAATCTAAGACCTTAGCAATCCCAAAAGCTTGCTTTCCATTAAAGATACTACATGATTTCCATAAATACAGTTTTCTATAATAAGGTATGGTTCCCTTTCATGTTATCAAGGATCTTAGTAGGTCTAACTTGACTTTATATATATAACATAGTGTGGGTTCAAAGTAAAATATAGGAACTAAAAATGAATATTCAAATCTATGTAAGCCTCTTAAAATATATGGTATTAGCCGAGCATCTATTATTTTCCGTGTGTCACCTATATGACATAAAAACATGTGCATTCTTATTTATGACCTACCTCAATATATCCTTTCAGTTACAAAGATCTATAATGAGACTAGCTGGGATATTTACTCCATTGACCCAAGTTAATCCCTAGTAAACACATACCCCATCACCTACTTACAAGACAGATTCAGAAGAAACTCAACCGAGCCAAGAACAAAGCATCCAAATGATCACAGTTGGTCGTGTAACCTAAAATTGCCATATTCAAAGCCGTTAATCTTTGTCGGGGTATTCTATCAAACATCATCGACACCCCTTATGATCCTAACATTCCCAATTCTTCAATCACAAATTTTCTCTTCCATTATTCTAATCTACAATTAGGTTTAGCAAGATTCATGTGGTTACAATTAAACATTACACTCCAATATATCACAAAGAATCCAATCTGAATAGTTCCAGTAAAGAACAAGAGTACCTTAATTCATTCTAATATGTAACAACTACAAACTATAACATAACTAGAGTTCCATTCCACAAACGGGAGATACCAACACTATTGCATAACTAGCAACACCATAAAAGATACAAACACTTACACTTTAAATATGAAAAATCCCAAAAACTCGTATCTAAGTAGAACTTTTAATGAAAGAATAATTAACTTATGTCGTGTCTCATCTGATTGAGTCCACCATAACAATCAACTCTAATAAACCCATTACTCAAAGTAGAAGTTCTGCATATGCTAAAAAATGTCGGTCATGAACCTAATTACAATGTAAATCATATTAAACTAAAAAAACAACACCCAAAATCCTATAATGCAAAACCCAATCCACAAAACTTTTAAATGTCCTTCCAACTACCATTTGAAAGGTCTCCATCGCACGATCCTTTGCATGCTAAAAAACCCAATGAGATCATATTTACAGCTAGAATAACAAATAAGGTTAGATTTTTCATTTAAAGACTTCAATTTTTTTTCCAAATTTCAATCAATGATCTGTAAATATACCTAGGAGAAATTGGTAAAATGAAGTTTTTAAAAATGGGATTTAAGGAGAGAGCAAGAGTTTAAGTAAGAGCAAAGATAAGAAGATGATTAGAATGCTGAAAATGGGTTTTATAGAAACTACGACCATCCATCAGTGATTCCAACAAAAGCCATAAATCCAAATCAAAATTTGTGAAGGAACAATTTGGGGATTCAGGAATTTCAGTTAAGAATACATAAATTGGGGGTTTGAGAATAAGGAATTGAATAAAAAAATTAGAAAGGGAATTAGGGGTTTAAGATTGGGATACTTACTTGCAGATCTAGTAGATAAATAATTAATTGGGGGAAAAGATAATAATCATAATAGCCCTCTTGTTTTGAAATCATTTGAGAAGCCTTTAATTTTCATAATCATTTCAAAAACATTGGCGACGAAAATTTTGTTCGAAAACCCCCTAAATTGAGAGACTCGCTGCATAAGTTCGAATTTTGTCTTATCATATAGTACTTTGAGTTTAAGTTAAGAAAATTTAAATTGCCACGAATACTTCAAATATTTACCATGGACTAAATCTATCACAAGTATACCATTGTATTTATCCGTGACAATTTTATAAATTGACTGTGGTAATTTTATGATTTTGGTGTAGTGACAGCCACCCAAAATCAATAATAATTTACCAGGATCTTGTAATGGGTGCAGCTATACTTTAGGTGAGTCCTTACTTCCAGTTTTTTGCATATGGAAAGGTAATGAAAGTTGAATTTTCGTTACTCATAAGTAACGAAATATTATAATTTGGTTACCTTCAATTTTAATTCATATTGGTGGTAACGTAATACAACATTTTGTTACCGTGTAGGTCTATAGCAGTAATATAAACTATGGTTTTCATGACTTCTGGTATACGGAAGTTAATCTCCAAAATATATTGATATGTACAGGTCTTCCCGATGATGAGGCATACATAGGCTTTGTATATGGCATATCAAGCACAAATTTGCCGAGAAAATCAATCACGTATGCAAGGAAGGTAGAAAGTTCAAGAAAGATTTGAACTATATGATCCACGACACCCACCACCTTGAGGAATTTGAAAGAAAATAGTTGGCATTAATGATGAAGCACATGCTCCAGAAGAATTATTGGATGTAGAACATTTTTAATATTATGGAGAGGTGGGTTCTATTGTGGAACAATAACTTGTTCTTTGTAGGGATGAGTACAACTAGTTAGAGTGAAGATGTCAATCACTTCTTCAACGGGTGGCTATTGGAGAAGACAAACCTGTATAGCTTTGTTACACGGTACGAGCGAGCTCTTGAAGATATGTGGGAGAAGGAACGAAAAGAAGATTACATTTCCAAACACAAATATCGTCAAGTGGCTCCGAATAACCTGCTTCTCATAGATGCTACAAAACTCTGTGCGCGTAACATGTACGACATGGTGGAGGCTGATTTTGGCCAAGTTGTTCGTTTCATAAGTCAAGTGAAGGAAGTCGATAATTTAGTGAACACAATGCTTGTGAGCTCGGTATGTCCACCGAAGGAGACCTTTGACGAAGCGAATAATCTAGTTTTATGTGGCTACAAGTTGATGGAGTACCTGGGGATCCCATGTAGTCACATGATGAAGCTGTGGGACTAATTAAATGTGAAACAAATCCCTGGCGATTTCTTCAATCAAAGGTGGAAGAAAGACGCAAATAAACATATGTTGTCGAGGGTGGTGGTGAAGGGCTTCTCTCCTGTGAGGGGTCCAAAGTTGTTCTATGTTACTACCACTTATATTTGAGTGGGTCAAACTTGTTCCGGGAAGTTGCCAAACTTGAGCTGTCATACACGTATGCTGTCACAAAATTACTGGATATTGAGGTCTTTCTCGAAGGTTTTCCCAAGGCGCTAAAGGTCAACCAGTCTTCTCTAGACGGGGATGATGTTACCAACCCCGAACTCATCTTGTTGCCTATATTGGACCCCCATATATTGAACCCCAAGGGGAGGAAGAAAAGGAAGACCATAAGAGAAGGTCTGCAAGACTTATGAGGGCTATAGAGAGACAACAGGTGAAACACCTACATATGTGTGCAGAGTGCCACACCGTGCAATGTCATGACAAATGCACATGTTCCAAGGTTCTTGTGCTGATGAAAAGTAATGCAGGCAATCCTGCTTCTTTTATTTGCTCCAACTAGGGGTATTTATTGTATGATAAATCTCAATATTTTGTATAGGTAAAAAGTTTTGGCGGGAAATAAGTACTGTGGTAGCAAAATCCAGAGTTTCTATGACCACATGATTAATGATTTCAAATGTCGCTTATATTCCATTGGGTATTTATGTCGTGGTTTTTAGATTAGATGATTTATAGTTACATATATTATGATTTTTCTTTTTATAGCTGAAGATGGGGATAGTGCGGATGGCGCGAATGGTGAGAGCGAGGGTCGTAAGGAGGAGAATAGCGAGGACTTTGAGGAGGTGGATAATGAAGACTGTGAGAAGGAGGATAGCAAAGACCGCGAGGAGGAAGATAACAAGGATAAAGAAGATTTACCTACGTCGGTGGGAATGAAATATAAAAATGAGTTTGTGGAACCCATCACGGTAGTTCGTGTAGTACCGAAGCGAGTACTGAACACTTGTGGGGAAGTCAGATAGGGAAGATTACAACGAAACTAATACTGAAGATAAAATGGAAGTAAAATCTATTCAGGGTGGCGCAATACCATGCATCATCATGACAAACGCACATGTCCCACGGTTCTCACGAAGAAGGTAAGTGATGTTGGTAATCCTTTCATATTATTTTTCTTACTTCGTTTTTGGTAATATAAGTATCATCTAGGTACTTATGTTGTGGTTGTTGTCTAGATATATGATTTTTCTTTTCTAGCTGGGGATGGGAATAGTAAAGGTCATAAGGAGGCGGATAGTGAGGACAATGATGATTTAACTGCATCGGAAGGTTCAGAATCTGATAAGAACCTTGATGGACCAGATACTGTTAGACCTGTGGTAGCTAGGAATGCAGTTCAAGTGGCAAGACAAGTGTCACCCACTAGTGTGTGTGTGTGTGGTGGGGGGGGGGCAAAGAAACCAATACCAAAGAAAAAATAAAACAAGTGGATGTGTGCAAGCTATAAATCAGTGTAGCGTCATGACAAATGCACCTGCCCCGAAATCACAGGCGTGCCACTCTTAGAAGATAGTTCCGTGAACGACTTCGAATCTGATTCTGATGACGGGAAAGGAAACGATGAATAATTTCAATTTATTTCATTTCCATTTGGCACTAATATTATGATTGGTAATGAGCAACATTGATGACAGTTGAGTTTAGTGTCTATGGATTTTTAGTTTTGGTTAAACACGTTTAAAATTTTCGAAGTCTACCTTATTAGTTCCACTAAATATTGAATTTGTTGGATTTTTTAAAAACTCTTAGTATAAAGTTCTCTTATGGGCTTAGGCTCTTTTTAGCTTGGTCTTTTTACTCTCTCAGCTAAAGACCTGATCTTTAGGGAAGACCTAATCTAATGGCTTCTAAAACGCATGCACGCTTGAAAAGAGTCGTTGCAACTCTTCTCATATAAAAGGCTTTGTTTATACCACTTTTATAACACAACAAAAATTACTGTTCATCGTCTCTCCCACATAAATAATTTTTTCTCTCTCACCTTTCATCAGTTAATCTCTCTCTTCTCCTTACGGTTTATCAGGTTTCTCTTTGAGGTGCATACACCAATCAAGTACGCTATCTCTGGGTACTGACACTTCTGTATACAACTCGTTGTATCCTGGAAGAGACTCGACTTCTTTAACCTATACCTGGGGTTGTCGAAATACTCTTTAAAGATAGTACGCTCCATGCCTCGGGCTACTTCGATTTCATATTATACTAAGTTTTTGTTTCAGACTTTGTTGTTTCAGACCTTGCATTACAACTGCGATTACGAACTTGTTACTGTTAAAGAGCTGTTGTTGATGTAAAGAACTTGCCGATGTTTATTACCGGAGAATAGACCTGTTGCTACTTATTACAAAATAGTTCTTCCTTGCGCTGAGTTCCTCCTGTTCAGTTCATATTTCTTCTTGTAACAACCAGTTCTGTTCATTGCTGCTTGCCAGAATCCGCTTGTTTTGTTACTGTTTCGAACAACCCGAGTTCCACCTGTTACTGCTACTGATCAGAATAGATTCATTGTTGTTTGTTTTGTTGTTGTTTTGAACAAACCGAGTTCCTCTTGCTGCTGCTGATCAGAACAGATTCATTGTTGTTCATCACTCAAGAGTACTTGCTGTTGTTACCGGATTAATTGTTGTTATTGCTGATTGCGTACTTGCTGTTGTTGTTACTTTCATTTACAACTTGGGGATAAAATAATACAGGTTCTTTAAAAATTATTTTAACAATTTTAAAGAGTATTTTATTTCTGCAAGATGGCTCTTTCTTCTGAAGTGCTAAAGTTTGATTCCAACAAGCCCTCTAAGTTTAATGGTCTCCACTTCAAGAGGTGGAAGAACAAAATGTTCTTCTATCTCATACTTAAGGAAGTTGAGCATGTTCTGGAATAAGAATGCCCTATTAAACCTCCTGTTCCCATACCTAAAGTAGATCCTGATCTTATTCTAAGCGAATATGATAAAACCTTAGAGACTATCTCAAACTGGACCGAGGCTGATTTCAAATGCTGTAACTTCATTCTGAATGGTTTAGCGGATGAACTGTACGATTATTATCTACAGTCCAAAGCTGTAAAAACCGTTTGGGATGCATTACAAAAGAAGTATGATACGGAAGAGGCCGACTCTTAAATGTTTGTCGTAAGCCGATATCTCAAGCTCAATATGGTCGATGATAAGTCGGTAATTTCCCAATCACATGAGTTACAACGAATTGCGCATGAGATCGTGTCCAAAGGGATACCTCTTGATGAACAATTTCAAGTTGTCGTGATGATTGACAAATTACCGCCGAATTGGAAAGATTTTAAAAATATCCTCCGACACAAGTTAAAGGAACTAACCATGGAGAACTTGATTACTCGTCTGAGGGTTAAAGATGAATCTAGAAAACAAGACCTAAAAGAGGAAATCCTTTTGGTTTAAGCCAAAGGGAAGGTCTATCTGAAACCTAAAGGGAAACCATTTAAGGCTAAGAATGGTGGTAATCGGAATAACCGTCCTAACAGTGGTAATCTAAATAACCGTCAGAACTATGGACACATGAATCCTAATAAGGGAACGAACCAACAAGCCCCGCCATATAACAAAGCAGGTTCTATTATGAGCTTCAATTGTAAAAAGCCTGGACACATATCTAAAAACTACTAGGGCCGCAGACCTGTTGCTCAGGCTAACGTTATCGAAGAGCCCTTAGTAGCTATGATCACAAAGATCAACATGGTCGGTGGAACCGACGGGTGGTAGGCTGATTCGGGCACTTCTAGGTATGTATGTTATGAACATAATTGGTTCAAGACTTATAAGAAGACTGAAGACCTGAAGGTGCTACTTGGGGATTCCCATTGCACCAAAGTACTAGACACTGGAGATATTAAACTGGTATTTACCTCTAAAAGGATAGTAACTCTGAAGGATATGATGCATACTCCTGAAATAAGGAAAAATCTTGTTTCTGGCTATCTTCTCAACAAGGTAGAATTTTAGCAGACCATTGGGTCTGATCAGTACATTTTGACTAAGGGTAGGGTTTATGTGGAAAAGGGTTTTATTTGCAATGGAATGTTTAAAATGAGTATTAATATGAATAAACTTGCTTTTGCTTACTTGTTATCTTCTTTTAATATTTGGCACTCTAGACTATGTCATGTTAATAAGAAGTTAGTACACAATATGAGTAAACTTGTCATGATCCCTAAAGTAGATTTACATGATTTTAATAAATATTAATCTTGTAGTCAAGCTAAGATTGCTGAAACCTTACATAAAAGTGTTGTAAGGGAATCGCAACTTTTGACTTAGTACACTCTAACATTTGTGAAATGGACGGAACACTCACTCAAAATGGTAAAAGAAATTTTATAAATTTTATAGATGATCATTCAAACTATACTCAGGTTTACCTGATGTGTCACAAAAGTGAAGCTATTGATATGTTTAGGACATATGTAGCAGAGGTTAAAAATTAGTTTGATAGAAATATTAAAAGATTTCGTAGTGATAGAGGAACAGAATATGATTCACATGAATTTTAAAACATGTATGAATCCTTAGGGATTATACATGAAACTATTACACCATATTCTCCTGAATCTAACGGTAAAATTTAACACAAAAATAAAACTTACACTGAATCGATAGTCGTTATATTACTTAGTTCTGGATCACCTAAATCTTTATGGGGTGAAGCATTATTATCTGTTTGCCATGTTTTAAACTGTATTCCTCATATCACATCTGAATTGTCACCTTATGAAATTTAAAGAAAAAGAAAACCTAATGTTAGCTATTTTAAGATTTGGGGCTTTTTATCCTATGTTCGTAAACCTGATCCTAAAGTGATAAAACTAGCTAGTAGAGCTTTAGAATGTGTTTTCATTGGTTATGTTATTACCAGTAAAACTTATAGGTTTCTTGATATTTAGGATAATATTATCATTGAATCACTTTATGTTGATTTTTTTGATGATAAGTTTCCCTACTTACTAAGGGACAATGGGGGTAGTAGTAGGGGTAGTAGTGGGGGTTCTCAACCTTCTGTATCTTCGACCCTTAATGTACCTCAAGTAAAAGTTTCTAGAGCTGTTGATTCTCATGATACAGACCCAAAACTTGGTAGAGGTAAACGTTTAAAGATTGCTAAGGATTTTGGTAATGATTATGTTGTACATATCTTAGAATCTGACCCAAATACTATCAAGGAAGCGTTAACCTCAAGTGACGCTGATTTGTGCTAAAAGGCCATTGATGATGAAATAGATTCTCTTATGACAACTGGAACTTAGGATTTAGTTAACCTACCTCCTGGTAGTCGTTTTATTGGGTGTAAATGGATATTAAAGAGAAAACTTAAACCAGATGGTACTATAGATAAATATAAGGCAAAACTTGTAGCAAAGAGATATGTGCAAAAGGAAAATAATGATTTCTTCGACACATATTTCACAATTACTCGTGTGACAGCCATTAGAGTATTATTGGCCGTTGCTGCCGTGAACGATTTGATTATTCACCAAATGGACGTAAAAAACTGCTTTTTAAAATGAGGAATTATATATGGATCAGCCTGAAGGCTTTGTGATACCTAGTGAGGAACACAAAGTCTGCAAGTTAGGCAAGACCTTATACGATCTTAAGCAAGCTCCAAAATAGTGGCATAACAAAATCGACCAATTACTTCTTTTAAATGGTTTAAAGATTAATGTTGTTGATAAATGCCTATATTATAAAGTATTTTGTGAAAGTTGTATTATGATATATCTATATGTAGATGACCTTCTTATCTTTGGTTCTACACATGATATCATTTTAAAAAGCAAAAACATGTTGAATAATAATTTTGATATGAAGGACCTAGGCGAGGCTAGTATAATATTAGGCATGAAGATCATACGTAAAGACACTAGTATTACTCTTGATCAATCTCATTTCATTGAGAAGATCTTGAAGAAGTACAAATATTTTAATCGCAGACCTGCTTGTACTCCTTATGATCCATAAGTAAAACTTTTAAAGAACTTGGGGGAGGCAGTTAGACAGAAAGAATATGCAAGTATTATTGATAGCCTTTGCTACATTGCGAACTGTATTAGACCCGATAAAGCTTATGTTGTAGGGGTTTTATGTAGATTGACAAGTAAACCCGGTTTGACACACTGGGGTGCTATTAATCGAGTTATGCGGTACCTAAAAAGGACCATGAACTTAGGTTTACACTATCAGAAGTTTCCTGTGGTCCTTAATGGATTTAGCGATGCAGATTGGAACTCATTATCAGATGATTCTAAAGCCACCAGCGGATACGTATTTAGTATAACTGGAGGGGTTGTTTCTTTGAGATCCAAGAAACAAACGATTCTAGCTCAATTGACTATGGAGTCTGAGTTAGTAGCACTAGCTGCAGCTAGTGAGGAAGCGAGTTGGTTAAAAGACCTCTTGTCTTATATTCCTTCATGGAGTAGGCCTATACCACCGATACTGATACACTAAGATAGTGCTGCTGCGATAGCCAGAGTACAGAATAATTACTATAATGGTAAGAAGTTAGCGATATGTCGTAAGCACAGTACGATGAGAGGTTACCTCACATCTAGTACTATTACAGTAGATTTTGTAAGATCGGAAAACAACTTGATAGATCTTTTGACGAAAGGACTATCTCGTGACAAAGTGTGAATTGAGCACATCCTTCCGGATGGGGCTAAAGCCTTTTATAGAATCACAAGTGGTAGGAACCCAAGCTAAATGACTGGAGATCCCAAGAAATATGTTCAATGGGGAAAACAAATCACTCCAGAGTTCATCCCGCTGTACATAAATGTATATATGCATGATATCTTGAAGTGAATGTTAGGCTGAGTTTCATAAACTCTTAATGAGTTCTATAACTCATTCTTTGAGTAGGGTGTCTAGCTACAAGAAAACTCTTCATAGATTCACCAAGGTGATTGTGGAAGTACGACCGCTTCCTTAAAGAAATTAGGCTAAATTCTCTAAAGCCTTCACCTATACTGGGATTAAGCACAGGGCCGAAATCTGCTAGCATTTAGTATTTTAACCTAGCAGGGTTGTATATGGTTTTCCTCACTGTAAAAAAACGAATAATGAGTTCAAGACTCTGATCACTTATTATTCTTATACGTTGAAGATTGTCCACAACGTAAAGGTTTAAGTCTAAGGATACCTTTACTTATGAACATCTCTATATATCAAAACCGTTATCTCGTTTCTTTTCTCATTCAAAATGTCTTTTAAAAGAGTGGGGGATTGTTGGACTTTTTTAAAACTCTTGGTATAAAGTTCTCTTATGGGCATATGTTCTTTTTAGCTTGGTCTTTTTACTCTCTCAGCTAAAGACCTGATCTTTAGGGAAGACCTGACCTAATAGCTTCTAAAATGCATGCACGTTTGAATAGAGCCGTTGCAACTCTTCTCTTATAAAAGGCTTTGTTTTTACATCTTTTATAACACAACAAAAATTATTGTTCATCGTTTCTCCCATATAAACAGTTTTTTCACTCTCACTGTTTATCAGTTAATCTCTTTCTTCTCCTTACAGTTTCTCTGGTTTCTCTTTGAGGTGCATAAACCAATCAAGTACGCTGTCTTTGGGTACCGATACTTTTGTATACAACTCGTTGTATCCTGGAAGAGACTCGACTTCTAAAACCTGTACCTGGGGTTGTCGAAATACTCATTAAAGAGAGTGCGTTCCACGCCATGGGCTACTCCGATTTCATATTATACTAAGTTGCTGTTTTAGACTTTATTGTTTCAGACCTAGCTTTACAACTGCGATTACGAACTTGTTGTGGCTAAAGAGCAGTTGTTGATGTAAAGAACTTGCCGCTATTTATTACCGGAGAATAGACCTGTTGCTACTAAATACATAACAGTTTTACCTTGCGCTGAGTTCCTTCTCCTCTTCTATTCATATTGCTGCCTGTAGCGGCCAGTTCTGTTCATTGTTGCCTGCCGGAATCTGCTTGTTTTGTTGCTATTTCAAACAACCCGAGTTCCTCCTGCTGCTGCAGATCGGAACAGATTCATTGTTGATCATCACTCAAGAGTACTTGTTGTTGTTACCGGATTAACTGCCATTACTGCTGATTGCGTATTTGTTGTTGTTGTTACTTTCATTTACAACTTGGGGAAAGCATAATACAGGTTCTTTACAAATTATTTTAGCAATTTAGAGATATGGGAACAAGTTATAATGTTTGTGTTAGGGATATGGCCTGAACGTAGCTTGAGATGAAATAGAAGGTCACCAAAAAAATCCATTTCTGTGACATCATGCAACAAAATTTGAAATTTTTGTTTCCGTGACATGAAGTTGTGCTGTTGTGTTTTCAAATAATGAACCTGTAACAGTCATAAAATATTAACAGAAGTAGAACATATAGAAGTCGTAAATTAGGGATGTAACAATGCAGGAATATAAGATCACAAGTACTCTAATTATTCGTTAGGAATATAAGAATGTAAACATTAGACAAATAGTATATAATTCATTTACACCAATATGAATTATGTTTCAAAACAATATGTTACGCCTGCTGTAATCAACGCCTAAACCTGCAACTACCAAACCCTTATTGAACTTAGCGAAACGAGCTTCCCAATTCGGTGGCCAGTTAGCTTCAATAATATCATCGCTAAGCTTCAAGTCTTGTTGGATCTTCACACCTCCGATAATGGGGGTAGCGCGGCCCAAGGTAGCGGAAGCAAATGTACAAACTAGTTGATCTTGTTCATCTCCCATGTCTTCCCAATCCAAATATAATTTTTTGTCCTTTCCAACATTAATCTCCATCTCTCTTCTTACACATGTGGCTCCCCGTAAAGCTTAATCAGCAGAAAGGTTAATCCCATTTGGGGGATATGAAGTGTAGTGATTTGCTGTGATGATTAGCGACCTAATGGCCCAAGTACAACCATTCACATTCTGAACCATTTTTGGAGAGAGTGGAAACACAAGTTTCATAGTTTTCGACCCCACACTGTAAGGGCTGCAAGCCCCATGATCGGTACTGGTTTAATACCCGCTGCCAATACATTTTCAAACTGTGTCCTTGGAGAAGTTCTAACAGCTTCTTCTTGTCTTTGTACCTAAACTTGTTATTGTAAATCTTTTGAGCGACAACCCAAAATGTGCAGTTGCAATCTCCCAAGATATCTTTTAAGTGCACTTTTTCGAGAAATTGTAAATACAGTTGGAAGAGGTTGCGCTTCAAATTCGTCTTCACATATACATTTGATACCTTCTTCTCAAGAAGTTCTCGTACTGCTACCACTGCTAATTGAAACTCCTCCTGATACTTCCAGCGTGGTCCATCCGCAAGGGTACTGATCGATCATAAACTGACGTCTTAAAAGACCTACAAGCGCACGCTGTACCGTTGAGTACAAAGGAAAGCGGGGTCGTATCCCAAGAGACTTGTGGCGCGAATTATACTTCGAGCTGCTAGTTTTATCCAATAACAATGAGTTTGTGCAGGTTTTGAAATAAAAAGTAGAACGAAGCAAATTACAAGATAAATTGGAGTGGAAACTAAGGCATCGATTCCACTCCACCCTTTGTAACAATTTAGATAGCATAAATAATTAAAGTAAATTACGAGTTCCTGTCTTGCATATCCTTGGTCGGGCATATACAATACATCAAAAGATACAAGAGATTTAGTAATTGGGAACTACCCATAAACCAACTTACTTAACCATGGTCCGGCTGATAAGTATGGATTATGTTATCTTTTCTATGTTCATAACCTATCTTGTTATAGTCCAACAATATGGTTACATAGATTCATTATTCCTCCTAATCCTAGCTATGGTCAAGCATTGGATGAAGGAATACGAATATGAAATATTCCAGGAGAAAGAAAAAGTAATTACTCTAACTAAGCTATACAATCTACACTAAAGCTATATTGGGTGGAGCTTCCTCTAGCCTTGGCTAAGAAGATTAGCTATTCATCCCATTGATCATTGCTATACTACTATTACTATGATAAAAATTAAAAGACAAAAACAAGAGAAGAACAAAAACTTTATTGCTTATTGAACTTTGATTTACACTCTCCAAGATGCTCTCTCATGGGTGAAATTTCCCTTCTATTTATAGAGTATAGGAAGGGTTTCTAAATATCACCATTAATATAAAATCCCCTAAACAATGCCTAAAATCTTGCATAGATATTATAACTCATGAGAATAGTATCTATATTTAATTTTCTTCAATGGGCTTTCATGCATGGGCCTTTAGTTCACAACTTCAAATGAGAATCATTGTTGGAGTGCATCACTCTTGTTCTTCGTTAAAAATCGGAAAAATGTACAACTTGTTTATCATGTGATCGATTTCTGTAAATACAAATAAAAATATTATTAGTGTTACATTTATTTAATTAAATGACAAAGAAGATATAAATTTTGGAGTTGTACACGTAAATATTACGTGTCTATCAAATACCCCCGAACATATATTTTGCTAGTCCTCGTCGAGCAAATCTAAACAAAAATCATTTTCGCATGTCACGCGGTTGCATTTAGTGTATGCAACAAGCCGTTGAACCCCAAGGTTTATTCTAGTGGGCGAGCTTTGTCTCATGAGGGTTTGCAGTGACTATACCCACAAAATTCAATAATGACATTTTAAGCAATTCTAGAATACATATAACTCATTTCCTGTGAACTTATCCTTACTTAGTTGTGACAAAAATATACCAATAAAAAAATCCTTAAACTTGTTATTTTTCTAAGTATATCAACGAATATTTTAAGCTTATCTGAAACTAGAGGTACTACCTCAAGATTAGAAAGAGATTCAAGTATTTTTCTTTAGCTATATTTGAGTGTACAATGAAAATAGTTTTATCGCCTAATACGTTGTCTAGAATAATTTACTCAGTTTTTGGTAGTCTAGTTCTCACTGGAATAAATAAATTCAACGGTCAGTTCGACAAGTGCCTTAGTCAATTTGTCTTCCAAGAATTTTACTTTATTCTTTTCTTTTGTAAGCCTTTTCTTTTGAGTACTTTGTTCTTAGTGAAGCCTCCGTAACAAGAAGTTTTTGGTCGATAATCCCTGCCAATTGGCGAAGGTTGCCAGGGTGTGGTGCCCCATCATGACCTAGACTTAGGATTCTCACAAGTAACATTTTCTTATGTTCCTTTCACATAGTTCATGGTCAAACTCGAGATTGGTGATAATTTTTCCTCTTTCAGCTCTTAATCATGCGAGTAGCCTTGCAGCGTGAAAGTTCTTAGAACACATTTGACTTATTATTTATTTTTAAGAATGAACTTATTCTTAGGCAGTTGTCTCCCTTGCAGCAAACTATTCCTAACATAAATGCTAAATGTCCCTTATACTGAGCAAAAATCTATTGAAGGTATTAATTGCATAACTACAGTGAAGTGCACGTTTTCAAAATATGCCAAGTAAACTTGAATTAGTCGTTAATAAAAAGATAATAAATCTATGTTAAGATATTCAAAAATATTCGAGTGTATACTTGGTACAATTTTAAAATTTAGGTTTTTCCATAATATTTATGCAAGGTAAAATTAATTGAAGTATTTGGAAATTCGTAAAAAATATATCATAAATTGCCAAAGTGCAACTATTTTACTTTTCTTCAAAAAACATTAAAGAAATTGTTTCCTACCCCAAATTTAAATGAATCATTGCCCTCGATGTTTGAGAGCATAAAAACAATGGAGGAATAAAAACTGGAATTTCTCACTTGAATGCGTCATGGGTTGCCTCTGAAGAAGTACTAAGTATACTGTCTTCAGCCAGACGAATGAACCCCCATACTTAAAATTTTCAATATGACTGGAAGGGTACGAAGTTGAAAAGGTGATGTACTATCCTGGTTGTAAATTCTCTTTCAAAAACCAGATAACACATGAATGGTGATCCTTAATATTAGCCCTTAATTGGGCAGATATATTCTGTAAAAACCAGATATAGTTTAAAACTAATTCTCGATGAAAAAGATTTTTTCTAAAAAAATTGCCTATCATTTGATGATTCCAAGTTGAAAATCATAGACAAATCAAGAAAAATCATTTTCTCTAAGATAAAGCAAATACATACCCAGGGAATATATTTTACTTTACAATTTTTAATACAATCATATGATTACTACATGTTGCGGCAAATAAGAAGATTGGTATACATGTATTTATCCCCGAAAATGTACTAGATTCAAAACTCAATTTTCCTGGAAATATATTTTCTTTGAAAATTTTCAAAACCCCCATGTTATCGCTGATATTCCAAAAAAATGTGATATGTGGTTCTGACAAAGCAAGTCTGTGAGGCATCCCCAAAATTATAATTTTTCAAAAAGATATTTTCTTTTAGTAGAAGAAAAACTATATAACATATTTTTTGATGTGGGGATCGTGGAACAATTGACTCTAACAAATATTTAAAATTTATGTGCCTAAAATCATAACTTATCTCAAGGGACTCATCCTGATCCTGACCATTGACGTGGATATTCATTGGCTTAGGACATGGCCAAGTTGAAACATATTTTCAGATGCTAATGATTGTACCATTTCACGAATCTCAGGATCATTCGAGTCCTCAAAATAATTTAAACATTCATTAACAAAAATACAACAAGAATTATCTCCGTACAAGTCCTCAAAATCATTTATGGTCATGGTACTCCCATTGGGCTTGTGAAATGGAGATGTAGGCATAGGTATAGGTATGGTTGGTGAATGAGTTACCAAAACAGAATCTGCCCCCGATAAAAGTGGTATATCCTGTAAAAAAGGGTCGTCCACCCACTGGTTTCAACATTGTAATTTATGTCAGGTGGATGCGGCTCAAGGCAAGGCTGAGGTGACTCATAAGGAGACTGAGAAGAAAATGACAAGCTGATAATATCTGTAACAGGTTCGACAACTTCTAATTTCTTGACTTTGGTACAAATATCATCATCTTCAAATTCCTTACAAATTATCGTATAATGAGATGGTGATTCCATATATTTTATCTCGTCATCATCATCGTTAGAAAAATCATTAGAGGAGAGGAAAAAATATTCAGTCTCGGTCATAGTTTCCTCGAAACAATTTATTCGGTTAACAAATGAAATGATGGATGATGACATCGATGGTCAAATTTGGAGGGCTTCTTCAAGATCTTCTTGTGACATAAGATCTTCGACCTTAAAATATTCATCTTCTAAATCTGTCTCACAATATGGTATCCATTCACCCCACAGAGAAAACATTCCTTGATTACGCTTGAATTCATCTATTTCTAAATCACAAGGGGATTTAACTTCAGTTATTCTTCTTTATTGCTTAGAAGCTTTTCATGCTCTATTTCACTCCACGTAGTTGACAACTGAGTTATCTCAGTCTCTAATCTAAAGATAGATTGGGTCGTAGAAGTTTAATTCACCAATATCTATTATTGGAATTGCATCATTTGTTGCTGAAATTGCAACGCTTGTTTTTAACTTTCCATTGATTGTATTATGAAGAGAACAAGGGTATCTTCCAAAGATGGTTTGGGTGGATCGGGTGGGAACTGATTGGATGAATGGATGGACTGATGGGCCTGCATATATAAATAAGATTAGAAAGGTTCTTCGAATTGAGAATTTTGGTGATCCCATGATTAAAAATTATTTTGAAGTTGTTGCGGGATGTTGAATTGTGAGCTGTAAGGATTCCAATGTTCTTGCATGTATGACATTTTAAAATAAAAGCAGCGCTTAACGCAATAAACAACCAATACAAACTTAAACTCTAGCACATCGACATTTTTTAGAAGTAATAATTAGGTCTCCCCTATATTCTTCTATGTTCAAAATGGGTACGATGGCAAAAGGCTTAGGTTCTTATACTCCTCTGCGTCACTATGCAAGTACCAGCTTAAAGTAGATATTCAGTCTTCATGCCTGAGCGAGTCACCTTATCGTACGCTAGCACTCGAAATGGTGCCATCGCAAACCTACAACCAATATTTCGTGGTGCTAGGCTGGGGCCGTGTTCTATGAACCCGTGTTTGTACCCCGGTCCGGTACACCTATCCGTTGGGTGATAAAATTCTGTAGGAATCTTTCTACTCTTTTTTATTATCAGTTATTTTCAGGTCCGGGACGTTCAATTTTCGTTTGATACGAATTTTTTTGTATCCCTAATGGGTGGTTCCACTTTTTAGAGAGTTTTTTGGGTGATGAAATCTCGCAAGTCTCTAATTGTTTTTACCTTTACTCATGTTGGAATGAAAAGAAATTTAAACACGTCAATAGGTCAATCCAGCCACCGCAAATATTTTATTAAAGTGGCGTGTATTGTACAGTCAATACGACTTTATATTCAAAGTGCCGGGGTGGAGTGGATATGTACCCCTTCTAGATGTCAAGTTTTAAGAAATGCCAACCTACGAAAAGTGTTTCCCGGTGTGGCTGTGGCCGCCCCATCACTTAGGGGGCGAAAGAAGGAAGTGCCCCTTCACTTAGGGGACACAAGAAGGATGGATTTGATGATGCTTTTAGTTTTTCCTATTGTCCATCTCGTTACCAACTTTGTGACTATCCAGCAAAACAAGAGAAAAATGATTAGTGAACTTGCGACAACAATATTAATTCAATTTCCAAGTTTATTGTAGTCTATGATGTCCTGATTTTCAAATGCGCATATCTTTCAGCTCAATTGCGAAAAAACATTAAATAATATCAATTTGGAAAGATAATTTAGAAAGAAAAAATATTTAAGAAGGAAGTTTTCAATAATTTTGCTTCCCTAATGCTCAAAACAATTGATTAATGAACAGTGGCGTCCTTTACAGAGACTATTTTTTTACAGTTTTTTCATAAGGCTGTAACTCGCAAACGCCTAAACAGAAAAATATAATCTATAGCAATTCGGAAATGGTTTTGAATTATCTAAAACTTTTATAGAAAACATATTTCCAAAATAAGATGTATAGATGATCAAATACGGTGAAACATTCAGGGATAGACTTCACAGCTACTGTAGCGCCAAGAGAGTTTGAGCCAATCACTCAATCACTTTGTTTCCGAATCCAAAAAAGAAAAGGAAAAAAAAAATTGCTTAAAATAAAACAACTCAAAAATAAAGCGTAACTTTGCATGTCCCCGGCAACAACGCCAAAAACTTGATCGATTATAAACCGACGTCTTAAAAGACCCGCAAGCGCACGGTGTACCGTTGAGTTCAAAGGATAGTGGGGTCGTATCCCAAGAGACTTGTGGTACGCATTATACTTCTAGGTACTAATTTTATCTAATAACAACGAGTTTGTGTAGGTTTTGAAATAAAAAAAAGAACGAAACAAATTACAAGATAAATTGGAGTGAAAACTAAGGCATCGATTCCACTCCACCCTTTGTAATCATTTAGATAGCTTAAATAATTAAAGTAAATTACGAGTTCCCGAATCTCATATCCTTGGTCTGGCATATGCAATACATCAAAAGATACAAGAGATTTAGTAATTAGGAACTACCCATAAACTAGCTTACTCAACCATGGTCCGGTTGATAAGTATGGATTATGTTATCTTCTCTATGTTCATAACTTATCTTGTTATGGTCCAACAAGATGGTTACATAGATTCATTATTCCTCCTAATCCTAGCTATGGTCAAGCATAGGATGAAGGAATATGAATATGCAATATTCTAGGATAAAGAGAAAGTAATTACTCTAACTAAGTTATATAGTCTACACTAAGGCTACATTGGGTGAAGCTTCCCCTAGCCTTGGCTAAGAAGATTAACTACTCATCCGTTTGATAATTGTCATACTACTATTACTATGATAAAAGTAAAAAGACATGAACAAGAGAAGAATAAGAACTTTATTACTTATTGAACTTTGATTTATACTCTCCAAGATGCTCTCTCGTAGGTAGAATTCCCCTCCTATTTATAGAGTATATGAAGGGTTACTAAATATCACCATTAATATAAAATCCCCTAAACAATGCCTAAAATCATGCATAGATATTATAACTCATGAGAATAGCATCTATATCTAATTCTCTTCAATGGGCTTCCATGCATAGGACTTTGGTTGACAACTTCAAATAAGTATCATTGTTGGAGTGCAACACCCTTGTTCTTCGTTAAAAACTAGAAAAATGTACAACTTGTTTGTCATGTGACCGATTTCTATAAATACAAACAAAAACACTATTAGTGTCACATTTATTTAATAAATGATTAGGAAGATATAAATTTAGGAGTTGTACACATAAATATTACGTGTCTATCAGGTACTAAGAAGTTCATTTAGTATTATAGAAATCTCTTCATTGGTGGGTTGTTTTGGCTTCTTAGGTTGGTATAACTGGATAACCATCTGAAGATAATTCTGCCAATCTTCCAGTAGAAATAACAAAGGAATTTTATAATTAGAAAGGATTTCAATATTTATTGGCAACTCCTAAGATTTAATGTATATCAGAGCTAATGACAAATACATTTATCTGACTACGTGGTCACGAAATATTATTGTTTCGTTACCATAAATTGTAGTCTCTATTCGGGGTAACAAAATACACATTTCCGTGACTCATCAATTTTTTTTTTGTAACGTGCATCATTAAGAGTAGATAGTAGTCATTAAACGATCATAACATGAGACCTATTAATGAAACTAAAGAGGAAACATATAGGAAAGAAAATTTCGGCTATCTTGAAAGTATATACAAAACAATACAGAACACTCATTGAAATGGAGAATTAATCAATCAATAAGGTCACTATCTCTTAATCCTCAAAAGAGGTTGTGGTTTTTACCTATTTAAAAGTTCTCACGCTAAATCATTTGTGTTGGTGATTACTTGCTTATTGCTTAGTGTTTTATCCGTCATTAGAGTGAGAAACAAAGTTCGAGATTCAAATTTAGGCTCTTATATTAGGTATTATCTGTGGGAATCAAAGAATGAGCCATAACTCTCAAATACAATAGAAGCTAAGTATCTATGAAAAGTGCCGAATCCCAGTTAAAACCACCCAGTCTTGCAGATAGATGGACATGGTGCGGGAGAAAATCAAATATAAGAATTGTATACTATGCTTAACTCTAAGACAGAAAGGTGAACAGTTCTAGAAGAACAACTAGCAGAAGTACGAGAGGCATTAAAAATTCTTCAGTGATAACAAATGACAATATAAAAAAAGAAGAAGATGCAGCCCGCTACATCAAGATAGGTTAGGACCTCTAAGAGATATCAGCCAGAGAGCTGATATTTGACCTAATCATAACCAACATAGACCCCAGATAATTTTGGTACATGCTATTAAATAAGAAGTCAATGAAGGCCCTACTGACCTAAGACAGGTAAAAAATGTACAAAGGATATGAACTCAAATTCTTATGCACGAAAGGCTTAGTGAGGGAAGTAGAGATCACAATCCTTGGAAGGGACATCTCCAACATCACAATATCACAGATCGACAGTTTGTTTCTCAATAGCACATGGACAAGCCAATTAAAGAATTTTGGAAGCCCAAACATGCGCAAGTAAAAACGTCTTTAGAAGACTACAAAAGTTTTCAATTGTCCAAAAGCTATTACATGGTGAAGTTGAAAGGGCGTGATCTCGTAGAGGGGAGTTCACACTTTTACACCGTAGGTATTAGTTTCGACTAAAGATTTTAACAAATATATATGACAGAAAGAAGAAGAATCACTGTGTTAACATACTTGTGTGGAGTCTATGAATTTGTATTCTCCACGACCTTTAGTGAGGATTTTAATGGAAGATTGTATATATGGATGAGTTTACAGTTTGAATCATGTAGAACTTAAAGATGTTCAAAGGGTATAGATATTGGGGGAGGTTTGGGCTGAGTTTTTATAACCTTTTCATGATGTCTCTTCTCTCCTATTTATAGGAAATAGGAAAAGATGAGTCGCCATGCGAGGTAATATTACATGTATACCCTTTTTGGGCAGCTGTCCTATACGTCATGTCAGTTCTGATACTGTAGCTATCTGGTGGCTTGTTTTACAATATTGTATGGTGAGCTGGTTATCAGGCCTGTCTGCCTTCGACTATACACCAATATGGTCAAAGTCCCTTTGAAGCTTGTGTTGGGTTCTGATGCTCACCAACTGTCTTTGGCTTCGACCATTGAGATAAGCTTTGATGCGGCCTTCAATTGTTCGGTTAGTCCCGGAAGGCTTCTGGTAAATCAAATGTATTTGGCTATTTTGTTGGTTCCTTGGGCTTTGAGTCTCTAAAAGGCTTTGACGTAGCCTTCTAGTATTCGACTAGTCTTGGAAGGCTTCAAGTAGGCTACTACATTTGCCCACTCTTAGCTGGTGCCTTAAAAATTATTTTTGATGACGCGTGCTAAGAAGAACTGCTAGGCGTGGGAAGTTTTAAGGCTTACTGGTGTGAATGTGTCTAGTTTCAAGAGCATTAATAGTGATGATACTGATTAAGGGGGTTATTAATTCTTCCTTAAATAGGGTATAAATAGGGTGGAAAGGGACCATGCAATGTAAAATCCATTTATCTTCTTCATTTATTATTCTAATTATCAGCCTCATTTAACGCCATGAAAATTCGCTACCAAAAGAAAATTGAGGAGAAGGATGCGCATGTGGAAGAAAAGAACGAGGAGCTGAAGCGGATATACTTCGGATACAGGAACTTGGGAGCACCGCTACCTGGTGGACTTGTACAGAGAGGAGTTGACAGGGTGAGAAAGGTTAGAGACTGAGGGGCTTACTTTATGGTAGACCATGTTCCAGCAGTACCTGGAAAGTACGACAGAGCGCTCCTACGCACTGCAGAAGTTGGCGCAACAGCTAATGGCGGCCGAGGATGGGCAACAAGGCTGTCCATGGTACAGGAAGAACTATCACCTATGTAAATAGGGGGGTTGCTTATGATATTGTGGGTGAGGTTCGCATTTGTTTCTATTTTGTTATCTCCTTTTTTGTGGAATGAAACAAAGTATTTCTGATCGATGTGTTCAAACGTAGTATAAAGTATATTTTTGGTAGATAATTAGGTCGATGATAATATAGGCACGGTTAAAATTCAACATAGAAAAAAAATGAAAATGATGGTTGATATGAAGCACTTGAAAAGGCTCGAAGAAGTGACGTGGTCGAAGGTTCAGTAGGAAGGCTTGAAGTTGGGCCAAGGCGAGGGTTGAAAAATGTTCGAGGATACGGGTTAGGTCGATCATAAAAAGATGGCTCGAGCGATAAAAGAATGTAGACAAATGGGTTGGGGCTTGTGGCTCTTCGACTGTAAGGGTCTGACAACTATATTGGTAGGGCTGCCAGATGGGATACCGTACATTGAGTACTATACCGATATAGACAATAATCATGATATGTCAGTTATGGGGATGAGGTAGAGGCCACGTAGTAGTTAGGTGAGGTTATTGTGGCAGGATATGACAGTATGTCAGAGGCCTATTGTCGAAGGTGATGAGTATTCGAAGGTATTTGTATAGTATAAATATGGACCATCGTGGTATTTAAACGGACTCGAGGGTTTAAGAGAGCTGGGAATTTCCTCAGCTAGTAAAAGTATGGCGCTCACACATGTGTATTAGTACGGGTAGCTTTGTTAAAACACATGGTAGCTAAAAATGTGAAGAGAAGTGGGAGAGGTAGTGGGGTAGTGGTCATGATTGCAGTTTGGGAAACCAAGGTGGTTTAGTTGGCTATATTTAATAGGAGAGAGAAAAATTAAAATTATTTTCAATCACACAGAGAAACGTAAAGAACCGAGATAAAGCACCATTTTTGCTGAGGAGGGGAAGGAAGAGAATATGTTGTTGCAATGAAGGTTGGACGACATTGTTTCTTTAGTTCTTCATTGGTACGGTCATCTCCCCCAGACAGGTAGGTATTTTGACCCTTTGTTTTGCATTATCGTTCTTTCTTATGATGTCTTAGGTGAGAGTGAAGAAGAAGGCTTGTTGTGGCACCATTAATGGCGTAGTTATGATGGGGTTTGAGAGAGTAGATGGAAAAAATATCCCCCAAAGATTAATGTCTAAGGGAGAGGTGATGGGTATGGAAGTAGATAAGATAGGGGTTAAATAGTCGGTCGTTGTTATGTCCGACGAGTAGGGGTGGGGTAGGTGATAGTATAATATGAACTTAAAACTTAATACTTAAATGTATCGAGCAAATTTGTGCCCTCTTCTTCTGTAGTACATAATGCGTACCCGTAGGGCTTCGAGGATGAGGCTGATATATTAGGACAATGATGTTATGAATGAGCCAAGTACGTTTGGTTGAGGGGAGGGGAGCAGTGACGTCGATGTGTTGAAAATTGCAATTGATGTACCTCTGGCAGTAATGGAGTCCAATCTGAGTTTAGTGAGGAGGAGCTGACCTAGGGCTCGGGTGGTTGATGAGAGTGATGAGGATGAGGATGAGGAGGAAAGGGGTGAGGGGGCCAGAGTCGAGTATACTGAGAACTTGGAGATAGAAGGGGATAAGGAAGAGGGGGAAAAGAGTGAGAGTAGCGAAGAGACTGAGGATGAGGAAACGTATGTGGGAGAGGTCTCACCTCGGGAAAAAGTTAGCTAGGCTGGAGTAGTTTATGTTAAAACATGATGTGGAGGGGAAGGGAATCATTCTGCTACCATGAGTGTCGGACTATACATTTATGGACAAGCCCATTGAAGGGATCATGGCTTTTAGGGGGCTGATTCCACTGGGGATGTTGCTAACCCTTCGAAAACTGATGAAGGAGGTGTTAAATTTCTAGGATGTGGCAATATGCCAGATGAGCGGTAACTTCTACGAGATGATGAGGGTTATCGAAGGTATGAATGAGGAGTTGACACGCGAAAGGAGCCCTTTAATCGTGTGGTTCGATGTAGTATCGTCTTCCTCGAAGAAGGGGAATAAGTAGGTATGAAAGAACCATATTCAGTGACAAGCCATGGTTATTTAAGTTATGTTTAGCTAGGCGCAGGTGGGATAAGGATTTAGTAGTAGTAAAGGGGAATTATGAGGCCGATGGGGAGGTAGATTTTTCTCTAACTAATTGGCTATACAGCCCACATAAATTTATGGTCGAGTATCTTTTACGATATTATTTTGGATATTGCTTGCCAGTAGAGGATTGCGAAACCCTCAATTTTACATCGACAACCTGATCAGGGAGAGTGAGGAACGAGTGAACAGGGTATTTTAGAGGCTGAATATTGTGAAAAAGAGATAAGAGATGATTGATACTATTGAAAGAGCTTCGATTGCAGGTAGGTCATCGAAGAGGATGAAAAAGGTAGTCTCCCCCAAAGGAGTGAGCGAGATGGATTATAACAACTTGATAAGGAAGTCGAGCTTCGTACTAAGAACTCGTCGAGGAGTTCCAGTGTTGACAACTGAAGTAAGGGGGTGAAGTTTGAATGCCCCAGAAGCAATTCCACAAGCAGAGCAACAGGCACGAAAGGGCAAGGAAAAAGCTACTATTGAAGGCTCGACCGCTCCATTGATGAAGACAAAGGCTCGAAAGAAAAGTTATGATCAGATGGTCAAATGGGAAAACTCGGCCGAAGCTAGGTAGCTGGCGGCCGAACAAGAAAAGATTTTTTGAGCGTCGGTAGAGTCAATGATATATATGTGCGCCACTAACCCAGAAGAAGCAGGTCACCGTGCCGAGGTGGTGTGGTACCAGGTATATGCTTTGTTTTAGAAAATAGGAAATAGTTAAACTTTATGTTGATAACTGTTGAATGGTCGAAGTGTGTGTGATCCGTGCAGATGTAGGCCAGGATGATTTTGTTTACGATGGTCTCATTTATGATTTTGTCTCTGCAAACCTGAGTCGCTGAGCTAGAGTGGGAAATGTTGCAAGTTTGTTCTGATACGGTGAGAGAGAACGTGGCGGTGGTCGAGCAATATGATGCGAATGTGGCAGTGTTGGAGGCGAAGATGGCAAGACAAGGGGTGCAACTGCAAGATAATCATACACGCCTTCAAGCAATCTTCGACCAAGAATGCGAGGAACTTCGCCATTGAAGAAATTTGTTGATGGACATGGTTATAATATTAAAACCTTTGAACTCCATCCCCCGGATGAGGAGGATCTTGCCTTCGAGGATGTAGCAAGCATGGAGGGGACAAAGTTAATCCCTGCGGTCGAGGTGTCTGGCGTGGAGAATATGGAAGTCGCGCTTACAGAGGAGAATCCTGGTGCAGATGAAATGTTTGTGCCTGTGCAAAACCCAGGTAATCCTGCTTGGATTGGTTGTTTGAGAGAGAAAAAACATGGTTTGATCAGGTTTGTTGAGCGTAATAAACTTTCTGTAGGTTTGTGATGGTTGTTGAAACACTGTTTTGCTATATAATTTGAAGTAGCAAATATATACTGGTATGTTGTGTGATTGAATGCGTTGTATGATTAAAATACCAAAGTTACTCTCAATGTATGTTGGTATTAAGGCATGATTGAGCTTCGAGGTCACCTCTAACTATCCGTCTTGTCAAAGGGTTGACTGGATACGATTGTTGGTCCAAAGAAATCAGTAAGCTTTGAGGTTGTTCCTGGGTATTTATATCTGTGGGTTTGATCCTGAGTAAAGAAAGATGTGGTTGGCCCCAATACATCCCCGAGTGTCCAATCTTTTGACTATTCATGCCACCCGGGTTTGCTCGAATTAGAACTTTGAAAAATTTCTAGGTCGCCCCTAACTATCAGCCAGGTCAAAGGGATGACTAGATACTTAGGTTTGCCCAAATCAAGAAGTTCGCTGAGCTTCGAGGTTGCCCGTGGGTATTTCTATCGGCGGGTTTGATCCTGAGCTAATTAAGATGTGGTCGGCACCAATGCATCCCCGAGTGTCCAGTCTTTCGATTATTCATGTCACTTAGGTTTGCTCGAATTGGAACTTTGAAAAACTTTGAAGTTACCCCCGGTTATTTCTATCTGCAGGTTTGATCCTGAGCAAAGCAAATGTGTCGGCCCTAATATATCCCCGGGTGTCCAGTCTTTTGACTATTCATACCACTCGGATTTGCTCGAATTGGAACTTTAAAAATCTTTGAGGTCAAAGGGCTGACTGGATACTTAGGTTTGTCAAAATCAAGAAGTTTGCAGAGATATGAGACGATGCACACAGGGATCATTTTTTGCGGAATGTTCGAACCATGTTCTCGATGAACTATGGACCGTTATCACATCGAATCATATGTGGGCAGCCGAAGCGTGTGATATTATTTTTCCAGAGGAATTATGTATCTTCTTCTTATCTTGTTCTACATAATGGCACCGTTTGGACCTATTTAGTGAAATAATCTATGGCGACTAAGATGTATTCTCTGCTGCCCGAAGCCTTAGGGAAAGGGCCTACCAGATCAATGGCCCATCTCTTAAATGACCAAACAACATAGCTACAGTAAAGTTCTTATTCGGGGATTTGAATGTCATGAGCGTGACGCTGGCATTTGTTATAGTGCTTCACATACTCTTCAGCTTGTTTCCTTATATACGGTTAGAACAAACCCTGTGGGATTGCTTGGAGAGCCATTGATCGGCTGACAGTGTGGAAGCTACAATTTCCTTTGTGGAGCTCAGTAAGGATGACTGCTACTTCTGGTAGAGATAAGCAACGGAGGTAAACTCCGTTTGGTGATTTTCGGTGTAAACAGCCTTTGACAATGGTGTGCCGCTGACAGTTTTCCAATAATGATCATTTTTCTCTTGGGTCCTCTGGTACAGTAGAAATTGCTGAATTATGCAAGGAAAGGTGTGCGCCAATCTTCAGGAATGAGACTCTAACCCCCAATATTAATGGTATTTATTTCCCTCTAGTCGATACTTAGGTGTTCGAGTACTTCGATACTAAGTTTTTAAGGTTTGGACTAGCCTAACATGGCGACGATGTAGACGAGGGCATTAACATTTCTATTTTTACCTCGAGGGTAATCTGTGATAGAAGATTTTTTAGGAAAATGATCCATGCGCTGGCAAACGAGTTCTGCATATTCAACCAAGCAACCGTTTACCTGGTTTTTGCCAGTATATTGACGCTAAACGAGTTGCGAGTCGGTGAAGACGGCTTGTTTGGGGATACCGAGTTCGAGGGATAGATCAAGACTGTGTATCAAAGCTTTGTATTCGGCTTCGTTATTAGTATATTCGAACTTTAATTTGATGACCTTTTCAATTCGGTCGTTTGACGGTGTTACCCGGACAATACCCATCCCAAAACCGTTTTGTTCAGAAAACCCGTCGGTAAAGAGATGCCAACCTGTGTTAGGGTTCTAGGGGTCATTTTTCTCTGACTGATCTTTAGGTAGGTTATCATCATATTCTTCCAACTCGATGTCATTGACCGGCAAGTCGGCCAAGAAATCAGTGATTGCCTAACCCTTTTGGGATACTTGTTTCTTGAAAGTGATATCGTGTTCACCAAGGTAGACAGACTATTGCTGGACCCGGCAAGATTTATCTTTCTTGGCAAGGATTTCTCGAAGGGGTAGCTTGTGGTGACACGTATATGATGTGCTTAAAATTTTGGTTTGAGCTTTCGAGAAGTTTTGACGAGTGTAAGGAAAAGTCTTTCGAGTTTACTATATCGTGTTTCAGCTGGTGTTAGAATTTTGTTGTTAAAGTAGATAGGTTTCTCAATACGCCCTTCGATTAGAATAAGGACCGAGCTGATAGATTCGTCAGTGACTGTGAGGTATAGAGAAAGTATTTTGCCTTCAAAGGGGGTACTCATGGTAGGTGGTTGACCAAGGTAAGTTTTGAGTTCGAGGAAAGCTTGTTCCCATTTGGGTATCCAATTAACTTCGGTGTTTTTCTTTTTGGCCTTATAAACTTCATGTTCCCACAAAAGGGAGAATAACCAGGCGCAGCGGCTGAATGATTTTAAAATAAAATTGTTAAGGGCTGCTATTTTGCCTGCTTTCTTCTTGACATCTTTCTTAGTTCGGTAAGAAGGCATATCAACGAGGGCTTGAATTTGGGTGGGGTCCATCTCGATGCCTCAATTGCTAATGAGGTTACTGTGGAATTTTTTTGAGGAGGCAACGAATTGGCATTTGTCTAGGTTTAATTTCATGTTGTATGATTGAAGGATGGAGAAGACTTTGGTCAGGTCCTGTATATGGATAAGTTTGTGGAGGCTTTTGCAAAGCATATCATCAATGTAATCTTCGACTGACTTGCTAATCAAGGGTTTGAACATGATAGTAACAAGACGTTAGTAAGTGGCACCCGCATTTTTGAGCTCGAAGGGCTTCACATTGAAACAGTAATGTCCTTGTTCGATAATAAAAGAAGTTTTTAGTTGATCATTACAGAGAAGAGGTACCTGATTGTAGCCCAATGCCGCATCCATCATGGATAGGCATTCATGGCTGGCTGCGATATCGAGAAGTTCTGAAATAATCGAGAGAGGGAAACTGTCCTTGTTGAGATCAGTATAGTGAATTTAGATTTAGATCTTGTCATTCTTTTTGGGTATAACAATGATGTTCGAGATCCAATCGGCATACTTGACTTTGCGTATAAACCCAACGGCTAGGAGTTTTTTGACCTTGAGGTTTACTGCATCTCAAATCCTCAGGGAAAATGTAAGTTTCTTCTATTTGGAAACCATTGATTTAGGGATAAGGTCGAGACGGTGGCTGGCCAGGGTGGGGTCAACGCTGGGCATTTCATAAACTTTCTTTGGGAAGACATCTTTATTGGATCAAAGGAAATTGGTTAGTTCGAGTTGGTCGTCGGCATCCAAGAAACTACAAATAAATGTGCCTCGACCATGGCTATCGAGTTTGATGTAAGCTGTGGGTTTAACGGGTGTTGTGTGAGTGGAAGAGGTCGAAGAGTTATGGAGAGAAAAGTGCAGTGATTGATATTGCTTCACCAGCTTCCTGGTAAAGTTGATTTTGGGATACTCGTAGGACCGGGCTAATCTCTGTGAACCTTTCATGGCCCACGTATTGCATGGGTTAGCGAAACGTATTGTTTGATGGTAAATCGAAGATATGGCCTTCAAAGCATGAAGCCCATCGTGGCCCAGGATGCTGAGGTATTCAGACATTTTGTCAATGACAAAGAAATAGGTTTAAAGGATGATAGGGCCAGTGGTGACAGGAATGCTAAGTCGGCCGACGGTAAACTCTATCGAGCCATTAAAACCTTTTAATTCCACATTTGCTAGTGTCATCAGATCAGTATTTTGCATAGCTTGGAATGTCTAAAGGAAAAGTACATCGGCTACACTTCCAGTATCGATGAGCATTGCATGGAGAACGAGGTGCTCGACTTTAATCATGTTAACTAAAAGGATTGAATAGGGGTAACGAACGTGAGAGATATCACAATCGATGAAGGATATACATTTGGGTCAAGGGTGGTGGCTAGATTCGGGTAGGAGAACTGGAAGTTTCTGCTGAAAGGTAAGTTTACAACACTCTTTGACCCACTTGTGCTGGCTTTAGGTGTGGTCACTGTTGATGTTATTGACTTCGATCATGTGGGCTTGGACGATGTATGCTCTGTCAGGTTCGGCATTCAAGGCATCCTGGGGCTTAAGGTACGAACCATCGAGGTAGCCGAGAAGGTTGACAACATACTGGTGCAAGAGTCTAGCTTTGAAGATCATCTTAAGTAAACATTATATGGCACAACACTTCTTTACGGGATGAAAATTGTATTAGTCGTTCTGGCAGTAAGGCTCGTCTTTTCTGACTTCGATGAAGAAGGGAGCCTACCAAATAGGATCGGCTTGGATGAGTGTGAGGAGGATACTGATGGGAGCGGTATGTGTGGGTAAAACTGGAATGGGGTACTTTTTACGGGGCTCGGAAGATTGAGCGTCAAAGTGGGCGAATTTATGGCTGTCGATCTTGTTAAAGACGGGAGCGACCATGGGTGTGGTTGGTTGTTGAGGTCTGTTGTGCTGGTGGTGGAGGCTTATCCCTGGCGTACAATTAAGGTTTTTGACCATGCTCAATTTATCGAGGAAACGCTTGGTAAACTTCTCAAGAGTTTTTGTGGGTATTTTTTGAAAATTGAAAAGGACATCGACCCGGACTTCACGGTCTTTATTGAAGGCAAAATAGGAGATTAATAAGTTTGATAGTAGTTTGATGCTTCGAATATTAATTCCTAATACGAAGAGAAACCCTAGTAGCAGAAAAGTACGAAGAACACCGAAATTGGATTGGAAAAAATCCCTTTAAGAGCTTCAATTGCTCAAATCAATTGATTACAACTTGAATTACTCTAAACACAAAGCTTCTTCCTCGGAACTCTTATTGAACTAGCATTAATCTGGAAAAATAACCTAAGTCCTCATTATATACTAGGGAACTAAAAAATGCTAATAACACAGATCTCGAGGCAAAACTACGGCTTAAAATAACAACCTACGCCAAACTCGTTCGAGCGACATCCAAGCCTGGTCGAGCGACTTTACGCTAATTGGTTTAAAACCCTAGAAACTTGACAAGTTGTTCGAACGACATCCAAGCTCGTTCGAACGAAAATTTTCTATGGGCCAAAATTCCAAAGAGTATGAAAAGGGTCGTTCGATCAAAATAAGGAGTCAATCGAATGACTTGGGTTTCCTGGGCCAAATTCCAGAGAGTATGAAAAGGGTCGTTCAAACAACACTCAACCTCGTTCGAATGACTTTACTAAAGCCTTAAACTTTCTTAGATCCTCCTGGATCATGGATCCCTCCTTTAGGAGCCTTGAGCTCCTACTCAAGCTAGAACTGGAGTTGCGGGAATGTGGCGCTGCCCATTTCCCTGCTGTACCACTTCAACTTTCTAGGTAGCTGGCATTTCTTCCAAACTCGGAACGATTCAATACCACCCCGTCTTGTTGCATGAACTTTCTTCTAATGAATACCATCCTCCTACAACGGATCTTCTCTTTCCATCCATAATTCATCAACTGACTGTAGGCGAGTATCGATTGTAGAGTCTTTATCTAAAAGAGACGGCTCAAACAGCTTTAAATGCTCGGCATTAATCACCGAATACATCTTCATGAAATGTGGCAATTCCAACTAAAATGCATTGTCACCAATCTTCTTGAGTATCAAAAACGGACCATAACGGATAGGTTTGAGCTTCTTACCTTCCCCTTAAGCCGTTCCTTACCCAAATATAACCAAACTAGGTCGCCCTCTTAAAATGTACACTCAACCCGATGCTTGCCGCGGCGTGCCTTATACTTCGCTTGAGTCTTTTTCAACTGTACTTCAACCGCCTCATGAACCTTGTTAATCTCCTCAATGGAACGCTGAGCTTTAACCTACTCCTCTTCCTCCTTCCCTGACACCGTCTTGTTACCAAGACTAAACGACAAATCAAATAGGCTTCGGATGCTTAGAATGGAATCCCCATAATAAATGTACCAAAGTGCGATTAACTACCTTTGTTCGCCCGTCAGTCTACGGATAAAAGACGGTACTTCTCTTCAACTTAGTGTCCATCATCCCTCATAATGATCTCTAGAAATGCCCCAAAAAGCGGCTATCCCTATCAAAAATAATAGAAGAAGGGAGTCTAAAATACCTCCAGACGTTTTTGAAAAACAATCGCGCTGCTCCTTCCCCGGTGACCGTCATCTAGTATAAAATAAGAACAATCATCTTGCTCAATCGATCCACCACAATAAACAAATAGTCATTCCTACACCCGGTTATGGGCAAACCACCCATAAAATCCATCAAAATGTTCTCCCAAGGTCGACTAGGAACTGGCAATTGTAAGTATAGTCCTATCTTCCTATTAGAAGGCTTAGATGCATTGTATAGTATGCAACCATGAACCACACGAGCAACATCCACCTACATCTTCATCTAATAGACATAACGCCGCAAATTCAAAAGAGTCTTCTCAACCCCGAAATAACCTGCCACCCGGGAATAATGTGCTTCTCAAATCAAATGCAAACGGTCGCCACCCTCCAGAATATATAGTAGACTGACCCGGTAAATCAAACCATCCTTAAGAACATACTCGTATGTCTTACCTTGCAACAACTTCTTATGAATCAGACTAAGCTCCTTGTCGTCGTCCTACCTTGAAATGTACTTAGAAGGAACAATAGGCTGTATCTGCATAGCTACCAACAAAATGGAAATAGTTTGTAATGGGGGTCGAGATAACATATCGATCATTTTGTTGTCCACTCATTTCTTATAGTTGATCAATAAGGTAAATTGTTGAAGGTACGACATCAACTTCATATGGCGAGCTTGCTGTAGCTTGGACTGCATAGATAAGAACTGTAATGGTTTGTGATCGGAATGAACCACAACCTCCTTTCCCAATTAGTAACTTCACCAATGATTCATTGATTGATATAATGCGTAGAACTCATTATCGTAGGTAGGATAGTTGTGCACTGCTCCTGTAAACATCTCAGAATGGTAAGCAACTGGCTTCCCATCTTGTAAAAGGATGTCCCTCAAAGCATAGTCTGACGCATCTATTTTGACCTCAAAAGGCCGCTGTAAATTGGGCAATGCTAACACTAGTACATCCGTAATCTTGCGCTTTAGTAATTGAAATGTCTTTTCATGGTATTCTTCCAACACAAACTGGACTCCGGTCTTTATCATTGAATGTAACGGTACGGCTATTTGTGAAAAATGCCGAATAAACTTTTGTAAGTAGTAACAGGAACCCATATAACTCCTCAGTTCCGTCACTGTAATGGGTCTAGGCCAATTAGTAATGACCGAGACCTTATCTGGATCGACCCTAAGCTCGCCACCACCAACAATAAATCCTAAATAGACCAGCTCCCTTTTCCCAAACTCGCACTTCTACCTATTTAGAAGAAGTTATTGTGATCGCAAAATGCCCAACACTTTGTGTAAATGCCCAAGGTGTTCTTCCCATGTACGACTATATATTAAGATATCATCCAAATACACAATCACAAAATCATCAATAAAAGCACGAAGTACCTCATTCATTAATCGCATAAACGTCGCTAGAGCATTGCATAACCCAAAAGGCATCACCAACCATTCAAATAGTCCTTGTTTGGTCCTGAACGCTGTCTTCTAAGTTTCATCGTCCCAGATTCTAACTTGATGGTAACCTGACTTAAGATCCAACTTGGAAAAAATTTGAGCCGTCTGTAACTCATCCAAAAGCTCGTCAATTCGTAGAAGAGAAAAATGATTCATCACCATGATCTTGTTCAACGCCCGATAATCCACACACATCCTTCAAGGCCCATCCTTCTTCGGCACCAGTAATACTAGTGAACCACAAGGTGAACAACTTGGATTAATAGCTCCTTGCTCCAGGAGTTCGTATACTTGTTTCTTGATCTCATCAGACTCTGTAACAGAAGTTCGATATAACCTAATATTGGGTAGTGACTCAACATTCACCAAGGTGATATCATGTTCCACATCCCTCTTACGCAACATACCTTCTATTCCCAGAAACTAGTCTTCATACTCCTCTTGCAACTCCCCCATATCGGTTTATTGCTTAGGAGATATTGCCAAAGTAGACAATACTGTAGCCGACGGACCCTCTTGAACCGGTCGCATCATCAATAATACAAATTTTCTGCTCGCATTAACTAACCTCTTCGCCTGAGTCGCCATTACCAAATTTCTAGTAGTGATATGTTTCTTGCACACATTGATATGAAACTCCATTCCATCCTTCACCAGATGATACTTGCGTGCACGACAGTAAAGGATTGCATCTCAGTCCCAAAGATAAGGGCTACCCAAGATTACTTAACACACGTCTAGCAGAACCACCTCACATGTCACTTCGTCAATAAACTTCTCAGTAATAGTAAACTTGAATGTACATTGCTTAGTGATCATCAACTCCACGTCTTTCTGAATCCAACCCAAATCATACGGCTTAGGATGAACCACAGTAGCCAAACCCATCTTCTTCACCACCGCCTCAAAAATTAAATTCTTCTGACTACCCGGATCAATGATTGCCTCGACTAAGCTCTGCTTCACTTGAATGCTGACATAAAAAAGTTCTTCATGACTCGCCTTGTCGATAGCTAAAGGTTGCTTGAACATTAGGGTAAGCTTTGGATTTGGCTTATCTAAATCTGGAAGATCCATAATCATTGTGGCTAATACACGTTTCTCTTTCTTGCCCTTCTCCTCATTTGGTCGAAGCTCCGGGTGCAGTTTTCAACATCCATCCGAATTGTGCCCATTAGCCTTACAATGACTACAGATAGCCCCTTGAGTGAAGAACCCTCTCCTTTAGACTTCCCTTTTTTATCAAACTTCCAAGTAGACTTGTACCCAGACTTCCTCTTATCCTCCTTCATATCACTCTTCAAGTAGTTTCCTTAAATGGAAATAGCTTTAACGGTAGTGTCCTCGAAATTTTCCACATTGAAGAGCTTTAATTCTCTTCAAATTGACTCCGACAAAGCCCCCGTATACTTCATGAATACCTCGTACTCATCCATGTCAATAACCAAAACTATCGCTTGGATATGAAACTCCGTAGTAAATTCTTGTACGGATTGCCCAAACCTTTAATGCAAGTTGTACCATTTGTACCATCGCTCCTGTTCATACCCAATTGGATAAAATTGCTTCCTCACAAAAACTTTGAATTCCTTCCAACTTAGACTTAGACTTCCGACATCGTGTCATTTCTGATAGGATTTCGACCACGTTAGTGAGTGACTTGTGAATTCAAAATAGGGAAGAAATTTTCAAAGCGTTGGAATATTCATCAACGGAAAAATAGATCTTTAACCTATCTAACCAATTATTTAATTTCTCGGCATCTACAGAACCATCGAATACCAGAATCTCAATTTTACAGCCAATACGAAGATTATGCATAGGATTCATTGACTTACCAAAACCTGGGCGCTCCTTAGCAGAATCGGCATCACTAGAATCACTAGCTATCTACGTATTATTCTCGTCTCCATCCACCTCCAAAACCCATTTCTTCTTCGAGCGAACTCGCCGTTTCACCGAAGCGGAAGCCTTCACATGGTTCGTGAGACGCAATTGTTAAACCACCTCCCTTACAGTAAAAGTTATGTCAGAAACTGTCATTTCCAAAGTTGTGAGTCGATCGTTAGAATCGCCCATCTTCAAATCGTCCTTCTTCTTCGAATTAGTTTTGCGATGGATCTTTAACATACTCACTAGCTTCTCCTTTGTTTGCTTGAGACGGGCACGTGTAGAGACCAAAAACCACAATCAACCCCCCGAGAATTGCAATTGAAAAACTAATACCACTTAACCCTCAATACGAAGAGAAACCCAAGTTAGCAGAAAAGTATGAAGAACAAAGAAATTAGATTGGTAAAAATCCCTTTAAGAGCTTCAGTTGCTTAAATCAATTGATTACAACTAGAATTACTCTAAACCCTATACTCCTTCCTCAAAACTCTTATTGAACTAACATTGATCTAGAAAAATAACCTAAGTCCCCTTTATATGCTTGGGAAATAAAAAAATACTAATAGCGCAGATCTCGAGGTAAAACTACGCCTCAAAATAGCAACCAACGCCAAGCTCGTTCGAACGGCATCCAAGCCCATTCAAGCGACTTTACGCTAATTGGTCTAAAACCCTAAAAACTTTACAAGTCGCTCGAACGACATCTAAGCTCGTTTGAAGAAAAAATTGTCTATGGGCCAAAATTCTAGAGACTATGAAATGGGTCGTTCGAACGAAATAGAGAGTCGTTCAAACGACTTGGGTTTCCTGGGCTAAATTCCAGAGAGTTTGAAAAGGGTCGTTCGAATGACTCCTAACCTTGTTCGAACGACTTTACTAAAACCTCAAACTTTCCTAGATTCTCCTGGATCAAATATACCCATTAGGGAGGCTGTGGTACCACTAAAGAGAGTTGTCGGTGAGATTTGTGGGAAACATGCGATAGAAGATGTGATCGGCGGTGGAGTATAGGCTTAAAGCATTCTGGAACTCAAGGACGTCGGATTATGGATCAGTGCTACGGTATTGGCGGATTTAAGGAGTATAGAATTTTGGAGGCACCTCGACAACGAGGAGCTTCGGGCAGATTAGGCTATTAAGCCGACTCCACGAGTTCGGGGTAGGGCTTGCACTGATGCGAATGGCGGCATAAATGTTCTTGTTGAGTTCTTGGTAGGTGAGGTAGGTTTGTCGAGAGGGTGAATACTGAGGTCTCGGGTGGTAGGGCCGTAGGTTGGGGGCGTGCTTAGCTCTGCGCTCTCCAAGGCATTCTCGAGCTGGGTGCCTTGTAGGATGTCGGGAGGTTCAAATGGTGGAATCAAACGAATCTTCTGTAATGGGGATGTCGAGTTAGATCAAACCTACTGGCGCAATAGTGGGGGAACCGTCAGCACCAAGGTGGACCGGAGGGACCTCAATTTGGGTATAGGGCCCGAGGCGTGCATGGGCAGAGATGCGCGAGGGGGTGAGGGCCCAAGAGAGCATTGGGGTATCCTGGGTTTGTACTTGCTAAAGTCTGTGAACCGTGTGGCACAATTAGTCAAGGGCTCGGTGTTGCCTATCATTGTCGTCTAAACGGCACTGCCATTTTGCCTCGAGCTCCTACCGGTGATCCTCACGCTCAAGAAAAACCTGGTTAGTGTAGTGCTCTTCTGCTTGAGTGAATTGGTGGTTGATGAGGGCTAGTTGGGCGGTGATGCCATCGGCGGAGGTACTGGCAATGGCGGAGTTGGAACGAAGGGAAGGGACCCTAGGATATGGTTATAGGGTGAAAGAAAAAGGGATTGGTGGTGGTGGGTATAACATAGATGACGCAAAATGTAGGGGCGTGATCTCGTAGATGGGAGTTCACACTCTTACACCGTGGGTATTTGTTTTGACTAAAGATTTTAACAAATATATATGACATAAATAAGAGGAATCACTGTACTAACATACTTGCATGGAGTCCATGAATTGGTATTCTCTACGACCTCAAGTGAGGATTTGAATTAAAGATTATATATATGGATGAGATTACAGTTCGGATCAAGTAGAACTTGAAGATGCTCGAAGGGTGATAGGAAAAGATAAGTCACCATGCGAGGTCATATTACATATATACCCTTTTGGGGTAGCTATCCTGTATGTGAGGTCGGTTATGATACTGTAGCTGTCTGGCGGCATGTTTTACTGTATTATTTGGTAAAATGGCTGTCTGGTTCGTCTGCCTTCGCCCTTGAACTAATATGGCCGAAGTCCCTTTGAAGCTTATGTTGGGTTCTGATGCTGACCGACTGCCTTTAGCTTCAACTATTATGCTAAGTTTGGATGTGGCCTTCGAGTATTCAGTTTGTCTCGGAAGGCCTCGGGTAAGTCATATGCATTGGCTATTTTGTTCATTCTTTGGGGATCGAGTCTTTGGTAAGCTTCGACCTAGCCTTCAAGTATTCGACTAGTCTTGGAAGGCTATGTGTAGGCTACTACAGAAGTGTCGCCAGGCTTTCTACGCTAAAGATTCTTAAAAACAAGGGGACTTATCCCGTTGAACACGTTCAGCAATTCAAAGATTTTTTGGGGTTCCAGTTGACGTTGAACTACATTTTGTGATATCTGTTCCGTAACAGTCTCAAGGGCGAACCTCTACTATGGTTCCATTTATTGGAAGAAGGATCGATTCATTCTTTCGAGAAGTTATGAGAACTACTCGTCAAAAACTATTCATACAACAGGGACAAAGAAGAGAATCTCTGCTCCCTTATCAGTCTTAAACAAATGCCCAGGGAGAAACTCATGGTATTTGTCAAGAAGTTATTAGATCTGGTTAAAAGGGCCGATAGTCTTGACAAGAAAATTACAATTTCAGCCTTTACAAGTACTCTACTTATATAAAGTAGAGCAAACGAACATCTCATCTTGAATAAACGATCAACTCTGGAAAATATGGTCGAAAAGGTAAACAGTTATATCGATCTCGAAAGAATGATGTCACCGAGAAACATAATCCGCTAAAGTTAATCCTAGCAAAAAAAATGAGAAAATACCGAATGAGAATTCGAATGCACTGCAAATATTGGAGGGGATTGAAAACAAACTAAATCCAAAGGGGATCTACCCTAAAAGGTAAGCGATCTTCAAAAACCTTGCCTTTCGGCATTTACTACTAACTGGCTGACATATACCCTGCACTTCAAAAAGATAAGTTCTTCAGAAATGCCCAACCTCTTCAAGTCATCGAGGGTAAGCCGTACTAAAAACACCACAAGATCAAACATTATGATGCAGAGAGATGCTACACTCTATAGAAAATCTTGGAGTACATACTTAAGGGCGGTAGATTGCGCGAATACATTGTTGATTTAGAGGGTTATAAGAACAGGAGCTCAAAATTTGATAATGAATTTGTCTAGATCGAGGAAAGGACGGAAAAAATGTATTCCTCTATAATCTTTGCCTCAACCACTTTATTGAGACCCACAAAATAAATAGATCAGTCAGATTTAAGAGACTTCGACTCATTCAATGTTATGATCTTTAAATAGTCGAAAAGGAAGCTCGTTTGCTTCCAGAACCTAGTAACAGGAGAACAGTGATCTCCTTCGAAGATTATGATGTCAGCCATGTTAAGTTCCCTCATCATGACATATTAGCTGTTATGTTAAAAATGAAAAATATCGTAATGCATACGATAATGGTAGACACCGAGAGTGCTATTGATGTTTAGCTTGTCATAAACCTTTTTGAAACATAAGGCTATGGCGATTAAAGAAGAATATAAAATGTTAGCAACCCGAATCCAGGAGGAAGTTAAGATGGGGATCGATAAGCTTATTACAGTTGGGTTCATCAGAAAAGGAAATTACCACGAATGGATTTTTAACATTGTCGCGGATCTAAAGAAAAATGGCAAGATCAGAGGTTAAATGGCAAGATCAGAGGTTGTTTTTCCCCTTCCTATAATCAATCATTTGCTAGATTTAACCGAGGGGTATGAGCTTTTATCCATGATGGATACTGCCCTTGGTTATAATCAAATTCCACTTCTTCCTGAAGATCAGAAGAAAATTACATTTATCACCGAACACGGATTATATTGCTATAAAGTCATGCCTTTCGGCCATAAAAATACTAGAGCGACTTATCAAAGATTGATAATCCAAATGTTCAAAGATCATCTCAGGAAAATAATGGAAGTTTATACTGAAGATATACAATGTAAGAGCCCCAAGAAAGAAGATCACCTTGCTGACCTTCACACAGTTTTTGAAAACCTTCGATCTTATAGGATGAAACTCAACCTTGATAAATGTTAGTTTAGAATCCAATCAGGAAATAATTTGGCGTATCTAATCAGCAAAAAGGGAATCGAAGCTGACCCTAACCATATTCGAGCCCAGTTGTCAATGCCATCACAAAAAAAAAAAGACGTACAAAATTTGGCAGGGAAAATTATAGCAATTAATTGATTTGAATCAAAATCATCAGATCGATGTAGATAGTCATTTAACCTATGGCCAGAAGCGATACGAGTATGAAGCAGCATCTCTGAACTTCAAGAGCTATTTAGGAAACCCCCCATCATGGGTACCTCTACCGAAGGTGAAAAACGTAAAGTATACCTTGCAATTTTCTTGGGGGAGCACGATATTTATTTAGATCAAAGATATTCAAAAAAAGGCAGGTAGTAGCTAATTTCTTAGCAGATTTCCCAGTCAAAGACCTAGATTGGGAAGAACACGACACCGACCTTGTTGAAGAATATTTTAAAGAAAAAGATGATTGGATTTCAAAAAAGGAGTGACGCCTATTGATCGATGGGTCCGTTGGACCGGCAAGCTCAGGAATTGAAATTGCTCTCATCACGCCCTCAAATAATTGGCTTGAGATATCGACTCAATTTTGAGGCCACAAATAATAAAGCAGAATAAGAGGCATTATTCCATGTAATGAACATGGTACTAGATCTCAGAGTCCCCGAACTATCAATATATACATATTCTTTGTTGATTGTAAGCCAATACACAGAACGATGTCAGAAGAATAGAAAAATGGTAGATTATGCTGCGTTAGTGGCCAACAGAATGAGTAAATTTTAGAAAACCACAATTGAATATATCTTCCTCGAGGGGAAAATAGCCATGCGGATACCCTCACTTATTTTTGTATGAATTCTTGGAAGAGAAGTTTGATATTTTAAAATCAAAGTAATCCAACCACCAGAATTAATGTCGTCATCTTGAATGCCAATAACATTGGGGGCGATGAAGTAGTGGAAGGCTATTGGAGATTGCCTTTGCTCAAATATATTGGACCTTAGAATAATTTTACCAGTGAGCTCTCAGATGATATGAATAAAATAAGAAGATTGATAGACAATACAAAATGGTATGTAGTTCTCGACAACATACTTTACAAAAGATCAGTCACCGGTCCTTATCTAAAGTGTCCATCTAAAATATAGGCCAATGATATTTTACAAAAATTGCACGGAGGAACATGTGGATCACATGCAGTAGATTAATCATCAACAAATCATACAATCACTTAGGGAGTCTTTTGGCCGAGAAATGAGGACACAGGCTGAAGAATATACAAAAAAATATTATGTCTGTCAGCGACATGGTCATAAAATTCAAGCTCCAACTCTAAAATTCCACGAGAACAATGTATATTTTCTTTTTAAAAGAAGGGTTCTCGACCTTGTAGGAGAATTACAAAATACCCCCGGAAAAAGAAAACATCTTTTAGTGTCAACTGATTACCTTACCAATTGGGTAGAGGAAAGCCCTTTGTGTCGAACGAGAGAAGAGGAAGTAATCAAGTTCATATGGAAAAATATTATCACCATATTCAGTTGCCCACATCTCATTAGAATTGAGAATGGACCATAGTTTGTTTGTGAAAAGGTGGTCAAATTTCTCAACAAGCATAACATCATTCATTATCCTTCAAACTCCTATTGCCACCAAGGGAACGGTCAAGCATAAATCACCAACGCGAGATAATTGATAGGATAAAAAATTATTTAAAAGACAATAAAGGAAATTGGATTCAGAAATTACCATATGAGTTATGGGTAAATCGACCAACCCTACGGGTATTTACGGGTCATACTAGTAATAGCCTAATTCCATAAGCTCGAAGTGGCTTGAAATTAGCTCTTATACCAATGTAGCTGTGACAAAAATATGATAGAAAGCAAGAAATGACACATGTGATTTAGCGCGGAAAACCCTTAAATAGGTAAAAAACCACGATCTCGAGTTGAGGGTTTTTGTAATAGTAATTTGGGGTCTATAGGAAAATGGGTGTGGCAATTTTTTTTGCCACGGACTTCCTCTGAGCTTAACTTACTATTTTGCCACGTATTTAATCTGTGTCTATTTTTATTGCCACCGATATAATTCATATTATGAGACAAAGAAAGCTGCAAACTCTATCCGTGGTTATAAATTGATCACAAAGCAAGTCTGTGGCTATTTTTTTTTAAAAATTCAAAAAAAGTAATAAAAATCTAGAAATTGCACTTGTTCATCATTTTAAGCACTCTAACAATAAACCTGATGCACATATAGTTATGTAGTAGATCTTATATAATATATCAATGCTTTGTAAAAACGACAATTAATAACACCTTTCATTCATTAATAAGCAATAAAGCATTAATGTACAATGGTTCGCATGACGGCAAAAAAAGAAAAAATATATAATAACAAAAAAAAAATGATAATGCCTTCAAAGGTCGTAGTAGCCTACTCGCATCCTTCTAGCTCCAGTCGAACACTTGAAGGCTACATCGATGCCTACATGAATACCTCAAAGCCCAATTAATCTGTAAGCAAGCTTTCCAAGACTAGACGAACTTCGACTGTGAATAAGCCTCAAAGACGAAGGCAGATCTGTCAGCGCACGAACCCCACATCAGCATTAGAAATACTTTGACCATAGTCGTACATGGTCGAAGGCATACATGTCAGATAAGCCAGCTCCCCAAACAAGAACAGTGCCATTGTTGGTTCTGACAACTACATTGACAAAACCATCAACGGCCGCAGTGTCAGAGTACAGTGACATAACCAACAATGGCTACAGTGTCTGAGCACAGTACCAGACTCGACATTTACAGCATCAACACCTACTCCAGGATAACCGCCTGATACTCGGAGGATACCCGGAGAATACACCTGTAATTTGACTTTCCTTGGTAACTCAGCCATTTCTATGTTCTATAAATAAGAGAGAGGGGGAACCAAGGAGAGGTTTTGAAATCTCTCCCCAGAACCCTTGCAATTTACCTTCGACCACTCTGTAAATCACGCAATACTCGAAACATCGACTACTCGGCAGTTATATTAATTCTCTTAAAAATCTTCATCAGATATCGTGGAGTGACCCATTCTAAGCCTCCATGCAAGTATATTGTCAGTAGAGTATTCATATTATTGATTATACGCTTAACCCTTTTGATTAAGATAAATCTCATGGTGTAAGGGCCAACTTCCCCTCCATGCAAAGTTAGGCCCATATATTTGGCATCGTCCGTGGATTCCTACCCTACCAGTCTCCCCCAGCCTTGCACTATCAATTTCCAATTCCTACAAATCACTTCTTATGGCCCCCACCCTACACTCCACTTCCACCTATGCCAGCAACTCCACCAACAGAGTCGCTGCCCGGTTAGCCCTTCTTACTCAGCAATTCGCTCAAGCTGAGGAGCGGTACCAAGCGTAATTGGGTGAGGAGCGTGAGGAACACTGGCAAGAGTTTTAAGCCGAACGGCAACGTCGTTTGGATGACGCTGACAGACAATACTACACCATTGATGATTTGCGCAACACAGTTCAGGAGTTGCAACGACTACAACCTCTAGACGCCCCACTACCATCTCGAGCACCCGTCCCGTCGTGCGTGTCTACCCTAGATTGACTAGGGCCCCTACCGCATCTGGAAGTGCCCCCTGTCCATCTTGGTGCCGAGGATGATCTCCCTACTGTCCCCCCCACTGGCTCATTCCATCTTGGTATCCTCCCATGGAGGACTCCTCTGATTCCACCCTTCATTCTAATAGACACCCCAAACGCCGCCCTACACGTCGAACACTCGGCCTCATCACCCTTAATCCCATCGATCCCCTCCTCATCCTGCCTATCATGTACAGCAAGACTTTGACTACAAAATCCACCCTACCATCCGCAACAGTGCGAACCCAGCACCAAACTCATGAAGTTGGTTAAACAATCCCCTCTGCCTGAAACTCCTCCCTATCGAGGTGCCTCCAAATTTTGGAGCCCCAAAATTTGTAAATATCGTAAAGCCGATCCTCAATCCCATATTCTCGAATTCCAAAATGCTCTATGCCTTTACTCCACGGCTGACCACCTGATGTGTCAACTTTACCCTACCAGCCTCATAGATAGCCCTCTTCGTTGGTTTCACAACCTTCTTAATGGCTCGATTCGAAGCTTCGAGCAATTATTCAGCCTTTTCATCGCCCAATTTTCCATCAACAAAGACCGTAAAGTCCGCGCCGATACCCTCTTCAGTATCAGAAAAAATCACCCAGTAAAACCCTTGTGGCCTTTACCAAGAGGTTCATCAACGAGTCGCGCAATTCAAAAACCTCGACTACGCTAATGTTGTACTTGCATATTCGAACGGTTTATCGGATAACAACTGTGTCAAAGTGTACCTAGTCCTCCACAAACCGCGAATCCTAGAGGAGATGCTATCGAAAGTCAATGGGTATATCGACCTTGAGCGCCTCCGTGAATCAAATAAACAGGGGCATCCTTCGACCACCAATCCAAATAAACCTCGACAAGGCTCACCTTCTACTCTTACACCCCTGATCGCTCCCGTCTCACAGGAGACTGAGAGTCGCAAACGTCCCCACACTAACAACACTACCGAAGCTCGCAAAAAATGATCGAGGCCGGTCCTCCCCAAACTTACTGCCCCTATTAGTACTCTTCTACCACAGATCGAGGCAGGCCCCATATGGCATATCTCTTTCCCCATCGAGGTCTAACAAGGCAAACCTTATTGCGCCAAGAACAACTATAACTGTCACCACACCAACAAATGCTTTGCCTTACAGCGTTCTCATGAAATAATTCTCAAGGTGGGTCGTCTACATCAGTATGTTGTCGACCTTTTTTTTTGCCAAAAGTAAGAGTATAATAGGAGAAAAAAGAGAGTTACAATTGAGGGGAGGCAATGCCAGGCCCAGAGAGTACCTGACTTTTAGAAAAATCTTAAATAAGATACATTGGGTTCTTCCACTTTAATTTGAAAACTTGGTTTGTCGAGAAAGCTTTCAGTACAACCTGCAGAGAGGTAGCTGCTTGAGTTACTGGGAAATTTGCCACCTTCCAACAGTGAGCGAACCTGAGGGCCTCAACAGAAGTCATTATTCTGTTCCATCGTGCTCTTTGAGGCCAGGGGACTTGATTTTTTCCAAAATCCGTAATAGTTGATTGAAATTCGGCTTCAATCTAGATATTATTCCAGTTCCGTTGTGCTGCCCAATATAAAAAGCCAATAACTGCTTCACATTCAGAAATGAAGAGAGTTGTTATGCCTAAGCCATTGGAGAGAACACCCATGACATCCCCCCGGTGATTCCTTGCAACGGCTCCAATACCGGCAGTACCTGGCGAGCCAATAGTAACTGCCCCAACATTTATTTTTACTTCCTGGAACCAGGGCAGTGCCCAGGTACAAATTTGAACCCGAGACAGAGGTCTCGCTTTTGTGGGGATACCCAAAGCTGCGACGATTACAAGTTCTAGACAATTATTTGACACACTGTTAACAGAGAGACCTGTCGCATCCTTAACAGCAGCACTGATCTTACATTTAATATCATAAGGACGAACTGGAATTTCCTCGAAAACAGAAATGTTCCTGGCTCGCCAAAGAAAATAGATGAAATTAAGCGCGGCTGCTTTCCAAAGATCAGAAATATAAGTACTCAAATGGGAACAAGAGTCTAATGTGTGCTTGAGAGTTGAAAAACCAGTTGGAATTTAGGATAAAGAACCCGCCAGTTCCAAATCTATTTGGAAAAAGGACATTGCCAAAGAAAATGCTCCAAAGTTTCCAAGTTACAGAGACAGAGAGAGCAGCGAAAAGTCAACAAAAAGCCCCGTTTAATAAGGTTATCCTCGGTGGCGAGCGCATTGTGGCATACTCTCCAGATGAAGGAGCTGATTCTGGGCTGGATTGCTTTGCAGGTAATATAGCTATGCCACCAGACTTTAGGCCGGTGTGAACTGATATTTTTGAAGGCGCTTTTCACAGATAACTGGCCCTGAGGATCGTGCTTCCAAACTCTAAGTTCTTGATCAGCAACATTAAGGATTATGTTGTTAAGATTGATGCCATAAGTTCCCAGAAATTCTACAACTTCTAAAGGTGCAGACCAAGCATGCTGAGAAATAATTTGTGCTAGCCTTGCTTTGCAAAGTTTCCAGATTGCAGCGTGGATGTCCCGAAGATCAATAAGAGCAATATCTGATCCCCAACAGTCCCACAAAAAATCGATCTCTTTTCCAGAGCCTATAATCCAAGTGGAGTGAGTTTTAACAGTGGCTATAGCTTCCTTCAGACCTGCGCAGATTGAGGAGTTTTTATTGTAGTTTGTAATAAGACCATCTTTGGTAAAGAACTTTGCCCGGAGAAAAACTGCCCAAGGATCGTGATCGTTAAGAAAACCTCATCCCAACTTCATGAGCATTGCAAGGTTAGTGTCTCTCAGGCCATAAATCCCAAGACCCCCTTCATTAAGATGCTTGCAGACTTAATTCCAATTAATTGTAATGAATTTTTTCTTCTCAGGATCACCAGACCACAAAAAATTATGTATGATTCTCTCTCCCTCTTTGACAGCTGCAATCGGCCACTTGTAAATCGCCATATTGTAAATGGGGAGGCTAGAAAGTATAGATCTTACCAGAACGATATGGATCTGAATGGAAAAGAATCTTTCCACTCTAGCTGGAGGCCCTGAGCCTAATTTTATTGATAAGAGGAGCCACTGTTGCCTTAGAGACTCTTCCTTGAACTAGAGGGATTCCAAGATACTTCTCAGGAAGCATTCTCATTCCAATTCCAAAGAGATTCTAAATGGTATTCAGTCTGTACGGGGATAATGATCCAACAAAAAGCTTACATTTCTGCTTATTAATCCATTGGCAAGAGGAGGATTGGTAGACCTCCATGAGAATCTTCAAAGCTTTTAGGCCTATAATACCACTTTGGGCAAATATAATGATATCATCAGCAAAAAAAAGATGAGATGGACTAGGAATAGTCTTAAAAGTAACCATTGGCTTTAGTATTTGTTTGTCTCACAACCATGAAATACCCCTGCTGAAGACGTCTTTAACGAGGCCAAAAAGAATAGGTGATAGGGGGCAACCTTGTCTAAGGCCTCTTGAGGCTTTAAAGAACCCACAAAGACCTCCATTTATAAGAATAGATATATGGGCACTATTGAGAATCACCCGAATCCATTTGCAAAATTGGTTTGAGAATCCCAATTGCTTAAGCACTTGAAGTTGAAAAGGCCAGCTGACTGTGTCAAAGGCTTGGGAGATGTCGATCTTAAGCGCGATATTCCCTTTATTCCTACATGTTTTCGACTCGTTAATCATATCTGAAGCAATGGCGATATTGGAATGAATAGACCTATCAGACACAAATCCACTCTGTTCAGCAGAAATGATGCTAGGGGCCAAAGGACTAAGTCTCGAAGCAAGGATTTTTGTAATTACTATGAAAAAAAAATTGCTCAGGAAGATCGGTCGAAAATTTCCCTTAGTGTGGAGATCTATTCTTTTGGGGATAAGAACCCAGAAATTTGAATTGAAGCCCTTTGGAATAGAGGAATCAAGAAAGAAGAAGATCACCGCACTGGTAAGATCACTTCTGGGAATGTCCCAAAAGTGCTGGAAAAATGCCCCACTGAAGCTATCTGGACCAGGGCTACTGTCTCCACTAAGACCAAAAGCAACCAGTCTGACCTCTTCAGGTGAAGAAATGGTGCGAAGAATTAGATTTTTCTCATCAGTAATGAGCTTCGGAGTCAAAGCCACAAGATCTTCATTAATATTAGAGTGCACATGAGTAAATTTTGTTGTATAGTAGTCTACGATATGCTCGAAGATTTTAGTCTGATTGGATAGGATGGGACCATTATCAAGAGCTACTTCCGCAAGAAGACTCTATTGAGTTTTGATCCTATGTAAAGCATGAAAGTACTTTGTATTTCGCTCCCTACTAACCAGCCAAGAAGATTTAGCATTCTACTTCCAGATGGAATCTTCATGATTAAGGAGACCATTAAGAGAGCATTGCATGGAAGAGGCTTCCCTCATAAGACTATCCGAATAGTTTTCAGCCAACTGAGCCTACAGGTCCGTGAGTTCTGCTTCACTGGTCTATATTTGTGTCATTAATCCCCCCAAATTATCTTTCCTCCAGAACTTGATTGCAGCTTTAAGCCGCTGAAACTTCTTCATAAGAAAAAATAAAGGATCTCCAGACAGCCTATCGCCCCAAGATTGATTAACAAGATCGTTGAAATTGCTAATAGAAACCCAGCCTTTGAGAAATCTGAACGGAATGTTGTTTGGTTTGGGGAGTTTTTGGGTAAAGCCAACAATTGTCGAATGATTAGAGTTATTTCTAGTCGTGTACATGCAAGACAAACCTTCAAACTTTTTAACCCAAGCATTGTTGTATAGTGCTCGATCAAGTCTTTGCAGGATTCAAGCTCTTCCTTTTTGACCGTTGCACGCAGAGAATTTGGGGCCAGTGGAGAAACTTTCAATAAGATTGTAAGAGTCGATGCAGTCATTAAATTCTGTTATGGAGCAAGGAAGAGGTCCTGTACCGCCACTTCGTTCATCACAATTACGAATGCAATTGAAGTCCCCGATAGCCAGCCAAGTTAGATTGAAAGCTGCAATGTTAATCATGTCAGTCCACAACGCTCTTCTTGTAGAAGTTGTGACCTTGCCATGAATTGCTGAGATTAATATCCTATCATGAATAATAGCAATTTGCTGAGGAGACCCCGTTACAAGGACAAGATCTTGTAGACCTTTTTGCCAAAGACACCACATTTTCCCTAGCCTGGAATCACAATCATTTGAGATTAAATAGTGACTATAATCTGAAAGACCCAGTTTGAGTATATTTGAGAAGGTCGATTTTATTTGAGGTTTCGCAATGAAAATAAATTTTGGTTTAGATTTTCTCACCAGCCGTCGAAGAGTTAGTCTAGAGAGATTATTACCAATGCCTCGGATTTTCCAAAAGAGCACATTCGTTGAGAACCATTATATTTTTTGTTGCTGGATCGTGTGTTAAGATAGCTTTTCCCCACACTAAATCCTGTAACCTTTTTCTTGTCCATGTTCTTCTGCTAGGTTTTTTTATGCTTTCCCGGTGTTTCCCAAACCCCTTCTTAAGTTATTAATGCTTCCTCCCTCTCAATATCTTCTACCATGTCTGCCCACTTGAGGGCTGACAGAAGCCAGATAATCGCTATTTCTTTGAGCAGTTGGTGAGAGTTTCGTGGATCATCAGATGGTCTGTTGGTGTCTACGAAATCCTTTCCATCCTTTGGTGTACTTTGCTCAAAGATAGTTATAGCTTGAAAGTTTTGCAGTTGTGACAGAAAATACTCATTGCCAGCCGACGCCTAGTTAGAGGAACTGGCCTCAAAGGTTTTCTTTGGCATTTTGTCGAACGCCTCTGTCATTGCGGCTTTAGTTGCCACCAATTCTTCAATTGTCTCTTTTCCTTTACTCATTTCCTCTCTATGCTTTTTCTTCAAGATTCTTTTCCTCTGGTTCTTGGTGAGTACTATTTTGGGAGCTGGAGTCTCTACAATCTTTTACTTCTCTTTTGGCTCCTCAGCTTTGAGAACTTGTTCTTTGATAGCTCTGCATTAAATAAAAGAATGGCCAATAATCTTATAGTGAATGCCGAATTTAGGGCTAGAGCCCAGCTCAACTCTTTGCCAGAAATTGCCGTCGTCAACTTCCACCAGAATTTTATTTGGGATAGGTGCTGCAAGATCAATGTCTACAAGCACTTTTGCCAGGTAACCAAAATCCATTGTCGAAGACGAATGATCAATTTGAATGGGTGTCCCCAGAGTTCTCCCAAGAGACATCAATGTCTCCACTTCCCAGAATTCGACTCCTTAACTCGGGAATTTTACCCACACAAGAGCATGAGAGTTCTTTTGCTTCTCAGGATCGAAGAAAGGACTCCAAGGGGATAGCCAAAGCAACTACTTCCCAATAACCCACGGCCCACCGGACCAAATCTTGTTCCGATCATTTTCATTTACCAGTAAGGTGGTGATGTATCCCTTACCTACTGGGATTAATCTACAGCCTCCAATTTGTTTCCTGAGAGCAATCGCTTGAGACCGAGCTTCCACCATTGTGATCTTTTGGAAGTCTAGTCTGCAAACTAGATTAAATCTATTTCTATTCAAACCCCTTCTATGGGCTTCAATTGGCAACTTGATGGATGGAAAATCTCCCCTTCTTCCAGGGTTGGGGAGTTGTTCAAGGGAACAGCTGCGACTCGCATTTTCCTTTGCCATCTCAACATACGTTGAAACACAATTTATGCTTGGGTTTGAACCGATTGGAGCCCTAGCAAAAGAGCTCTCTAATTCCCAGAGATTCATGATCGAAAGAAGGATTTTTGCCAGTTAATAAGTGATTTGGCGCTGAGATTCAGCTGTTCCCAATTGAAGCAAGCAATCGTAAAATCAGACACAAGCCAGACTTTCGCCCTCCCTTTCCTCACTGCAATTGAGATGCCATTCGTGTTGCCGACCTCCCTAGTTACTTCGATGGGTCGTACCTCAAACCTCAACCCACCCCTGCTGCCAACCCAGCCAAAGTACACATCTACCAAGTTCATTTCATCGAGGTATATAATATCGATAGCGGCCGTTCCAAGAGTTAGCGCAAGCGTGTCGAAGAATGCTACAAACTTACTTACCAGGAGAAGCTGCCTGCCCTCTTGCCAGAGTTAAGTTAATGTCCTCGACCCTAGGGTATCTCATTAAAGTCCATCGGTCGTACCTCAAACCTCAACCCATTCCGACCCTTTAGTCATAATGATTAAAGTTGAACACCTCGTCCTCCACACCATGCTTATCGATACAGGAAGTACAGCTGATGGACTTTTCCTTCAAACTGTCCAAGCCATGAATAAATCAGGCCTCGTCACTTCCGCCATTGTCGAACTGGAAGGTTTTAATGGGGCTACCAAAGTTATTGTTGGTCGAATCAGCCTTCCTATTACTACTGGCCCAGTTACACAGCAAACCAGTTTTCTTGTCATAGATAAGAAATCAGAGTACCTCGGAATCCTTGGGCGCGACGGGCTCTAAACCATGTGCACCATGCCTTCGACTTATTATCAGACCCTTCGTTTCAATTCCCCCTGTGAAACATAGAACTTAAAAGTTTCTCAACATCTTGCCCGTTCATGTGAGCAGTCAGAGATCGAACAGACCTAGAAACTCGTAAAACTACCATACCAATCACTGTCTCCCTCTATCCTTGTACCCTCGACACTGCCATCTTACCCATCAAACCCACTATCTATATTGAACTCGACGGTCCTGGTCGAGGTACATTCATCAGAACCTTTCTAAATGAGGCCGAGCGCCTCAAACTCACAGACTTCCTTCGAACAAACAAAGACATTTTTGCATGGATGTTTCAGGAGATGCCCGTTGTTGATCCCAGTTTAGCCTGTCATCGCCACGACCACATCCTTCACACTACAGTAATAAAATAGAAGAATCATACCCTGGCACCACGACTTCTAGAGGTTGTCATCCTTGAGGTTGACAAACTTATAGCCACGAGTTATATAAGAGAAGTCAAGTATGCTGACTGGATATCCAATATTTTTACAGCTCTTAAAAAGATTGGGAAGATCAGAATTTGCGTCGACTTCACAGACAGACCTTAGCAAACACACACCGAAGGACAGCTTCCCCCTCCTGATCATTTTAGTACTCCTCAATGCCACTGCTGGACATGAGCGCCTATAGATGATGGGCGCGGCTTCCGGTAACAATCAGGTACCCCTCCTCCCCGAGGATCAACAAAAAACTTCTTTTATCACTGAACAAGGCCTTTATAGTTTTTTTTATTTTTTATCAACAAACGAAGAATCGCGATCGACCCAACCTATATCCGAGCCCTCATCGACATGCCTTTTCCCCGAACCAAAAAAGATGCCCAAAAAGTGGCTGGTTAAATAGTGGCCCTCAACCGTTTCATTTCCAAATCCTCTGACCACTGTGCTTGGCTTTTCTCTCTCTTATGCGGCCAAGGCATCCACAAGGCTTAAAAGAAAAATAATCCTGAGATCAATTAGACACCCGATTGTGAACAGGCCTTCCTAAAATTTAAAACATACCTTGGTCGATCACCCATTATCAATACCCCTGCCGAAGGCAAAACACTTTCTTTATACCTCGCGGTTACTAGCACTTCTATCAGCTCAGTCCTCATTCGACTCGAATCAAATATTGATAAACCAGTATATTTTATCTACAAAACTTTGACACCTACGGAGACTCGATACACAAAACATGAGCGTTTGCTCCTCACCCTCGTCTACACTTCCCAAAAACTCAAACCAAATTTTCAAGCTCACCCTATCAGTGTTATAACAAGTTATCCCCTTCGAGATGTTCTTTGCAAGAAAGAAAAATCTAGACTAGTACAATAGTGGTCCATTTATCTTGGGGAACCCGATATCACATTTGAGAAGCAAGTATCCCAGAAAGGCTAAGCTGTCACCGATTTCCTTACTGACTTCCCGGTCGAAGATGTTGACTGGGAGGAGCACGAAGGCGAACTACCAGAAGACCAGCCAGAACCCACAGACCCATGGATCCCCAATACTAGCTGGTGTCTCTTCACAGACGGATCCGCTAGACCTAACAGTTACGGGATCGGTATCGTGCTGGTCGCACCCACCAATAATCGAATTGAAAAGGCAGTTAAGTTAAACTTCAAATGCTCTAATAACGAGGTTGAGTATGAAGCCTTGATCCATGACCTCGACCTCGCATCGACCTCGGTGTCCCTAAACTTGTAATTTTTACAGATTCCCAACTCGTCTAGAGACAATACTCAGATGAAAATCAAGCCAACGATCGCATGCCCGAATATGTTGCTCTCATCCTCCAGCGCATGGACCGTTTCCCTGAAAAATCTTCTGTTACTCACTAACCTAGAGGGGAAAATAGACACGCAGATGCCATCTCCTACATAACAGCTATGTCAGGCCTGTCCGAATCCTGAACTCTTCATATCGAAGTACTCGAACGCCCAAGTATCGACCAGATGATAGTCATTGCCATCATTACTAGAGGCAAGAGTCACGATCTAGACGACTGGCGAACACCCTTCCTCGATTACTTTAAGAAAGCTATCCTCCCAGACGATCCCAATGCTAAGCAATCATTATTAGAAAACTGCCACAGATACACCATCCTCAAACGCGAGTTACATTATAAATCCCCAAATGGCATCCTCCTTTGATGTATTTCTCAAAGTGAAGTCTCTTCAATTCTTGTCGAACTCCACGAAGGTACTTGCAGTGCTCATACCGCAGGTGGATCTATGGCCCTTCGAGCCGTCTCCCAAGGTTTATTTTGGCCCAATATGAAGAAGCAAGTCGAAGAGTATGCCAAACACTGTGATAAATGCTAGCGCCATACCCACGACATCTATAGCCCCTCACAAGACCTCCACTTTAGCCAAGTCTCTTGGCCATTTAAACGATGGGCCATCGATCTTGTGGGTCCTTTCCCCAAATCTTCGGGTAGCCGAGAAAATATCCTTGTTGTAACAGATTATTTTACCAAATGGGTCGAAGCTGTGCCTTTGTATCGAAGCAAAGAAGAAGAAGTCATCAAATTCCTATGGGAGAACATTATTACACACTTCGACTACCCTTATATGACTCGATGTGACAATGGTCCACAATTCATCGGGAACAAAGTCAGAAATTTCTTCAAGAAATACAAAATCATCCTCTCCCCCTCAACACCTTACTACCCCAAAGGGAATGGTCAGGTCGAAGTAATCAATAAAGAAATTGTTGACGGCCTCAGAAAGTGTGTTGATGCAAAGAAAGGATGATGGGTTTAGGAATTACATCATGTCCTCTGGGCTTATAGAGCAGCACAAAGAAGTGATATAACAAGCGAGTTCGACCATGAAGTTTCAACATTGAAGATCTCCAAGGCCTTTACCAAATCCATGGAATGCGATGCAGTTAATGTCATTCAACAGGCCATGGTCTTTACCTTGTCCCACTGATGTAAATAGAGTATAATCAATGAACATATTTTCCTCTGAACTTTGCCTCCTATTTTCTAGTGAATTCCTTGCTCTAACCTAAGTGACATGTCAACCCTTAGACCCGACTGATACTTGGGGGTGACCTTGAAAATTTTCAAGTCTCCAATTTTAAGCAAACTCGAGGGGCACTAATGGTCGACAGACCGAACCCTCAAGAATGCATTGGGGGCGGCCGCGTTCTACTTCGATCAGGCTCAGGCCTTTGAAGTCCAGGGATTTCCTTGGCCTAACCTAAGTCTCATGTCAACCCTTCGACCCGACTGATACTTGGGAGTGACCTTGAAATTTTTCAAGTCCTCAATTTCGAGCAAACTAGAGGGGTATAAATGATCAACAGACCAGACCCTCGAGAATTCATTAGAGGCTACCACATTCTACTTTGATCAGGCTCAGGCCTTCAAAGACTAGTGAATTCCTTGGTCTAACAAAAGTGCCATGCCAACCCTTTGACCCGACTGACACTTTGGGTTGACCTTAATATTTTTCAAGTGTCCAATTTTGAGTAAACTCGAAGGGCACGAATGGTCGGCAGACCAGACCCTCAAGAATGCAATGGGAGTGGCTACGTTCTACTTTGATCAGGCTCAGGCCTTCGGATTCTAGTAAATTTCTTGGTTTACCCTAAGTACCATGTCAACCCTTCGGCCTGACTCATACTTGGGGGCGATTTAAAAAAAATTCAAGTCTCCAAAGTTCGAGCAAATTCAAGGTGCATAAACGGTCGAGAGACCGGACCCTCAAGAATGCATTGGGGGTGACCACGTTCTACTTCAATCAGGCTCATGCCTTCGAAGTTTAGTAAATTTATTGGTCCCACCTAAGTTTCACGTCCATCTCTCGACTGACACTCGGGGAACCATCTCGAAGCTCTTCAAGGTTCGATAATTCTACAAACATTCTACATTTACAACATACGCAGATACAAGTATACAAGAATATCAGCAACTCTACTCCAAGACGTTTCAGTACAGCTTATATAAGAAAATCAAGTTCAATACAAATTAATTCAAATCAAGTTTAGAGCATACATCAAGAACTTAGCACAACAAGTCAGTACAAATCAAGTTCACTCTAAATCAGTTTCAGTATAGCCTACATCAGCAATACAAAGCAATCGTAAGTTCATAGATCAAGCACAAAAAAAGCTCAACATTGTACACATATTACAACCCAATAGAAAAATCATAAAAGAAAGTTTGACACCCCAGCACAGTACCTCATAGCAGAATAGCCACATCATCTCCTCCTTCCGGTTCCTCAGAACCAACACCCCTGCACCTTTAGTAGAAGGATTCGACCCAGCAGCACCCACGACCCCTTCGGTCACTGTATTAGCAGCAACTTTATCTACCACAGGAGTCTCCGCGCCATCTCCCACTCTTATACCTACACCAGCAACATCTACTTCTACCCCTGCTGTCTGAAGAACATTGTCAGCAGCAGGATCATTGGTTCTGGGCAAGCATTTCAAAGTTTTTGGATCATAACCCAAATCTTTGATGAACTCCTTCAGCCTTTCATTAGTCTCACATTCATCATCGAACTGCCCATGGAAGGTCTCCCTTTCCTCTTTTATTACCTTATCCTTCTCAGCCAGCTTTGCCTCTAGCACTTGCATATGATTGTAGTACTGAGCTTCGAGTCTCCTCTTGCATTCACCTCTGACAGTCCCTTATTCGCTTTAAAATGTTAATCTCAAATACCAGCGACGCCTCAGTCCCTCAAGCGAGCTCCAGATTTTCAAGTGCCTATTTCAATTGCCGGTTTGTTACTTTTGGGCCTTAATGAAAGCATGTGACCAAGCATCTGTCTACAAGAATATTCTAGCCATCAGTATCTTCCAAAGCATGGTATATTTGAAAAAAATTTCAGAATTTCAAAAAAAAAAAAAAAAAATAGTTACCTGATACATACTCTTTTTCATCTGCCTCCCAACCTCCTCTAGATCATTAGCGCAGAGTATCACCATCGAACCAGCAGTGGCCGAGCTTGTTCCTCTAGATTAGCCTCTGCCAGATCTTCATCCACATCCATTGCATCATCCTCCCCCAGTGCCCTGCGCCTCATCCGCTTAGTTACCTTCGGCTGCTGTGCCCTCGGTGATCCGGGAAAGACCATACCTTTCCCTTTGTCAGCTTGTATCGATGTTTGCCTAGACGCCTGCTGCGATGCCTCATGGGCCACTTCGGGCACTGGTGCTGCCTGTCTCGACGGATGCTGCCTCTTCGACACATAACTGACCTTCCTCGCCAATTTTACCTTCTCCATCCCTTCGACCGCTCTCGATGAACCTTCGTTCCCCCTCTTCTTTGATGGCTTCGGCGTAAGGGGTACGTTTCAAAGCAGGGAATTTCTCCTCTTCTGCCTCTTCCTCTTAATACCCAGTCTCCTAAAAATACAGTTTACCCACTCCTCGTCTGCGTTGATCAGCTCGTCAATATAATTTCTAGGGCTTGTTAGAGCTCGGTTCATTGGTACTGCAGAACAAAGAAAACATTGTTATCAGTCTATTCGATCAATATGTCAAAAAATCTTTGACCATCAATTTACCTGGATTATAAAGCCTATACTGTAACTAATAAAGGTCATCCCCTTCGGCATTCTCAAAATTACCCCGCACAACTGCCAAGTCTTTGTCCCACCCTCAACCCGTCGTGCACAGATCAAACAACTAAGGCTTATCTGCGTAACATTGGATATTGTATGTGCCCACCTTCTAGTTTGTTTTTCTCGAGTAGAACGATGCAATATCATACCACTCGATTAAACCCCTCCCTTCACGCCTCAGTTCAACATTCATTCCCTCGACTACCCTCATTATTTCATAAAAAATTCCATTCATCTGTCATGAGGCAACCACCCAGAAGTTCAAGACCTCCTTCATCAGCCTTTGAAGGGGCAGTTGTATCCCTAGCCAAATCTAACCCCTGAATGCTATGAAACCCTTTCGAGGTCAAGACTTGAAAGTATTCCCAGATCCCATTGTATATAATACCACCTCTACCTTCGAAAACTCCAGTTTAGCCGCAAATTGATCCAATCTCAGCTTCTCTTTAGTTGAGACCAACCTCGAAGCTTCCCCTGAATCAGTCAAACTCTTACTATCACCATTTTTCTCCCCCTCTTCCCTTTCATCCACTAAAGGCTCAACACTACCTTCGGGTCCTTTTATATCACCTCCTCTATCTTCCCATCCCTCTCCTTGGTTACTCGAGAATTTCTATAGCTCTTACTCGAAGCCGCCACTTCAGGTACCAAAACGGTTAATGGGGTATCTGTTGCTATTTCTAACTCCTCCAAGTCGCTGCTCTCATTCACAGGAGCATGACCAGATACACTCGGTTCATTTTCTACGATCTCCTCGTCTATTAGCCTCAGCCGCGAAGATCGACGGGTACGCATCTTACCCTGCAGAGGAAAAGACACGCAATCAGATCGATATGTTCAACTTATATGTGTCAATAACTTATTTTTTCCTACCCTTTCCAACCATACTATCATAGTCGAATGTTCGACACCAATCCCTGTCATAACGTTAATACCTCAGAACCACAAAAGGCTTGGCCCACAGATACATGCTTTATCCCCGTCCTCGGTCATATTATCGCAACTATAAACCCTAGCAGCTTCTACCCTAATATGTACTCCATATACAGAAACAGAAGACGAAACAGCAAGACAGAAATAAGGCGACATACTTATTGGAGTAGAATATTCTTCTTTCCCCGCAGCAAATCAGATGATTTTACAGCAATGACCAAGCTCTATGGAACCAACGAGGCCCCTTCTTCCCATCTGCGAATAATCTTCTACATCATGTCTCGAACATTCGTCCACAGATAACCTAATATTTTATTTCAAAATGTGCCAGTCATTCGATTTCTTTCATATTCGACATTTGACAAGCTATTTTTGCGCCTAAATTACCTTTGAGTATTATGATGGTAATACTTAGACACAGACATTTCAGTATTTCACTTCAAAAGTTATCTTAGAGATTTTCAATATCATTTGGGCAGACGTCCTTGCAGCGAAACACAGAAGAAAGCATGCAATATCAACATAAAATATTACAAACATTCCTACCTACCATCCCACACCAGTACTTGTACCATAATACAGAAACCCCTATTTACAGATGGAACACTTCATCGAGAACCTAACCTCAACATCTTCCTTGTCCACCACCTCCTCAGCTAAAGACTCCAGGAAGGCGAACCGGCCGCTGGGGAGCGGGCTCATCATTTGTAGTACCCACCACCGATATTCATAGGGAATCCCACTAATGGGTTCCCCTGGCTCCAGTTCAAACAAATCCAGCATAAACCAATCAAGGCCTCAATCACCAAAAAACCTCTGCTTCAGTTCGAGCGTCTTCTCTCATATACAAAGGTCCCTTGCCGCCACTTATTCCTGGTCCCTGGTGTTAGGAGTACCTCCGCAGCTATGGGAAGAAGATGAAGGCCTGTTTACTCAGAGAGAGTGCAGACATCTAAAATTCTGCCAGTACACCCTACTTATACCCAAAAGTAGGTGCATTTAAACCCTCTTTAATCAGAACCCGCATTTATCGCAGTCTTAATCGTTTCCCTCGAAATATCAACAGTTAAACTTTTTTAACTTCCCAGACTCAACCGTTTTATTGTCATACGCACTCAACACCTTTTTCTGAGGTTTTACAATCGACATATCCCCGATCTCGAACCCTTGACCCCTATACAAGCTTTTTCTTACAACCCTGTCGATATATATATCGAGCTTCGAGAATTCCAAGTAAATTATTCATTCCAGATTGACTATTAACCAATGCCTTCGATAACTACGACAATTTGAAGTACGTTTCCCCTCGCAGAGTACGGTTTCTACAATTTACCTTTCATTAGAAAGCATAACAGTCTATTCGCCTTCCATATTTATCAGATGAAAAAATACATTATTCCATTAAAATGCCTTTTAATTTCATTACTTCATTCTTACAAAAGAAGTAAGAAGGGCAGAAGAGAAAAATACACATATTCAACGGAAACAAAAAAGAAAAACTTTGAATACCTCTATACAAAATAAAACCCATCCCTACCTTGTAAAGAACTCACCCTATTTCAAACGAACCAGCTCCTCCCGCCGAGCCATGCTCCTCCTCCAATAACTGATCCTCTTCCTGCACAATATGCTCAGCTAAACCCGATAGAAAGAGGTAACGCTCTTTGGTAGCTGTAAACCTCCACTACATCATCCCCCACAAACTATACATAGGAGTGCCCGTTAATCTGTTCCCTAGGTTCCACCTCCACTAGGTCTGACATATTCTAGTCGAGCTCCTTGTCAACAAAGAACTTTAGCTTCAGTTCAGCCGCTTTTTGCCCTATTCGACGGTCTTTGGCAAATCCCATCATTATCTGATAATACGTGTTCGGAGTGGCATCCATGGTTATTTTCATAAAATGTAGATGAAGAGAGTGAAGATGAAGAGTATACAGTGTTACCCCCTCACAAACCATATTTATATCCTCATTAACATTATTTATTACTCCGTAATCACCATAGCATCGTAATTACCCTCCTTTATTACCTTCCTCGAGAAACCAATATACATCAGTCAACCGTTTAACTTCCAACAGCCAATAGTTTTTCTCAGCAATCGCCTCTACACCTATCTTCGAGCCCCTTGCTGAGAGGGGGCGAATATAGTAGCCTACTCGCAGCCTTCTAGCTCCAGTCGAACACTCGAAGGCTACATCGAAGCCTACATGAATACCTCAAAGCCCAATTAATCCGTAAACAAGTCTTCCAAGACTAAATGAACTTCGTCTATGAACAAGCCTTGAAGACGAACGCAGATTCGTTAGCACACGGACCCCACATCGGCATCAAAAATACTTCGACCATGGTCGTACATGGTCGAAGGCAAACGTGTCAGCTAAGCCAGCTTACTAGACAAGAATGGTGCCATTGTTGGTCCAGACGACTATAGTGACAAAACAAATAACGCCCAAAGTGCCATGTACAGTGACAAAACCAACAACGGCTACAGTATCAAAGCACAGTGCCAGACCTAACATTTATGGCGTCAATACCAACTCTTGTATACCTGCCTGATACCCAGAGGATACACCTGTAATTTGACTTTCCTTGGTGACTCACCCCTTCCTGTGTTTTATAAATAGGAGAGAGGGGGAACCAAGGAGAGGTTATGAAATCTCTCCCCAAAACCCTTGCAGTTTACCTTCGATCACTTTATAAATCACCTAGTATTCGAAACTTCGACTACTCGACAGTTATATCAATTCTCTTAAAAATCCTCATCAGAGGTCGTGAAGTGACCCATTTTAGGCCTTCACGCAAGTATATAGTTAGTAGAGTATTCGCATTATTGATAATATATCTGACCCCTTTTATAGAAGATAAATCTCGTGGTGTAAGAGACAACTTCCCCTCGCGAAGTTAGGCCCCTATAAAGGTGAAAGGTTTAAAGAACATAGTTCCAGTCAGGATAATGACAAAAGAAGTTATGGTCCATGTATAGGAAGCCACCTACAAAATAAGTAACATAACAAATCAATTATGAAGCTTAAACATATTATAATTAAGCTCTTCAATGTATGAAAAATAAGAATTTCACAAAATCTATAAAAGTTTGGAAGAAAAATAACCTAATGAGATGAAGAAAATATTAATAGAAAGGCATTTATAACATACTTGTTTATAGCCATGGTAGAAGCAACGCCATCGAGCATAATTTGCAGGATCAACCATCTTTAAGATTTTACATGCTGTAAAAATTTATTCAGTTGGTTCTAATTTGTATTACTTTCTTAAAGTAAAATAGTGCAAAAATTAACTTTAGTACCTCTACAATCAGCATCCTTGGATGCAAACATTGGGCAGAACATATCAATGGAAATCGTATAAGCTACTTCCAGGTCTTAATATGTACAAAAAGCAGAAAATGCATTCTCCACCACAAATCTTGAAAGTGAACAAAATGTTTGACTCCATTTTTAATAATAGAGTATCTAGTTAGATAACGGTAACACGTTGATTATGAAAACTACACTAAGAGAAGCACAACAGCACAAGGTAACATTAAATTATCGATAAAGAATAGAGAATTTAAAACATCAAAAATGTATACCTGCATGAAATCTAGAATTTCTGACAGTCAATCAAAGGTTTGGTAAATTTCCAGGAGCTTGAATTACCATTAGCTTCAGACGGTAAGTTATCACAAAGGAAAATTATGTTACGAAAATGTTTGATTTGTAGATGACATACCTGGTTCTAAGTTTGCTTGCTCCAGGAATAAATAGGTTTATCAACCCAGTACTTTTCCTTTAATTTGCCAAAGATACTACTGTAAAAAAAAAAAAAAAAAAAAACATGTATATGGCATTTTCTTTCAAGAAAAGCATAAAAAAAGTGAGACTAATTTACATGTAAGTCTAGTATATTTTAACCTACCTTAAGAAGAGTTCATTTTAGTATGAAATTGCACTTCTTAATTCCATCTTGTCGTACACTTTTTATGTTGCTTTAATAAGCATTTTAGCTTGAATTTGGGTACAATGCATCAAAGAAAAATATGGTATGAAAATGTGATATTTAGAGTACTCAATCAAGTAGAATTGATATGGGTGTAAGAAGCAATGGATATTTGAAGCTTGAATATTTCATTGCAAGTGTAATTTATTTGAGAAATTAAGTAATAATATGTTAGAATTCTTTGACGTACAGTTTTTCTAGCTTTTATTGTACCGTCTGGTGTAAATGTCTAGCTGTTCACAATTACCCCTTCGCTCTAAACAGTTCCTCCAAGCGAGTGTGTAAAGGTTGGACAGAGAATCCAAATGGCTCCAGCGAAGTAAGTGCTCCAAGCTTCTTGGTTAAACTGCGTGCATTATCAGTAATTTGTGCTTCCCACATTCTCTCTTCCAACTTTCAAAATCCTAACTAAGACCTATTGCAAGACAATTTCTGATGATTCAGAGGATGAAGATCTTTTATCATCAAGGTATAAGAACATAAAGATTGGAAGTACACCAGCTGCTGCTCATGAGTCTTCACCTTGCCATATATATGTCTAAGAGAAACATTGTTAGCGACCAATACCAGCCATCAGAAGATCGATTTCTCGAGTGGACGATCAGAGGGTTTGTTGAAGAAATGAAGGTATAACGACTTGAGCATCTTCAAGAATGGTCAAAGGGGGCGTTAGAGTCACTACAAAATTTGGTTGACAGCCCTTACGACGTATCTCCGCTAAAAGTGTGTTGGATCGATTCTTGGAGTGGGTTGATGAAACCCATCAAATATCTAAACTGTCAGCTCAAATAGTTGAATGTTCCGATGCTTGTACAGAGTTGAATACCAAGTCTGCTGATCTAGCCAAATAGAAAATTGAGTTCTCCGAGTGTCAAATGGAGCCGAAGAAAGAATTAGATTCTCTTCAACAAGATGGTAAGAAGACTATTCCATGCGACCTGCTTCATGAGACATTAGTGGAAGATATGCTCAAGGTATATGCATGTTTTGGATTGTACAGAGTTGAATACCAAGTCTGTTGAGCGTCAAGAGGAGCTGAAGAAGGAATTCGATTCTCTTCAACAAGATGGTAAGAAGACTATACCATGCGACCTGCTTCATGGGATATTAGTGGAAAATATGCTCAAGGTATATGTTTTGGATTAAGTTTTCTTTTTCATTTTTTTATTTTTTTATTTTTTGGAGATAAGAATGTTTAAAAGAAATTAGATTCTCTTCAAGAAAATGTTAAGAAGTGATCTATACCGTGAGACCTGCTTCATGAGACATTAATGAAGGATATGCTCAAGGTATATGATTTGGATTAAGGTTTTTATTATTATTTTCTTCTGAAGCTAAGAATGTTTCAAGCTTGAAATTTTAGAGAATCTTATAGTGTTTTGTGTCATTGTTAGAAAATGTATTCGATGTTTTGTTTAAATGTCCTAATAGGAGTGTTATGCTTATACAGTGGTATTGTTATCGTACTTCTGAGTCCTATTTATGAAAATTACACATTATTTAGTACCAAGCTTAAGCAATGCCACAAAAACTTTTGTGAATAGAAAAGAAATTGTCAAGAATCTGGTTACAACCAAAGCAGTCACTTTAGCCTCGATCATCATTAACCCATTAGTTATAACTTTCGTTACTACAGGAACCCAAGTACTAATCCCAAGAGAACAGACCAACTTACCAAATTTAGACATCCCGTAAATCCCCAATATATGAGCAATCCCTCAAACCTCAGGTTGTACATGCATTAGGACTGCTCCTTTTAACCTATTCTTCTATCCTTTGATAATAGGATCTTGTGCAAACATTATCTCGAAGGGGTGCACCCTACACTAACAATTGGTAAGGCATAACGAAGCCAAACAAAGCATCAAACCCATGACGGTAGAACTCATATAGGTAACACTTGTAATAAAGTGTTCTCCGCTTTCGGGTTGATCTTGAGATTGGGAAATAGTAATAGACACGTAATATTTACGTGTACAACTCCTAAATTTATATCTATCAAGTCAATTATTAAATAAATGTGACACTAATAGTGCATTTGTTTGTATTTTCAGAAATCGGTCACATGATAAACAAGTCATTGTGAAGCACTCTAACAATGATTCTCATTTGAAGTTGTCAACCAAAGGCCCATGCATGGAAGCCCATTGAAGAGAATTTGATATAGATATTATTCTCATGAGTTGTAATATCTATGCATGATTTTAGGCATTGTTTGTCACGCCCCAAAATCCAGTAATCGGTAGCTAGACCAATTTCTAGACTCTAAGTAGTGCAGGTCGGGAAATCCAAAGATTCTACCCCACAAATAGCCAAGCCGAAGACAAATTCTGGCTCGGCTATTCACATATTGCAATAATCATCAGAGTAAAAAAATAGCGATACAACAATATAACGCAGAAGCAAAAGGCATATATATATACATATCATGTCAAAACGTAATACAATAACTCGAATACAATCTCAGCTACCTAATGCTGAGAACACGTACAAAATCTAGAAATGAAAGAATCTACAGCAGCAAAATCAGTCTCTGGACCGACTAACTACGCGGCAGTCCAAGCTACTCAACCTCTGGAAAAGTTAAATGCGAGAGTGAGCAAACAACGAGCTCACTAATCCAACAGAACTAAATAACTTACTAATAACAGGTACTGGAAATAGAGTGGAGACGAGTGCGATAAGGAAATAAGTAACTAAACAGCTCTAACAATAAAATCAGTAACCATTAATAAACAAAGAAAACAATAAGGAAAGAGGATTGAGTTGATAAGAGAATGGGGAATAGAGTTAATGCGAGAGAGAATAGAGTGGATTAGAAAGGGAATAGAGTTAAGAATGTAAAGGAGGGAATGATGATGATGATGCAATGCTATGCCGTGAAGTGATGACTAGGATAATCCCATACTTATCCTAGATGCAATACTATGATATGATGAGCAGCGATATTCCCATAAATATCCCCTAATGCATTATGATAAAATGGTAACGTCTAATACTATCTTAAAGAAATTTGGTAAAGGGGATACACTGGTATGATTTGTTTAAGCTCGACCAAGCTAGGATGGTCGCACTCGATCAAAGTGGAAAGGTAGATCAAACCCCGGTACAATAGTCCTGCACATTTCAAGGAATTTCAAGCTCACCGAGGAATAAGATGGGGCCTCCATGACTCTGCCTCATACCAATCCACACTCCGCGGTGGTTTTGCTAGGTATGATAGTGGCATTCCCAATCTCACCTGTGTATTTTAACCCGATCTCGCGGACTCCATGGATCCCGTCGGAGGTCAACCGAAGCAGAGTGTTTGGGTATCCCATCTCAATAAGTATGAAAATGTAGAAGGTTATAATGTGTAACCGGTGTCCAAGCACAGCACAGTTGCCGCCAACCTGGTAACCCAAACAGGATCGATAGGGACTCTATTGCATCGACTCTGCATAGCTGAAACAGCAACCTAACCGTTGCCTACGCCCAAACCAACAATCTCATAAGGCTGGATGGGGCATTTCTGGGCAACCCACGGGAACGCTAGCCCAACCACCACCAAGTACTCTCTGGTCTCTTACGAACTAAAACCAACTCTAGAATCATTACCATCCAACCACCACTAACTAAACTCAGGTTCCATACAAACCAAAACCAACTCCAGAATCAATATACAACCCAACCACAGGTTAACAACTACAACCCAACCACAGGTTAACAACTATAACCCAACCATAGGTTAACAACTATAACCCAACCATAGGTTAACAACTCTAACAAAATAATCTCTAAGTTAAACTATAGTTAATCACGAAACGTCTCTAAGTTCAATACTCCACTCTAATACAATATACTGGAACTAGTAAAGAAACATAATAAAGTTGGGATATGAACTCGCCTGATAACAAACCCGAGCCCTGCAGAAATCAACCTGAAAACTCAACTAAAGTCTGCGAAACGACAAGCGGAACACCTGACAAGCTAATACAATCACAGAGAACAACAAACCCTCAATTAATTAAAAGAAATGATAATAAAACCCAAACCCTAAAAATCAAACCCTAGAAATCAACCTACGCCAAATCAAGCGAAATTGACGGAAGGGAAACAAGAATCACTTACCGAGGATAGGAGAGATGATTGCGGCAAAGCTCGGTAAGGATCCGCGAGGGAGGGAAAGGATTAAGTGAAGAGTATTGAGGTAAGGGGATTAGGTTAGGGAGAGGAGAGGATGATGAAGAAGATAAGGAGGTGATGAATGGAGGAGAGGGAATGATTGGGGTGAAGAATCCTCTCTCTGGAACTCTATCTCTCTCTCTCTAAAATCATCTCAAGCAGCACCTCACTGAGCACAAACAAAAAGAAATGCGGAAGGAACACTTAAGTAGTCGAAACAGACGAAAGTCGTTCGAACGAGTTCGAAAGTTGTTCAAACGACTAAGAGGTAATGAGCCAAATTCCTGGAGGTTAGTCAACTCGTTCGAACGACAATGTTGTCCAATGGCCAAAACTTCCAAAAGATACAAAAAAGATCAGAAAGTACAAAGATTCGTTCGAACGACAAGGAACCTCGTTCGAGCGACAAATTTGGGAAAGTCTACTCTGAGGTCCTCCTGAACCATGCACACCCAACTCCAAGACCCTCAGAAGACTGAAGCAACTCGAGCAGCCACCACTAAGGGTTCCTAAGGTCTAACACCACCTCTACCGCTAAACGGCCACCAGAACTCCTAAAACCCAGAAAAGGAATCTATCGGCTAGAAACTTAACCGGAAGGAATAAAATGGATGGAAAGAGTCTGACGACGGTCTGATAGGCATTGAGAAACCAGGGATAGCTAATCCCTATTTCTCCACCCCAGAACGAAAATTATAAATGCCAGAAACGTCCGGAATCAAAAACACTATAACCCACGCGGAGGAGAGAAGCGGAAAACCCCTTACGAATACAGAAACCGCCCTCTGAACACGCACTACACAATCAAGCTAAAACGCCAAACTACCAAAACTCTACCAAGAAGGAATCCATACCAAACATGGTACTAAGAACAGTTAAAGTTGCATTAAGGATAGGAGAATATGCAGAAGTATGATGCAGAGGAATATGCGGAAGTTAAAGAATAGGAATATGCAGATTTGGAATATAAAGAGTAATAATTATAAATAAAAAATACGGGTCATTACATTATTTAGGGGATTTTATATTAATGGTGATATTTAGTAACCCTTCCAATACTCTATAAATAGGAGGGGAATCTCACCTATGAGGGATCATCTTGGAGAGTGTAAATCAAAGATTAATAAGCAATAAAGTTCTTGTTCATCTCTTTTTCTTGTCTTTTACATTTTTCGTAGTAATAGTAGTATGGAAATGATCAAAGGGATGAGTAGCTAATCGTCTTAGCCAAGGCTAGAGGAAGCTCCACCTAATGTAGCCTTTGTGTAGATTGTGTAGCTTAGTAAGAAAACTTACTTTCTCTTTATCCCAGAATATTACATATTCGTATTTCTTTATCCTATGCTTGACCATAGCTAGGATTAGGAGGAATAATGAATCTATGTAACCATCTTGTTGGACCATAACAAGATAGGTTAGGAGCATGGTGAAGAAAATATAATCCATACTTATCAACCGGACCATGGTTGAGTAAGTTGGTTTATGGGTAGTTCCCAATTACTAAATTTTTTGTATCTTTTGATGTATTGCATATGCCTGACCAAGGATATTCGATATGGGAACTCATAATTTACTTTAATTATTTATGCTATCTAAATGGTTACAAAGGGTAGAGTGGAATCGATGCCTTGGTTTCCACTCCAATTTATCTTGTAATATGTTTCGTTCTTCTTTTTATTTCAAAACCTACACAAACTCGTTATTGGATAAAACTAGTAGCTCGAAGTATAATTAGCACCACGAGTCTCTTGGGATACGACCCCGCTTACCCTTGTGCTTAACGGCATACCGTACGCTTACGGGTCTTTTAATACGTCAGTTTATAATTGATCAAGTTTTTGGCGCCACTGCCGGGGACTTGTAAAGTTGTGTTTTATTTTAAGCCAATTTTTCTTTCATCTTGTTTTTCTTTTCTTTTTCATCTTTTTTTTTTTTTGGATTCGGAAACAAGGTGATTGAGTGATTGGCTCAAACTCTTTTGGCGGTACAGTAGCTGTGAAGTCTGTCCCTGAATGTTTCACCATTTCTGATCATCTATACTTCACAGTTGGGAAATACGTTTTCAATGAAAGTTTTATATAATTCAAAACCCTTTCCGAATTGCTATAGATTATATTTTTCTGCATAGTCGTTTGTGAGTTATAGCATTTAAAAAAAACAGTAAAAAATAGTCTTTGTAAAGGACGCCGTGTTCATTACTCATTTGCTTTGAGTTGTAGGGAAGCTAAATTCTAGAAAACTTCCTTCTTGAATGTCTCTCTCAACCGAGCTAAAAGATATGCGCATTTGTAAATTAGGACATCATAGACTACAATAAACTTAGAAATTGAATTAATATTGTTGTCGCAAGTTCACTAATCTTTTTTCTCTTGTTTTGCAGGATAGTCACAAAGCTAAAACATCATTAAATCCATCCTTCTTGTGCCCCCTAAGTGAAGGGGCACTTCCTTCTTTCGCCCCCTAAGTGAAGGGGCGGCCACAGCTACACCGGGAAACACTCCCCACAGGTTGGTACTTGTTAAAACATGACATCTAGAAGGGGTACATATCTACTCCGCCCCGGCACTTGGACATATAAAGTCGTGTGGACTGTGCAAATATTAGCTGCTCTAATAAAAAAAATTCTGTGGTTGGATTGACTTATTGTTGTGTTTAATATTCTTTTTCATTCCAACGTTAGTTAAGGTAAAAACTGTTAGAGACTTGAAGAATTTCATCACCAAAAAAACTCTCTAACAAGTGGGACCACTCATTAGGGATACGAAGAAATTTGTATCACACAAAAATTAAACGTCCCGAACCTCAACATAAGATTTAATAAAAAAAAGTAGCAAAATTACCTCAGGATTTCATCACCCAACGGATAGGTGAGCCGGACCGGGGTACAAACAAGGGTTCATAAGATATGGCTCCTGCCTAGCGCTGCAAAATACTGGTTGTAGGTTTGCAACGTCACCATTCTGAGTGTTGACGAACAATAAGGCGACTCGCTCGGATGCGAGGACAGAACATCTACTTTAAGCTGGTACTAGTATAGTAACGCAGGGGACTATAGGAACCAAAGCCTTTTGCTATCGTACCCATTTTGAACATAGAAGAATATAGGGGAAACCTAATTATTACTTCTAAAAAATATTGTTGTGCTAGAGTTTAAGTTTGATTGGTTGTTTATTGCATTGGATGTTACTTTTATTTTAAAGTGTCATACATGCGAGAACATTGGAATCCTTACAGCTCACAATTCAACATCCCACAAAAACCTCAAAATCATTTTCAATCATGGGATCACCAAAATTCTTAATACGTAGAACCTTTCCAATCTTATTCATATATGCATGCCCATCAGTTTGCCCAGTCATCCAATCAGTTCCCACCTGCTTCACCTAAACCATCTTTGGAAGACACCCTTGCTTTCTTCATCCAACAATCAGTACAATTTCAGCAACAAATAATGCAATTTAAGCAACAGACATTGGTGAATCAAACTTCTACGACCCAATCTATCTCTTGATTAGAGACTCAGATAACTCAGCTGTCAACTACGTGAAGTGAAATAGAGTATAAAAAACTTCTAAGCAATGAAGAAGAACAATCCGAAGTTAAATCCCCTTGTGATTTTGAAATGGATGAATTCAAGCGTAATCAAGGAATGTTTTCTTTGTGGGGTGAATGGATACCATATTGTGAGACAGATTTAGAAGATGAATATTTTAAGGTCAGCGATCCTATATCATAAGAAGATCTTGTAGAAGCCCTCCAAATTCAACCATCGATGTCACCATCAATCATTTCATTTGTTAACCCAATAAATTGTTTTGAGGAAACTATGACCGAGACTGAATATTTTTCCCTCTTCACTAATGATTTTTCTGACGATGATGACGACGAGATAAAATATCAATATATGGAATCACCATCTCATTATACGATAATTTGCCAGGAATTTGTAGATGATGATATTTATACCAAAGTCAAGAAATTAGAAATTGTCGAACCTCTTGTAGATGTTATCAACTTGTCATTTCCTTCTCAGTCTCCTTATGAGTCACCCCAGCCTTGCCTTGAGCCGCGTCCACCTGACACAAATTACAATGTTGAAAACCAGTGGGTGGACGACCCTTCTTTACAAGATATACCACTATTATTGGGGGCTTATTACGTTTTGGTTACTCATTCACCAACCACACCTCTACCTATGCCTACATCTCCATTTCACGGGCCTAATGGGGGTACCATGACCATAAATGATTTTAAGGACCTGTACGGAGATAATTCTTGTTGTATTTATGTTAATGAATGTTTAAATTATTTTGAGGACTCGAATGATCCGGAGATTTGTGAAATAGTACAATTATTAGCATCTGAAAATATGTTTCAACATGGCCACGTCCCTAAGCCAATGAATATCCACGTCAATGGTCAGGATGAGTCCCTTGAGATAAGTAATGATTTTAGGCACATAAATTTTAAATGCTCATTAGAGTCAATTGTTCCCCGATCCCTACATCCACAAATATGTTATATAGTTTTTCTTCTACTAAAAGAAAACATCTGTTTGAAAAATTATAATTTTGGCGATGCCTCACGGACTTGCTTTGTCAGAACCACCTATCATATTTTTTGAAATATCAACGATAACATGGGGGTTTTGAAATTTCTTTTAGAAAATATCTTTCCAGGAAAATCGAGTTTTGAATCTAGTACATTTTCGGGGATGAATACTCGTATACCAATCTTCTTATTTACTGCAACATGTAGTAATCATATGATTGTATTGAAAATTTTAAAGGAAAATATATTCCCTGGGTATGTATTTGCTTTATCTTGGAGAAAATGGTTTTTCATGATTTGTCTAAGATTTTCAACTTGGAATTATCAAATGAAAGGCAAAGTTTTTAGAAAAAAAAATTCCATAGAGAATTTGTTTTAAACTTTATCTGGGTTTAACAGAATATATCTTCCCAATTAAGAGCGAATATTAAGGATCACCAGTTATGTGGTATCTGGTTTCTGAAAAAGAATTTGCAACCAGGATAGTACATCACCTTTTCAACTTCGTACCTTTCCAGTCATATTGAAAATTTTAAGTTTGGGGGTATATTCGTCTGGCTGAAGACAGTAAACTTAGCGCTTCCTGGGAGGCAACCCATGACACATTCAGGTGAGAAATTCTAATTTTTATTCCTCTATTTTTTTATGCTCTCAAACATTGAGGGTAATGTTTCATTTATGTTTGGGGGTAGGAAACCATTTCTTGATATGCTTTTTGAAGAAAATTGAAATAATGGCACTTTGGCAATGTATGATATATTTTTGATGAATTTCCAAACACTTAAACTGATTTTACCTTGACATAAATATTATGGAAAAGTCTAAAATTTGAAATTGTACCAAGTATACAATAGAATATTTTAAAATAATTTAAGCTTGATGTACTATCTTTCAATTAGCGACTAATTCAAGTTAACTTGGCATATTTTGAAAACGTGCACTTTATTGTAGTTTTACAATTAATACCTTCAATAGATTTTTACTCAATATAAGGGAAATTTAGCATTTATGTTAGGAATAGTTTACTACAAGGGAGACAACTGCCTAAGAATAAGTTTATTTCTAAGAAAAAAAAAAAAGAAGCCAAATATGCTCTAAAAGCTTTCATGCTGTAAGGCTATTCGTATGATTAAGAACTGAAAGAGGAAAAATTATCACCAATCTCGAGTTTGACCATGATCTATGGGAAATGAGCACAAAAAAATAGTACTTATGAGAATCCTGAGTCTAGGTCATGATGGGGCACCACACTGGCTACCTTAGTCAACTGGTGGGGATTGTCGACCGAAAACTCCTTGTTACGGAGGCTTCACTAAGAAACAAAGTACTCAAAAGAAAAGTAAAAAAGAATAAAAAGTAAAATTCTAGGAAGACGAATTGACCAAGGTACTTGTCGAACTAACCGTTTAATTTATTCCAGTAAGAACTAGACTACCGAAAACTGACCAAATTATTATAGACAATATATTAGGCAATAAAACTATTTTCATTGTATACTCAAATATAGCTAAAGAAAAATACTTGAATCTTTTTCTAATCTTGAGGTAGTACGTCTAGTATCGGATAAGCTTAAAATATTTTTTGGTATACTTAGGAAAATAACAAGTTTAAGGATTTTCTTATTGGTATATTTTTGTCACAACTAAGTAAGGATAAGTTCGCAGGAAATGAGTCATACGTATTTAAGAATTGGTTAAAATGTCATTATTAACTTTTGTGGGTATAGTCACTGCAAACCCTCACGAGACAACACTCTTCCACCAGGCTAAACCTGGGGGTTTAACGGATTGTTGCATACGCTAAATGCAACCGCGTGACATACAAAAATGGTTTTTGTTTACTTTTGCTCGAGGACTAGAAAAATATAAGTTTGGGGGTATTTGATAGACACGAAATATTTACGTGCACAACTCCTTAATTTATATCTACCTAGTCATTTATTAAATAAATGTAACACTAATAATGCTTTTGTTTGTATTTACAGAAATCGATCACATGATAAACAAGTCATACGATTTTCCAGTTTTTAACGAAGAACAAAAGTAAAGCACTCTAACAAAGATTCTCATTTGAAGTTATCAACCGAAGGCCTATGCATGGAAGCCCATTGAAGAGAATTAGATATAGGTATTATTCTCATAAGTTATAATATCTTTGCATGATTTCAGGCATTGTTTAGGAGATTTTATATTAATGGTAATATTTAGTAACCCTTCCTATACTTTACAAATAGGAAGGGAATCTCACCCATGAGGGATCATCTTGGAGATTATAAATATCTAGGTTTAATAAGAAATAAAGTTCTTATTCTTTTCTTTTTCTGGTCTTTTACTTTTATCGTAGTAATAGTTGTATGGCAATGATCAAAAGGATGAGTAGCTAATCTTCTTAGCTAAGGCCAGAGGAAGCTCCACCCAATATAGATTTAGTGTAGATTGTGTAGCTTAGTTAGAGTAATTACTTTCTCTTTATCCCAGAATATTTCATATTCATATTCCTTCATCCAATGCTTGATCAATGCTAGGATTAGAAGGAATAATGAATCTATGTAACCATCTTGTTGGACCATAAAAAGATAGGTTATAAACATGGAAAAGAAAACATAATCCATACTTATCAACCGGACCATGGTTGAGTAAGTTGGTTTATGGGTAGTTCCCAATTACTAAATCTCTTGTATCTTTTGATGTATTGCATATGCCTGACCAAGGATATACGATACGGGAACTCGTAATTTATTTTAATTATTTATGCTATCTAAATAGTTACAAAGGGTGTAGTGGAATCGATGCCTTGGTTTCCAATCCAATTTATCTTGAAATTTGTTTCATTCTTCTTTTTATTTCAAAACCTGCACAAACTGGTTGTTATTGAATAAAACTAGTATCTTGAAGTATAATTTACACCACAAGTATCTTGGGATATGACCCTTATTACCCTTGTAATTAATAATACACCATGCGCTTGCGGTCTTTAAAGACATCAGTTTATAATCGATCAAATAGTATCCTTGTTCAGAAGTTTTGGAGGGTCTTGTGCAACAAGTCATTACATTCTTATTGAACTTCTAAGTTCCAATTTTGTTTAGTTCTTTAGTCCTACTTGTTGGCCGAGCACTCTCTTTATTTCCTTAGTTTAGAGCAATTTCACTAAGTCACTTGCATTAGGAATACAAAGCATACATGCAGAAGCTTCTAAAACTGTGTAGGTAGAAATTGGGCAAGGCAGGTGGAATATATAATGGCTTACCCATGTTATTTTGTAGGAATAAAATTTCCCGTGTTACCTACTGTTCACTATAACATGGGAGGCATTCTGGCAAATTACCACGGAGAGGTAGTCATTATAAAAAATGGTGATTCAGATATAGTAGTTCCTGGACTAATGGTCGTTGGGGAAGCAACTTGTGCTTCAGTTCATGGTGCTAATAGGCTTGGTGCAAATTCCTTATTTGACATTGTTGTTTTTGGTCAAGCTTGTGCAAATAGAGTTGCAGAGATTCATAAATCAGGGGAGAAGCAAAAGCCATTAGAAAATGATACGGGGGAGAAGACCATTGCATGGTAGGATAAATTGAGGTACTCAAATGGGTCATTGCCAACTTCAAAGATCCGTTTAAATATGCAATGAATAATGCAAAATAGTGCTGCAGTTTTTCGCACTCAAGATTCATTAGTAGAAGGTTGCCAGTTAATTGACAAGGCATGGGAGAGCTTTCATGATGTTAAGCTACAGGATTGAAGTCTTATATGGAACTCTGACTTAATAGAGACAATAGAACTAGAAAATCTTTTGATAAATGAATGAATAACATTCTATTCTGCTGAAGCTAGGAAAGAAAGCAGAAGAGCACACGCTTGCGAAGATTTTGCGAGAAGGGATGACGAAAACAGGATGAAGCATACTTTATGGTATTGGGAAAATGAGAAGGTCCGACTAGATTATAGGCCAGTCCATATGAACACATTGGACGACGAGATTCAGACATTCCCGCCAAAAGCTTGTGATTATTAAAGTTTTTGATCATTAAGAACACTTTCGAAGTCGTTGGGGGCACCAATAAAGTATTGTCACAGTCAATCTGTTTTAGATGATTGTGTCATAGATCAGAGTGCCTGATATGATACATGTAACAAAAAATTTCTTCTAACCTCAATAATAATCATAATGATTTATAGAAGAAGAAAAAAAAAGTCTAGTTTCCTTGGTATGGATTCAAGACATAAAAAATAAGTTGTAAGATTATATATGAACCTAATCTTACTTCTCTGTCTTACTTGGAATGTTAATGAGGGTGCATGGGAGAACACCAATAAACAATCGAGGAACCTCATCATCTGCAAATATAAAGAAGTTGGTTTTAGCGAAGTTGTAGTAATTGAATTATTGAAAAAGAAACCGAAACCAAGTTGGTTTGAATAGAAGATCAAATATGGAAAATAATGATTTGTGTCTGTTAAATATGAGAATCTTGGTTTGGTTGTCTATTAAATAATAACATCTAATTGTTATTTTGGGTCTCAAATGGTATGAATACGTTGAAAAAGATGTTTTGTGTTAAACGCAGTCCCTATAGTTGCTTTAATTAAACTTCATAAAGTTTTTTTTACATTAAAAATTCGAGTCCATTGATAGAAGCATTGATGGATGAAGATATTTCACCATAAATAAGTTTGTGATAAGAGAGTCTCCCCCATCTTTCTCTCAACCTAATTTCAATCCAATTTACTAATTTAAAACAAATTTCACTCCTACTCTAACCCAAATTACTTCAATTTCATTTCCCAAACATCTATTATTATTCAACCGCAAAACCAAAGTTGAAGATATTTTCCCTAATAAATTAATCAAATCCATTAGGAAAAATTGGTACGAACACTACCATCACCCACAATTTCTAAAGAACATACAAACAAATGACTAAGAATTCAAATCATATTTACCATGGGAAGCCTTTAAATCCAAATTAGATCCTCAACTCTTTTAATAAATTTTTACACAAATTGAGGTTCAGCGAGAGAGAGAGAGAGACAGTGAGCAAATCACATTAAAACTCGATCTCGATTTTTACTTTAATAGTACCAAAAACATCTACTAAATCAGATTAGGTTTTTGCCTGTGATTTGGTTTATGAAGAGTTAAAAAGGGAAAACTTGGGCAGGAACTGAAATATAAGAAAAAAACACGAGAGGCCTACAAAACAATAAAAAATAATTAAGTTTTTATTGCCCCAGATTAAACTATAATATGAGACAGGGTCACTCCGTGGTAAAATTAAGATAGTAAAACACTGTGGGAAACATCGAAAGAGACTGTGGCAAAATTGCTATTTTGGTATTGTGTGAGTTCGTGAAAGACAGGTGTCTTTGACTTATTCAGGTATTTTTGTATGAGCTCGACCAATGTTCTTCATTAGTTCGTGGAGTAGTTGGCAATGTTGACTGCTGAAGTCATGAATAAAATCTGTGGGTCTGACATGGAGGTAATTCGAACTGGAGACAGCTCGATTTGGGTTAGATCGAGGGGCAGGCCCCTACAATCGCCCCCTGGCAACTGAAGCCATTAGTGGCTTTAGTGGATAAAGAGTATATGGTTATATGGTTATTGGGTTTGAAGTTTGAAAATGAAGGAAGGAATGATGTGGATTTGAATGCATGGAAAATGCGCATGTTATGGGAGGACGTTCTTGCATTAACTGATAATGGGAACACAGATGTATGCGCTTGTTAGGGTTTGAAGAGTTTCATCTGTATTGATTGATAATGCTTGGGAAGCGTTCCTGCATAATAAATGTAGGGTTATTTAAATAGTACCTGTACCGATGCTTGCGGTAAAGTATGCTTGTTTTGTTGTAAAATTCTCTAAAAGTTTGGAAGATGGTGAAGACCCGAAGAATGGTTATTGAAGAGTGAATTGCCACTAAAATGTAGAGGTTAAAGTTGAAATATTTTTGGATCAGTCCTTGGAGATGCCTACTCCCGTTCCTTTTCCTCCGACGTATCAAGGAATGTCGGAAGATGAAGCGGCTGAAGCTGAAGAGGATTTTTACTGCATGTGGAGGCTTCATTACGTTGTCGTAATAGACGAGCAACGTTGGGTTTGATTTTGCATTCTTGCGGAGGATAAGGTTGGGGAGACAGATGCAGGGATAGGCATAACTGCGGGGCAGTTGTGCGGATGTCTTGCATTGGAATGGATTCAAAGGTCGGGACCTCTTCATCTCTACCAACTCTGTGAGGGTAGTGCTAATAGAAGAGGTGACAATGGTAGTGGAGGAGGAAGACGGAGAAAGGACATTAGTTTCTGCACTTTCACCGTTCCTTTACGCTGAGAAGACCTTCAGTTTGTAGAGTTGGTTCAAGCACAGATTTCTTATCTTCTAGTTTCCATTTAAAGTTTGACTAGACTTCGACCAAACTCATGAGCGGGAGGATATTTGTTGTTTCTAATATCTGCTTTGCATTAGAGTGAAACATCATTAAAGTAGAACGAACTGAAGGATTTGACATTTCGGAGTGCTTGAAAGAATTGTTAGCTGTAAAAGTAATTAAATAACTTGTTATCTGTGAAGTACCTAATGTCTGAGTACTTGAAAAACTTGCTATCTGTAAAAGTACTTGAAAGATATGTTATTTTTAAATTACTTGTAATTTGATCCGAGATGAATAAAATTTGTTATCCAAACTCTGTGTTGATACAGAATTGAATAACTCTAAAATATGAGCTGCTATAAATATGTTTGTAAAGTGGAAATATGTGTCAAATACGATGTTCGACTGGGGGCTAGAAATTTAGGGGAGAGAAAATTGTCGAAATTTTAGAAGGAAAGATCGAGCTCAGAGAGGTCGTTCTGGAATACTAGATATGGAAAGAATAAACTAGATTTAGAATTGGATAAAATGACTGAGCTCGATAGGGAGAGATATGTTTAAATAACTTTTATCAAGTTACTAGGGTTTTTGTTACGAGATAATAAGATAATATCCCAAGCTATGGGGAATTGGTAGCAAAAATATATAAATATGGGGGAAAAGCATTTTAAATAGGTGGAAGGAAATAAGAATGGTATGGACTCGATCTGAGAGAATTTGTTATGCCATTGAGGGGCGGTTGGCGCTAAAGATAACTGAAGTACGGGAACGGATTTTTAGACTCTTGAATTATGATGTTGAGCTGCCAGTGAGGGAGGTTCAAGTCGTTGGTTTAGATGGGATTGGTAGAGAACGCGAGTATGAACGTCGTTTTTATGAAGAGATATTTTGAGAAATCGTGGTAGACCCTGCAGCTCTAAAAGATGTAGTAAGATCTCTTACTGTAGAGGTCATCGAATTGGAAGATATGAGGATTGCTTGAGGATATCTGATCGGATGTGGATCCCCAGATCATCAACGTTATTTTAGGTGTAATTATATGTGAGGTGAATAAAGTGAATGTAAATGTGGATGGCATGAGTGCATGTAATTATATGAGTTTGAATAATTTCAAAGAAATAGAATGAACAAATAGCTGAATCGATCCTCTATTTTTGCGATTGCTATTTGTGACTGTTGTGAAAAAACTAATTTTAAAAGTTTATAAAATTTTGAGAACTTTGGAAATGACGTCAGAACCTTATAAGAAGAAGAAGAAGAAAAAATAAAAAAAGTAGGTAGCTTGTGATTTTGTCCCTAATATAAAAGCTATAAAATCCGATTGTGTCTAAGCGTGAGTCATCATGAGTGTGAGAAGGTCAAAGAGAGATGTCGAGAAGAGAGATGAAAATAGATTAAAGTATAAGGCAAAGGGTAATGGTGGGACAATGTTTTTACCTAAAAGGTACAAGACATCTGACATTGATAGTGAAAGGGATACCTTAGTTCCAAAACTAAGGACAGCTCGTACGAGGCTCAATAATTGCCAGAAGTTAGAGAGAGAAAATATAAATATTGCCTTATCTTTGTCATTCAAATGTTTCTCAACTTCTGAAAACTTGAAAAATAGTGAGAGGGGAAGGAAGAAGAAAAGCAAAAGTAGCAGGGAACCTTGTAAGGATTTAATCGAATGTGATCACCAGTCAAAGCGAGAGAGGGTTACAGAGATTGAGGAAAGAAGGTGGTTTTACAGCAGCGTTGTGAGGGAAGGATTTGGCTCTATGTTAGATTCACATTCTGACATAAAAGGTTTGTACAGGATTTGTGATGTATGTATGTGTTTTTGAAGATCATATTCTATTTTTAGGAAAATCTAAAAATTACTATTTATAGTAATTTAGGAAAACCTGTTTGATATATAATATACGAAAGATATTTGTATGCAAATGATGTATGTGTAAAAGATAATGATAAATATCTGGACCTGTATGTAGATCGATCGTGAGGAGTATTTGTATAGGATCAAACCCTCGTCTATAGATTTGCAGTTGATATGGAGAGTTTACATGTTAATGTGGAGTCAACCTCTGGTCGATCGGCAGAATCCAAAAACGTAATGTCTGATAGTGATGAAGAAGTAGGGGTTTATCAATTTCTAAATTTTTCTGGAAGATTGGTAACCTATCCTCCTCGCTCTGATGTTTTTAAAGAGTTCTATAAAGCCAAGGCATCTATAGGGGGTAGATGGGGTAGTTGTGTAGAACACGCCGGTAGGCAGTTTAGGGGCTGCACTGTAGTAACCGGAGAGGAATATTTTTATCTATTGGCTGATTTGGGGAAGGTGAAAAGAGGTAGAGGTATAGATGAATTGATTTTTTAGAGTGCTTCGATGGGAATGTCCAGGGTAACCTGGCTAAGGGTTTTTGGTGTTACCTATCTTAGTTGGAGTATGAGTTGAGTCTTCCCCTTACTAATTTGGCGAAAGGGATAATGAACACCATTGGGGGCATATCTTGTTCAGTTGAACGGGAACATGTGGGAGGTGATAAGTATTTGTAAAATTTAGAATAAGTTGTGGGAGGTAAATGAGATTGAGAAGAAGATATCTCCTTAGGATGTTTTGCAGTTTTATGGGGTAAAAATCTTTTCTGCAAGCGGAGGGGTATATTTTTTTGCGAGCTTGAATCGACCTCGCTTTTTTGATCTAAACTCAGCAGGTCAGCCTTGGAATGATAATACGATATAGGTGAAGGGTGATTGCCTTCAGAGAGATGATGAAGAACCCATGGAACTTCTATTTAGAACTGTAAAACCAAGTAAGTATAACAATGAATAATGTATAAGATTGATATGTTGAAATTGCATGTTGCTCAGCTGATGATAATGTATTGTGAATGACAAGTCCTAAATCTTAGGTGATAAGGAAAGAGTCATTTCTGGATACAGTTGCTCAGGAAGGGATAGAGCTCAAGGCTATGTTGGAAGAACTTGGCATTAACAGGCACAAATGTGCTAACAGCCGATCTAAAAAAGTTTTAAAGTCTCAATAGACGAGGCTAATAACGGGCGTTGATGGCAGCAAGAAAAAGGGAACTGATGGGGATAGGTGAGTAAACTTTCCCAAGGCCCCTGGAGTGGACTATACAGGGTTATCGAAGTCTACTACGTCGAGCAAGCTAGCTTAAACGTTACCCAAGAAACAAATGATGAAGCATCCTTCGACCTCCAAAACCACGGGAAGTGGTAAGGTCGTGGGAAAGGTAAAAAAGAGAAGGGTTAGACCTTTTAAAATGTTGGGGGTGAAGGTCGTAGAGGATCGATTTGTTATAGTAGATGAGCTAAAAGAGGTGAAGGAAAGGGCTAGGCTGGTAGCTCTCCATGGGGAAGAGGAGATGAGCAAAGTGGTACGTTCATATGCTTTGAATATGTGATGAATTTTTGTATTGTAACTCGAGCTAATAATAAGGTCAATTTTGTTTGTTTTGTAGGCTGCTCGTCTGATGAAGTGGATGGGCCTCGGGGTCGAGGATGAGAAAGCTGAGTTGAAAAAATTGAAAGTCGAGCTTGAGAAGAAAGTAGCTCGATTAAAAACTGACTTGCTCTAGGAGAGAATGCGGCTGGAGGCCCTAAAGGCTTTGCAAGTGGTGGAGATCAACAATCTGACCGCGGAGGCGAGAGTAAATTTGGAGGAGGTGGTCACTGAGGGGGATAGACTCGGGCGCCACCTTATATTGAAGGGTTATTCTGAAGATGAGGTAGATGCCTTAGGACTAACATCTACGTCGAGGAGGAGGAAGATGATGAGGGGGAAGGTGTTGCTGTTGGAGTTGTGGACGGGCTAGATGGTGCCTTTCCCCAAATGGTGTGAGACAACCAAGGGGATGACAATGAATGCCTGGAGGGGAGAAATGAGAAGGTAGAGTAGAAAGATGATTTTTTTATTGTATGAATATTTGGGAATATTTGTAAACTCATTGGAAATTGCTTGTTAGATAGAATTTTGTCGGCTAAGTCGCTTTTGTAAACCTTTCTTTAGGAACTTAGGGTCATGCACCTCATAATAAAAGATTTAGAGACTGAGCTCGCTATGGAGAGAGACGCCTCAGTGTCCCTGTTGTCTTTGTAAGTGGAGCTGCAGGTTAGAATAGAGCAAGAAATATTTGACTTGTATACTTCATTAGTATAGAGCTACAAAGTAATTAATAGAGTGTAGAGACAGACAAAAAACCTGTTATCGGTTTAGGGGTAATGGCACTAAAATGGTACACAGGAAATACTGAAGTATTGACAAATTAAAATGTAGAGAATGTGTACCTTAGACTTAAAAGTATATGTTATGGAGCATCCATCTGAGATTGTACTTCGGCCTTAACTTTAGAAGTAGTTTTACACAGTTGATGCCAAAAAAAAAAGATATCATGTTAGAAATGAGATATATGTGGTAAATGAGTATTCTAAATCAAACTTGATATATTGTATCAATAATGTGCAGGTCGAATTGGATTTTGTTCACTCAACTGAAAGCGAGGCACCACAATGTAACCATGAATTTGCAAAGGAGTTTTACAGGATGAGAGAGGCAAATGAAGATAAAGAAGATCAGCATGTAAAGGTATACTTCAAATTTATTGAGGTAAACCAAACTGCTATCGACCAAGTTCAGCAGATTAAAGAGAGATATATCGAAATTAATAAGGGGCAACTAGTGCTTCTAGAGATGAAAGAACATGTAGCGAAGCTCAAAAGTAAGAATGACACGCTGATGGCAAAGAGTAGGGATGCAGACATGGCTCAATACCATATATAGGCGTTATAAAGATCGGAGGAAGGGTTAAACCGCTATGTGGCTGGTTTGAAAGGCGAATTGATCAATAAAACCAACAAACATGAGAAAATTTGGTCTGATCTTGTAAATGCTTGAAACGAGCTGGAATGATAAAAGAAGAAATTTTTTGACAAAGATAGCGAGCTGAAGAATGCTCAGGATGATTTATTGGCTTCTGAAGTTGCATCTGCATAGCTATCTACAACTTTACTTGCTAAAGATATGGAGTTTTGAACAGTGTAATGGAAGTGCGATGAGTTGAATGAGAGGGTGGCACAATTGAAGACCGAATTGGCACATGCTAATTTTAGTGCCAGGAACGCCGAGACTGGAGAACGCTCGAGGAAGAATAAAAATGATGCCAAAGTTTCCCTTGTTCAAGGGGATGTAGTCAGTCTGTCAGCTCGAATAAAAGAGCTGAAGGGGGATGTAGCCCAAACTAAAGGTTATGTACAGAAAGGAGTTGAGCCGTTAAGGGGTGCGAAAGGAAACTAGATGTTGCTCTTTCCAGGGAATAGGGGTTAGAGCGGGTTATTAGAGGGAAGAAGATTTTGATATAGAAGAAAAACGAATTGTTATAAAGAATTCCTGCTGGGAAAAATTTAGACAAGGAGATTGAGGAACTTCAAGCTCAGGTGGCGGATTTGAGGGCGATTAATCAGGCAAAATCAACTAAAGCTGACAAGATATCAGAAAAAAACATTGCATTCTCAACATTAATAGATAATAAAATGGTATCGCAAAAAGAACGGTATACGAGGTTGGAAGATCACCTTCATCAAGCGAGATCAAACTTTTCTAAGGCAGTTATACCTCATGCAGCACACTCAGACTTGTTGAGGGCGGTGATTACCTATTTTGTGGAGGAGGTAAAAGGTCTTGAGTTAGAAAGAGATACCTTGTTCAAAATTTTGCCAGACAGGGGATGTATTTGCAGAGCTAATATAGATTATGGAAATTGTTTGGGTTCCATGGAAATAGATTTAAGCCCTCGACATACAGAATTGATAGAGTAGGGTAGGATTGTTTTGAATGTTTGAGCTCGAGAATTTATGGATGATCGACCTCTTGTTGTAAAGGAAAGCGCGGCTAACATCCCAACATTATAAAATAATCCATTGTAGTGGTTGCATATGTAACCTAAAATAAAAAGTAGCTATTGCAGACATGTTGAGAGATGAAAGCTAGTTTTACCTTTACTTTATCTTATGTCTGGTAGAGTCTTTGATTGAAAACTTGTATTACCTTCGTTTTAATCACAGAGATTTAGTAGAGTCAGCCAAACCAAGTGTTATCCTTGATTTAACTGGTATGATGTCGCAGCCATATTGTGGTAGATGAATGATAGTTTTACCTTTACTTTATTTTATGTCTGGCAGAGTCTTTAATTAAAAACTAGTATTACCTTCATTTTAATCACAGAGATTTAGTAGAGTCAACCAAACCAAGTGTTATCCTTGATTTAAGTGGTATGATGTCGTAGCCATGTGGTGGTAGATGAAAGTTAGTTTTATATTTGCTTTATCTTATGTCTGGTGGAGTCTTTGATTGAAAACTTGTATTACCTTTGTATTAATCGCAGAGATTTAGTAGAGTCAGCGAAACCAAGTATTATCCTTAATTTAACTGGTATAGAGGTCGATTGAAAGCTGGTATTATCTATGCTTTAATTTATTCATTGTCTACGAAGTAAAGAGATATGTGAGAGAAAAACTTGTAAGTTTCATTGAATAGATAATGATATACATTGGATGGAGATGAAAAACTCACTTTTGGAATTGAAAAAAGTAAGAAATAGAAATGGAGTAGTAAGGGACTTAACGATAGTACCATTTCAGTCACCTAGTTTTCCAAGGATTTAAGAAGTAAACTCCCTCTTTTGTCATGAGATAATATGATCCCAGGCCTAAGAGACCTGTGATAAGGAATGGGCCCTCCCAATTTTTTTTCTAGTTTCTTTGCATGATGCTCTTTCCTATGTTGAGGGATTTCTCTGAGGACGAGATCATTGATTTGGAAGGTACGGCTTCTGACTCATTTATTGCATGAACTTGCCAGCATATGGTAATATCGACCGAGCTTAGCAATGGCGCGTTCCCTGGTCTCATCAATCCAACTGAGGTTACAGGCCAATCTAACTTGTTTTCCTCGTCAGATAACTCGTGATTTTTGACAGGATGATGGTATTCAGAGGGAATGATGGCTTCAGTGCCATAGGTAAGGTGGAATAGAGTGCAGTCTGTTGATTGAAGTGGAGTAAAATGATATGCCCATAAGACATGAGGAAGTTCTCGAACCCAATTCCCTTTTATATGTGAATGAAGCCTTTTCCTGAGTCCATCAATGATAGTTTGTTGGTGATTTTGGCTTGGCCATTGCCTTAAGGGTTTTAGGGATTGAATGGTGAGTGGATGATATTGTGTTGATTGAGGAAAGCTACAACCTTTTCTTTAACATATTGGGGTCCGATATCGATATGAATTAGGTGTGGGCGCACAAACTGAGTGATAATGTGTTCATAGATAAAAGAGATAACCGCTTCGTCCCTGAATCAGCAACTACAAGTAGGTGATGGCGGTTACCTAGACAATTAGGAAATTTGATGACAAGATCGAGTGCCCTACGTTTGAATGGCCAAAACACCTTGCCTGCATGGAGTTTGAGCGCAGGGGGACATATTATTTGTCCATGTTATTGACATGCGTCACATTTGCATGAGTACTCTTCTGCTTGCTTGCACATACCAGGCCTAAATACTCTGTGTATAATGGTTCTGTTTGCTAGTAATTGACCTGTGGGATGGGAGCTACAAGTTCCTTCATGTAAATCGCAGAGTATCACATTTGCTTTTTGTCTGGAAAGGTACTTATGGTAAGGCCACGTGACTGAACGGCGGTATAATGCACCATTTTGATTTGTGTAGAGTTTTGAGTTATTGATCAGCTATCGGTGCTTCTTTAGATCTACTGGAAGTGGTCATTTGCATTTGCTGCTGATACCGTGATAGGCTAAGAAAGGCTTTTTCCAATCGTTGTCTTCCCCTTTATCGTCCCCTGTGTTGATCGAGTATGTAGAAATGCGATTAATGCTGGGGGTTGAAATTACTTCGATTTGGAGATATCAAGCTTCTGTTCATAAGACCCTGGCTAGATATGCCAAGGAATTGACGTGTCAATTTTCACCTCGAGGAAGATAATCAAGAGTTGCTTGGGCAAACTTGCTCATCCTATCTGCAGCGAGGGCTGCATATTTGATCATCTTGTCATTCTTCTTACATTGCTCAGAGTAATGGTGGATAATGAGAAATAAATTAGTGTAAAATGAGAGTTTTGGAATGCTAGGCTCAAAAGCGAGGTCAAGTCCATGAATGAGAGCTTCGTATTCGGTAATGGTTGTATAGGCCTCAGAATCCAAATGGATTGAATTTTAAATTTTATTGCTGGATGGGGTAATCAATATGATTCTAATTCCTAACCCTGTGGGTCCTGCTGATCCATCTGTAAGAAGTCCCACCCTTTTCGTTGTAATCAATTCAACTCGCTCATCAAATGCTTTAGGAGGTGGATCTTCTGTAATTTCTTCTGCAAGGTTAGAATAGTACTCCTCCCACTCGGAATCTTCCACGGGAAAATCAGTGTGAAAATCAGCAACGGCCTGACCCTTTTCAGAATGATATTGTTCGAACTTGATATCATGTTCTCCCAAATTGACTGACCATTGTTTTACTTTCCTTTATTTATCTTTTTTGGACAGAACCTTCCGAAGTGGGAAGTTCATCATGACTTTGACTTAATATTCTTGAAATTAGTACTTGAGTTTCAGTGAAGTGTAGTCAAGAGTGAGAAGAAGTTTCTCAATTTTAGAGGACCTCGTTTCCATTGGAGTGAGGGTTTTACTAATGAAGTAGACTGGCTTCTCGATTTTCTCTTCAAGTCGAATAAGAACTGAGCTGAGTAAAGTATTTGTAACTGCTAGGTGGACAATCAGTTGCTCATTATCTATTGGGGTGTTCATTATGGGAGACTTCCCCAAATAGATTTTGAGATCCTAAAAAGTTTTTCGCATTCTGATGTTCATTAAACCTCTATATTTGGCTGAACATTTCCTTATTTGGTACAACCACATAGTAGGAATAGCCAACGACAGCGGTCTAAAGATTTTGAAGGCAATTTTGCCTATAAGTTTTTGAACGTCTTTCATCGTTTTTGGAGATGGCATGTTGAGGAGATCCCGAATCTGATCTGAATCAACCTCAATCCCATTCTTGCTGATGAGGCGGCATAGAAATCAACCTGAATGTATTCCAAATTAACAGTTATTAGGCTTGAGACGCATCCTGTAAGAGCGAAAAATGTTGAATATTATGTTGAGATCTAAAATGTGATTGGTGGACTGTATGTTCTTGTACAATAGATCGTCAATGCTGACTTCCATGACTTTCCCATGATGTGCTTTGAACATAGTAGTCATCAATTGTTGATAAGTTGCACCTGAATTTTGGAGCCCGAAAGGTATGACTTTGTAGCAGAAAAGTCCTCTTTTAGTGATGAAAGTTTTCTTTTCTAGATCTTCTTCCAATAATGGAATCTGATTGTATCTAGAAGCAGCGTCCATAAAAGATAGGAGTTTGTGACCTACTGTGGAATCAAGAATCTGATGAATGTTGGGAAGAGGGAAACTGTCTTTTGGAGTATGTATCTTTAGATCTGTAAAATCTACGTAAATTTAAATTTTTCCATTCTTCTTTGGGACAGCGGCGATACTGGATATCCAATCTGGATATTTGGCTTCTCGAATGAATCCCAATTTGATCAATTTCTCGATCTCCATGTTAACTTCATCTTATAGTCGAGGTGATAGTCGCTGTTATTTCTATTTCACCACCGTAGCGTTGATGCTGATGGCCAATTTGTGACATGCCTTGGTCGGATCGACCCCAGGTATTTCTTTGAAAGAACTGACAAAACAATCTCGATTTAGTGACAAGAACTGAATAAGAACATCTTTTTCATGCTGAACTAGCTTAGTACCGATGAAAAGTACCTCTGCTAGTTCCATTAATGTTGATATATTCTGTGGGTTCCTCCGTAGAAAGATGATCATCGAGGTGATCAACTTTATGTAATTGCTATGTTGCATATCTGTCAGAGGTATCAAGAATAGAAGAGACGTTATTTTCGAAAGCTCGAGATAGCTTTTGTCTACCCCTGATCTCATAGATACCGTCGCTGTATTTGAAGTGGAGTGCTTGATGATAGGTGGAAGCGATTGCTTCTATGTTATGAATCCAGCAGTGGCCCATAATTTTGAGATAATAAGATTTGGCATTGATCACATAGAAGATGACGTCGATTGTAGCTGGCCTTGCGGTAGTTGGTAAGATGATATTGCCTATTCGCTCTTGTTTAGAACCATTGAATCTACTGATATCGGTGTTGCTTTGAATAACTTGATCGCCCATTCCCATTTGGTCAATAGTACTATAAAAAAGAATCTCAATACCGCTGCAAGTATGGATCATCATCGTGTACATGAAAAACTTCTTCATCTTGAGCATTATGACTAATGCATCATTATGTGGAAATTTTGCATGACTAGTGTCGCAATCTTCGAATAAGATCTCAAGCCGGCGATTGATCAACTCAAGCAAAAGTTTAACTTCTTTGTCTTGAGGTGTGAGATTGTAGCATTCTGATTGTCTCCTGCACTTAAATCTTTTGGAGTTGGTGATCTGATGGATTTCGATCATATTGTTGTGGCGCATATGGTAGAGATGTTTTTCCTCTGCTTTTCTTCAACCTGAACAACTTCAAGATGTTTCTTATAGCTGTCATCCTTCTACGATTCCAAGTCGACAATATATTCGGACATCTGTCCCTGCTTGAAAATATATATGAGCAACCTCTGTAAAGTATAGCAATTATCAGTAGAATGATGGTTTACATTATGATGTATGCAATATGATAGGTTCTTGATTGGCTCCAATGGTTGAGAGAGACGGTAAAGCTTTTCCTTTCAGAGGATTGGAAAAATTATGAAGATTCAAACATTTACCTTTGAGAGGACCGATTTGATTTGTGAGTTGCCTTTCCTAGGGTTACCAGTGTTTCCCTTGGAGTGTTTTTGGTCACCCTGATCTTCCTTTGGTACAATGCTTCAATTTGTAGATGGACCTTTTACGGTAAGGAAGGATTTAGTAGATTTATGCCATTCGTACATCATCCTTTCCAGGTCAACGTAACTATTGACCTTGGAGATCATATCTTCTAGCGTCGTAGGTTTGTTTAGGAAGAAGTTCTCTTTGGCTTTGTAGTCGAGCTAGAGTGCATTGGTGAAAACAGTAACAACTATTTTCTAATCGAGATTATCTACTTTACGCGTGAGCTCCAAAAACTTCTTTGCAAAGGCCTCAAGCTTCTCCCCATGTGACTGTTTGAGACTGATAAGATAATATAAATTCTCTTCTTTATCTCTGTTATAAACATGCGTCTTCATGAATTATTTATTCAGCTGGTCAAATGAGTATATGAAGTCTTTAGGTAGAGAGTAGAACCATCAGAGCGGTTCCTCCTGCAGACTCATGGCGAACAAATGGCTGAAGATATGGTTGAGGTCGGAATACAACCCCAATGAATCACGGTATTGTTGAATGTGCACCTTTAGATCGGTGCCCTTGAATTTGCAAATTTTCGGAGTATGGAAACCTTTCGGTATTTCCATATCGAATAGTTCTCTGGCAATTGGACTTCCATATAACTTGGTAAGGCCGTCTGTTGTGCCTTGAACTTGTGCTTTGATCAACTCCTTAATTCGTTGATCCATATGCTCTTGTGTGACATAGTGATATATCGGTTGAGTGACTTGACAAGGAAGTTGCGGATTGTAAGTACCGATACCTTCACTCAAACGATTTTGTGCTAGAACTCGAGGTGGAGGTCGCTGTTCTTCTTCTTAAAGTATGGAAAATTGGTGACCTCGGCTGATCTCAGATTGAACTTCACCACCCAAATGAATAGAAGGCCGAGGTTTATTCTGAATATTTTTTAAAATAGCTTTGTGGTGGCTCCTCGAGGTCCTAATCTTTCCTGTGCAGATACCCGAGAGGCTTTTAGCAACTGATCGCGATCTCTTATTAGAGGAGCCTGCAGAGTATTTTGCAAAGCATGCAAGGCAGTCTGCATTATTGTTATTAGATCTTCATGTCATTTAAGCACGGTCAAACGAGCTTGTTGTTCGTCGTCGAGCTCCATCTCATGGAGCTCTTGGTCAATAGTTTATTGATGTTCGAGCTTATTACGTTTCCCTGTCTCAGTACTGAGATTCGCCCGCAGCTCTATAAGTTGTTCCGGTTTAACTAAAATATCGAGTTGGATTTCGGTTGCTTGTCATCTTGATGTGGCCATGATTGAAATTTGTAGTAGTGTGAAAGCATGCCTTTGGATATCGTGGAAATGTAATCTTTCCCACAGACGGTGCCAAATGTAATGGCCTAATATTTTAGGCCCGAAGTGGCTTGGAATTAGCTTTTACACCAATGAACCTGTGACAAAAATCTGATAGAATGCAAGAAATGATACAGGTGATTTAGCGTGGAAAACCTTTTAATATGTTAAAATCCACGACCACGAGTTGAGTGTTTTTATAATAGTAATTTTTATTGCTTGAGGCTGATATCTTATTACAAGTGATCTCTTGACTTTGAAATGCTTGATCTTGTGAATAAGATGATTGATGTTTTTGAGAATCTAGAAAATGTAATTTTCTTGGTGATTTTTTGGGTAATTTTTTGGGTCCTTATCTCTTCTGGAACTTTTTCTTTATATAGGCCTTCTCCGCAGTTCTTCATCGTGCTGAAGCACGATCTCCGAACAATGTGGTTAGTGGTGGTTGACTGAGTAACTGTTAAGTTCATGAGAGAAAGGCGTCTTTGACTTGTTTAGGTATTTCTGTTTAAGCTCGACCCACGTTCTTCATCAGTTTGTGGAGAAGGTCGCAATGCTGACTGTTGAAGCCATGTATAAAATACGTGGGTCTGACATGGAGGTAATTTAAACTGGAGACAGATCGGTATGGGTAAGATCGAGGGGTAGGCCCCTAAAATAATCTTTTCCTTTTAGCCTACAGAATTGAAGTTGTTATCCCAACCAAATATCATCACCCAGTACACGATCACGAAATGATAGATGAAGAAAATGAATATCAGTTAACATAGAATATTAACTAGATCGAAGAAGCAAGAGAGAAAGTATTTGCAAATCCTGGAAGATATCATCATGCATTGGCCAAATCCTACACAAGTGAGTTCGTAAATGACAATTTGACATGCAAGATCTCATTCTGCGCGAAATACCCAAATTTAGGAAGGAATTAAATGCCAGGAAACTTGTGGAGAATTGGGGAGTACCCTTTATTGTAATCAATAAGAGTAACCTCGGTTCTTACAACCTAATCATAGAAGAAGTTCGTATACCAAACCCTTGGAATAGGAGGAGGTTTAAAGCATATCACCAATAAGCATACTTTACATTTCAAGTTTTTTTTTATCTATTAGCATTCCAAAAATGAGGATTATTCTCTATTTCTATGTGCGTTGCTCCTTACTTCGTCCTTTTTACAAGAAGTATGATTTAATTAGAGGCGAAAGTAGAGTTTAAAAAAGGGGGGAAGCAAAGCCAACCCCCAACATCAAAATTACAGTCTAAGATACTCTAAAGTATTCAAGCAAGGGGTCCTCAATACAAGAAATGAACATAGGTGTTCCCACAAAGTCTTCCTTCTCGTAACTAGGAAGAGAGATTCCTTTTTTGGCAGCTTGATCCACTGAGAAGTTCCCTTCCTTCCAGGTATAGGAGATGCGCAAAGAAGTGAATTTGTTTTGCATGCCTGCCCACTTTGTTCGATGCTTCCAAGAAATAGCGTTAGTGTTAAATATTCTAACCGCAGCTGAAGAGTCGACTTCAATCCACACCATCTAACCCTTTTCTGTAGCCCAACTCATGGCCTCCAGAATAGCACAACACTCCGCACCAAATCAGCTCATTACTCCCATTCCTTTAGTTCAAACCCCCAATACTTAACCCGTATCATTTCTTGCTATCACCCACAACCCAGCCATGCCAGGGTTCCCGAGAGTGGAGCTATCATAATTGAGTTTGATCTCTTCGCACAAAGGAAGTGTCCATCTACAGTTTTTAATGCAGGGAGCAGGCCTTGCTAAAATTTGGACCCCCAACATCGAGATAATTTGTAGATCAGCTATAGTATTATTAATACAATTAACAGAGATTGAGGAAAATTCCTTGATCAATGAAAGCAGATTCATCTTTATCTTATTGTCGTTAAACCTCTCCTCCTTGAATATGCCAAGTTCCTTGAAAGCTAGATAAGTTGCATTAGATTAATCATAGCTGCACTCCAAAGATCCTTGAGATACATGCTCATCCTTTAACAAAACCCAAGTGCCTCTTTCATGTTATGGGGGTAATTGTTAATCAGAAATGTATCCAGTAACTACTTCCAAATGGGAGCCACTTTACCACAATCCCAGAAAAGATGATGAGGACATTTTGAGTCCAATTGGTAGAGAGAGCATGTAGAGGGGAAAGAAAGTCCTCTACGTCTCAGGTTGTCTTCAATGGCTAGCACATTCTGGCAATCTCTCCACTAGAAGGATTTGGACTTTGGATACAATGCTTTAGATTTAAGGATTTTGATCCACCATACCTTTGGGTTAGTGCTTTTGATGGCTTCGAGAGCGCTCTAGAAAGAGAAAGTACCTTATTGGTGATGTCTCCAAACCCTTTTGTCTATCAAATTTCTATTGACATCCAAATTGTTGAGATTAATGCCATTATCTACTAGGAATTCAGTCACAAGAGGAGGAGCACACCAACCATTATTATCAATAATAGAATCCAGCTTAACTGAGGAAGACCCCTAGATTGCGGGATCTACCTTAACAGAGTTTATCAGAGGGTGATCAGCCCCCCAACAGTCTTTCCAGAAGTCAATATTACGTTGCTCTTTACATTAATGAAATATTTATGTTTTGTCGACGTGCACTCTAGTTTAATTACAAAGCATCTTTTTATAAACTTGAAACAAACAACAGACATCTACTATACATTCAAACATATAACTCAGTCCACTATATTACAATACGCAGTAAAAAAAATTTCTCTAAAATATTTGAGCATGTATATAAATTACTTTTTTCTCACCTTTGTTAAAAGTTGAGGAGACTATTTTTTGGTCCTGCCTCTAGATGAGCTACTGACATGGCCGACCTCTAACAAGAAAACTCTCACAATATCTTTCTAACGATGTCCTCGTTAGGAGCGCAGTACTAAATCTTCTGCCTCCTCATCATTTGACCAATCTTCTATGGATACAAGAGCTCGAGCACCCAAATGATAAGAATCCTTTGCATTATCATCTTTTACAAACTAAAGGTTCTCATCCTTTTGCATTATCCACATCCAAATCCATACCACAATTCGTTACATACTTTCAAAATTCACACTCAACCCTATCCAATTCAATACCATAAAAACTAGTCTGTGCTTCCACCTATCGCTCGAGATCATCTTTATCAACAATCATGTCTCGTGTAGGTTACAAGTACTCCCTTATCCTCTTATTCAATTCACATAGCCGTTCATGAGTTTTTTTCTATGATTTCTCTAAAGTCTTACGATTATCTTCATCTTTCCTTCATAATTCTATGTCCTCTGCAATTCAAGCGGTAAGCCGAACATTCTATTCGGTAGAGTGAGCCAGAGTTTCTAGCACCTTTTCAAGCAATTTCTCTAACTCTGATCGTACAATTTTTTGTTTTATGCTTACTTTGAAAAAAAATATTCTCATCGCTCACCGACCCTATAAAAGATTTATGGCGCAGGTTTAGCGACCTATATACTTAGCCCTGAATCATTATGTTTTATGAATAATAGATACACCACCTCGAGCTGAATATTTTTTTGCCTTTGCACTATGGCGATTTCTTGCTTCATGCGCCAAACATTGAACTCAATCTAGATCTAGTACCACACCTCCTCCCCCCCCCCACCCCTCTTTTAATATGTGTATATAAGCATCCTTTAATCCTCGTTCGCTATCAACTTCGGCCTTAAAATACAGTGTTTAAGATAATAATGATTTATGACACTTTTTATTTTAGAGGGTCTCATTCAATGCTTTTCAAAGTACTTTAAACCTTTCTTCTTCTTTCCTGAGAGATTCATCCCTCTTTATTTCTATCTTAGCATATCTACCATGAAGCTCATACAATTTTTGAAAGTTCTTCTCTAATAAAGATTTATAAAGTCTACTTTCATATTCCATTTGAGCTATTACTTGATGAGTAGAACTCACGGAGTTCCTAGCCTTATGTAATGCCTTTTGTAGACTATCTACAGTCACCCTCAGCTACTCAACATCCTATATAGATTACAAATTCTACATTATTTGGAAATTAAAATTCCACTTTTAAATAGGTCATCTCTTTCAAACGTCTACAGTTTTCCCACATAAATATTCAACTCCTACAACAGATTGATAATTAATAGCAAAGTCAAAAAATAGGTCGAATTAGTAAGGATGGGAGGCCTAACTGCCATTGGTTAGCTCTACCTTTTACGGGGACATGGTCTCAGTAACAACATTTATAACTTTAGCAGCAGACTTCTAGAGAGGAGCATTCACCATATCCATGGGAGAAGACCCACCATCCTGCTGATCCTTCTCGACATGTTCATCCTTGACCTCAGAAGGGAAGATGATGTCTTGATACTTGCCAGTAAACCCGAGAGTGATGCTATTCTCTGAAAAAATCAAAGAAGTGATAAGATTGGATTAGATTGATCCATCCAACCTTAATTAACTCCACTGCATTCTCCATAACCTTTTGGAGCTCCAGTAACTAAATCTATAGCTCAAACCTCCCCAATACTTTCATTTCACAACTCTCTCCTTCTATTTTTCAAGCTCGGCAGCCAACTCACTTAATTAGACCTTTAACTAAGTGTTCTCTTCCATTATAACCTCGACCTTGCAGGAGAGATCGATATATTCTTTATTTCTCTTAAATAGAAAGTAAGATGACCCCTTTACTAGCATAGACAGCTGCCAAAGCTACTCTATTAAGAAATAGTAATATAGATTTGTATCATAATATGGAAGTAGGTCAAAATATAACTTTACCTGTGCAACGTACTCATAAAAAATTTCCTCGAGCTTCTCTTAGTCGTTTTTAGGAAGTTGAAAGCAACAACTCTTGACCGCCCTGATCTTCGCCACAACATCAGATCGAGTTCAATCACTTCCTTGGAGTTTATGGGTTTTTTACCTGGTCAGCGTGAACTCATCCTCATCATTTACCTCGTTCTCATCAACTTTACGCTTCTTCAGAACTGCAGCATTAAAACCTTCTAGAATAGGCAAAGTTAAACCTTCGGCCACTGGTATAACTACCATATTGTTATAGGTTTTTTACCTGGTCAGTGTGGACTCATCCTCATCATTTACCTCGTTCTTACCGTTTTTACGCTTCTTCAGAACCGCAGCATTAGTTCCATCTAGAATAGGCAAAGTTAAACCTTCAGCCACTGGTGGAACTACCATATTGTTATGTGGAAGCTCTTGGCTTGACTTTTTTAACCGATAAAATTTTTGACTAGCACCTGAAGACTCAGGAGGTGGGATATCCACCAAATTGTGTACAGAAGGGAGGTCGAAACCACCCGTGTTCGGCGAGGAACTCTTTTTGTTATGATTCTCATATCGACCAGCCATTGCTCACATATGGTTAACACGTTAGACTTTAGGAATCTATTAATTTACCCTTTTCTCCCTCTGGATATTCAAATCAACAAGAACTTTTTTGAGCTTGTTTTGTTCTTGAGCTACACGATCAAATAGACTCAAATTATCAGGACTAGTAACAACCTGAGGACCTACAATAGGAAACACAAAAAATGATAAGGAGCTCGAACATATAAAGACATTTACACCTCAAGCTAGCAATAGACACTTACTCGGATTAAAATACTTATATAAATTCTAGCTCGATCACTGGTTTATCTAGGACCTGCATACAATTGTCCCTAACAAATACAAGATGGTCATTCTATGGTCGAACAATAGAGTCAAACTCGAAATATTTCACTCTCGAAGAATTAATATCCAAATAACAACTCTTACTGACCTTCAGATACTTTGCCTTATAAAAGTTTATGATGTCATCAGCAACGAATTGCTTCTCAATACCATTTTCTCACCACCTCTCATTTAATGTCTCACAGACCCTCATCATCTCGTACACATTACCATTAAGCTGCCCTGGACAGCAGTATAGTAGATTCATGACCCATTTTTGAAAATAGGTCAACCGTACTCTAAGGCCATATACCAACTGATTGGTATAACATAAGCAACCATAATTCAAACCAACTTCTATAGACCCGGTATAGTACTCTATGGCCACATTATTCTGAATTTTGCTATCATTCTTTATTTGTTTGAGGACAGGAACTTGATAACACTTTTTTCCTCCCCCTACTGGGAAAAACTTTCCAAATCATAAAGTTTCTTTTATTATATGCCCCCCTTATTTACCATTTCAGTTCTTTTTATACCTCAGACCTCTTTTCCAATATCTGCCTCCTTCGAATATGTAAGAGACTCCATCTCACTTATCTTTTTCTCCCTCACAGTAGCCCCCAACCCTTTAAGCTTAATCTGAATAGGCATAGTTTTTACCACCCCTATTAATACCTCCCCAGTATTTACGACCTCCTTCTCCATTTTACTACAATTTTCCTCTTGCCCAGAGGAAGACATTTCATCTGAGCTTAATGAAACTAAAAATTTACTCCTAGGACCTGCGTTCTTAGTATGCATACTCAACCTACAATTTAAGAAATGGGTGTTCGTTAAATATTTCTCTATGGTAGTTCTAACAGATTCGGTCGATAATTACAAAATATATAAAGCAGTCCTATTGATTTTGGTTTCCCTTAATTACTCAATTACCCTTACAAAAGGCATTTTCTTCATTTCCATTCAACTTTTTTAAGGGGGATTACCAAACAGTACCCCCAATTTCTCACATACAATCAACTACATAAGCAAGATTACAGACAAGTTGGGAGCTAAAACCTTCAAATCTACATCCTCAACTTTAAACTTTACAGTAGAAACCCTAAGGCTTCAGTAACCCACTCCTAAATTTCCCAACTACATCACCATCAAACACTTAATTTGGGAAAAAATTGCCAAATCCCTCACAAATTCCCGGCAAATATAAAAAACCATGAATTTCGTATACAATAAATTTAAAATACAGAGTTCACACTACATAATCATAAATAAATTAGATCATATACTAACTTGTACTGGAAGAAACGTAATCCTCCGCTTTTACAGAACGTTTAGGAAAAAATCTCCGTTTGCGCTATTCTTCAAGAAAAAATCTGACCACCATAATAGTTTTTATTCAAAGATTGGGGTAGATTCTCATAAATTGGGCACTTTCTCTTTCTAGACGTTCCTTTCACAATAATTATTTTACTCTCGGATTTTGAAATGATGACTCCTCGAAATGCGTGTCAACCACCCCTGCCCACTGAGCAGGGACATCCTTTCGCCATCCAGTTTCATCATTACTATTGGGATAACAAGTTCAATCATCAAGTCTTCTTTTTTACATCAGCCGTTAAATAAATTTTCACTCCGCCTTCCCAAGAAAGTCAGAGTACCATACACTTTGCATGACTACACAATATTCTTTTCCTCAAGCATTCGTACTACTCCAGATCCTCTAATATATTTGTTCACAAAACAATAGTTTAAATTTCAAAATAATTAACAGTTGTCCTTAACAAAATAACAGTCACACATGAAACACACCACTATATACGGTACGAATCAAGTAGATTTATAACAAACAGTCCAAAGATAAATTCATGCTTATTAGATAAGAGATTGATTTTATATGAGAATAAGAATACAGTTCAAAATTATAGAATAATAAATCCTGAAGAAAATTCTTTATTCACCCAAATCAAATTGGCAACATGGAAACATACATTTAAATATAGTTACATTTAAAGCAACCAAAATGATTTGGCTAGCCACATGAAATTATTTCCCCACCCGTTGCCCTCCCATTTTCTTCTGCAAGCTTATCCAATGCGATATCCCTAACAGTAATTTTTCAAACTGTTGCATCAAGGATAAGACTACGATAAAAAAAAACTAGAAGTGACGATTCAGTTCTACACATCTTCCTCCTTATTCAGACCATTCAGCTGCAAAGACCACTCAAGCAAAACTACGTCATAGGGTAACAGTCTAAAATATTGCTCACGCAGTTCAGCCACCTTGATGGATAATCTACCTTCAACTCCATATTGACAATGTTGGGAATGTCTCCTCACCATCGAAGCCTAAGAACACTGAACAAGAAGATTTGAGAGGAAGAGAAAGAATAAATATATATAAGGACCAAGTCCTTTATATAGCGATAAAAAAAGTTAATTTTTGGAAACATCAAATCATTTTGGAAATAGATTTTTGGGAATGCATATCTTTAAGATGCAGATTTTTGGGAAACCGACCTTTTTAGGAAACAAAATATCCTCCTTACCAATCCTAGCACATGGTTACAAAGATGTAATAATACCAACATATATTCCCCATAGAAAAATTCCCATAAAATGTTGAAGAATTTTTGACCAAAGTACGTATAACTATTATTTAAACAGTTTGACATAAGTCCCTACAGGTCGAGAATTACAGTTTTCATTACAGTTCGCATAGAATCTTGACATACAAAAATTCCATAACTCCAGAAAACACGTTCAACAAAAAAGAAAATACATTTTTATTTCAATAGTATAGATTGCAATTTTTTTTCAAACCTATATACAACCTAAACATTCACACGCAAAAACTTTCTTGAGATCAATAGAAGATGCATTGTTATCAACTTCATCAATTTATTCGACCAGGCCACGAAGGTAGTCCCTACGCTCAACCTCCGACAAGATGATGTAATAAAATTGACTGAGCCAGAATAGGCCTCACTAGTATGCTCTACCTCGATATCGCATGCACCCTGGTATGTAGGCTCTTCTGGTATTGGTATTTGATTAGCAAGAGACTGTTGGCCAAAATAACGAGATTGAAGTTCCTCAAGCTTGGCTTGAATGCGTCCTTTAATTTCTTTAAAACGAGTCTGAGATCAATTTTTTAACATTGTATAATAGTAAGGCGAAAGTAAACGATGTGTTAGTAGAGAAGTTGATATTTATAGGCTAAAAACCTATGTTGCAAAATCCTAACAGTCAAAAGGAATGTCATCAATACACCTTGGAACTCTATGAACTCCAGTCAAGTCAAGATAGGTATTTAAGAATGACATTGGTAATGATCCCACTAAATACAAGTCATCAGCAACATTTACTATATTAAACATGGGTTTCTCAACCATCATCACTCGTGATTTTGGTTGAGAGGGGGCGATTGTAAAGACTTACTCCTTATAGCGAAATCAAGCATATATATTAACCTCTTTAAAAATAGTTTTATTTTATAGTCACATGACGTCATTAAAGAAACCATTACAGTGAATAAGAATCATATCATTGAACAACCGTTATGAAGACTAGACTCATCAAAACTATTTTGTAACGTATATCATTAAAAGTAGATAATGATCATTAAACGGTCCTAATATAAGACCTATAAATGAAACCAAGGAAGAAACAAATAGAAAAGAACTTTTTGGCTATCGTAAAATTCTATTCAAAACAATCCAAAACTCTCGTTGGAATGGGGAATCAATCAATCAATAAGGTCATTATTTCTAAATCCACAAAAGAGGTCATGGTTTTTACATCTTCAAAGGTTTCCACGCTAAATCTTTTGCGTTGGTGATTACTTTTTTACTGCTAAATATTTTATTCATCTTTGGTATAAGAAACTAAGTTTGAGATCTTTATTTAGGTCCTTATAGGACCCAACTCCTAAAACTCCCTCTTGGGGTGTTTTATACCAGGACGACTTGCCTCGTTAAGACCTCTGCCTAGCAAATCCCCCTTAGGAAAAATCTTTGCAGGACAAGATTATAATTCTATACCTTGTATGGGTTGTGGATGTGTATACATTATCTCATCAAAATCTCTAGTTAGTGAAACCTTAGGGGATAAAAACTGCATTATCAGGAAAATAAAACTGTAATACACATGTGTCCACGTCAGGATGTGATTACTCCCCGTTACATTGATCACCTCTGAGATCAATCTTTTTTAGATGTATCTCCCTGAAATGTATCTTCCTGACATAATGAAGAATATAAAATTTCGCATGCCAATTTTGTGTACCAGTTGTTTAAATAAAAGTGGTGCAAGAGTCTTCGAGAATAGGCTTGTAAAGTTATCTTCTAAAATGTCTTGAGCAACATCAATCTCATTCACCTTCGGTAATTCATAAGTATAGACGAACTTCGGTGCAATGTGCTTCGTTATATTGTCTTTAATAAAAATTGTATTGACTTGATTGATGCAAACCAAGTTGTCTTTATACAACGCTAATACAATATCTTGGATAGAGCATGCCACAACTTTAGTTGATGTGATATATCTTGGAGTGCAACCATCATTCTCTGCCAGCTTCATGAAGTGCATGAATTTCTATGTGGTTCAAGCATGTTACAAATGCCATTTGCTTCATCGATCTCTAAGAATTTGTTGTATCTCTATACATAAGCACATAATCCGTCTCATAATGACCTATATGTGGGTTTGACGAGTATGAAGTATCGGCGTACCCTATAACTTTATGTTTACCATTTTTTGAGTAGAATAGACCCTAGTTCTTTGTGCCAATCAGATACTTCAGAATGTGCCTGATCTTATTCCAATGCCTTTGGGTAGGAACAAAACTATGGCAAGCCAAACAGTTTATTACGAATGAGACACCGGGTCAAGTAGACCCAACTAATTATAGCAAAGCAACTCCTAGATATGGCACCCCGGCCTAAGGAGTTTCTCCCCTTATTAAGATGGTAGAAGATGTCATATCCACATCCAAGTGATGGTCGACAATAAGCGACTTAACACCATTTGTTGCATTTATACCAAAGTGTTATAAAACTCTCCTGGTATATATCGCTTGGTATATGAGTATTCCACTACCAAGATGTTTGATCTACAAATCGAGATAATACTTGGTTTCTCCAGGTTTTTTCATTTTAATTTCCTTCCTAAGGTATTCTATAACTCTCTCAATCTCCCACAAAGTTCTGATGATATTTAAATAATTCAGTACACTCCTATGATAACTTAAGCCAATATCTATAGTTTTTATGAGAATGCACGAACCTTTTTTTGCATAAAGTTTAATAATATATATCCAAAAGGTAGTGTACATGAAGGGGGAGAGCCAACCATGCCACACACTACTACATGCCACTAGTACATATGCAGATGGGTCTCTCGACGAAAAGTAAAATAAAAACTTAAAATAAAATGAAACCCCAAAAATAGGTAAGGGGCATGACTCCGCATCATTACGTTCTAACGGAGCCTGTCTCGTTCGAGCGATAAATTGAATTTAGCTATCGACACGTCTCAGCTGGATTTGGCCTACTAGAGCGCAAGTCCGTTCGAGCGACCTCCAATGTTGTTTGAACGAGATGTTAAAAAAAGCCTTCTAAACACCTCAACTCGAATCAGTCTTCTAGGTTGTTCGAACAATTTTTTTAAAGTAGCCTTTGAAGCGTTCGAACGACTTCAAAGTACATTCAAATCGTTCGAACGACTTTCATGTACTTACAAATCGTTCGAACAACATCAAATTTTATTTGACCGATGATTTAAATAACCTTCAAAATGCCTCATTAGTCTTCTAGAGTGCCAATTTATTCGAGCGATCTCCAATTTAGTTCGAACGACTTAATGTTAATTTACCTTCAGGTACAATTTGGGGAATCAAAAGTATTTCGTTTCTCGTTTCTCTATACGGGTGAGAAGAGTTGACCTCCCATGACACCATTCTTGAAAGGGATCTACATTGGTGGACTATCATTTTGCTGTTGTATCCGCTTAAAATTTTGTTTTTCTCTATATTTGAGTAATTCGAAACGAGTCGTGTTTTGAATTGATTTATTTCCATTCAGTGAGCATAGTCCATGGAAATGTGCCAGTCGTAAACTCTTAAATCGTGGCATGAGAATCTGAGACCATCCATAATTTTTTCCAACCTTTCGCAACTGCTTACTTAGTGCCTTGCATGTTGGCTTGAATCTCTGCGACATAGTTGTTGGTATTACCTAGTACTTTGCATAAAGTACCCAATACCTCCCCATCTGTATTCATGTATACTATCTCAATGCCTGCTAGTCCAGGGTTACCCAAAGAAGATCCATCACAACATGCCATGATCTCCCCTGGGTTCGGTGGCTCCCATTTGCAACTCTATATCGTTACAGTGTGTCTTTGTCAGCACTGGACATTCAAGGCATTGATAATTTGCAGGAAAGTTCCGTTGTTGTACATGTTATTTTTGGAGAGTTGGGATATGTCCATGATGTCTTGCAGGATGTCTTGTCGCAGCTGTCGATTGGTTATTCCCCGTTTATCGTATATGAGGTTATTACGCTTTATCCAAAGTCTATTGCAAGTAACGATTACTGTCGAGACCCACAGGTCCTAAACATAAGAGCTTGTATGAATGTTTCTGGAAAGAACTATTTGCCAGGTGTCTTCTTCATTCACCGGTGGAATATTGAAGATGATACATATCCAGTTCTAGAGTTTTAAAAAGAATTCATATTCGAAGAAGAAATATTGCTCAGTTTCGGCAATGTGTTATCAAATGGAGAAAACAAATGGGAGCCAGATGCCTTTGTTTGCAACTCTGACGTTGAAAAAGAAGGTACGGTTAAAGAGTTTCCATTCAAATGAGCTCAGCCGAGGGTGTAAGCTGTTGCTTCAAACCATTCTCCACCACCAGGTGGTGTCTTGGGTTTTATGAATACTATTGAAAGCGTTCTTAGCTATAAATTTCCCATGACTGTATGGCTTCCTAATTTGTTGGTCCTGAGCTTGGGGATCACAGTCAAGTCTCTCTAGGTTGATACCCAGTGCCATAAATAGCAGTATAATATCATGGGGTATCTCCCATCCTTCGTTGCTAATAAAACTACCCAGCTTCGCAATACAGTTCCTACATAGGTTCGTCGGAAGGTTAATATACTCTCTCTGGGGGGTTTCCTTTGCCCAATAATCTTCCTAGAAGTCAATTTTTTCTCTATTGCTTATCACCCAACCCATGTGCTGAACTGCCAGATGTTCCGCAGCTTGTATCCCCCGCCAAATAAATAATTTATAATAGTATGTGATTATATCCCTTTTTTTTTTTGTATTTAGCGTTCATGAAGCATGCCCAGTCTTCACTTTATTGGGTAAATGTTTAGTAAAGTTTGCAGAGAAGCACATTGTTAAGAAATATAAATTAGATTATTATGTCACTTGATCCCTGATTACTTCAAGTCAATAGTAATTATCCAGTTTTATTACGTATGTACCTCGTATGCGTTAGTATTAATTGCATCTAGAAGCTTATATCTCCCCAGGTAGCTTCATGTAGATATCCGCATCTAGTTTCACATATTGATACGTAGTAACCACATAAGACACAAGTTTAACTTAACCTTAAAAACTGACAGACTAATTAATACTAAAAATTTATAGTATTCATAACCAGATAATAGGTCTCATCATAATCGATGTCAGGTCTCTTAAAAAATTCTTGGGTAACTAGTCTTGCCTTGACCTAATTATCTCTCTGAGCTAATTATGTTTTTGTACTATTCCTATTTGTAACCGACAAGCTCTAGGGCATCACTGCGCATTATGCTAACAAGCTGAGCTCTACTTAGATTCCAGACACCCACCTTGGCCAATGTATAACAACGCACAATCATTTACAATTAGTACTTATAAATCCTCCTCCTTGATGGCGAGGATAACAGAAAATATGAATACCTTGTCGACAAATCACTATTGAACGATCCTACATTATGCGATTATAGATTTTTAATAAATCGAAATCTCTTTCTTATCATACGTATATGCCATCCCGCCCGGACATGTCTCGTAATGCATCAACTTGTCAAGTAGATACTATTGCCTTGTCGATGGGTGGTTCCATCCCTGATAAACCAACTACACCATTAGTCATATTTATCCATTATTCTGCTACTCCTAGGCTCATAATACTTTCTTCCAACGGTGCTCCGCAATATGCGCAAGTCTCATATTTATTTGCGAGATGCATACTAATTCCCCCAAAGTGTTTAGCCGTGCAAGTACATTACTTATAGGTACATATACCTATGATACTTTAACAACATCTACGAAGGTAAATTCCATTTAATTTTTGACCTGCTATAATTGTAGAATCCGTTGAACCTCATTATCACTTAACTTATGGAAAAGGATCTGGATGAGACAACAATGGTGTTTTCCAAGTAATCCTGGAAACATCCTCAGTATTGGATGCTATATATATCTCTCCTCAATGCTTGAAATATAGTCCCATCAAAGTGAAAATCTTCCCTGCAGTATATACGTCATTAGTGGGTTTCAAATATCTAGTGATAGATACAATGCATAAGCCACATAATGCCAGGCCGACGTTGGGGGCCCAACTTCGTGCGATGTAAGGATGCCCTTGACACCAGCACGGTACATAGACATTTGCACAGAAAGGCAAAACTGGGATCCCATCAAGTTACTAGTTGTGTTGGAAAATCTTTGATGATTTTCTTTCTATTGAATCCTAATTAGTATAGTAGGGAGAAGAAATACATAACCTACACACTAGCCAGAAGCTATGAACATAATAACAGTGGCCAAACAATTAACCTTAATCGTTTGATTAGAGTTTTTGCCAACTCGAGTTGGGTATGGAATGAGGTACTTGTGATGCTCAAGCATCTATCCCATTAGCGGTAAAATAATCATCAAAAGCCTATGAGTTAATCTCGCAAGCTTTATCAAGTTGCATCGACTTGATTGATCAATTCTAAAATTGGAACCATTAGGCTCTTGGCCCAGTGGTGGTAGTACCTCTTCACCTAGTGAGACGTCCTGGGTTCGAAACCTCATGGGGTTGGAAACTCAGGGTTACGGATCCCTATAAAAAACCTGCTTAAAAAAATTAAAAAAATAAAATAAAATCCTGAAATTGAACCTGTGATCGAATAATCTAAGTGAAAAGTTGAGATAACATTGCATTCCTAGTTAGTAACAATAGGCAAAAGTAAGACCATCTCCAAGATGTGTCTATTATGACCATAAATACTCAAGTGGGCCACAATGTGGATGGATAGGGCCACATGTATCTCCATGAATAAGTTTGGAGAAAAGGTTGGAGATCTCACTCTACCATGGTCATGTTAGAACGAATAATAAAATTTCTTTAAAAGTAATCATTACATGTACACTCTCTAGATCTTCTCTTCTTTTAAGGAAAGTCGAAATGTATTCCCAATAATCCTCCTTATTACCCTAGCCTGAAGGAGTGTATTAGGAATTGTTCCAATAGCGTGCTCTAACCTTTTGATGTAGAGATAATGTACACATCCTGCCAACCATTATATTCTATCCTATTTTATGCGATAACCATTACCATGTATGTCACTATGACTTAGTAAAATCTAGTTGAATTTACAAGTATATAAAGCAGACTAGAGACCCTGACTTAGTAAAATTGAGCTAAATTTAAAGCAGACTTAGTAAAATTTAGTTGAATCGTACTGTTAGAGACTAATAGTGTGATACTCTCAGTATTTTTTAGCATATTGTTCGTGCCTAGAATATTTGTGACATCCCTGATGCATAAGGTTAGACACAAAAAATATGTTTATATCTCAAAAAGATTGAGCGCGTGGTACTAATGTCTCTTAGACATGTGTCGCCACTCATCCGATTATTGGTTAATACTTTTTGAGTAGGTAAAGCCATAGGGCAGGTTGTATATACTAGATCGACTATTATATATGAAATTGAACTACTTCCCAATTAATAAATTTACATAAAAATCAAAGAATAAACTTATAGATATGATTCCGAACTTGGGTATAAAATGAGCATTCTATTAAACTAGCCAGTGAAGAGTTCTCAACTCAGTCAAATATAGAACTAATAAAGCAAACCTACTACTATGCAATAAGTAAAGTTACTACTTGGTAAAGTTTTTTATGTATGACATCACTCATCTACTGAGAATTTATTACTGATCACTCTAAGAATTTGATCCAAAGTATCATTGGTATCATGGGAGAAATCTAAAACCGTGGACTCTACCGTAGTAGGGTCTGCATCAGCTACAATCATGTGATAAGTCTGGGGCAGATCTCTCTGGATTGTCTGGTTTGCCTTGTAATCCCGTACGCAGTGCCTGACTATCACATATCTTATTTTGAATTTTTACTTTTTAATTTTTGGTCCATTGGAGAACTTCTTGATCCCCTTACCTCTAGTAACTGATGGCTGGAATTCCAATCCTGCCGTTGTTACCACCTCTCATCTATTTATGGATGTAACCCTATTCGTAACTTCCACTCTCATTAAACCTAATATTGTGCGACCCAGACATATACTTACTCTTAGTAGGTATAAGCTTGTGGTTCTTAACCAGTAGCTTATTATTTTGCTCCGAAATGGGAAAAACTTGAATTAGTACTGCACAATGAACTACTAAATATTGCCTTGGAAACACAATATTTAAAGCGTAGAAAGTTTAGCATAATATTCCTAATATCTATGTTTACCTTAACTATTTCTTTACATAACATCATTGTGGAGTTGCACTATCGAATAAAAATAATAGAATAGTACTATAGGGTAATCCATTATCAGGACTTCCTGAATATGGAGACGAGGGTGTAAACAAAGGCTCCTACTTTTTTATTTAGAAACTTATTGTTCTCAATAATATTTTCTTCCAAATTCTGCAATAGCATATGGATTTCAGTATTTAAACAGGTCAAGTTTATTGGTACCAAAATAGAGTTGCGATATAAGAGATACTCAATGCTTTGAGTATCGCCATCATCTTTTATGCAAGTAGATCAATACAAGTAAAAGTGTTTAATGTACATTTTTTGCATAAAGGCAATTCATAGTATTCAAGTCAATGATTCTCAATCATTACTTGTTGGTGAACCTTCATCATGTCCTATTACTCATGAAATCCTATTAACTACATGATTTTCTATCATTACTTGTGGTTCATAGTATGTAGTTCATAATATATAACGTAATGATTTTATATGATTCCAATCATTACTTGCAAGTGAACCCAATTCATGGCTTTATACTCATGAGATCCTATTAAGCGTCATATCCTAACTTTACCTCATGAAATGGTAATCTTAACCTTAAAGTGCATTTTAATAAAGTCTTAGCCAAGAAAGTTATTCAAAACTACTCGATGTGTGCGTTCCTTATTCTAATACTTAGGTTGACAAGATAGGTTGATTAATCCCGTCTTTAAACTATCATTCAAGAATATAATAGGTTATTATAAGGGCCTATCACTATATGAAAATGAGATATTAACGACATTTATGCGCAACTATTATCGACGGATATATCTGTTATAAAATTGATCAAATTCTCGACAGATATATCTAATGTATATTTAAAAGTCTGCCGTTTGTCATCCTGTTTCTTGACAGTTTTATATCTCACATTTTTACATGTTTGCGGCACATAGAACTTCCATTTTCTTAGCAATGATTTTGAAACACATCTCTTCGTCGATGACTAATTATAATTTTGAATTTCTTAATTTGCTATTATTCATCTTTGTAATCCCTAATTATTTTGCTCTTTGATCGAGCAGGATTTAGGAAACACAACGGCTCCTCAGCGAACCAGGTCTCTCTCTCTCTATCTATTTTAACTAATTGAAGGAATTCTACATTTTTATTGAAATGGTTAATGTGGGATTAAATTATATGTTTGATAATGTTTCGGCCTACGATAAGTGTGTCTACATCAGAAGAAAATATGCCTTTTTTCAATGTTTTGATTTTCCATTCATTGTAGTATCCTTAGAACGAAAATCTACTGAATTGAAATTTACTACTCAATTAATAGTTCTGATATAGGGTATGGATTGAAATTTACCGCCAACGTACCTTTATTATGCCAAGTCAAAGGAAGAGTGAAGAGGGGTAGTTTAGCAGGGTTTTTTTTAGCAAAGGCTAATGATTATCTGAAAAGAGATAGACAATTAGAAAAGAGAAAGACAGCGCTATGTTGTTGAGGACCTACTATAGGGATTATATCTGACTCTTTCTAGGTGTTCGTCTTTTATGACCAACTCTTGCTAGGCGACAGAATGAGGACGTGTGCTGCGTAGGTAGCGTTCTTACTTCTGAAGCTCCTCTTCCTTCTAGCTTTGATCCACAACACACCCCTATAGCATCGTTCATACCTTTCCTTTCATACTTAACTAGGTCGCCTCTTTCCTTTTCCTTTTCCTTTTTTGGGAAGATGTTGAGATTCATTACATCTGAGGTAGCATTTCCATCCTTCATACGCCCTTTTTTTACACACACACTAAGAGATCTCCATTGATAATAACTGACAGCGCGGCTAACAAAATAAAGCCATCAGAAAGAAGAACTGGAGCGCAAACAATTCTACTATACTCTATAGAAACAACAGGCACTTGGGAAAGGTGAACCCCAAAAAAACTAAACAAAGTGATGAACTATGAATAAAAGCCCTGGGATGAATGATGATGCCAGATGCTTGGACTATTAGTGTCCTCTAATTATCAACCTGGAGAATCGCTTAGTAAGAGTAAGGAAGAAGCAAGAACATAGCCTACTGCCCCTATAACCCTAGAAGCGGTAAGGAAGAAGCAGGAACATGGCCGACTGAGCCTATAACCATACATAAATGCCGATAGCGATAGTCATGATCCAAAACCATTAGACCGTAAACGTAGAAGCTTAGGTCCTATCATAACCTAATGAGAAAGCACGAGAGACTACGACAAAGAAAAATCGGCCAAAAGGTAAAGGAGTACTTACTAGTCATTCTTTAGAAATTTAAGTGCAACAACTATATTTAGCACTAGAGATGTAGTTAAAAACAAGAACCTAGTAGTATTGGAAAATGGTAATTATGATAATGACGGTATATAGTATCTAGGAAATGAATATATATAGTAGAATATGTTCCTATGTATTCATATCGTAACTGGCAAGACCCTCTTAATCCTTTAGTCCTTTAAATCAATACAATTACTCCTAATCCTTTACTCCTTGTTGGTACTTGTTACGCACATGTCATAAAATTAACTCCTTTATCTCCTGATCTCGCGATAGCATGACAAACGACATTGGTTATTAAATTTGGATCTACTTTGTTTAAACAGCATGTACCATATGATGAATTGTTGTTGTTATTGATTGTGAGACCTTAATCCCATTAAAGATGTGGTAGGCATGGTTAAACTTATGTGCGTTGAGACTGGATTGAAACGGTCCTACTAATTTGACCATCTAATAATGTTATGTTTGATTTTGGAGTATAACTTGTTGAATGTTTTGTTAATGTCTAATGGACTTTTAACTCAAAGTGGATAGGGAGCTCAAATTCTTTGAGAGGAAGATGGCTCAAATCCAACTAGTCCAGCCCAATAATTTTAAATATTTTATTTTTAACAAAACAAATAGGAATTTTGAGGCTTAGCGACAAATATATTTGTTAAGAAAATTAGTCATTTTTTCAGATAACGACACTTATTATTGGCTATTTTTATTATCTTGTTCAACATATAAAATTGTCGTTTATGTTTAAATTAAACGATATTTATCTCTATGAAATGATAGAAAACATAACAGTTATAAGTGTCGTATTTTTATAAAGAATGACATATTTATATGCCGTAAAAACGTGACATTTATAGTTGTTGTTAACAAAAACGACTCCATTTTTGGTGACATTTTTAACGGCAGAATATCTGTCGTTAATCTCGCATTAATGACATAAAAATTTGTCGCAAATGATAATTTTTCACATAATGTATATACCTCTTAATGTTATCAAGTAATATCTAATTGTAACTAAATATGTAAAATTGGTTCCTAAGACACCAATTTTTAAGAAAATGAGACTAAGTTAATTTCCAATTCATATCTAATTAGTGTCCTTGACTTTTAATCATAATTTAAATATGACCCTTAACCGTATTTTAAATTAATATTGGTTTTAGTATTATCTCCGACCCCCAGTCAAAATAATTAGTATTCTAGGGGCATACCATTAATATCCTATAAGGTATCGTAAGAAACTTGATTAGGTATTAATTTTTATTCTTATATCGGATATAAGTTAGTCGTTTCTCCTATATAAGTCACCCATTCACAAAATAAATTAAAAAAATCTTTTACCAATTTTTTTAAAATAGGTCCCCTCTGGGGTATATTCAGTCAATAGGAATTTTTTTAAGAAAATTAACTAATTTTGGCCATAAATTAGGCTCTTAAAGCCATTTTTAGTGTCCGGACCGGTCTGACTAGGTCTAGGTTAAGGCCTAGATTGAGTTGGACCTGTTTGACTTGGTCTGCCATGTGTCTAGCAGCAGTAATGCCACATGTCATACTGTAGAACATGCCATGTATCATCACCCAAATATGCCACATATCATGCCACAGTATTGCCATGCGTCATGCTATAATACTTGTCACGTATCACTGCTACAGTGATGCCACATATCACTGCCATAGTGGTAATTGTGTATTGCCACGTGTCACAGCCAAAGTAATGTCACGTACCACTGCTGTAATGGCCAAATTCTGTGAGCTCGACGTGGCCTGGAATTAGTCATTACACCAATGTACCTGCGACTGTAATCTAATAAACAAGAAATGACAAAGGTATTTAGCGTGAAAAATCTATGAATAGGTTAAAAACCATGACCTCGCGATGAGGGTTTTGTAATAGTGACTTTTATTTCATGAGGCTGATGATATCTTATTGCAAGTTATTTCTAGACATAGAAATGTTTGATCTTGTGAATAAGAGGTTTGGAGTGTTGAGAAAATTAAAATATATAGTCCGTCTAGTGATTTCCCGTGTGTTTTTCTTGTCCCTGTCTCTTCTGGAACTCATTCTTTATATAAGCCTCTTCCGCAGTTCTTCATCATGCTTAACCACGTCATCCGAATAATCTGGTTAGTGCCTGCTGACTGAGTAACTAATTAGTTCATGAGAAATAAGTAGTTTTGCCTTGCTAAGGTTTTTGGGTTTGTGCTCAACCCATATTTTCCATCAGTTCATGGAGTATGTGGCCATATTGACTAGAGAAGTTGTGTGGAGAAAGCGTGAGGCTGATGTAGAGGTAATTCGAACTGGGGACAACTCGATTTTTGGTAAGATCGAGGGATAGGCCCCTACAATTGGCCCCTCGCAACCCAAGTCACGAGTGGCTTTGGGTGAGAAAAGATTTGGATATACGGGTATTCGGGTTAGAATTTTGAATTTGAAAGATGTAATGATGTGTGCTGATTGGATAGATAATGCGCATGTCAAAGGGGGATGCATATGCATTGAATATTGATGAGAATTGATAGACGTAACAGTTAGGGTTTGAAGAGTTACGTCTATCTGAGTGATGACGCTTGGGAAAACATACCTGCACAATAAATGTAGGGTTATATAATGGGTACCTGTACCGTGGATTGTAACAAAGTACTCTACGATCTGTTTACAAAATTCTCTGTATGTTTTGAAGAAGGTGAAGACTCGTAGGATGGTTTGTGAAGAACGAATTACTTAAGAAATGCAGAGGTTGAAGTTGAGATTTTTCGGGGACAAATCTTTAGTGGATCCTGTTCTTCCGTTTGTTCCTCCGACGTATAGATGGATGTCGACAGACGAAGCGGCTAAAGTAAGGGAGGAATTTTACTATAGATGGAGATTTCACCACGTTATTTTAGCTGGCAAGCAGCATTGGGCTTATCTCCGCATTCTTGTAAAGGACTAGGCTAGGGAGACAGATGCCGGGATAGGCGTAACTGTGAGGCAGTTGCGCTGATTTCTTGAATTACAATGGACTCGATGGTCGGGCCCTCTTCATCTCTACCAACTCTGCTGAGGTGGTGGTTTTAGAAGAGGTGGTGATGGTAGTGAAGGAGGGAGACGGACAGTAAAAGTCTTCTTCTATATGGTAGTGGAGGAGGAAGACCTCTAGTATGAAGAGTTGGCTCTAGCACTGAGTCTACAGCTTGCATAGTTTCCATTTGAAGTTTGACTAGTTTTCGACCAAACTCATGTGAGGGAAGCTTTTTGTTGTTTCCAATTTCTGCTTTGTATCAGGGTGTAAAATCACTAAAGCAGAACGAACTAAAGGACATAATGTGTCAGAGTACCTGAATGACCTGTTACTTGTAAATGCATTGGAAAACATGTTATCTATAAAGTGCATATTATTGAGTACTTGATAGACTTGCTATCTGTAAAAGCACTTGTAATCTGCTTCGACATGAATAAAATTTGTTATCCAATTTTTGTGTTGATATAAATATAGGATAACTCTTAGAAATTGAGCTCTATGATCTGAAGAATGTATGTAATGAAATGTATGAGTGCAAAAAGTACAAATACTTGTAATATTCAAACTGAGATATATATGTGAAAGTGGATGTCTAAGATGTAAATATGATTCGACCTGCATGTTAGAATTGTGGGAGTATTTTTTTTTCTTTTTTAAAATGTGGATTTGACCACAACGAGTAATGGAAATCTAGAAATAATATGTTTGACCTGAAAAGATTTGGAGCGATTGAGTTTGAGGGGAACTGATAAGATGAAATAATTCTCACAAGATCTTGGTGTTATTGATACGAGATAAAAGGATATTAGCACTTTCTGAGGGGATTCGGTACTAAAAATTATATAAATAACGTAAAAAGATCTCTAAATATGGGGGAAGAGATAGGAATGGTGCGCACTCGATCCAAGAGGATTCGTAGTGCTGCTGAAGGACGATTGGCCATAAAGATCATTGAAGTGCAGGAACGAATTTTTGGATTGTTGGGTTATGATGCTGAGTTGCCAGTGTAGGAGTGTTAGCTCGAAGGATTAGATTCAAGGGGTAGGGAACTTAAGTATGCCCGATTTTTCTTTAAGGGATTTTTTCGTGAACTTGTATGGGATCCTGTTGATTAAGAAGAGGTGGTTGGATTGATTACTGAGGTGGAGATCAAATTTTAGGATATGAAGATTTTTGGAGGTTGACCGGTTGGATGAGGTTCCCAGGTGACCAAGGCTGTCTCTGATGTAATTACATATGACAGAATAAGATTATTTTGAGTTTGAATAATCTGAAATAATTTGTTGAATAGATCCTTTATTTTTGTGAATGTTGTTTGTGACTGTTGGTAACAATGAATTTGAAAATATTTGAAACTCTGTTATTGTGGCTTTGGAAATGACGTCATAGTTACTATAAGAGTAGAAGAAGAAGCACGTACAGAAAAGCAAGGAGGTTCTAATTTTGTCTCTTGTGAAAAGTTGTGAAAACTCGATTGTGTGTAAAGTGTGATTAATTATGAGTAGGTCTAGGTCAGAGGGAGATTTGGAAAAAAGATATTAAAATAGATTAAAATATAAGAGAAGGGGTAATGATGGGAAGGCGTTTGCACTAAACAGGTGTAAGACATCTGACATGGATAGTAGAAGGGACGCCTTGGTTCTAAAACTGAGGACGGCTCGTGCGAGGCTCAATAGCTGCCAGCAGTTAGAGAGAAAAAATATAAATACTGCTTTATATTCGCCAAATAAACATTTTTCAATTTCAGAAAACTTGATGACCAGTGAGTGAGGAAGGAAAAAGAGAGGCAAAAATAGTGCTGAAACTTGTGGAGACTCAAGCAAGAGGGATCATCAGTCAATGTTTGAGAGAGTTGATGAATATGGGTCGCGAAGGTGGTTGTATAGGAGCGTGGTGAGGGAAAGATACGGCGATGCCTCTGATTCTCATTCTAATATAGGAGGTTAGTAGATATACGTGATATGTCTATGTGTTTTTGATGATCAATTTTGTATTTCTTGAAAAAGTGATAAATAACTATTTAAAGTAATCTATGAAAATCTGTTGTTATAAGAGATATGAAAGATATTTGATTATTGTTGACTTATATAAAATGAAGATAACAATAGATACTAGGACCTGTGTATTGGTCGATCGTGGGGAGTTTTGTTGAGGATAAAATCCGTTTTGGTAGTTTATATGAAGAATTCCCCTATAAGTGAGGCATCATCCTCTGGAAGGGCGACTAAGTCTGAGATTGAAGTATCCGGAGGTGAGGAAGAAGTAGGTGTTGATCAATTTCCAGGCTTCACTGGAAGATTGGTATCCTACCCTCCTCGTTTGGATGTATTTAGAGAGTTCTATAAAGCCAAAGCTTCTACAGAAGTTAGATGGGGGAACTATTTTGATTATACTGGTAGGCAATTTAAGAGTTGCACTGTAGCAATGGGTAAGGAATACTTTTACTTGCTAGCTGATTTGGAGAAGGAAAATTTGAGTAGGGGTTTAAATGAATTGATCTCTTTCGAGTACTTCGATGGGGATGTTTGGAACGAACTTTAAGAAAGTTTTCTGTGTTACCTGTCTCAGTTAGAGTATGGGTTAAGTCTTCCCCTTAGCAATCTGGCTAAAGGGATTATGAATCTTATCGGTACATGTCCCATTCAAATGAATGGGAATATGTGCGAGGTGATAAGTGTTTGTGAAGCTTTGAACTTATAGTGAGAGGAACAGGGTAGAAAGGGGAGGATTTCCTTTGATGATGTGCTGAAGTTTTATGGTGTAAAATTTTAGGCGCAAGTGGAGGGGCTTATTTTTGCATGAAGGCAACTCGACTTCGCTTCTTCAATCTGAACTCAGCAGGTCAAACTTAGAGCGATAATGTGATATGGGTGAAGAGTGACAACCTTCAGAGAGATGATGATGAACCCCTTAAACTTCTATTTAGAACTGTAAAATAATGTAAGTATAACAATGTATATTATATAAGATGGATAGTTGAAATCGTACGATGTTTGCTGATGTTAATGTTATGTGTATGACAGGTCCCAAAATATAGGTGGAGAGGAAAGAGTCATTCTAGGATAAAGTTGCTCTAGAGGAGAATGAGCTCAAGGCTGTATTAGAAGATTTTGGTATTAGCAGGAGGAAGCATGTTAACAGTAGAGTTGAGAAGGTTTTGAAATCTCAGTCGACAAGGCTGATGACGAGCGCTGACAGCAGCATAAAGAAAGGAACTGATGGGGAAAAGCAAGCTAGCTTGCTGAAGACCTCTGGAATGGACAAAGGATTACCTAAGTCCATTACGTCAAGAAAATTGGCTCAAACATTCCCCAAAAGGTAACTACTAAAGCGTATTGCTGCTGCTGGGGTTTTAAGATGTGGTGGAGCAGCAGAACAGGCAAAAAAGAGAAGGGTTGAATCTTCTGAAGTGTCTAGCGGGAAGGTCGTTGAAAACCGACCTGATGCGGAGGATGATTGGATATAGGTAGAGGAGAAGGCCAGATTGGCAGTTCTCTGCGGAGAAGAGGAGATGAGAAAAATAGTAGGTTCATATGCTCGAGTATTTATTTATGATGGATTTCGTATTATGATTCGAGCTAATAAATAAGGTCGATTAATTATTTTCTAGGTTGCTCAATTGAAGGGAAGAATATGCCTCGGGGTCGAGGATGAGAGAGCTGAGCTGAAAAGGAAGACAATCGAGCTCGAAAGGAATGTAGCTCGATTGATAAATGATTTAAGAAAGGAGGGGATATGGCCGGAGGCTCTGAAGGCTTCCCAAGTTGTAGAGATTAGTAGGCTACAAGATGAGGCTAGAGTAGACTTAGAGTAGGTGTGAGCTGAGCGTGACAGGCTTAGGCATCACCTTATGACCAAAGGATACTCTGAAGAGGAGGTGGATGCCATTAGGGCCGACACCTATGTGGAGGAAGAGGAAGAAGAGATTGAAGATGATGTCGCTGGGGTGATTGATGGGATGGATGGTATGTCTCCTCAGATGGCATGGAATAACCATGAAGATGACAATGAAAGTCCGAAGACAAAAACTGAGAAGGTAGGATAGTGTGATTGTACTATGACTGCATGAATATTTTGGGATGTTTGTAAACTTGTTAGACATATTTTGGATAGAATTCTGCTGGCTAAGTCACGTTTTGTAAACCTTGCTGTAGAAACTTAAGAACATACGCTTCAGAATAAAAGACTTAGAGGTTGAGCTTTCTAAGGAGAGAAAGACCTCAGTGTCCCTGCTATCTTCACAAGCGGAGCTGCAGGTTAGAATAGAGCAAGAAATTTTGATTCGTATGCTTCATTAGTATAGAGCTACAAAGTAATGAATAGAATGTAGAGACAAACCAACAACCCATTACCAATCAAAAGGCGAATGGTACTGGAATGGTGCTAGACATAAAAAGAATTTAGATTTTGGCATACTCAAGTATAGAGAATGCGTACCTTAGATTTATAAATATATGTTATGGAGCATCCATCCGAGATTTATACTTCGACCTTAAGTTCAGAAGTAGTTTCACACAATGAATGTTAAAACATAGATATCTCGTCAGAAAATGAGAAATGTAGTGATGGAGGTTCTAAATCGAAGTAATACAATATATTTGTAATGTACAGGTTGAATTGGAGATAGTTCGTCTACGCGAAGATGAAGCTCTCCAATGTAATCAGGAGTTTGTAGGGGAACTTGATTGGATGAAAGAGGTGAGTGAGGATAGGGAAGACCAACATGTGAAGGTGAACTTCAGGCTCATTGAGGCAACACAGATAGTCGTCTACCTAACTCGACAGATCAATGAGAAGGATGCCAAAATTCAGAAAGGGCAAAATTAGTTCGAGGAGTTAAAAGAACATGCAGCGAAACTCAAAAACTAGAATAACGCATTTGTTGGTATAGAGCAAAGAGGCAAACATGGCCCATTACCGTATATAGGTATTAGAAGGACCGGAGGAAAATTTAAATCGGTTGGTTCCTTGTTTGAGAAATGATCTGTCGAAAGAAAGGAATAATCAAGAACGCATTCGAACTTATTTGGCGAATAGCAGAAGCGAACTGGGGCGATTGAAAAAGAAACTAGTCGATAAAGATAATGACATAAAGGGAGCTCAAAATAATCTAACTACGTCTTAATTGGCAGCTGGGCAACTGACTACAACTTTTACTGCAAAGGATATGGAATTTCGGACAGTTCAACAAAGATGTAATGAGTTAAATGAAAGGGTGGCACACCTAAAGGCTGAATTGGGTCAGGTCAACTTGCGTGCAAGGAATGCTGAGGTCGGGAAGCACTCGAAGGGTAAGAAAAATGATGGGAAAATCTCACTTGTTCAAGGTGATGTTCTTAGCTTATCAGCTCGAATAAGGAAGTTGGAGGGGGATGTTACTCAGATTCAAGGGTATGTACGCAAAGGGGTCGGGCGTGTAAAATTTTTTTGGACATTGCTCTCACTAGGGAAAAAGAGTTAGAGAGTGTTATTAGATTGAAGGAGATTGTGATAAGGGACGAAATATAATTATTAAAGAAAATGCCAGATGTGGACGATCTGACGAAGAAAATTGAGACACTTCGTGCTCATGTTGTGGAATTGGAGGCAACTAATCGAGCTGAGTCAGTAAAAGTTGACAAAAAATTTGTAGAGAACATTGCCTTTATAGATTGGGTCGATAGAGAAATTATGAGTCAAAGGGCTAAGTACAAAAGGTTTGAATATCGCCTTTAGATGGCGGGGACGGCTTGGTCCAACTCAGTTGTAACTCAGGCCTTGCATTCAGACTTGCTGAGGTCTATGATTGCTTATTTTGTAGAAGAAGTTAAAAGAATTGAGTTAGAGAGAGATACCTTGCTTAACTGTATGTCAAAAAGGAAATATTTATGCCAGGTTAATATAGATAAAGGTGATTGTACTAGCTCCATGGGAAGGGATTTGGGCCCTCGAACTACTGAATTGATAGAGGAGGGCAGGACTGCTATAACAGCTCGAGCTCGAGAATTCATGGCTAGTCGACCTCCTGTTGTAGGGGTAGGCGAAGCTGACATCCCCACAACAGAAAAAATTGTATTGTAGTACTTGTATATAAACCTGAAAAAGAAATAATATGTATCGCAAACATGTTGATATATGAAAGCTAGTTTTAGCTTTGCTTTATCTTATGTTTGGTTAATATCTTCGATTGAAAACTGGTATCACCTTTATTTTAATCTAGGAGTTGAGTAGAGGCAGTTGATCAAGCATAACCTTGATCAAACCGATAGAATGTCGTAGACATATTGAAAGAGATAAAAACTAGTTTTACCTTTGCTTTTTCCTATATCTCGTTGAGTACTTTGATTGAAAACAAGTTCTACCTTGTTCAAACTGCAGAAGATTTAGTAGAGTCAGCCAAACCAAGTGTATTTTTTATTTAACTGGTATTATGTCGCAGAAATATTGAAAGAGATAAAGGCTATTATTACCTTTAATTTATCATATGTTTGGTAGAGTCCATTGATTGAAAACAAGTGCTACCTTGCTTTAATCGTAGGAGATTTGGAAGAGTCAGCCAAACCAAGTGTAGTCTTGATTTAACTGGAATGGTATCGCAAACATATTGAAAGAGATAAAAACTAGTATTATCTTTGATTTATCTTATGTCTGGTAGAGTCCATTGATTAAAAACAAGTGCTACCTTACTTTAATCGTAGGAGATTTAGTAGAGTTAGCAAAACCAAGTGTATTCTTGATTTAGCTGGAATGATGTCGATTGAAAGCTAGTATTATCTATGTTTTAATCTATGTATTGTCTATAAAGTAGAGATATGTTTGAAGAAAACTTATAAGTTTCAGTGATTTCAGAAAAAAGATGTACATTGTATGGAGATAAAAACCTCACTTTTGGAATGAAAGCGAGAAAATAAAAAAACGTAGTGAGAGATCTAACGTAAAATCATTTTTGCTGCCTAGTGTGTTCCGAGGGCTCGAGATGTGGACGCCTTCTTCTGTCATGAGGTAGCATGATCCTAGGCCTGAGTGACATCTGAGAAGGAATGGACCCTCCCAATTGTCTGTTAGATTCCCAACATGAGACTCTTTGTGGTGTTGAGGTATTTCTCTGATGAAGAGATCATTGATTTTGAAAGTACGGCTTTTGACTCGATTGTTGTACGAACTAGCTAGCATATGATGATATCAACCTAGGTTAGCGATGGCGCATTTCTTAGTTTCATCGATCCAACTGAGGTTACAGACCAATTCAAACTCATTTTCCTCGTCAGTTAGCTCGTGATCTTTGACTGGGTGATGATATTCAGAAGAAAGGATGGCATCAGTGCCATAGGCAAGGTGGAATGTAGTGCAGCCTGTCGACTGTCGCAGAGTGGAACGATATGCATATATGATATAAAGGAGCTCGCGAACCCAATTCCCTTTTTTCTGAGAGTGTAGGCTTTTTTTGAGTTCATCTACGATGGTTTTGTTGGTAATTTTGGCTTGGCCATTGCCCTAAGGGTAGTAGAGATTGGATGGTGAGTAAATGATGTTGTGTTGGTTGAGGAAAGCTATGACCTATTCTCTAATAAATTGGGGCCCAATATCAATATGAATTAGGTGAGGGCACCCAAGCCGAGTGATGATGAGTTCCCAGATAAAAGATATGACATCATCTTCTCTGGTTCGACAGGGTGAAACTGCTTCTACCTATTTTGTAAAATAATCGGTAGCTACGAGGAGGTGGCGACGGTTACCTGGAGAATTAGGAAATTCGCCGTCTAGGTCGAGTGCCCATCTTTTAAATGGCCAAAACACCTTTCTTGCATGGAGTTTGAGTGCAGGGGCGCGTATCATCTTTTAATATTGCTGATATGCATGACATTTGCGTGAGTACTCTTCTGCTTACATGCGCATGCCGGGCCAGAATACTCCTTATGTAATGGCCCTATTTGCTAGTGATCGACCTGCGGTATGAGAGCCACAAGTCCCTTCATGAAAATTACGGAGCATCTCATCCGCTTTCTGTTTGTAGAAGCTCTTATGGAAAGGCCCCGTGACTGAACGGCGGTATAAGGTACCATTTTGATTGGTGCGGCGCATTGGGTTTTCTATCAACTGTCAGTGTTCCTTTGGATCTGCAGGAAGTAGTCATTCACATTTGTTGTTGAAGCCGAGATAAACTAAGAAAGGCTATCGCCAATCATCGTCACCCCCTTTATCGCCCCCAGTGTTGATCGTTCATACAAAACTACGATCAATGCTGGTGGTTGAAATCACTTCGATCTGGAGATATCGAGCTTCCATTCCCAGAACCCCGACTAGATATGCCAAGGAATCGGCATGTCTGTTTTCACCTTAAGGAAGATAATCGAGAGTTTTTTGCGCAAACTTGCTCATCCTATCTGCGACGAGGGCTACGTATTCGATCATCTTGTCATTCTTCTTATATTACTCAGAGTAATGGTATACGATGAGTAGTGAATCTGTGTAAATGGAGAGTTCGGGGACGTCGAACTCGAGTGTATGGTCGAGTCTGTAAATGAGAGCTTTGTACTCGGTGACATTATTTGAGGCCTCAAAATCCAAGCAGATTGATTTCTCAATTCAGTCGTTAGAATTAGTAATCAATGCGATTCCAATTCCTGACCCTGCAAGATCTGTTGATCAATCTGTAAGAAGTCTCCATCCCTTCTTTGTAATCCATTCAGCTTGCTCGTCAAATACTTTGCGGGGAGGATATTTTGTAGCATCCTCTAAAAGGTTAGGACCGTGCTCCTCCCACTTGAGATCTTCCACTGGAAATTTTGTGAGGAAATCTACCATGGCCTGCCCTTTGTCCGAATGAAGTTATTCAAACCTGATATCATCTTTTCCCAAGCTGACTGACAATTGTTACACTCTTCTTAATTTTTTTTTCTTGGATAGAACTTCCCAAAGTGGGTAGTTTGCCAGACTCTGACTGAATGAGCTTGGAAGTAGTATTTGAGCTTTTGTGACGTATAAATAAGAGTGAGAAGAAGTTTCTCGATTTTAGAGTACCTCATTTCTGCTGGAGTGAGGGTTTTCCTAATGAAATAGACTAGCTTCTCAATTTTCCCTTCAAGTTAAATGAGAACAGAGCTGAGTGAAGTATCTACAACTTTGAGGTAGATAATCAGTTCCTCATTATCTATCGGGGTGTTCTTTATGGGAGACTTCCCCAAATAGGTTTTGAGATCCTAAAAAGTTGTCTCCCATTCTGATGTCCATTAAACCTCTGCATTTGGCTGAACTTTTCCTCGTATGGTATAACAACGAAGTAATAGGAACAGCTAACGACAGCGGTCTAAAGATTTTAAAACAAAATGGTTAATAGCGGAAATCTTGCCGGCAAGCTTCTAAACATCTTTTGTTGTTATTGGAAATGGCATGTCGAGGAGAGCCTGAATCTGATCTGGATCGGCCTCAATCCCCTTCGTGCCGATGAGGTGGCCTAGAAATCGACCTCAATGCACTCTGAATTGATACTTATCAGGATTGAGACGCATCCCGTAAGATTGAAGTATGTTGAAAATTGTGTTGAGATCTGAAATATGATTGATGGACTGTACGCTCTTGCACAAAGATCGTCAATATTGACTTCCACAACTTTCCCGAGATGTACTTTGAACATAGTAGTCATCAATCATTGATAAGTTGCACCTGTATTCTTGAGTCTGAAGGGCATGACTTTGTAGTAATAAAGTCCTCTTTCAGTGATGAAAGTGGTATTATCTTGATCTTCATCCAAGAGTTAAATCTGATTATATCCTGAAGCAGCGTCCATCATAGATAGAAGTTCATGGCCTGCTGTAGAATCAAGGATCTGATGAATGTTGGGATGAGGAAAACTATCCCTTGGAGTATGTTTGTTGATATTGGTAAAATCTACACAAATGTAAACCTTTCCATTCTTTTATGGGATAGCAACAATGTTGGATATCCAATCTGGATACTTGGCTTCTCGAATGAATCCCACTTTGATTAATTTCTCGATCTCCATGTTAACTTCATCTCGAAGTCGTGATGATAGGCATCACTATTTCTGTTTGACTACGATGACATTGATGTTGATTGCCAATTTGTGACATGCCTTGGCCGAATCGGCCCCAGGCATTTCTTCCAAAGACCACGCAAAAGCGTCTTTATTTAGTCGTAAGAACTGAATGAGAGTGCCTTTTTCATGTTGAACCAGCTTAGTACCGATGAAAGTACCTCTGCTTGGTCCATCAATGTTGATGTATTTGGTGGGCTCCTTCATGAACGGCTGATCATTGGGGTGATCAACTTTCTGTAATTGTTATGCAGCATATTTGTTGGAGGTATCGAGAATTTCATAAACAGTATTTTTACAAGCTCAAGAAAGCTTTTGACTACCCCTGATTTCATTGATACCATCGTCGTATTGGAAGCAGAGTGCTTGATGATAGGTAGAAGCGATTGCTTCCATATTATGAATCCAACAACGAGCCATAATCTCCATATAATGAGATTTGGCATTGATCACATAGAAGACGACGTCGATGGTGGCTAATCCTGTAGTAATAGGTAAGATGATCTTCCCTACTCTCCCTTCATTAAAACCATTGAATCCACCAATATCGGTGCCGCTTTGAGTAACTTAATTGGTCAATCCTATTTGGTCGATAGTGCTCTTAAAGAGGATCTTAATACCGCTGCCAGTATCGATCATCATTGTGTGCATGACAAATTTTTTTATCTTGACCATTATGACTAACGTATCATGATGTATAAATTTGACATGGCTAGTATCGCAATCTTTGAATGATATTCTGAAGCGGTGATTGCTCGACACAGGCAGAAGCTTGATTCTTTATCTTGAGGTGTGTGATCGTAACATTCTGACAATCTCTTGCGCTTAAATCTATTTGAGATGGTGATCAGATTGATCTCGATTATTTTCCTGTGGTGCATATGGTAAAGATGTATCTGCTTAGCTTGATCTTCGGCCTGGACAACTTCAAGTTGCTTCTTATAGCTGCCATCCTTGTATGATTCCAGGTCGATAATATATTCGACCATCCATCCCTCCTTGAAAATGTATTTAAGAAACCTCTTTAAAGTATAGCAATTTTCAGTAGAATGATGTTTTACCTTATGGTGCATGCAGTACGGTCGAATCTCAATTGGTTCCAATGGTTGAGAGAGATGGTAGAGCTAATCCTTTGTGAGGACTGGAAAAAATGTTGAGATTCGAACATTCATCTTTTGAAGGACCGGTTTGACTTGTGATTCAATTCTCTGAGGGATGCCGGTGTTTCCTTTGGCGTATTTTGGGTAACCCTGATCCTCCTTAGGTTCTGTATTTCAATCTGTAGAGGGACCTTTCGTGCTAACAACATATTTAGTAGATTTATTGTTTTTAAAAATTATCCTTTCCAGGTCAACGTAATTATTGACCTTGGTGATCATATCCTCAAAGGTCGCAAGTTTGTTGAGAAAGAGGTGCTCCTTGGCTTTGCATTCCAGGTGGAGTGTGTTGGTAAAAGCATTAACCGCAGTTTATTGATCAAGATTGTCCACATTTAGTGTGAGCTCCATGAACTTCTTTGTGAATGCCTCGGAGCTTCTCTCCATTCGATTGTTTGAGACTAATAAGAGAATACAAATTTTCTTCATTGTCTCTGTTGTGAGCACATGTCTTGATAAATTGTTTCAGCAGCTGGTCGAATGTGTATATGGAGTCTTTAGGCAGAGAATGGAACTAATGTAGTGTTTCCTCTTGCAGACTTTTGGCAAATAGTCGGCAGAGAATGTGGTTGAAATTAGAGTACAACCCTAATGAATCACGGTATTGCTGAATGTGATCATTGGGATTGGTACCCTTGTATTTGTTAATTTTCAGAGTATGGAAACCTTTCGGAATATCCATATCGAATAGTTCTTTAACAATTGGACTTCCTTGTAGCTTTGTAAGATTGCTGGTAGTGCCCAAAACTTGTGCTTCGATCAACTCCTTAATTCGCTGGTCCATATGCTCTGGCGTAACATAGTGACGGATTTGTTAAGAGGTTTTTACAAGGAGGTTGCGGATAATGAGTATCGGAACCTTCCTCAAAGGATCTCGTGCTACAACTCAAGGCGGAGGTCGTTGTTCTTCCTCTTGGTGGATTGAACATCGACGACCTCGACTGATTTCAGATTTAATTCCCCTCCCCCCCCCAAATGAATGGATGGTTGAGGTTCATTTCGAATATGTTAATAAATTTCCTTGCTGGTGGCACCTTGAGGTCCCAATCTTACCCGTGCAGAAATCTGAGAGGCTTCTGGATCACGATCTCATGTCGGAGGAGCCTGCTGAATATTCTACAGAGCTTGCAAGGCAGTTTGCATTGTTGTTATTTGACCTTCGTGTCATTTGAGCACTATTAAACGAGCTTGTCATTTGGCCTCAAGCTCTTTCTTACGAGGCTCTCGGTCGCGAGTTAGTTGTTGTTCGAGCTTGTTGTGCTTCCCCATTTCAGTGTTGAGATTCGCTCGGGGCTCTGAAAGTTGTTCCAGCTCGATTGAGTGGTCGAGCTGAACTCCGGTAGTTGGCCGCCAGGATGTGACCGTGATTGAAATGTTGCGGTAGAGTGATTGAATATCTTAGGATACCGTAAAAAGATTTTCTTTCCCACAGACAGTGCCAAATGTAATGGCCAAATTCCGTGAGCTCGACGTGGCCTAAAATTAGTCCTTACACCATTGTACTTGTAGCTACAATTTAATAAACAAGAAATGACATAGGTATTTTACGTGGAAAACCTATGAATAGGTTAAAAACCACGACCTCGTGTTGAGGGTTTTGTAATAGTGGCTTTTATTGCTTGAGACTGATGATATCTTATTACAAGCTATTTCTAATCTTAGAAATGTTTAATCTTGTGAATAAGAAGTTTGGAGTGATGAGAAAATTAGAAGATATAATCTTTCTACTGATTTCCCGCATATTCTTCTGGTCCCTGTCTCCTCTGGATCTCTTTTTTATAGGCCTCTTACGCAGTTCTTCATCGTGCTGGAGGGCGTTCTCCGAACAATGTGACTAGTGGTTGTTGACTGAGTAACTATTGAGTTCATGAAAAATAGGTTATTTTTACTTGTTTAGGTTTTTCAGTTTAAGCTTGTCCTACGTTTTAGATCAATTCATGGAGTATGTGGCCATGTTGACAAGAGAAGTTGTATGGAGAATGCATGAGCCTAATGTGGAGGTAATTTAAACTGGGGACAACTCAATTTTTGGTAAGATCGAGGGATAGGCCCCTACAACTGCCACAATGCTACTAAATGCCACTGCCCCAGTAATACTACCTGCCACTGCCACAGTGCTACCACATATCACGACATGTCAACATGTGGGGTCTACCTACCACATGACCATGCCACGTCAACATGTAGGGGAGTCCACACATGTCGCGTATCCAAACAATTTTAGCTTGTGGAGGGTCCATACATGCTACGTATCCCTACCTCATCAGAAAATATAGACCCCCCATGTGGGCCCTGCTACGTCATCTCCAAGTGGGTTCTACATGCCATATGTTGATAGTGAACATTACCACATGAGCACTATGGGCCCCACCTCCCGGCCACATCACCAAATATGATCTGGTCCAAGTTTGATTTAACTAGGTCAGATTTTCAAAAATTGGATATGGATCGGGTCTAAAACCTTAGATGACATCAGCATATATAATAAAAAAAACTAAGGGTCTGATGACATCATCGTAACCTAATCCCCTGTCAAATCATGATTTTTGGCCGTGAATTGCCTATGTTTAATGCCAATTTCTCCTTGACAGGGATATCTCCTTGTAGAATGTAATTTACCACCATGATCGTCATAAAGTTGGCTTTGCAGCAATTATACTAACACTTCAAATTAATCGCTAAAAATAGGTTTTTATTCGTAAAAAAAATATGGTATTAATGTATATGCTTAGATCTTCATATCCTATACATGAGATTACCAAATTTATACCCAAAAAATGAATTTGAGGAAAAATTACCTCTCCGCAACACAATTTTTTTTCCTAAACAACGTTTTTTAGGATAGATTTTTCTTCCTTGATCTACTAGCTCTTGATTCACGATACTAATAACGTGTTGGATACCAAGCTAATCTACTTAAGCAATCTCACATAAATTTCTCTCTCTAAAACACTCCCCATAAAACCCCTATTTATATAGGATTCTTAGGAGTCCAGTGGGGACACCCCAGCCCAGTTGAGTTCATACTGTAGGTCTGATCCAACTCCTAACAACTACCACATTTATCATGGCCGCACTATTTCCATCAATCTCAACTAACTCCTAACAACTACCACATTTATCATGGCCTCACCATCTCTATCAATCTCAACTGGGATGACTTTTGGTAAGGTATTGTTCACATCAATTTCAACACAAGCCTATGCATAGTTTACCCTTGATCTCTCTTCTGTTACATTGTCTAGTTTTAAAGAAATCCCCACCATATTGGTAATCAAACCAATCCCATCTGAGTTTCACATATATGTAGGAATCTTCCTTAGCACCCCCCATATACTATATTGTGGATAATTGCATCACTCTTAATCTCTAAGCTCCAAGGCCTAATGATGAAAATTATGTTGGCAAAATGAACAAACCCCACTTCCAGAGCTTTGTTACTATCATCTTCATTGGAAAATTTATAGAAAAATAGGTTATTATCCTGAAGCTTTATCACAAAATCTCCTTTAGGGCTCAAAATCCTAGTTAAAAAGTCCATAACAAACATAAAATCCAATCTCCTCTTAATAAAGGTGCCTACTATATATTGCTCATATTCCTTAATACTATGCTCAAAATTCTTAGTATCAACTTTAACTTTGAGCTTGCCATTAACATCTACTGGAGGGGCATATTCAATTTTTGTGTTGCCCTTAATCTTTAAGCCCAATTGAGAGAAGGGACATATGGAGTACCCACTAAGTTAGACAACAGTAGAAATTCTTCAACTGCTATTTCAATTCCCTTTGTATGATCAACAATATTGTTTGTAGCAACCTCACCTTCATTACCATTGACTGTTTCCCCATCCACGGACCATGTCTTTTGTACTTGATTGTCATCGAGCGAAGTATCATTAGCCTTGCTACTATCTTTAACAAGGCTCTTAGGTCCCATTGCATTAACCTCACTAACTAGGTTATTTACATTTGACTGTTAAGGATTGAGTCATCATTAACCCAGTTCCTGCCATCCCTTGTTGACTTAAACACTCCCTCATTTGCCTTTTGAGCCTCAATGATAAATTATACCATTTTTACTTCATCTAGTGATGGATCTAAGCCATCCCTAATTTGGGCTTTCCCGGTAGCCATTAGCGCTAAATTAACAGATGGAGAATTATATTATACTATAGGTCGACCCCTTGTGGATCTAGTTATAAGAGGAAACATTCGTTCACTCTCATGATATACCTCCTTTTGAGTCACAGGGGTACTAGATTTAGGTGAGCCCCTTGAATTAGATGATGATCTTCTCCCTCCTCATCCCCCGGGATCTCCAGCCATGGCCGAAGAAAGGAAACCTTGAGTTTCCTGAAATAGGCAATGGCTAATAGAGAGACCAAGTTTAACTAAAATAAACTTCCTAAAATAGAAAAGAGCATCCCAATAATTTCCTCGAGAACTGCATTACAAATTAATTCGTGACTAGGATTAAATCTGTGTTAAAAGGCCATAATGCCCTTAGTACCACCACATATAATCCCTCTTGACCGCTGCAGAGCTAAAAGTTCAACATCTAAATAAATCTACTTGATTTTTTTTTTGAAAACTTATAATGTAATATAATTTTAAATGTAAAGTGGGCGGCAACCAGCTAGATGATGCCAACGCTTAGTTGGCTCAAATGCGAGACACATTCACCCCGGCCGAAGATCGTTATGCACAACTATTGTGCCATGAACAAGAAAATCAACGTAAAGGGCTCTAGGAAGAGTGCGATCGACGAAAAGAAGGGACTACTAAAAACAATAGATAAATGGAAGACATGCATAAGTAATCTCCAAGACGATTGACAGGTCGAGGACCAAAACAGTGCCATATGACCAATACATTCGAGGATATCAATTTGGGACTGACTAGGGCCATGCCCACAACAACAGCGAGCATCAATGCATATTGGCACAACCAAACCACCACCACTCTCGCAAGCATCTATCCACTTTGGAGTCGATGCCTTCGAGGGATCGAGGAGCTCTACTCTACGCTCAGCCCTAGAAATCGGCAAGGAAAATAAATTGGAGAGCACAAACCCCATCATGTACCTTACCAAGTGAAACCTATGAAGTCACCCTATCGAGCTACATACGTCACAAAATAGAGCTCAATCGAAGAATACGCGAAGCTATCAACATCAGCTCCACCCCTATTCCCAATTCTTGAAGTTTAGTGAATAACCTAATCTGGAATGATCTGCCCAATAACGAGGTTCCACCAAACTTTCACGTAGCCAAAATTCGTAAATAAAAGAACATCGACCCAGAATCTCATATCCACGAGTTCCAAAATTCCCTAAGCCTCTTTGATAGTCCTTTAAAATGGTACCACAGCCTGCATAATGGCTTGATCCATAGCTTTGAAGACTTATCTAAACTATTTATAGGCAATTTTGAACACAACAAATATAGGGAAGTACGAGTCAACTCTTTGTTTAATATTAGGCAGTCTCCAGGTGAAACGCTCAAAAATTGCACCAAACGCTTCCCCAATAAGTCTAGAAAGGTTGGAAACCTTGATTCCTTGATTGTCATTCTTACATAATCCAATGCATTTACAAGCAAAGAAAAGTCAAAGAATACATCATGCTACACCAACCCTCTTCCTTCGAAGAAATGCTTATCAAAGTCAACGGGTAGATAGAATTTGAAAGAATTCAAGGAAACAGCCGACAAATACTTCAACACTCCTCTCAGCCTACCAAGCCCAAGGCAATTATTATACTAGTCCACACCGACGAGGACTCAAGAAAATGACCAAATCAAGATCAATAGGTCTATCGATCGCGTATGAGGCTTCCCATACTTGTCCTGCCAAAGCTCAAGGTTATACTCGAACAAATATATCATCTCATCTAAGCCAACCAATCTGGAGAGTCCCCCCAACAAATTGAGTTTAAACTAGAAGAACCCTATACCCTCAACCTCAAATGAAAAAATCATTCAACGAAAAGATGCAATGCTCTCAAGATAACATTGGAACTAATTTACATGGAATATAGAATGCACGAGTATGTAGTCGATTTCCTGGGTTACCTTGATGGATCATACCTTAAACCCCAACAAACACAAAATGATGGCGATAAGGAATTACACATCAACCAAACCCAAATGATTGAAGTCTACAATCATGATGGTGGTCAAGCCACTAGTAAGAAAAAGAGAGTTAAAGACTACGTTAAGTTGACCTACGGGCAAAAATTGCTCACCCTTCTACCCGAGTTTATTAAGAACCCTCGACTAGTTGGTATCTCTTTCAGTGGCTATAATTTTTTACATGTTTGTTTCCGGCATTCCGACCCCTTAATCATCAAAATCAAAGTTGAGAACGCCATATTTCACACTATGTTGGTCAACACAGGAAGCATAGCTGGCATATTTTTCCTCGCAATTGTTAAGGACATGAAAATGGAAGATTGCATTATTCCAGCTAATGTTGAACTTAAAGGTCTCAATGGGTCTACAAAAGTAGTTGTGGGCACACTTTGAATGTTGATTACCCCAGGTCCTGTTGTCCTACAAGTCAATTTTTCTGTGGTCTAATAAAAATCATAATACCAGGGTATTGATGGTCGAGAATAGTTGCACGTGATGAAAGCCATCCCTTCCAGTTACCACCAGGTACTTCGATTCTCAACGAAAGATGGTATGTATAACATGAATGGGTCACAACGTCTATCCTGTTCATGTGAACACCCAAAAATTGAAATGTCTCACAAGTTGATAAAGGCTTAGCAACTACTAATCATGGGGGCTGCTTGGGATGGCGACGACCATATGAAGAAACCCCCAGTAGAATCGGTAGCCTACGTCGTGTTAGATGGGGCTAATCAAAGTACCTAAATAAGGGTGAAAAAGCTACCCTAATAAATTTTCTTAAAATAAACAAAGATGTATTCGTATGAACCTTCACCGAAATGTCAAGCATCGACCCTCACCTCGTATGTCATAAACTAGACCTGGTCGACAATGCCATAAAATTCAAACAAAAAAAGGAATTCTATCCCCAAAGTAATACCATGCAGTTCATACCGAGATCGAGAAAATCATAAACGCTAGATTTATTTATGAAACTAAGTACCCTAAGTGGATCTCCAACACCGTTGCTGTTCCTAAAAAGATTGGCAAGATCTGCGTCTGCGTCAACTTCATCAAACTCAACAAGAGAACCCCCAAATACAGTTTCCCATTACCCAAAATTAAAAGAATCCCCGACTCCATAGTAGGACATGAAAGGTTTTCCATGACGGATGCAATATCTGGTTACATCCAGCAGTTCCTGCTCACAGCAACCGTCCAGAACAAGTCAACTTTCATAGCAGGGCGAGGAATCTATTGTAATAATGTCATGCTGTTTGAACTATAAAATGCGGGGGCGACCTACTAGTGGCATGTAACAAAGATGTTTAATCCCCTACTCAGAACCAAGGTTAAAGAGTTTGAGGAAGGAATCACACATCAATGATCTTACCCAGGTTTTTCATACCCTTCGATCCTATAACATGGATCTAAACCCTAAAATATGCCAGTTCAGTATAACTTCAGTTAAATTCTTGGGAAATTTGATTAGCAAACAAGGAATAGAGATCAACCCTTAACAAATTTGCGCTTTTATCGACATGCGATCCCCATGCAATAAGGACATATAAAAGTTAGTAGGAAAGATTGCCGTAATAAATTATTTTATCTCAAAATATTCAGATTGATGTAAGTGGCTTTTCTCCCTCTTCAAGATCGAATCAATCAAGAACTGTAACAAAAAGAACCCGGACATCTAGTAAACACCAGAGTGCAAACTAGATTTCCAAGAACTAAAGATATACCTAGGTCGATCAGCTGTCATGTGCAGACTAATATAGGGAAAATCATTATCGATTAATTTGGCCGCCACTGAAGACTCAATAAGCCCAGTCCTAATTAGGATCGATGACAACCTCAAAAAGCAAATATATTATTTCAATAAAATCCTTACTCCTGTCGAGACAGGATATACAAAGTTAGTTAAACTGCTACTCAACCTCATTTATACCCCGAGAAAGCTAAATCCATACTTTCATGCTCACAAGATCAACGTCATAACAAGCTACCCACTCCAAGAAGTTCTAACTAAGCAGGAGAAATTGAGAAGATTACAATAGTGGTTTGTGTTTTATGGCGAGTATGATATTTCCTTTGAGAAAAAAGTATTAGAAAAACTGACAGGCAGTAGCAGATTTCTTGGCCAATTTCCCAATTGAAGACTTCGAATGGGAGGAGTACAATGAATAAATTTTGGAAGATAGACTAGAAACCCTCGACCCCTTGAGCCTTAACATAGGGTGTCAACTATTCACAGACGGGTCAGCAGGACCAAACAGCTCAGGAATAGGGGTAGTTTTGGTTACACCTTCGAATGAACGAATCAAGAAGGAAATCAAATTAGGTTTTAAATACACTATCAATGAGGTAGAGTATGAACCCTGATACATGGGCTCGATATGGCTTCTAGTTTGGGGATACCTCAACTCTCGGTTTTCACCGATTCTCAGTTGGCCGAGAGATATTATTCTAGGGAAAAAATACTAACAGACGAATGATCGACTACGCTCAGTCTATCCGAGATCGAATTGATAAGTTACCATAAAAGTTGACCATTAGTCATTAACTACGCGGAGAGAGCTGACACGCAGATGGGTTGGCTTATATAGCGGCTATGCTTGGTCGATGTAGTCAACCATTGTTGTATTGACCATTTGCAAGTCAGCAATGTTCACATAGCCATCATGGTAGTCAACGCCAAGGATTGGCGAATACCATTCGCATTGTATTTTAACAGCAATATCCTCCCCGACGATCTCAAGGAGTGATGCTTCCTCCTCGACAATTAGAAAATGTACTCAGTTTTGTATGGCAAACTTCACAAGAATACAACAAACATAGTCTACCTATACTGTCTATCCAATACCGATGCCCAAGACACCTTAAAAGGGCTTCACGAGTAAAGGTGCGGGTCATACACAGTAGGTAGATCATTGCCAAGTTGAGCTATCACGCAAGGACTAGTTTACCCTTGTATGAGACAGCAATCTGAAGAGTATGATTGAGGGTTTGACAAGTGTTAGTATCATGCACATGATATTAGAAGCCCCTCTCACGACTTGCACTATAGTCAGCTCTTTTGGCCCTTTAAGAGATCGGCAGTCGACCAAATCAGACCTTTTCCTAGGGCAGTAGGAAAGAGATAGCATGTTTTGGTCACTACAGACTACTTCATTAAGTGAGGTGAAGCGGTCCCATTATGTAGAACTTGGGAACATGAGGTCATCTATTTCCTCAAGAAGAACATTATCCCATGCTTTTATTGCCCACACATGATTCGTTATGACAACGTTCCTCAGTTTGTTCAAGCCAAGGCCCGCAATTTTCTAAAAATTCACAACATGATCCTCTCACCTTCGACACTGTACTACCCACAGTGCAATGGTCAGCTTGAAGCCATTAATAAAACAATCGCATATAGCCTAAAGAGGCGTGTCAATGATGAGAAAGGTTGATGGGCACAAGAACTGCAACATATCCTTTGGGAATATCAAATGACCCCAATAAATTTAATTGGTTGCCCTCCCATTTTACTATCATATAGGATTGAGGCAATGTTACCAACATAGTTCCAAGCTCCCACTTGCAATCCAGAGATACCCGATGAAGAAAATGAGTATTAGTTAGCATGCAACATCAAGTAGATCAAGAAAATACGCGATCAGGCCATCGTAAATCCTGGTTGATATTATTATTCCCTGCAAATGTCTTAGAACAATAGGACTTAACCAAGAGTGTGTTTGAAATTAGGGACTTAGTCCTCATACGTGTAGCCCCATCCAGAAGGGCAGGGAATGTAGTTAAATTAGCAAATTCATGGGAAGGCCTGTACATTGTCAATAACAAGCCAGCAAATTGGCCATACTTCCTAATGACTAAGGACGATGAACCTCTAACTCATCCGCTGAATACAATTTGCCTAATGGAGTACCATTGATAGTATAACCAAAGTAATGCATTTTGTACTAGGAACTTTATCAAAGAAAGCTTTTTCCAGCTATCCAAGTTCAACATATACTTACAAAATACTAAAAACCCAAGTATTGGATTTAGTTAGTCAACTTGAATCATACCTAGGGGCGAGCTCGATAATCAAGCCACATATATGCTTACAAAATACAAAAACCCCAATTATTGGATGTAGAAGCCTAATCGTATCCTTTCAGTGCTAGTTGAACATTCGAAGGCTAAATCGAGGCCTACCGAGGCTCAATAGAGGCAACATTGAATTCCACGAAGCCATCCGAGATTAATCGAATACTCGAGTACTTGAATGCATCATCAAAGTAGGCCAAAGCCAAAGACTCGGTCAACTTTAAATCCAGAATGACTTTGACCATAATAATGCATGGTTAAAGGCAGACACATTTGGCAACTTGCTTACCAGACAGAATAGTAGAAATAAACTGCTAGACAGTTACAGTGCCAGAACCAACTTCTCGTACAGGACAGCTGCCCCAAGGGATATATATGTAATCTGACTTCACATAGTGACTCACCCTTTTCTATCTCCTATAAATAAAAAAGAGAAAATACTATAGAGGGGTTAGAAAAACTTTGCCTTAAAACCTTCCCAACATTACCTTCGAGTACCCGGCAACCTTCACTCAACTTGAACTGTCGACTAATTTAATATTTATGCAATCTTCTAATCAAATCTTCGTCAGAGGTCACGGAGAACCCCTGTTCAAGGACTCCACGCAAGTATGTTAGTGCAGTGATCTAGTTTATTATTGCCATATATATTTGCCAAAGCCCCTAGAAGAAGGTAACACTCAAGGTATAAGAGAAGAGCCTCCCCTCTATAAAATTGTACTCTTACATTTGGCGCTGTCTGTGCTATACCCACCTTTTACCAATAATTTTTTTTCATTCCCCTTTTAGCCATACTCTATGGCCCCAACCATTCATTCAACTTTCGCCATTACAGTAACTTCGCCGATGGCATAGTAGTCCAACTTGCCCTCATTAGCCAATAATTCACTCAAGTCGAGGAGTGCCAGAATAACCAATTGTGCATTGAGCAAGAGGATCGCCGACAAGAACTTAAGACGGAATGGCAGAGCCGTTTAGACGATAACGATAGACAACATCGAGTACTGAATGAACTGTGCCATACAGTTCGCCAACTTCAACATGTTCAATCACAAGACACTGTTATGCATTCGCGAGTACCCGCCCCTCCCACATTACAGCCTGCACATGACTTGTGCCCCACCACCAAATCGAGGTCCCCCCCGGTCCACCTTGGTGTTGAGGGTGCCCCCACTGCCATACCCACTGGCTTGATCCATCTTGGTGTCCCCACCACATAGGATTTATCAGACTCTACCCTTTGAACTCCTTGCCACCCCACACGGTGCCCTGCTCGGGAGTGCCTCAGAGAATGCAGCACTGAACATACCCCTAACCCGTGACCTTAGCATTCTTGACCCCAGCATTCTCCCCCTCGACCTACTTACCCCACATAGTAGGAAATCGATCAAAAAATTCATGCTGCCATTTGCATCAACGCGAGCCCAACCTCAAACTAGTACAATCGATTAAATAACCACATTTGCCCAAAGCTCCTCGCCGTCGAGGTGCCTCTTAACTTCCAAACACCTAAAATCTACAAAATCCGCAATACGGACCCACAATCTCATGTCCTCGAGTTTTAAAATGCTCTCAGCCTGTATCCTACAGTTGATCATATCTTGTGTGATATGTTTCCTACCAGTCTAACTAATAGCCCTCTCAAATAGTACCACAACCTTCCTAATAGCTCTATTCGAGGTTCGAGCAACTTTTAAACCATTTCATCTCCTATTACGCCTTTAATAAAGATCGTAAGGTCTGGGTAGATGCCATTTTCAACTTCTGCAAATCACCCACTGAAACGCTTGAAATCTTCACAAAGTATTTTCTCGATGAATTTCACAAAGTCGAAACCCTCGATTGCGCAAACGCCATCCTCGCCTACTCCAACACCCTACCTGACCATAGTCATGTAAGGAGTATATCGTGCTTCAAAGGCCATGAACCCTCAGGAGATTCTATCCAAGGTCAGCGGATAAATCGACCTCAAACGTCTCTACGAATCTAATCGCCGAAGACATGCCTCAACCACCAACCTCAGCAAACCTCGATCATTGAGTACACCAATGGTGGCTCCTGTTTCCCAAGAGAACGACAGACGCAAATGCCTCCACTACGATGCTCAGTCTTCCCAACCCTGTAAAAAATGATCCATGCTCATTCTACCGAAACTCACTGCTCCTATCAGCACCCTTCTCACACTCATCCTGGCCGATCCTATTTGGCGCACTTCTTTCCCCATCGAGGTTAGAAAGGATGAGCCCTACTGCCAAAACCATAAATGCAATTACCACCCAAAAAACATGTGTTATGCTTTGCAACATGCACTTAAAATGATTCTTAAAGCCGGTTGCCTACACTACTATGCTGTCGACCTTCCTGGCTATCTCGACGGGTCGAAGCTCAAGTCTCAATCTACTCCAAATACCGACCCAACCGAGGTACATATCTTTCTACTCTAGCTAATTGATGTAAATAACATCGACATCGGCCATACATGAAATAAACACAAACGAGTTGAAAAATGCTGTAAGCTTACCTATAAACAGAAACTCCCCGTCCTTCTGCTCGAATCAAGCCACCACCCCAGAACCGAAGTTATATCCTTTATCAATTGCGACACTTTTCATGTCCGATTCCCCAATTCAGACACCTTGGTCATTAGAATTCAGGTAGAGCATCTCGTCCTCCATACAATACTCATCGATACGGGCAGTACAGCAGACGTACTCTATCTTCAAACTGTCTATACTATATAAAAATCAAATCTCATTACACAAGCCAACGTCGAACTTAAAGGTTTTAACGGCGCTACCAAAGTCGCCGTCAGCCGCCATAGCCTCCCTATTACCACCGGTTCAGTTACCCTCCAAGCCAGTTTTCTTGTCATTAGCAAGAGGCTTGAATATCTGAGCATTCTAGGGCATGATTGCTTCCATGACATGAAAGCCATACCTTCTACCTACAACCAGACAATGCGTTTCACTACCCCATGCGGCACGTAGAACATGAAAGGCTCTCCCATCGCTTAGCCTGCTCGTGCGAGCATCTTGAAATCGACCTCACCAGAAAACTGGCAAAACCATATCAATCACTGCATCTCTCTCCCCACTACCTCGACACCTTCTTTTACACCTGTCAAACCTACTATTTATATCGAAATCGACGGCCCAAGTCGGGGTACATTCCTTAGTAGATTTTTAGATGACGCCGAAAGCTACAAACTCACTATGTTACTTCGAGAAAATAAAGATGTTTTCGCTTGGTCGCTCTATGAGATGCTTGGCGTTGACTCCACCCTGGCCTGCCATCTACTTGACCTCATCCCTAAATCCACAGCTGTAAAACAGTAGAAATGTACTTTACCATTGAGGATTCGAGAAGCAGTGAACCTCAAGGTCAAAAAATTCCTAACCGCTAGATTTATCATAGAAGTCAAGTATGCCGATTGAATCTTGAATATTGTCGCTATCCCAGCAAAATTAGAATCTGCGCTGACTTCAGATATCCCAACAAACACATGCCGAAGGACATATTTCCTCTTCTGATCATTTTTGTGCTTCTGGACGTGATAGCCAGTCATGGATGCCTATCAATGATGGATGCAGCTTCGGGTTACAACCTTGTACCCCTTCTCCCTTAAGATCAGCTTAAAACATCGTTTATCACCGAACAAGATCTTTACAGTTTTAATGTGATGCCCTTCCTCCTGGCAAGTTGGTCGCAGTTTATATCGACGACATGTTGTGCAAAAGTTTCCAAAAAACACCTAACCACTAGATTTATCATAGAAGTCAAGTATGCCGATTGAATTTTTAATATTGTTGTTGTCTCTGCAAAATTAGAATCTGCGTTGACTTCAGATATCTCAACAAACACATGCTGAAGGACATTTTTCCTCTTCTGATCATTTTTGTACTTCTAGACGCGATAGCCATTCATGGACTCCTATCAATGATGGATGCGGCTTCGGGATACAACCTTGTACCCCTTCTCCCTAAAGATCAGCTTAAAACATCATTTATCACCGAACAAGAACTTTACTGCTTTAATGCGATGCCCTTCTTCTTGGCAAGTCGGTCGAAGTTTATATCTCAACATGTTGTGCAAAAGTTTCCAAAATCATACCCATATAAAAGATATGACTAATGTCTTTTCGATACTTCGATCATACAATATGAAATTAAACCCAGACAAGTGCCAATTTGTTGTATCCTCCAAAAATATTTTAGGTCACCTCATTAGAAAATGCACCATCAAGATCGACCCTACCCAAAATCGGGCCCTCCTTGATATGCCCTCACGCCGAACCAAGAAAGATGTCTAAAAGGTCGCTGGCATAATAGCAGCCCTGAACTTCTTTATCTCCAAATCCTCTAACCGCTGCGTTTAGTTATTCTCCCTCTTGCGCGACCAAGGTGTTTATAAAACCAAAATGAGAAACCCAAAAAGTAACTGGACGCCCGGATGCGAGCAAGCTTTTCTCATACTCAAAACTTACCTTGACCAACCACAAATCAATAGAACCCCCGTCAAAGGCGAAGTGATTACCTTATATCCTGCAGTCACCGAGACATTAATTAGTTAGGTCCTTATCCGAATTGAAGCCGGTAACGAGAAACCCGTCTATTTCATTAGCAAGACTCTAACACCGGCCGAAATACGATATACCAAACTCGAACGACTGCTCCTTGCTCTTGTCTATACTTCTCGAAAGCTCAAATCATACTTCCAAGCACACCACATACCCATTATCACCAGCTACCCTCTTTGAGAAATCCTCAGTAAGAAAGATAAGTCTAGACGGGTGTAACAGTGGTCCATCAACCTTGGTAAACATAATATCACTTACCAAAAATAGGCTTCTCAAAAGGGACAGGCAGCCGCCAATTTTCTTGTCGACATCTCGGTCAAAGATATTGACTGGGAAGAACATGAAGATGATTTACCTAAAGATCAGCCGAACATAATAGCCCTTGGAATCCACACATGGGCTGGCGTCTCTTTACAGATAGATTTGTTAGACCAAACAGTTTTGGGATAGGCATCATCTTGGTCACACTTTCAAATGACCGAAACAAAAAGGCTATCAAATTAAATTTCAAATGTACCAACAGCGAGGCCAAATACGAAGCTTTAATACATGGTCTCGATCTAGCCCCCAAACTTGGTGTCCCCAAACTAATCGTATTTACTAATTCCCAGCTTGTTCAGCGTTAGTACACCGGTGAAAACTAGGCAAACGGTCGCATGGCTGAGTATGCAGCACTCATCTGCCAGCGCATGAATTATTTCCCTGAAAAATCATCGATTACACATTACCTACGAGGTAAAAATAGACATGCCACCGCCCTTGCTTATATCATTTCCATGTTAGGTAAGTCCAAATCTCGAACCCTCAATATCAAAATACACGAACGCCCAAGTAACGACCAGATGGAGGTCAATACCATCAATACTGGGGGCGAGAGTCTCGATCCTGAAGACTGGTTTACACCTTTCCTAGCATACTTCAATAGTTACAGCCTATTGGAGGACCCGAAAGCCAAACGTTCGTTACTGGAAAACTGCCGAATGTACACCATTCTAAATAGTGGTCTATACCGCAAATCCTCAAATGGCGTACACCTCCATTAAATTTTCCAACGCGAAGCCACCACCATACTTACTAAACTCCACAAAGGAAATTGCGGGTCCCATACTACTGGTCAACCCATTGCTATCCGTACAATCATACAGGGCCTGTTCTGGCCGAATATGAAGAATCAAGTTGAAGAGTATGCAAAGAATTGGGACAAATGCTAGCGTCACGCCCATGACATTCAAAGCCTCTCCCAAGAACTTTACTGCAGCCATGTCGCTTGGCCATTGAAAAAATGGGTCATTGATCTAGTGGGCCCTTTTCCTAAAGCTTCGGGCAGTAGAGAACATATATCTTGGTCACCGTAAAATATTTTACTAAATGGATCGAGGCTGTACCTTTATGTCGAACACGGGAAGAAGAAGTTACCAAGTTCTTTTTGGAAAATATTATTACTTGTTTTGGCTTCCTACATATGACTCAATGCGCCAATGGTCCAGAGTTCGTAGGAAATAAGATTCGAACGTTCCTTAAAGAATGCAACATCATCCTCTCCCCTTCCACATCCTATTACTTACAAGGGAATGGTCAGGTCGAAGACATTAACAAAACTATAGTCAATGGTCCTAAAAAGCATATCGACGAGAAGAGAGACCGTTAGGTTCAAGAATTGTAACATGTGGTCTAGGTTTACGGCACCATACCCCGAAAGGCGACCAGATGTACCCCTTTCCTCTTAGCATACGGTACGGAAGCTGTTTTGCTCACTGAATTCGAAGTACCCGCACGCGATCCTATTCTCACCGATGAAGATAATAACTTTAAACTAGGATGCAACATGTTATGGTTTGATAAAACTAGAGACTGAGCCTTAGCTAATCTCGGACGATATCAAATCTCTCTTCAGCAGTTCTACAATAAAAGGGTTTAACCACGAAGTTTCGATATAGGCAATTTGGTACTTCGATGAGTCATACCCTCTTCGAAACCCTGCAATGCCAACAAGTTAGCTGAATCTTGGGAAGGACTTTATGTCGTGTATGACAAAACTGACAAAGTATTGTATTACTTGATGACCAAAGCTGAGGAACCCCTACCCAATCCTTGGAACACGATGCAGTTAGTCTCATACAACATACCACAACCACCTTCTCTCACAACTTATGTAACTGTAGTATAATCCACATTTTTTTTCTCCCTTGTGGATCCTCTCATATATCCCAAGAACTTCTTGATTAGGGAAAACCTAAGTATCCAGCCAGCCCTTCAACCTGACTGATACTTGGGGACGACCTCGAAGTTTTTCAAGGTTCCAATTCAAGAACTCCCAAGTTGAATGATGGTCGACAGACCGGACACTCGGGGATGCATTGGGGCCGACCACATTATGCTTCGTGTAGGCTCTAGCCCGCAGATATAAATACCCTGGGGCGACCTCGAAGTCCAGTAAACTTCATGATTTGGGCAAACCTAAGTATCCAGCCAACCCTTCGACCTGACTAATACTTGGGGGCAACCTTATAATTTTTCAAGATTCCAATTCGAGAACACCCGAGTGGCATGAGTTGTCGACAGACCAGATAGATGGGGATGCATTGGGGCTGACCACATTAGGCTTCGTATTTTCTCAAACCCGCGGATAGAAATACCTGGGGATGACCTCAAAGTCTTACAAACTTCTTTATTTGGGCAGACCTAAGTATCCAGTCAACCCTTCGACCTGACTTATACTTGGGGGCGACCTCATAGTTTTTCAAGGTTCCAATTCGTGTACTCCCGATTGGCATGAATGGACGACACACCGGATACTCGGGGATGCATTGGGGTCAACCATATTTTGTTTCATGTAGGCTCAAACCCACGGATATAAATACCCGAGGACAACCTCAAATTCCTATAAACTTCTTGTTTTGTGTCATTGCGGTAGCAAACTACAGTTTTCAACATTCTCAAGTCTACATTAACCTTTCAACCAGCTAGTTCATTCGAACACATAACATACCTACACATATCAATTTGTTCAAATCCCAATACCAAGAACTGCTTCAAGATATATTACAAACCAACATAGTTTCTTACAGACAATCAGAGCAAGACAAGTTTCTTTCTTACGGACAAAATAGCTTCATCACACAAGATCACCTACGATCTCTATAGGATCAGACACCCCTTCACTGCCAGGATTCTCTTCCACATTCTCGCCACCAGCACCTTCACCCACAGGTTTGACACCAGCACCATCACCCACAAAATATTCTTCTAGCCCCTTTATGTTCGCAATATCCTCAACGGCGGGTTCTTCCCCTTGGGGATAGCGTTCGAAAGTCACTAGATCGTACCCCAACCCTTCTACAAATGTCTTTAAAGTGCTCATCACCTCACACTCCAAGTCAAATATCACTTGAAAATGTGCATGGTTATTCAGCAGTTGTTTCTCCTGACTGGCCACCTTTGCCTCCAGCACTGCCACCTTAGCATCACAACTTACAACCACCGCCTGGATGTCTTTGGCCACATCAAAACGAATATGCAACTGCTCTCACTTTAGCTCTCTGATTCGGGTCTCTAGCGATAGAATGGTCCCCTTCATGAGCTCACTCCTGTCTCTTATTTATTGCCTTTTATACCCTGGTAAACAATATCATCCAAGCATGCATCTGTATGAATCATAAATACCTCGACTATCCAGCAGTTCTTGAAACATATGTTCAATTTAAACCCTCTAAACACAATTACCTGGTGCCAAACCTTCTCAGCTTGCCGCCCTGCTTCCTCGGGATTTATGGCACACAGATTTAGCATCGACTATGCCATCGCACGAGCATCCTCCTCATGTTCGGCCGTGAGTCACCTTGCTTCGGCTAGGTCATCTCCCTCTGCCATCAATTCATAACTCCTCTTTTTGAGTAGTTGTCTTCGTCAACTGAGCAATCGATCCTTCGGCCATGGTTATTCCTTTCCCTTTGTGGGTCTGCTGAGTTACTTTAAGATTAACCTCGGGTATACCCGATCGAGTAAAATTTTCACTCCTCGACACGCTCTTGGTACAAAACTTGACTTCCACGTCAGATTGTAGTAATCCATATCACCTACCTCTGCAAAAGTACCAGCCTCTTTTCTCCTCTTAGATGGACTAACTACAACCATAACGTATCCCAACAACGTGTCCATCTTCTTTTATCTTTTTCTTACAATACCCATCTACCAAAACACCTTATTCATCCAGTCCTCACTCACGTTGATAAGATCGCCGATATAGGTCCTCGGGTGCTTTAGTCTATTATCTGCAGGCTCTGTAAAACAGTAAATTAAATGTCAAAAATAAATCCGAACAAAGCACCACAACATACTTCAACTATCAACTTACATACCTTAAATAACCTATTCTTTAGCCCAAATTCCACCTCCTCATGGGCATTCCCATAATACCCTTTCACTACAACCAAGTCTTTATACTACCCATGTCTAGTCGAACACAAGTCAAACAACCACGGTTTGTCCGATGACACTGGATGTGATATGTCTCTACTTTCTTATTTGCTTTCTTTGTATAGAATAACACCACGTCGAGCCACTCGATTAAAAACCTCCCTTCGCCCTTCAACTCAACATTCATACCTTCGACAACCCTCATTATTTCATAAAAATTGCCATTCATCAGGCATGGAGCAACATCCTAAAAATTTAACACCTATTTTACCAGCCTTCGAAGGAGTAGTTACATACCTAATCGTATATGCCCCCTGAACGCCATGATTCCCTCCCGAGGCAAATCCATAAATGAATATTTGGCCCCTAACGGTACCAGAATATTCCTCTTACCTCCAAGCCTGTGTTTTATCATAAACTGGTCCAACCTCACCTTTTTCCATGGTGGGACCTGGCCCACATATGTTTTCTCCTCATCTATATCTTCACTACTATCACTCTTTTCCTCATCCCCTTTACCTTCGTCCCTATCATCCCCCGATTGCTCGACCCCAGCCCCGCCACCCTTTCCTCCTCTTCCTCTTCTTTGTTATGTTTTTTGACTATCCGAGCCCTACGCCGACTCTTCCTAATTACACTGGCATCGGGCTCTATTACGGCCAGAGGCGTGTCTGTTACAATTTATAACTCTTCGACGTCGCTGCTAGCATTCCCTCACCAGATATACCTGGCTCGTTTACTTCGTCTTCATCCTCATCTACCAGCCTCATACTCGAAGCTTGACGGGTACGAATTATACCCTATATAAGAAGAGGATTTATATTAGCTCGATATATTCGAGTTTCAAGTTCTGGATCCATATTGTACTCTTCCCTACCCACCATTAGCCATCAGCCGTCCCACGACCGAATGTTCGATTATTACCTCTTCTACTCCACAAATCTACACCACTTTGCCAGACTTTCCCGCCTCGTCTATTATGCCCCACCATAGTTATGCCTTTACTGCCGTCTCAGTAAAACACTTATCCCCTCTCCCACCCAAGATCCACAAAAAAAATAAAAAAGATGAAAAGATAACAGTTATCTTCAACGGGCAATCAAAAGACATACCTGTTTGATGACATTGAATATATTGAAGATGAAATCTAGCAGCTACAATGGTGTCTCTTGCTAATTTCCCTACAGCAAATCTAACAGTTACAACGGTGTTTTTTTTTCCTCTTGCCTATGCCTCTCTCTATCCAAAATGGAAGTGGTGTTGTTTTCTCTCTTTCTCTCCCCTCTTTATATTGCAGCCCCCAAAACTGCATCGGTTTCTCCAACCATCATCATTACTACTACCCCCACTCCTCCCATAGCCCCCCATTTCTAGGTACTATGAGTATATACCAAACTGCCACTACTTATACACATGTGCATGCGTGCCACATTCCCCCAAAATAAAGCATTTCCCTCATTTTCTCAAACCCTTGATTCCCTCTCAAAACCAACGAATATACATGGTCCCTTCGACCTCCACACCAGCTCGTCATTCACCCGTTTCTCCTACACAGCCCCTAACCCCTATCCAAGCATGCCACATCAACTTCAATTAACCCACACGTGCCCTCCACCCCATTCCCATACCCAAGAAAACATAATTATGGCCTGTACTGGCACACTACCGCATGAACAGTATCCCCTCAGACACCTCTATAATTTTGGCTATCAATCTTTGCAGTTGAAGCCTCCCATACCCTTGTTCTCTGAGCCATCGAATAATCTTACCATATTCGCACCCTCGACCATATTTTTACTTTTTGACCATCGATCAATGATCTTCTCTCTTACTGAAGTCTCAAATTTTATTACTATTGCTATTCATTTTTATATCAAAGCTTAACCGAGCCTAAATTATCATCGACCTACACTACCTACCATTATTATACTTGTACACATCGATAACAAAGTCTTTGTTTCATTTCAAATAAAAAAAGGTGGGAATACAACACCATAATAAAAAAAGTTGTACCACTCTACAAGGTACTTACAATTTTGATAGAACTGCCCCTATTTACATGTATGGAAGTTCTTTCAATACAATGGACATGCCTTGGCAGCGTCCTCAGCATCCACCAGCCACTCTGCCATCCTCTTTAACAGATAAGACCGCGCAGACACGCCTGGCAGGGCCCACTGTATTAGCCCCCATCAGTAAGAGAATGGTTCCTCGAGGATCATGCCCCTAAATCTCGACTACCAAAAAAAATTTCCCCCATTTTTGTAGCTTTGGCCACAATTCAGGCTTCCCTCCCCTCCATTTTCCGCTGATAGTATATGTTCGTAGTAGGTTCCATTACTCTACTAAATAGGGATGAAGATGAATAGTAATTGTACATAATTCCCCCCAACATCCCCTAGTTATACCCTGTTTAAGGGCCATTAATTACCTCCTTAATCTAAATTATCATCATTAATGATCTTAGAACTACCCACATTCACACCAGTCAGCATTCCAACTTCCCACGCCTAACTATTTTTCTCAGCATGCGCCGCTTTCAACAAATTTTGAGGCACTAGCTGTGAGGAGGCAAATATAGTAGCTACTCACAGCCTTCCTGTGCAAGTTGAACAATCGAAGGCTACACCGAAGCCTACCAAGGCCTGACAAGGCAACTTCGAATTTCATGAAGCCTTTCGAGACTAATCAAACACTTGAGTACTCGAATGCATCATCGAAGTAAGCCAAAGCTAAACACAGCCGGTCAACATTAACATCCGAATGACTTCGACAATTGTAATGCATGGTCGAAGGTAGACACACCTGACATCCAGCTCACCACATAGAATAGTGGAAACAAGCCGCCAGACAGCTACAGTGTCAGAACCGACTTCTCGTATAAAAAAGCTGCCCCAAGGGATATACATGTAATCTGACTTCACATATTGACTCACCCTTTTCTATCTTCTATAAATAGAAAAGAGAAAATGTTGTGGAGGGGTTAGAAAAACTCTGCCTAAAAGCCATCCCAACATTACCTTCGTGTACCCTGCAACCTTCTCTGTTCGAACTGCCGACTAATTTTATATTTATACAATCCTCTATTCAAATCCTCGCTAGAGGTCGTGGAGAACCCCAGTTCGAGGACTCTGCGCAATTATGTTAGTACAGTGATCTAGTTTATTATTGCCATATATATTTGCCAAAGCCCCTAGTCAAAGGTAACACTCAAGATCTAATACCTGGGGTGAGCTCCTACATTGGATTTAGTTAGTCGACTTCAATAATACCTGGGGTGAGCTCAATACTCGAGCAACACATATACTTATACAATACAAAAACCTCAAATATTGGATTCAGTCAGTCATCATGAGTTATACTTGGGGACGAGTTCGATTCTCAAGCCACATATGAATTTAAAAATTTAAAAACCCCTAGTATTGGATTCAGTCAGTCGAGTTGAATTATACATGAGGGCAAACTCAATTCTCGAGTCACACATATACTTACAAACTATAAACCCCAAGTATTAGATTCAGTCATTTAACTTGAATCATACTTGGGGGCGAGCTCAACTTAGATCAGTAACCAAAGATATATTCGCAAACTTTAAGTTAATCAAAGTCATAAATTCTTACATCGATCACGTTATATACGGCAATGTCGACAACAAAAGTTACATAAATAAAATAATAAATTTACACGCAATGGTTAAAATACCTTACAACAAATTAACCCTCCCGGTTTTCTGTCACATCTGTGGCTGACGATAGAGTACCCATGTTCATAGCATCAACATCAACTTTCGTAATATCACCGCTAGCAGGAATTGAAGGCTCGACTTCCAAACTTTTCTCGCCCAAATCTTTTAGGCCTCTTTCTTCAACTTCCTTAAAGCCCTGCTCAGGCAGTGCCATATAGACAGCATAATCGTCCTCATCATCAGCTTCATTGTGCTACGGGGATTTAGGGCTGTATCTGGTCGAGATGTATTGCGAGTTGATCCAACTCTGTTTGTTTTTTCTTCACATGATTCTGGATGGTCGCCTTGTTTTGAATAAGTCGGGCTTCATATCCCGTGACCACCACATTGTCCTCGACTTTTAGTGCTTCCATCACTTGGTCCAAGGCAACCTTCATCTTTTCCTCCTTAGCTCACACAGCAACATCGACCTTGGTCTAGACGATCTTAGCCGAAGCTAAGGCCTTCACCAAATTTGTTGCACGTTGGCCGAGCTCTGCCACCAGGGATTCCTTGCCAATTTTTTTTGGTCAAAACGCGACACATAGAAAACACCTTTGACATACCCTACAAGACCAACATAAGCTATTAATAATGCATACAGTTCATTAGACCTTCTCCAAGCATAATTACTCTACCAAACTCACCTCGCGGAAGCAAAGGTCAATTCGCCGCAACACGGCCCCGGGATCCTTCTGTAACAAGGCCTCCATGCGATGATTGTCCATCATGATTATTCTGGGAAGTAAGCCTTCATGCGGTCCCTCCTTTACTACCACCATAGTTTGGCAAGAGTCATCCTTCATCCTCTTCTGGATAGCTGAAGGACTCTCAAACCCAACATTTGTGTTAGATGCCTCCCCCATTATTCCCACAACCTTTTTCGCCGTCGTCTTCCAAGCGGTCGGCTTCCCCTTACTTCTAGGCAAAAGCCGGAAAGAGCTTAGTACCTCGTCCAGCTGATCGATGTCTATAATATTCGCACTACCTCCTGGACATATTTTTCTCCTCTTCTTGCTTTAGCACTTCTTTCCTGCCGCGACCTCTTTCAATTTGGCATCCTCTTTAGTAACTTCCACACTCGGTATCTCTAGCTCAGCAAAGATCTTGTTAACTTGATCATTTTCTTTGAGAAGAACGGTGTCGAGATAACTCGGCTCTAGCAGAATATTCAAGGGTTGAGGCTCTGTACAAGAAAAATAGGTCGTTAATCGATCATTCACATAAACCCATATACATTTAAATCTAATAAGAGAAACTTACCAGTTTTGTATACTCAATTATTTAGAACCAAAGTGGGCTCACGTAACTGTTGTTCCCAGCCATGGTCGACAAATACCAATGTCTCATTCAAGTATCGACTAGTGGTACTCATGTCATAAAAGCAATGTCAACTACTATTGTATTTTACATGAGATGTGATTTTCTTGGAATTAAAAGCCTTCTTATAATAGGCAACAATGTTAAGCGATGTTATAGTCAGTTCACCAACATGTTTTAAATTTTTGTTTAGGGTCTCCACTATCAGGATCATCTCATAAAAATTCTCGTTCACCTGGAAAGGGGCAACATCAAAGAAGTTCCACACCTCCTTTGCCAGATTACTGAACGAAATGATTATGCCAACCTTAGTTGGCAGACATAAATAAGCATGCCCGAATCCACATGGGTGGGTAAGTAGTGATAGTATATTAGACTCACATAAAATCTTTCTGGATACATCCCAATTTCTTTTCCTGAAAACTCTTTACGGGAGCATCTTCCAAATCATCTTCCACCTCCCCGTCATCTACATCATGGTCGTCATCTTACTCTTCCTCGTCCATAACTACTTGACCGAAACCATCTTTGATCGCTTCATTATCTTCTTATGCATCGATCTCCCCAGTTGGTCGCGACCAAGATGAAGATTCCCCTCAAGCCCTTACCAAGGGAGCCGTGTTGCTAAAATCTATCATCACAAGGTCATCTTCACTATTATATAAGTCTTGGTGACCAGAAGTCGATAACTCTTTCATGTTAAGATCGGGTATGTCAAAATATACAATGTATTAATAGGTTCCAGGTATCCATTAACCTACAAAAGTAAAATATGGGGGCAGTCATGGTCGAACCTAAGAACAAGTCATCTATGGTCGACTTATAAAATTTGTATGTCAATAAGACTCAGTTGCCCATATCATACATAACTAGGTCGATCCTATCCAACATATATATATCTACCTAGTGTTTCTCATAAGTCAATCAATTCTTTTTCAAAGCACACCAAAACCTAGTTCATGAATTAGGTACCATCACTTACATAATTCATGCCAAAAGTACGATTCTAAACCCACAGTGTCTCAATAAACCACCACCACCCATCATGACCCCACATTTACTCTACCTCACTCCACCATTACAACTGTTTAAGGTATTGTTATGAATGTACCTACTCTTGATGAAAGCACTTTGCGCCCAGGTCACCACTCTTTTTGCTATTGGTGATAGTCAAGTAGTTAGTATCTTCGTGATTGTCTTAACTACAAAGTTGCTCAGGTATATGGGTCTGTAGTGAGTCACCCTCTGATTTATAGATTTTGAGTAAGAGCACTATGTTATAGAAGTTAAAGTATGTTGGGAGCTGTCTGCCTATGAAAAAGGAGGAGAATCTTCTGCATAAGTCCCGTTTAACCACCTTCCAAAATATTGTGACGAAGTCCCCTGAAAATCCATTTGGACGCGGTAAGCTATCATTGTTGAGAATAAACACCGCGAGTTTGATTTCTTCCTCGTTTCGGAGTGCATTCAGCATTTCATTTTCTGTTTGCTCCACTCTGGAATTTGTTGTATCCAAAATGTTGTTATTCAGATTGACTGGGTTCACTATGAATTTGTTTGTGCAAAACCTGAGTATGTGCACCTTTATCTAGGATTGATTTGTCAAGATAATTCCTTCCTCTGTCGCGATCCCCGCGATGATGTTCTTTTCATTTCTTGCTCTCGACATACTGTGAATGAATTGGGTGTTGCGGTCACCTTCTGTGAGCTTCTTTATTCAAGATTTTTGGCACCATTGCATTTATTCTCTCTCTTCAATATGAAATATATGTGTAGCCTTTGTAATGATTTCTGAGTCTATCACATCACTTTACCAGTTAGTTTCCTGATTGAGCTATAGCTATAGCAGGTCTTCCTTCAAGGCTTTTTTGGCCTCTCGTGTTATTTCCAGTCCTGATCATTCCCAAAGTCTGTATATGTGTTCCAAGCTTGAAGGTATCTAAAGTTTATGTTGCAAGGTTTTGGGTCGGCCTGACAATCACAAAAAATGAGATAGTGGTCGGACACTGCTCGGGGAAATTTTTTGATTCTCCATCCTTAATATCTATCAAACCAAAGTGGGTTGTATAGGCAATTGTACAGATAGCTCAGCGTTCTGTTGACTGCTTTATGTGTGTTACTCCATGTATAGCTAATTCTTGCAGTGTTGCTCTCTATAAGATTAGTCCTGTCGATGAAATCCCAAAGATTTTGCATGGCTCTAGTTAGTGGTTATCTTATGTCCCTCATTTCCTCAATTCTGAGAATGCAGTTGAAATCTCCTAACCAAATCCATGGCTCATTGGTGCTACTAGCAACTGTTGTTAGTTCATTCCAGAGCGTTGTTCTGTAGAGAGTGAGGCAGGTGGCATGGGCAAAGGAAAAGCTACAACTCATGTATTAGACCGTGATTTGTTGGGTATAAATGCCCGTAGTTTCATGTTCTGAAATCCCTAACCTGTCACTCCAGAGTATCCATATGTTCCCTTTATTCTCCCCTGTTTCATTCGGGATTATTTTCCTTGCAAATCCCGTAGTCTAAATTTCGCAACGTAAATCTTTGGTTCCACTATGCACATTATATCCAGTTGTAGTTCCTCCCCTTTTTTTCAAGTAGGCGTGAGTTTTGCAATTACCCACTACTTTTGCATTCCAGAAGATTACTTTTGTTGTCTATTATTGGATCTGGTGACCTGAGGGTCCAGCGTTTAAACCTTCCCTCCTTTATGGACTTGATTACGCCCTAGTTTCTTCATAATAGTTTGCCCTTCTTCATCAATTTCATCCGCCTAGCTTGTTGGGTTAAGCAGCTATCTGATTTCTTCAAAATTTTCCTCTATTTGACTAATTACTTCCCCCTGTTCCTCCCTTGTTTCTGCAATGTTCAACTCCTCTAGAGAGTTTCCTATGTCTGGTTGCGTATCGGCCTTGCTTTATACATCTGCACTATGCCTTAAACAATCACCTACATTTCTATTGTCTTCCATCTGTTCTGAAGTGTCTCCAATTAAGGCATCGAATGTGTTACTCCTGGTAACTTATGCCTCTTTTTGTTGTAAGTTGTTGCTTGTGTTCCCCTTTACTACGGACCATACTTCTTCATGTTAAATTCTATCTTCTTGCTCGAACTGCTTCATTGATTTTTTCAACCCTAGGAACTAGATGATCGGGGATATGCTACTGGCAAAGGGAGTAGAGGTTTCCTAAAAATATGTATGCTTGCTAGGTGGTTACGGTTATGTTTAGGTTTTATCCATCATACCTTCCTAAATGTGAAGTACTTTGTTGCTTCTGTTATTTTGTCCCCCTTCTCTTGAGCTCTTATTTGACTTCTTGCTCGATTTAATGTTGTCCTGTCTACAGGCCCATTATACTATCTTGCATTCCTTAATAATATGCCCAACATTGTTGCAATGTTTGCAGTATTTTAAGACGCTATGTAGCAGTATTTCCTATTTCACCATTCCCCTTTTTATGTCTAGGAGAATGTGATCGGAGATTGGTTTAGACATATCAATGTCTACTAGTATATTTGTGTAATAGCCATAGTCCTGGTTACTTGTTGATTGGGGCTCCACATCTCGATACGAAGACCTAGAAATTTGTACTATATGAGCGCATTGGAGTTGCTGTAGCTATCCAGTTTGAAGAATAAACTCCACGGCAGAATCAGCATTGGCATTCTATCGAGCATCCATGGTCCTTTACTCCATATCATAATCTTGTCCTCCTCGTGCTCCAGTTTGATGATAAAAATGCTTTACCGATTGGTATTAGCTTACAAGATCCTTTTGTTTTCCAGTGCATGCGAGCAAATTCCTGAACAGCTATGAATTTGATTTTCTGGAGGTCTAACCTGCCTATTAAACTAAATTGGATTGTGATATATGTGATTCTAGTTCGACCATTGGGATGGTGATTACTGGTGTGTCCCCTCCCTTGCTCACCGATAGCAACTCTCTTATATCCACAGTATAGTTTCGCTTGTTGCGCACCTTATCTATAAATAACTGGGGTGTTGTTATTATTGCTTCAGGGATTTTACATGGATGGGTTGGGATTCCCATTAAAACTTGAGAAGCAATGTTACTGGTTGTCGCTGGGTTGACTGGCGTAAACAATCCTCTTTTTATGCTTAATATCGCTGTAATTGAATTCGAGTTGGAATTGGACGATGTCTTTGCCAAGTTTCCCCATGGGCATACCGCATGCGTTTTATAATTGTTATTCTCCCTTCTTTCTGGCTGAGGCGCAATTGGGCTAGAGCTTGTAAGCATGTTGCTCTTCTTCTGGTTAGAGTTGATGACAGCACCGTCAATTGATTACAGAAATGGAGCGCTAGTCTCCATTCCATGCATCATTCCGACATCCAGGATTTCTTGAACTACACCTTGCTGATTTGTGTTAAATTTCTCAATCAAACCCTCGCTATTAATACCTACAAAATGGATTCCCCTGCTGATGATCGATTAAAGTAGATTAAGAGTAGTTGCATCCATGATTGGTAAATCACACTCGATTTGAATTGTAATTAAAATCACTATTCATGATCACTATCTATGATGAACAGTAATCACTATTCATTCATGGTCACTATTCAAGTTTAACACTAATCACTATACACGATCATTATTACTCAATGCTGATACATCAAACTCCTTAAAAATAGAGATAGCACTCAAATATTTAAGAGTCTTCCCTATTAAAGGTATGCCATTAATGACAAACCTGAAATCTAAAAAATTAATTCAGTAAAATATAAAATCAAAGCAAGAGAGAAGGATAATGGGGCAAAAAAATTTATGTTCGTAGCGTTTGAAGCACAACAATCTTTCTCCCTTTTGGCGTCGTAGTAATTTTAGGGGTTAAGTACGGTGCTGTTTAGTTGAGCAATCGAAGAGTTGGGGAGACAACAATTATAAGAGGCGGTATAGTTATTAACCACTCACTAATACACCTCTTTCTCTTTCTCTCTTCTCAATTATTAAATTCAAAATGCCCCTCCCCCCTTAACTTCTTTTCCCGCCTTCGTCTCGTTTTCTTCAATTTCTCTATTCTTCTAATCTTTTTATTTTCCTTTACATCTAACAACCTAGTCACCTTACTTGTAAACCTTTATCCAAGGTACCAATCAATCAAGTTTCCCCTCCCTAATGACAATATCAAGCAATTGTTCAAATAACCTATAAAATCTTTGAATGATAACCCCTCGAAGCATGGTCCAATCCTTCTTTGACAACATTCCCATTATAAACATTTGCCCTAGACCTGCTATGATCCTAATACAAGATAAAACTTCAGACTGTCGACCAAGGGTGATATTAGCAACTGAGTAGATCATCATGATAAATGGGTCACACTAATAAACGGGTCCCATGGCCTGACCAAAACCACTGTAGTAGCCTTTAACCCCAGACAGATACTCGAAGCCTACTAATAGCCTACTCGAACGTCTTGAAGTCCAGTCAATCCCCAAATAAGCCTCCTAAAGATCATCCAAAGATGAAGACTCGACTCGGAATAAGCCTCGAGGACGGACTCCTTATCGTAGCAGAAACACTTCAACCATATCCGCACATGGTCGAAGTATGACGGGACAGGCAGCAAGCTCACTAGACAAGACGGCGCAGTTGTTGGTCCTTGCAGCTACAATGACAGGCCCAACAACTGTTATAGTATCAAAGTACAAAGACAGACCCAACAACTATTATAGTGACAATTTTAACATATCCGGCGCCCATACCCACGCCAGAATATCTGGATGGTACCCAACCCTTTCTATGTTCTATAAATAAGAGAGTTGGGGAACCAAGGACGGGTTACAAAATTTCTCTCCAGCCCCTTTGCAGTTTACCTTCGATCACCCAATAAAACCCAGTACTCGAACCTTCGATTACTCGACAAAAATATAAACACACTTAAAAATTATTAACAGTGGTCGCAGAGAGTCACATTCCAGGCCTCCACACAAGTATATTGTCTATATGTAATTCATTTTCTGGATTATATACTTGCATTCCTTTGATTGAAGATTAAAGCCCGTGGTGTAAGTGCCAGCTTTCCCTCGTCACGATGTTAAGCACCTATATTTGGCGCTGCATCTGGTTCCCACCCCCTACCAATCTCCTTTCACTTTCCCCCTCCCTTTGTTTTTAACTTCCACAATTTTTTTTCAATGGTACCCACCCTCCGTTTCATTTCTACCCATGCCGGCAACTCCGTCGATGGAGTGGCCTCCCAAATAGCCTTACTTTCTCAGCGATTTTCCCAAGCAGAGAAAATCCACCATGCACAGCTTCACCAGGAGCATGAAAAGCACCGGCTGAAGTTTGAAGCTGAACGGAATCGTCGCCTGGACGACACAGACAGACAGAACTGGGCGATTGACTAGTTACGTAACACAATCTGAGAGTTGCAGAGACTACTGCCTCAAGAAGCTGCACGACCATCCGATGTTCCAGACCCATCGTGCGTATCTGTCCGTGCCTGTCTGGGACCCCTACCAAATCTCAAGATACACCCATTCCATACCAGTGCCGAAGGTATTCCCCATACTATTCCCCCACCAGGCTCTATCCATCTTGGTATTCAGCCCATAGAAGATTTGCCTGACTCTACCCTCCGCTCCTCCAGAAACCCTAAGCACCATTCTGCTCGAGAACGGCTCAGGCACTGCAGAGCTTAATACATACCACATAATCGACCTCACCAACTTCAGATCCCCCGATCTCCCCCCAATCCTGCCAATGCTACACAGCAGGACTTCGAACACAAAATCCAACCAGTTATTTGCGTCAGTGAAAGCCCAACCCTAAACTCATGGAGTTGACTGAATAATCCCCTGTGACCCAAGCATCTCGCTATCGAGATACCCCCCAATTTCCGTGCTCCCAAACTCAGCAAATACCACCACACAGACCCTCAATCGTACATACTCGAATTCCAAAATTCTCTAAGCCTCTACTCTACTGCCAACAACTTGATGTGTCCTCTTTTCTCAACGAGTGTCACAGATAATCCCCTTCGTTGGTACCATAACCTCCCCAGTGGCTCTATTTGAAGCTTTAAGCAACTATCCTATCTTTTCATCACCCAGTTTGCTTTTAACAAGGACAGAGAGGTCCAAGTCGATGCTCTCTTCAACTTCAGAAAATCCAGCAATGAAACCCACGAAGCCTTTACTAAGAGGTTCCTCGATGAGTCCCGAAAAATTGAGAACCTTGACTGCACGAATGTTATACATGCATGCTCGAATGCCTTGCCTGATCACAGTCGTGACAAAGAGTACCTGGTCCTTCATAAACAACAAGCCCACGAGGAGATGCCCCCAAAAGTCAACAGCTATATCGACCATGAGCGCCTCCGCAAGTCACATAAATAGGACCAACCTTCGACCCCTACTATCAATAAACCTCAGCAAGGCCCACCATCTACCCCTACACCCCTGATCACTCCTGTCTCACAGGAGACTGAGAGCTACAAACGCCCTCACAATAATAACAATAATGAATCTCACAAAATAAGACCAAAGCCTGTCTTACCCACACTTATTGGCCCTCTCAGCACCCTTTTACCATACATACAGGAAGACTCCATCTGGCGTATCCCTTTCCCTATCGAGGTCAAACCAGGCAAACCGTACTATGCCAATCACAAATGTAACGGCCACCGCATTAACAAATTATTTTCCCTCCAGCGCTCTCTCGAGCTCGTCCTCAAAGCAGGTCGTCTACACCGGTATGTTGCCGATTTTCCTAATTACCTTGACGGGCCATACCTCAAGCCTCAACCCAACGCCTTCACTGACCCGGCCGAGGTCCATATCTACCACAAACATTTCATCGAAGTCAATAACATCGACAGTGGATATTCCAAAAGTAAACGCGAGCGTGTCGAAGAATGCTACAAACTCACCTACGAGAAAAAGTTTCATGCTCTCCTCTAAGGATCAAGCCTGTCCGTTCAACCCGAAGGCATCTCATTCATCGACTGTGATACATCCCATGCCCGCTTTCCCCATTCTGATCCACTAGTCATCATGATTAAGATCGAAAGCCTCATCCTCCACACCACATAATGCTCATAGACATACGAAGTGCAGTTGATGTCCTTTTCCTCCAAACTATCCAAACCATGAAGAAAACTGACCTCATAGCCGCTGCCAATGTCGAATTGAAGGAATTCAATGGGGCAACATAAGTTATAGTTAGTCAAATCAGCCTCTTAGTTACTACCGGCCCAGTCACACTTCCAACCAGTTTTCTTGTCGTCGACAAAAAGTCAGAATACCTGAGTATCCTTGGACGCGACTAGCTCCATGCCATGCGGGTCATTCCATCGACATATCATCAAACCCTTTGCTTTACCGCCCCCTTGGGCACTTGGAATTTAAAAGGCTCTCCACTCCTCGCCTGTTCATGCGACCACCCGAAGATCGATTAGACCCGGAGGCACGTCAGTCGCCCATAGCAATCACTCTCTCTCTCTCCCTATGTCTTCGGTGAATACTACCCCACCCATCGAACCCACTGCTTATATTAAAATAAACGGTCCTGGTCGAGGTACATTCATTGGAACTTTTTAAAACCAGGCAGAACGCCTCGAGCTCTACGACTTTCTTGGAGCGAACAAAGATGCCTTTACATGGACATTCCAGGAGATACCCGGTATCGACCCCAGTTTGTTATGCCATCGCCTCGATCTCATTCCCCATTTTACAGTAGTTAAACAGAAAAAGCATACCTTGGCACCACGCCTTCGAGAAGCAGTAAACCTCAAAGTAGACAAGCTTATAGCCACGGGTTTCATCAGAGAAGTAAAATATATGGATTGGATATCACACATTGTTGAAGTTCCCAAAAGGAATGAAAAGATTTGGATCTGCTTCGACTTCACAGATCTAGATAAGCATACACCAAAGGATAGCTTCCCCTCCTGATCATCTCAGTACTCCTTGATGCCACTGCTAGTCATGAGCGTTTATCTATGATGGACACAGCCTTGTGTTACAATCAGGTACCCCTCCTTCCCAAAGATCAACTTAAAACTTCTTTCATTACTGAACAAGGCCTTTACTGTTTTAACGTCATGCCCTTCAGCCTTAAAAATGTGGGTACGACTTACCAACGCCTTATCACTACCATATTCAAGCACTTGCTTGGCAAGTCGGTCAAGGTTTTCATCAACGACATGTTATGCAAGAGCCTCCAAAAATAGACCCATATCCAAGACTTAACTGACATCTTTTCGATACTTTGAACATACAACATGAAACTCAACCCATAAAAATAGTAATTTGGTGTCTCGTCTGGTAAAATTTTAGGCCATCTCATCAGTAAATGAGGTATAAGGTCGCCCCATACATATTCGAGCCCTCATAGAAATGCCTTCACCCCGAACCAAAAAAGATGTCTAAACAGTGGTCGGTAAGATAGCTTCCCTCAACAATTTCATTTCCAAATCCTCAAACCGCTGTGCCTGGCTCTTTTCTCTCTTACGCGATTAAGGCATCAACAAAGCAAAGAAGAAAAACAACCCTGAGATCAACTGGACACCCAAATGTGAACATGCCTTCCTTGAACTCAAAACTTATCTTTGTCGACCCCCCATTATCACCACCCCTATCGAAGGAGAAGCACTCTCTTTATACCTCACTGTTAGAGACACCTCTATCTGTTCAGTGCTTATTCGACTTGATTCGACGTCGAGAAGCCTGTATATTATATCAGCAAAACTCTAACACCCGCAGAAACTCGATATTCAAAACTTGAGCGTTTGTTCCTCATACTTATCAATTTAGCCCATAAACTCAATCCATATAATCAAGCTTACCCCATCCGCGTTTTAACAAGCAACCCCCTTCGAGAAATACTCAGCAAAAAAGAAAAATCTAGACGATTACAACAGTGGTCTGTGTATCTTGGTGAACATGACATTATATTTGAGAAGCAGATATCCCAAAAAAGTCAAGCGGTACCAGACTTCCTCGCCGACTTCCCGGTAGAAGAGGTTGATTGGGAAGAACATGAAGATGACCTGACAGAAGACCAACCCGAAGTAACAGATCCATGAAACACTAACACTTGATGCGCTTATTCACAGATGGATTCATTGGACCTAATTTCTCAGGGATCGGTATAGTCCTGGTCACACCCACCAATGATCGAATAGAGAAGGCCGTCAAACTTACCATCAAATATTCTAATAACGAAGCTGAGTGCGAAGCTTTGATCCATAGCCTTGACCTCGCTCTCGACCTCGGAATCCCTAGACTCACAGTTCTCATTGATTCCCAACTTGTTCAGAGATATTACACAGGTTTAAATTAAGCTAATGTTCATATGACTGAATATGCTCTTTTCGATCGACAGCGCATGGACCGTTTTCCACAAAAATATACTATCACTCATTACCCTCGAGGAGAAAACCGACATCCTGATGTTCTCGCCTATATAGTAGCTATATTAGGCCAATCAGAATCCAAAACTCTCCACATCATAGTACTTGAACGCCCAAGTATCGACCAGATGGAAACTAATGTCATCAACACTGGGGGTGAGAGTCTCGATCCATCCAACTGGCAAACACCATTCCTCCATTACTTCAATAATGCCACCATCCCTGATGGTCACAAAGCCAAATGATCAATGTTAGAGAATTGTCGCAGATACACTATCCACAAACCGGAGCTACATCACAAATTCTCAAATTACGTCCTTCTTCGATGCATTTCTCAAGCCGAAGCCTCTACAATTCTAGCCGACATCAAGGTACCTGCGGTACTCATACTGCTTGGCGTTTTATGGCCCTTCGAGCCATTTCTCAAGGTTTATTTTGGCCAAACATGAAAAAGAAAGCCAAAGCATACGCCAAACACTGTGACAAATGCCAACGTCATACTTTTGACATCCACTGCCCTTCACAAGACCTCCATTTCAGTAAAATTTCCTGGACGTTCAAAAGATGGGCTATTGATCTCATCGGTCCCTTCCCTAAAGCCTCGGGTAACAGAGAAAATATCCTTGTTGTAACAGACTATTTTACCAAATGGGTCGAAGCCGTACCTTTGTGCCGAATCAGAGAAGAAGAAGTCATCAAATTTATTTGGGAAAACATCATCATACGCTTTGGGTGCCCCCGTATGATTCGATGTGACAATGGTCCCCAGTTCGTCGGTAACAAAGTTAAAAATTTCCTTAGAAAACACAATGTCATCCTTTCACCCTCGACACCTTACTACCCTATAGGAAACGGTCAAGTCGAAGCAATCAATAAAACCATTATCGACGGTCTCAAGAAAAGAGTTGATACAAGGAAAGGTCGATAGGTTCAGGAGTTACAGGATATCCTCTGGGCCTATCGAACAATACTAAGAAAATCCACAGGCTGTACCCCTTTCCTTCTAACATATGGTACCGAAGCTGTGCTCCCTACTCAATTTAAAGTACCCACACGAGATCCCAACCTCCTAAACGAGGATAATGAGTTTGAGCTCGGATGTCACATGTTATGGATCGATGAAATCAGAGACCAAGCCATTGCCAATCTTGGCTGTTACCATACATCACTTCAGAGGTCATACAATAAAAGAGTTCACCCATGAAGTTTCAACATTGGAGATTTAGTACTTCGACGCGTCAATTAATCCTCGAAGCTTCGAAATGCCGGTAAGCTAGCCAAATCATCGGAAGGACCTTATGTCATGTACGATAAAACCGACAAGGGCTCATACTATCTAATGATAGAAGATGAAGAGCCTTTACCAAATCCTTGGAACGCAATGCAACTGGTCACATACAATAGGCCACGACCTCTACCCTGTATACCTGATATAAATACAGAATAATCAATAAATAGTTTTTCTACCCCTATTTCATCTCCTATTTTTAATAAATTTCTTGGTTTAACTTAAGTATCATGTCAACACTTCGACCTGACTGATACTTGGGTGCAACCTTGAGATTTCTCAAACCTCCAATTTCGAGCAAACTCGAGGGGCAAGGATGGTCGAAAAACGGGACCCTCGGGAATGCATTGGGGCTAACAGTTATGCTTCACAGTGGCTTCGGCCTTCAAAGTCCAATCGATTTCTTGGTTCCCTCTAAGTATCATGTCAACCCTCGACCCGACTGATACTTGGGGGCGATCTTGAAATTTTTAAGCTTCTAATTTCTAGCAAACTCGAGGGCAATGATGGTCGGCAGACCGGACCCCGGGGGATGCATTGGCGGCGAACAACTATGCTTTGATCAGGTTTAAAATTGTCAAAGTCCAGTCAATATCTAGGTTCCCTCTAGGTATCATGTCCACCCTCGCCCCGACTAATACGTATGGGCAACCTTGAGATTTTTAAGCTTCCAACCTTCGAGTAAACTCGAGGGGAGCGAATGGTCTAAAGACTGGACCCTCGAGAATGCGTTCGCGGCAAGAACATTTTGCTTCGCTGTGGCATAGATCTTCGAAGTCTAGTAAATTTTCAGGTTTCGCCTATTTGTCATGTCAACCTCAGCTCGACTAATACTCAGGGGCAACCCCGAAAATTTTCAAACTCCCAACATTAGAGTAGACTCAAGGGGAACGAATGGTCGATCGACCGGACCCTCGAGGGTGCGTTGGGGGCGAACACGTCTTGCATCGTTGTGGCTTTGGCCTTCGATGTACAGCAAATTCTTTCATTCCAATAGAATATCCTACCCATCTCAAAGTTTATCAAGTTTTGACCACTCTACAATCATTCGAAAGTTACAGAATATACAGATATCTATAGTTCCACAACATATAAGACGATACAGAACATCATCAGAAAAGCAGTTTCAGCACAGAGCAATTCGAACAAAATTAAGTTCAGAATATACATCAAGTTTGAAGCACAAGTAAGTCAATACCAATCAAAGTTCCCACAAATCAGTTTCAACATAGAAGTTCAAATCAGCTTGCACAAAGCCAATTCAAAGATCAACCCCTCAGAAAAATAAAGATGGTTAAAATATTATAACTCAAAAGCAAATAAAAAATAACAGGCATGGCACTCCAGTATAAATACCTCAGACCGGCATGGTTGCAGCTGTAAGGAGCTAACTCCGTTCAGAGGGGGAGTTGGTTCTCACAATGTAGAATCGATCTTCAGTCAGAGGATACAAGCAATTGGCCTAAAATAAGATCTAACTAAAGACAAATACTTATGTAGAGGCCCGAATGTGACTCTCTATGACCTCTGATGAGGATTTTTAAGACAGATTGTATTACTGAAAAGTAAATAACAGGGTTTGAGTATAGAATGTCAGGGTGGTTAAAGGTAAAATGCATGAGGCTGGAGACGATTTCTTACAACCCCTGCCTGGTTTCCCCTCTTCTCTATTTATAGAAAGATAAAGAGCTGAGTCCCCAAGTGTGAGTCAGGGTTACATGATTATACTGTCAGGAAATCCCGACGAGTTATGGGCGCCGGTCTTGCCCGTACTATTACAGTAATATTTATTGGTGATATCTCTGAACGGCGCGGTGGCTGGACCTGTCACTGTAGATGCACGGGCTAATCAATGTGCTGTCTTATCTGCTGAGGTAGTTGCCTGGCTTAGGCTGAAGGATTTCTGCTTTAGGATGTTAATCCATTCTCGAAGCTTTATCTGGTGAGCTGGCTGTCTGTCTAGTCATACTTCGACCATATATGGATATGGTCGAAGGATGTCCATTGCAATGTACTAATCTGTCCCTGAAGCTTTATCTAGTGTCGAAGGTTAATCTCAGGGGGATCTCTGGGGAGCCTATTTTAGGGATTGAGTGGGCTTTGATATATTCGAGTAGGCTATGATGTAAGCTTCGGCTGTCTGTCGAAGGCTACGAGTAGGATACAACATTCACCCTCTCTCAGCGAAGGTCTCGAAGCCAGGTGGAGAGGTGTTCACTGAAAAAATTGTTCGGTCTTGGAATTTGTGCGGTTTGACTGTCTTGTTTTTCGGGGAAGTAATAAGAAGAGGTTTTCACGAGATGCAGGTGGTTATATGGTAATAAATGCATTGAAGCCCATAAGTATAGGTCATTGTGGAGGTATATTGTATCTTCTTCTATCTACAAAAGTCTTCTGCTCTTTCATAATATTCTTAACATTTGGATGGATACCATGCCGAATGCGCGTTACCAGTAGGGGATGGGGTTTGCTCGCAATCGCCGAGTGAGGCGGAAGATGGCAGAACTGCATATGGAGTTTTTTGGGCAACATGACCTGAACTGGGACATGCCGGACCTTGTGGAGGCAGGGCCTGAGGAGTTCTTCAATGGTGATCCATATTCTTATCTGTAGGAATAACTGAGGTTTCATTTTACGACTGTTAAGAGGCATTATCTCTTTCTGATGGCTCTGGCCGAAAGTCTCATTAGTGGTGAGGAGGTCATCGAGGAGCGACACGCGGCAAGCGGAGCTGGTCCTTCCAGAAGTAGGGCTTCGGGTTGATGGTGGAAATATTTGTATTTGTGTAGGCTTCTATTTTACTGTGTGGGAGGGGGGTTGTTTTTGCGGTTGGAGTGGTAGTAAAAATATAATTTGTTTGTTGGATTTGCTATTTGGAATAGACAAAGTATTTTCTGCGTACTGATATTAATGTATCTGATTGATAATGCAGACGAATGTAAGCGAATACTCTTATAGGCGCGAGGTATAGAGATGATCGAAGGTTATTATTATCTAGGTTATAATGATCAAAACAAGATATAGTCGAAGGTATGATGAAATGCTGCTTGTAATAATCGATGGTTATAATAGCCGAATGCTCGATGTGGGCGACGTGCTCGACTAGAGGTCCTCGGGAATGAGGTTTGAATACTTGTACCGATGAATCAGTGTCGTCTAGGAAGTTGAAGAGGTTGCATGTTGACTTTTCGAGGTTGGAAATGAAAGGTTGTCATTAATTCAGTTACGGGCGAGGGAAAGTCGTAGTGGATTTGTACGTATAAAAGAGGATAGGTTGGAGGGAACTTCTTCATCTGTCCTGCATCTTTATCTCAATCTCCTGCTTTGTTTGTTTATCAATCTTGGCTAAAAATGTACTGGTTCAGGGAGATCAAGCGGTGGTGAGGGCCAGGAGGATCTAGGAGGCTTTGTTGGGTATTCAACGAAGGTTTGGAATAGAGGAGGATATTGATGCTGAAATGCCAGACCATTTTGTAACGGAACATGGGGCACCACTCTATGACATCTCTTCGCGTACTGGTGGGGAATAGTGCAGATGATGGGGCCATTCCCCAGCCACCGATAGTCTCTTCTCAAGGGCTTCGAAGAGGATATAGTTGACCAAGAGGATGCAGATGCAGCGGCCGTTGTCGAAGAGGAGCATCCCGCTAATAGCTAGGGTCCTCTGTAATATGGCAGTGTTGTTACTTTCTTTTGATCTGTTTCTTTTGTCTTTTGTTTTTTTTTGTACGAGGTTTGTAATGTTAGCTGCCTTTCTGAATGAAAATGGTTTCTGTTGATAACTTTCTTTGTCGAACTGTATGTAATAGTAATATAATCTGAACTGTAATTTGAGGCAATGAAATGATAACACGGTTTGACGAAATGTATTGTTTGTATTGGTTGAAGATAAAAATGATCTTATCGAAATGGAAGGTAAACCGTGTCGAAGTTGAAAACGTTATCTGTATGGATGAGCCCGTTGAATAGCCGAAGTTTGTGACTTTATTCGGTCGAAGGTCAAAACTTTTGTGTTGAAAGAGTGTCGGATGTCGAAGGTCGATACATCAGATAAGTTTATTTGAGGCTATCTACAGTGCATTGTTCGAGATGTGAAATGGTCGAATACTCGAGGACAGAAGTGTATCGAAAGTTGAGTTTGATTTGACTAGCTATTCTGACAGCCTAGACGGCTGGTCTGTCAGACTGGGACGAGCGCCTAGGGTATTGTGCAAAAGGTAATGATGATGTTTTTCTCATATGACGGAAAATATTATGATGTAGCTGTTTGCACCTGGTTATTTAGCTTCGAGTGAGGGAGAAAAGAGGTTTGGGAACTACAGCTTTTGTAGGTATTTAAAAGTGAGGGTGCTATTTGTACATAAGGGGTACAAGGGGTATATTGGTCAAAATACATTATAGCCGAAAAGTCAGGTAGTGGGGACGTGGTGATGATAGTGGTTAGAAAATCGAGGCAGTTTTGGGTTCTGACCCATTTTGGGGTTTGGGGGGTTTCGGAGGGGGTACTGCTTCTGAGATTGAGCTTGTGATGAATATCTGGGGGGGGATGGATGGGATAGGGGTGATAGGCATGGGATTGTCGAATTTTCCACTCTAATTGCGTGCTTCTTCTTCTGTAGGCCAAAATACGTAACCGTCGAGCTTCTAGACGGAGACTGATTGATGAGGAGTTCGAAGAATTCGTGGCTAGTATTTCTGGTCGAGCCTCAATGGGTGAGGGTAATGATGTAGAAGTGTTAGATATTGTAACTGAGGCTCCATTGTCAATGGTTCTACCGGCTAAGGAGGTTTCGGTTTCGAGGCTTCGAAGGATGATAGTTACCGAAGATAGTGATGAAGAGGAAATAGTATGGGGGAAGGGGGGTAATGTAGGACCTTCTTGTGGTGGAGTGGGAGATAAGGTACAAAGTGAAGATAGTGGGGATTCGACTGAGTCAGATAGGGTCGAAGGTGTTGTTTCGGCTAAAGATAGGATTACGTTAGATCGATTCGCCGCAAAAATAGAACTCTCGAAAGTAGGGGTGTATTTGAGTGTTGCAGGGGTGGGGTTGACCTTCAAGTCGGACCCTGGGGATAGGATTTTGGCCTATAGAGGCCAAATTTGATTGGGACAGGAGTTTCCTCTCTGAAGACTGGTGAAAGAAGTGTTGAATTTCTGGGGAGTCGCTCCAGTGCAGATGAATAAAATTTTGTATGAGATAATGAGGGTAATAGAGGGGATGAATGTAAAACTGGCTAGTGAGGGTCGAATTTTGATTAAGTGGTTTGACATTATCACCTTTTACTCGAGGAAGGCTAGTCAGAACTTGGAGACTTATCACATCCAATGTCACCCGGAGAAACCCTGGTATTTTGATCTGTGCTCGACAGGCCAGGGGTGGAATAAAGATTTCCTGATAGTAAGGGGTAACTATGAGAATGTAGATAACGATGACCCATATAAATTATATCATAGGGTATATAATGAAAGTAAGTTTATTGTCGAGGATTTGTTGTTGATGTGCATCTGAGATAAGTGATAACTGTGTTTTTGTTTTAATCTGCGGTAAACAATACACAAGCGCATTGACCCGTCATTCTTCTTCGCAAACAAAACTGGAGCTCCCCATGGTAAAGTACTCGGTCTGATAAACTTCTGCTCGATCAACTCAAAACTCTAATCATATAACTCTTTCAGCTCAACAGGTGCCAAACGATACGGAGCCTTAGAAATCGGAGTTGTACCAAGTAAAAGATCTATACTGAAATCAATCTCTCTCGTCGGCGGTAAACCGGGAATCTTCTGGAATATGTTGGAAAAGTCACGCAAAATTAGAATAGTTCTATCGCTGACACCAGTGGATTCTAACTCTAAGAATGCCAATAAACAATCTCCGGACTGCGCCATTTCCGAGCTAGCAAACACAAATTGCTTCTCGTCAGGAATAATGAAAGTAGCTGTCTTCTCAAAACAATCCAAAGTGACACGGTGTGTCAACAACCAATCCATACCCAGGATAATATCAAACTCATACATCGGTAGCACTAACAAGTCTGCAGAAAGAACACGGCCATACACAGCTATCGGGCAATCTCTACAAATACGGGAGATAGAAATCGAAGAATCGAGAAGTGTACCCACAGAAATCTCATAATGCAATAAGGAAGACTCAAAACCAATAATGCAGAGGAATGCATATTATATGAATGAATAAAATGCACTGGAATTAAAAACAATACGAGCAGGCAAATAAGAAATATGAAGCGTACCTTCCACAACAGGTCGAGCGGCGTGGGCACCTCGCCTCCCTACTGTGTACATCCGGCCCTGCCCTAGGCCCTGACCCTGGCCCTACTGTTGACTCGGCTGCTGCGGTCTCTCTCCACACTGAGGGCTTAGAATCATTTGTCTACTCTGCGGACCCTGAAACTGTCCCTGTTGAATCTACTAAAACTGCTGAGTCTGTTGTGGTCTCGGCTAGTGACCAATTGGACCCTAAAACTGTCATAACGGCTGAGGACCCTTGTATGGTTTAGGACAATTATTCTTGACATGCCTCATCTCCCCGCAATTCCAATAATAATGGGAAGTAAGCGGTGGTCCATCTAGGTGCCGTCCTCTAATAAATCTAGCTGGTGCACCATCAGTAACGCCCAACTTCTGCCTCTTCGGACCGAAGCTCTCATGCTGTGTTTGAACTGCCTTTCCCTTATCGGCCCTCTGATCATGCCTCATTGGGTTCTTCAAGTTCCTGCACTTGCAATCCTCTGCATCGTTTAGTTATATAGCCAAGGCTTTAGAAAAAACCTCTTTGTACGAACTAGACCCCGAAGCGATCAAAGACTTGACATAGAAAGACGAATATAAGAACCTGATGCAAAAAATGAGATGAGGATGCAAAGTGACATGAATGCACAATGAATTGATGCAGATGAATGAATAAGGAAGTATATAGAAAAAAATAAAAGAATTTTACGGGACACTACATTCTACCCTCTCTACAGAGAATTTCGCCCAAAAATTTCCATATATGCATCAGTCTGAGAACAAGTACGGATAACGGCCTCTCACATCTGCCTCTAACTCCCAAGAAGCCTCACTAGAATCATGATGACTTCACTGAACCTTCACGAACGGAATAACCTTGCTACGAAGGACCTTCTCCTCGCGATCCAAAATGCACACCGGATGCCTTATATACGAGGCATCTCCCTGAACCTTTAAGGTCTCCCAATCAATCACATGTGTATGATCCCGCTCATACTTCCTCCGCATATAAATGTGAAATACACTGTGAACTTGACTCAGCTGCGGCGACAGTGCCAAACGATAAACTAACTCTCAAACTCTGTCCAAAATCTCAAACGCACCAATAAATCTCGGAGCTAACTTCCCTTTCTTACTGAAACGCATCACGCCTTTCGTCGGAGAAACCTTCAGTAAAGCATGATCACCGATCCCAAACTCAAAAGGTCTTTGGTGAATGTCTGCATAACTCTTCTGTCAGCTCTATGCTATTCGTAACCGATCTTTAATAATAATAACTGCCTCAGTAGTCTCAAGAACCAAATCTGGCCCCTGTAAACTCTGCTCACCAACCTCTGCCCAACTCAGCGGTGATCTGCACTGTCTACCATATAAAGCCTCATAAGGTGCCATCCCAATACTCGACTGAAAGCTATTGTTGTATGTAAACTCTGCCCAAGGTAAGTACTCTTCCCAGCTTCCCTTGAAGTCAAACACACAAGCCCGAAGCATATCCTCCAAAATCTGGTTAACTCTCTCCGTCTATCCATCGGTCTGAGGGTGGAACGCTGTACTGAAATCCAATCTAGTGTCCATGGCTCGCTGAAAACTCTTCCACAAATCGCCGGTAAATCCAGCGTCTCGATCTGACACTATAGACACTAGAATCCCATGTAAACGCACTATGTCTCTCAAATATAATCTGCTCAGCTCGTCAACTGTCAGAGTCTTGCGAATTGGACTAAAATGTGCTGATTTAGTCAGTTGGTCTACAATCACTCAAATAGAATCGCGGCTCTTCTTGGTCTGCGGTAAACCCGAAATGAAGTCCATCGCCACATGCTCCCATTTCCACTCTGGAATTTGTAAAGGTTTGAGCTGTCTTGCCAGTTTCTGATGCTCGGCCTTCACCTACTGACATGTAAGACATTTGGAAACAAACTCAGCTATCTCTCTCTTCATGTTGTCTCACCAATAATGCATCTTCAGGTCCTAATGCATCTTTGTAGTGCTTGGATGGATAGTATACTTGGAGCCGTGAGCCTCACTCAAAATCTCATGCTTCAGTACTTCGAAATTGGGCATGCATAATCTTCTCCAGTACCTGATACTGCTATCTGAGCTAACTATCCAATCGGTTCTGCTGTCATTTGAAGCCCATGACTGTAATCTAGCATCCTACTGTTGTGCCTCAATAATTAGAGAAATCAATGAAAGGTTGAACTCTCAGATTTGCAAGAAAACTGCCCGTACTCCGTGAATGCAAGCTCAACCCAGAATCTGCCGCATCGCGTAGCATCAACAACTCGTGAATCATCAGACGTGCAAGAAATCCCTTAGGCAAATGGCTTTAAGCGTCAGCTACCACATTCCCCATCCCTGGGTGATACTGCATGTCAACATCATAATTCTTCAGGAATTCCATCCATCTGCGCTGCCTCATATTCAGCTCTTTCTACGAGAAAATGTACCGCAAACTCTTGTGATCAGAAAAGAGCTCGAACCTCTCCCCGTAAAGATAATGACACCAAATCATCAATGCAAAAGCAACAGCTTCTAACTCGCGGTCATGAGTAGGATAGTTTTTCTCATGCACCTTAAGTTACCTCGAAGCATAAGCCACAACTTTTCTCTCTTGCATCAGAACACAACCAAGTCCACTAAGCGATGCGTCACTGTAAACCATGTTCTACTGCCCACTAGACAGAACAATAAGAACAGGTGTTGTAGTCAATCTCTTCTTTAATTCTGCAAACGCTAAATCACATCCATCATCCAAAGAGAATCTAAAGTTCTTTTGCGTCAAGCGAGTCCAAGGTGCTACAATTCGTGAAAAGCCCTTGATGAATGTTGCGGTAATAACCAGCTAATCCCAAAAAGCTGCAAATATCTCTGTAACATTCGCCGGCTGAACACAATCTGTAACTGCTTCAACCTTAGAAGGATCAACTACAATTCCATTCTTGGGCACCACATTCTTTAGAAATATCACCTCTTTCTGCCAAAAGTTACACTTCTCAAATTTTACAAACAATTAGTTGTCCTTCAAAGTCTGCAATGCAATCTTTAAGTGTTCCTCATGTTCGGCCTCGGTCTTCGAATATATCAAAAATGTCATCCGCAAATACAATAACGAATTGATCGAGATAAGGTCGGAAAACTCGGTTCATCAAATCCATAAAAGTTGCGGGCGCATTTGTCAAACTGAGCTGCATAACCTGAAACTCATAATGTCCGTAACGATACCAAAATACAGTCTTCGAAACATCCTCCATCTTAATCCTCAGCTGATGGTAACCCGATCTAAGATTAATCTTCAAAATAACTGAGCTTCCCGAAGCTGGCCAAATAAGTCCTCGATCCTTGGTAGAGAATATTTGTTTTTGATCGTGACCTTGTTCAACTCGCGGTAATCAATACACAAGCGCATAAAACTGTCCTTCTTCTTCACAAAAAAAACTGGAGCCCCCCATGGTGAAGTACTGGGTCTGATACACTTCAACTTCATCAACACAGAAATCTGATCATATAACTCTTTCAGATCAACAGGTTCCATACGATACGGAGCCTTAGAAATCGGAGTTGTACCAGGTAAAAGATCTATAATGAAATCAATCTCTCTCATCGGCGATAAACCGGGAATCTTCTGGAATGCATCAGAAAAGTCACACACAATCGGAATAGCACTAACGTCGACACCTGTGGATTCTAACTCTAAGAATGCCAACAAACCATCTCCGGGCTGTGCCGATTCAAAGCATGCAAACACAAATTATTTCACACCAGGAATATTGCAAGTAGTTGTCTACTTAAAAAAATTCAAAGTGACTCGTTGTGTCGACAACCAATCCATACCCAGGATAATATCAAACTCATGCATCGGTAGCACTAAAAAGTCTGCAGAAAGAATACGACCACACACAACTATCGGGCAATCTCTACAAATAAGGGAGATAGAAATCGAAGAATCGAGAGGAGTACCCACGAAAATCTCATCATGCAATAAGGATGACTCAAAACTAATAATGCAGATAAATTCATATGATATGAATGAATGAGATGCACCGAAATCAAAAAGAACACGAGCGGGCGAATAAGAAATTTGAATCGTACCTTCCACAGCAGGTCGAGCGGCGTGAGCACCTCGCCTCCCAACTACGTACATCCAGCCTGCCCTCAGCCCTGGCCCTAGCCCTACTGCTGAAACGGCTTCTGCAGTCTCTGTCCACCCCGAGGGATTGGAATCATCAGTCTACTCTGCTGACCCTGAAACTATCCCTGTTGAATCTGCTAAAACTACTGAGTCTGCTGTGGTCTCGGCTGGTGACCAATAGGACCCTGAAATGGTTGTAACGGCTGAGGACCCCTGTATGGTTTAGGACAATTATTCTTGACATGCCCCATCTCCCCGCAATTCCAACAATAACGGGAAGTAAGCGGTGGTCCATCTAGGTGTCGTCCTCCCATAAATCTAGCTGGTACACCATCAGTAATGCCCAACTTCTACCTCTTCGAACCTGAGCTGTCATACTACATCTGAACTGCCTTGCCCTTATCGGCCCTCTGATCTTGCCTCATTTGGTTCTTCAAGTCCCTGGACTTGCGATCATCAACATTATTTTGTTATATAGCCAAGGATTTAGACAAAATTTCTCTGTACGAACTAGACCCCGAAGCGACCAAAAACTTACGATAATACGGACGAAGACCATTTAGAAATTTCAAGTTACGCTGCTCCTCATCCTGAACGATAAACAAAATATATCGAGAAAGCTCATTGAATCACTGATCGTACCCCGCAATCCTCATGTCTCCCTGCACAAGCATATAGAACTCTGAGATGTAAGCGTCCCTGAAACTCTACGGGAAATACTGCTCAAAGAACCGCTCCTGAATGGAAGCCCAAAGTACTGGAGTCTCTACTATGGTTCTCTTGGTTGTATCCCACCAATGATCTGCCTCACCCTGAAGATGATAAGTGGCAAGTATCACCCTCTGATACTCGGGACACTTCATAGCGTTCAATGTCTTTTCTATAGACTAGAACCAAGTCTCTGCCTCTGATGGAACCGTCGCACCAGAAAATGTTGAATGCCTGTATTTCAGGAGCTGCACGAGAAAACAGTGTTCTCTAACTGCTGGGCTCCTAGCTTGCAGGAAGTGAGCTGAAAAACTTTCCATGAACTTCCTCATCTCAGCCAAAATGTCGGGAATGGCTAGGGTAGATAAAACGACAGGCTGCGCTGGGACTACTGGAGCTGGAGGAACACCCTGATCAATCGGGACAGACCCCAAACTCTCCTGACAGATAGCTGGCTCATCGGCAAAATCACCGCTGCGTAACCCTCTGCGGTAATGGCCTACTGCACGACCTCTGCCTCTGTTTCCTCTCGCCATCTACACAATAGAAGCACACCTCAGGAAAGGAGGAAAGATGATAAAATGCATAAAACAAAAAGGGATCCATCCTAACTCCATCTAGAAAATTACTCGTCATATGATTGCCAGACCAGAGATAGGGATTAACCTATTGCTCTGATACCAAGTCTGTCACGCTCCAAAATCTAATAATCGGTAGCTAGACCAATTACTGTCATTCAGGAGGTGCAGGTCGGGGAATCCATCCGATTCACCCCCACAAGAAATTGAGCCAAAAGACGCATTCCGGCTCTGTCATTGACTATAGCAATATCATCAGAGTAAAGGAGAATACAGCGGAAGCAAAGATATATAGATATATCAACTAGAAACGTAAATACAATGTCACAATATACTACACAATGACAAAAGCTAGAATCGTACATGAGTACAACAACTTGAACTGATCAGTAGCTACCAAAACAGGATCCAACAGCTGAGCTCTCAACTAACAGCAACTACTCCACCTCTGAAAGGGGGGAACAAAGCGAGAGTGTGCAAAATCATGGCTCACTAATGCCCGACAAGGCTAAACAACATACTAATATAATAGGTGCAGAAAAGAGAGAGATGAATGAGATAATTAATACTAATAGCTACAATAAATAAATTAAACCTACGAAGCATAGAGGAGTAGAGAAAAGATAAGAGGATAGGAATATATATGCGATAATGAAATGATATGATGATATGATGACATGATGATGACATGGTTTGATGACTAGGAAAATCCCATAATTATCCCAATGTATGGATGATAAACTATGTCCCAATGCTGAATGATTAATGTTTAAAAGAACTAGACCATAGTTAAAAATATTGGCCTGATCAACCACTAATGCATAATAACCTTAACGAGAATCTCTGTTGGATACAATGGTACGATTTCTTGTCCAAGATCGACCAGTCTAAAGGATAATATCACTTGCTCAGAGTGTTCTGGGGTATTCAACCCACGGAGCCAACGTCCGAAATTTATTTTACTTATTTCAAGGAATTTCAATCTCACCGAGGATGAAGCCCGATACCTAAGGACTATCTCACACAATCCCATACTCCCGAATGGGCAATAGATGTGATAGTACCTGTCTCCAATGAATCACCCTACAATTTTAACCCGATGTAGGAATCCTGAAAACCTATCGAGGGCTAGCTGATGTGGAGTTTAGTTTATGTATCCGTTCCTGTTAAGTTAAAATATAAGAAGCCCACACTGAAACTAGATCCCAAGAATCAAACACCACAGTCGCCCCCACGGCCCACACCCAGGATAACCCCTTGCCTAGTGAAGGGCAACAATCCAAAATACAGATGTTAACCGTTACTACTTGACTAGTCACAACGTCCAAGCACAAATGAACAGTGACTAATTGACCAGTCACACATCCAGCAACATTAGTCTCAACAGACCGGAACACAGCCACCAAGGGCAACCCATAGAAATAAGCCACAAATGCATAATATCCTAACAGACAAAAGTGAAACCACACCCTACATGCCTAATCATAGGAAACAACAATACTGAAATAACAACTACGACATGCGAAACAATAAGGTTTAAAATCAATCACAAACACCTCAATACCACATGCATGCTCTAACCAACGCAAGTTAAACTAGTAGGGAATTTAGCAATGAAGGGACACTCGCCTGACAAACTGCTCGAATTTTGTAGGATAACTCGGAATTCTAAAAACTGCAACTCAACAAGCGATGGAACAACCCGCGGCAACCATCATTCAAACACCACAACTCAAGACCTGCAAAGAAGTACTCCACAAATTGTGAAACCCCAAAACTAAAAGCAAACACAAACCCTTGAATCACCATCACAAATCGGAGAAGAAATGGGAAATAATCACCGTAGGATTTGGCGATAAATCCGCCCAACAACGTCCACCAACTCCGAGGGATTGAGAAAGGATTGGGTAAGGGAGAGGGTGAGTGGAGAGTGAGAGAAAGAATGAGAATGAGAGGATGTGAAACCAAATGTTAAACGAAAATAAAACTAAAAAGTGGAGAACCACCGCCAAGTTGTTCGAACGAAAAGTAAGTCATTCGAACGGACAAGAAAAAACACTGAAAGGACGCTGAAGTCGTTCGAATGGACCCAGATGTCGTTCCAATGACTAGGATATCATGGGCCAAATTCCAAAGGATTACTCAACTCGTACGAACGGAATAGGAAGTCGTTAGAATGAACCAACCTCAAAGAAAATATTTTCCAGAGGACATGTCAACGCGTTCGAATGAATCTAAATCTCGTTCGAGCGACTTTCACAAAACAGGAAAAATAACACAAGGCTCCCCTAGAACCACATGGACACCCGAACATGAGAAAACGCACCAAACACAAGCCAAAACCTACAACAACAATACCAAGCAAACACCTGGCCCCCCAAAGCCTTCACACAGCACTACTAGACGAGCGACCACAAAAAACACGAAACCACTCAAGCCACATAAAGATGAATTGAAGAACCAGATGCAAAAATGAAATGAGGATGCAAAGTTATATGAATGTAGAATCTATGGATGCAGATGAATGAATAAGGAAAAATAGGAAAATAAAATAAAAGAATTTTACGAGACACTACATTCTACCCTCCTTACAGAGAATTTCTCCCCGAAATTTCCACACATACCTCAATCTGAGAACAAGTGCGGATAACGGCCTCTCACATCCGCCTCTAACTCCCAAGAAGCCTCACTAGGAACATGATGACTCCACTGAACCTTCACAAATGGAATAACCTTGCTGCGAAGGACCTTCTCCTCGCGATCCAAAATGCACACCGGATGCTCTATATACGAGGCATCTCTCTGAACCTTTAAGGGATCCCAATCAATAACATGAATAGGATCCCACTCATACTTCCTCAACATAGAAATGTAAAATACACTATGAACTCCACTCAGCAGCGGCGGCAGTGCTAAAAGATAAGCTAACTCTCCAACTCTGTCCAGAATCTCAAATTGACCAACAAATCTCGGAGCTAACTTCCCTTTCTTACTGAAACGCATTACGCCCTTCATCTGAGAAACTTTCAGTAAAACATGATCACTGATCCCAAACTCTAAAGGTCGCCTGCGAATGTCTGCATAATTCTTCTGTCGGCTCTGTGCTGTACAAAACCGACCTCTGATAATAGTAACGGCCTCAGTAGTCACACGAACCAAGTCTAGCCCAAGTGAACTCTTCTCACCAACCTCTGCCCAACACAGTGGTGATCTGCATAGTCTACCATATAAACCTCATAATGTGCCATCCCAATACTCGACTGAAAGCTACTGTAGTATGCAAACTCTGCCTAAGCTAAGTACTCGTCCCAGCCACTCTTGAAGTCTAACACACAAACCCGAAGCATATCCTCCAGAATCTGGTAAACTCTCTCCGTCTGTCCATCGGTCAGTGGGTGGAATGCTGTACTGAAATCCAATCTAGTGTCCATGGCTTGCTAAATTTTTTTCCTAAAATCGCCGGTAAATCTGGCGTCTCGATCTGACACTATAGGCACTGGAATCCCATGTAAACGCACTATCTCTCTCACATATAGTCTGCTCAGCTTGTCAACTGTCAGAGTCATGCGAACCGTAATAAAATGTGCTGATTTGGCCAGTCGGTTTACAATCACTCAAATTGAATCGTGACTCTTCTTGGTCAGCGGTAAATCCGAAATGAAGCCCATCGTCACATGCTCCCATTTCAACTCTGAAATCGGCAAAGGATTGAGCTATCCTGCTGGTTTCTGATGCTCAGCCTTCACCTACTGACATGTATGACATTTGAAACAAACTCAGCTATCTCTCACTTCATGTTGTCCCACCAATAATACCTCTTCAGGTCCTAGTACATCTTTGTACTGCCTGGATGGATAGTATACCAGGAGCCGTGAGCCTCACACAAAATCTCACGCTTTAGTACTTCAGAATTGGGCATGCATAATCTGCTCCTGTACATGATACTGCTATCTGAGCTAACTGTCCAATCAGTTCTGCTGTCATCTGAAGCCCATGATAGTAATCTATCATCCTGCTGTTGGGCCTCAAAATCTGAGAAATCAATGAAGGCTGAACTCTCAGATTTGCAAGAAAATTGCCTGTACTCCGCGAACGCAAACTTATCCAAGAATCTGGAACGTCGTGAAGAATCAACCACTCATGAATCATCAGACATACATGAAAACCCTTAGGAAAATGGCTCAAAGTGTCAGCTACAACATTCGCCTTTGTTGGGTGATACTGCAAGTCAACATCATAATCCTTTAGGAATTCCATCTACCTGGGCTGCCTCATATTCAGCTCTTTCTGCAAGAAAAGTTACCACAAACTCATGTGATCAGAAAAGAGCTTGAACCTCTCCCCGAAAAGATAATAACGCCAAATCTTCAATACAAAAACCACAGCTGCTAACTCGAGGTCATGAGTAGGATAGTTTCTTTCATGCACCTTAAGTCGTCTCGAAGCATAAGCCAGCACTTTTCCCACTTGCATCAGAACACAACCTAGTCCACTGAGTGAAGCATCACTGTAAACCATAAACTTCTTCCCACTCGATAGAACAATAAGAACAGGTGTTGTATTCTATCACCTCTTCAACTCTGCAAAAGCTGAATCACATCTGTCATCCCAAACGAATCTAACGTCCTTCTGCATCAAGCGAGTCAAAGGTGCTGCAATCCGTGAAAAGCCCACGATGAATCAGCGGTAATAACCGGCTAATCCCAAAAAGCTGCGAATCTCTATAACATTTATCGGCTAAACCTAATCTTTAACTACTTTAACCTTAGAAGGATCAACTGCAATTCCATTCTTGGATACCACATGCCCAAGGAATTTCACCTCTTTCTACCAAAAGTCACACTTCTCAAATTTTGCAAACAATTGGCTCCCAATCAAAGTCTGCAATGCAATCTTCAAGTGTTCCTCATGTCCGGCCTCGGTCTTTGAATTGATCAAAATATTGTCCACGAATACAATAACGAATCGATCAAGATAAGGTCGGAAAACTCGGTTCAACAAATCCATAAAAGGTGCAGGCGCGTTTTTCAAACTGAACGGCATAACCTAAAACTCATAATGTCAGTATCAAGTCCAAAATGCAGTCTTAGAAAAATCCCCCTTCTTAATCCTCAGCTGATGGTAACCCAATCTAAGATCAATCTTCGAAAAGAACTGAGCACCCCGAAGTTGGTCAAATAAGCCCTCGATCCTAGGCAGAGGATATTATTTCTTGATCGTGACCTTGTTCAACTCGCGGTAATCAATACACATGCGCATAGACTCATCCTTCCTCTTCGTAAATAAAATTGGTGTTCCCCATGGTGAAGTACTAGATTTGATAAACATCTGCTCCATCAACTCATAAATCTGATCATATAACTCTTTCAGCTCAACAGGTGCCATACGATACGGAGCCTTAGAAATTGGAGTTGAACCAGGTAAAAGATCTATACTGAAATCAATCTCCCTTATCGGCGGTAAACTGGGAATCTTCTGGAATACGTCGGAAAAGTCACACACAACCAAAATAGTACTAACGTCGACACCAGTGGATTCCAACTCTAAGAATACCATCAAACCATCTCCGGACGGCGCCGGTTCCGAGCTAGCAAACTCAAATCGCTTCTCACAAGGAATACTAAAAGTAGTTGTTTTCCCAAAACAATCCAAATTGACTCGGTATGTCGACAACCAATCCATACCCAGGATAATATCAAACCCATGCATCGGTAGCACTAAAAAGTCTGCAGAAAGAATACGGCCACACACAACTATCGAGTAATCTCTACAAATACGGGAGATAGAAATCGAAGAATCGGGAGGAGTACCCACGGAAATCTCATAATGCAATAAGGAAGACTCAAAACCAATAATGTAGAGAAATGCATATGATATGAATGAATGAGAAGCACCAGAATCGAAAAGAACACGAGCGAGCGAATAAGAAATATGAAGCGTACCATCTACAATAGGTCGAGCGGCGTGAGCACCTTGCCTCCCTACTGCGTACATCCTGTCTACCCTCAGCCCTGACCTTGGCCTTGCTGCTGACTCGGCTGCTACGGTGTTTGTCCACCCTAAGGGCTTGGAATCATCTGTCTACTCAGAGGACCCAAAAGCTGTCCCTGCTGAATCTGCTGAAACTGCTGAGTCTGCTATGGTCTCGGCTAGTGAGCAATAGGACCCTAAAACTGTCGTACGTATTGAGGACCCCTGTACGGTTTAGGACACCAATTATTGACATGCCCCTTCTCCCCGCAATTCCAACAATAACGGGAAGTAAGCGGTGGTCCAACTAGGTGTCGTCCTCCCATAAATCTATCTGGTGCACCATCAGTAACGCCAAACTTCTGCCTCTCCAGCCCCGAGCTCTCATACTGTGTCTGAACTTCCTTGCCCTTATCGGCCCTCTGATCTTGCTTCATTGGGTTCTTCAAGTTCTTTGACTTACGATCCTTCACATCATTTTATTCTATAGCCAAGGCTTTAGACAGAGCCTCTTTGTACGAACTAGACCCCAAAGCGATCTAAAGCATCCGATAATACAAATTCGAAGGCATGTTTGATAGCTTTCTCAATGTGATCATTAGTGGGTGTTATCAAGACAATACCAATTCCTGAGCCATTAGGTCCTACTGATCCATCTGTGAATAAGCGCCAACCAGTGAGAGGGTCCCAGGGATTTACTATTTTAGGTTGGTCTTCTGATAGATCGTCTTCATGTTCTTCCCAATCAATATCTTCGATCGGGAAGTCAATTAGAAAGTCTGCTACTGCTTGGCCTTTCTGGGATATTTGCTTCTCAAAGGTAATGTTGTGTTTGCCAAGGAATACGGACCACTGTTGCACTCGTCTGGATTTTTATTTTTTGTTGAGTACTTCTCAAAGTGGATAACTAGTAATAATACGGACGGGATGAGCCTAAAAATATGGTTTGAGCTTGCATGCTGAATAGACAAGTGTGAGGAGTAAACGCTTGAGTTTTGAATATCGATTTTCTGCGGGGGTTAGGGTTTTACTGAAGAAATATATAGGTTTTTCGATGTTGGAATCAAGTCGAATGAGTACTGAACTGAGAGAAGTTTCGGTGGCAGCAATATATAAAGAGAGTGTTTCTCCTTCGATAGGTGTGCTAATGATTGGCGGACGGCCAAGATAAGTTTTGAGTTCAAGGATGGCTTATTCGTACTCAGAGGTCCAGTCGATCTCGGGATTGTTTATCTTTTTTGCTTTGTGGATACCTTGATCGCGCAAGAGGGAAAAGAGCCAGGCACATCGATCTGAGGATTTAGAAATGAAATAATTGAGGGTGGTTATCCTGCCTGCCACTTTTTGGACATCTTTCTTAGTTTGGGGAGAAGGCATGTCTATGAGGGCTCGAATATGGGTGGGGTCAATCTCTATCACACGTTTACTGATAAGGTGACCCAAAATTTTTCTAGATGATACGCCAAATTGGTGAGTTTCATATTATACGTGCAAAGTATTAAAAAAATTTGTGAGTTGTCTTGGATATGGGTGCATTTCTGAAGGCTCTGGCATAACATATCGTTGATGTAGAGTTTGACAGATTTGCCAAGCAAGGGTTTGAACATGGATGTGACAAGGCGTTGGTAGGTGGCAGTGGCATTTTTATGGCCGAAGGGCATAACATTAAAACAGTAAAGGCCTTGTTCAGTTATAAATGAAGTTTTAAGTTGATCTTCGGAGAGGAGGGGTACCTGATTGTAACCCAAAGCCGCGTCCATCATAGATAGGTACTCGTGTCCAGCAGTAGCGTCGTGGAGTGCTGAGATAGTTAGGAGGGGGAAACTATCCTTCAGATTGTGCTTGTTGAGGTCTGTGAAGTCAATGCAAATTATGATATTGCTATTCTTCTTAGGCACTGCCAAGATGATTGATATCCAGTCTGCGTACTTCACTTCTCTGATAAAACTAGCGGCTATGAGCTTGTCAACTTCAAGGTTCACAGCTTCTCGAAGTCATGGTGCCAGTGTACGCTTCTTTTATATTATTTCTATTAAATAGGGGATGAGATTGAGATGTTGGCAGGAAAGGTTGGGGTTGACACCAGGCATTTCATGAAATGTCCAGGCGAAGATGTCTATGTTTGTTCGAAGGAACTTGGAAAGTTTGAGGCATTCTGCCTCGTTAAGGAGGGTTCCAATAAATATACCCCGACCAGGACCGTCGAGTTCGATATAAATAGTGGGTTAGATGGGTTGGGTGGTATATGTCGTAGTCAAAGGGATAGAAAGATGCTGTGATTTCTATGGGCAGCTGACAAGTTTTCGTGTTTGGCCGATCTCTGGGTGCTCATATAAGCGGGTTAGGTGTTGAGATCCTTTCAAATTCCAAGCACCCTCGTGATTGTTGAATCGAAGGGTCTAATGATAGGTCAAATGTATAGCTCGCATGGCGTGAAACCAATCACGCTCGAGTATATCGAGGTATTCAAACTTATTGTCAATGACAATGAAGTTGGTTTGAAGGGTAATGGAACCTGTAATGATGGGTAGACTAATATGGCCAACAGTGACTTTTGTTGATCCATTAAAACCTTTTAGTTTGTTGTTGGCAGTGGTTATGAGGTCTACTTTCTTTATGGTTTTGGATTTTTTTGGAGAAAATGAACATCAGCTGCGCTCTCTGTATCTATGAGCATTATATGGAGGACGAGGTTTTCGATCTTAATCATGATGACTAATGGATCAGAATGGGGGAAACGAACATGTAAAGTATCACAGTCGGTGAAAGAAATACCTTCGAGTCGAGGGTGAGAGCTTGATTCTGGCAGAAGGGTAGGAAATTTCTCCTGATAGGTGAGCTTGTAACATTCTTCGATGTACTTCCGTTTGCTCTTGGAAAGCCTACTGTCTATGTTATTGACTTTGATGAGCTTGACTCTATAGATGTGCACCTCGGTTGGGTTAGTAGTAGGGGTGGATAGGGATTTGAGGTAGGGCCCATCGAGGTAGCTTGGTAGATCAGCAATATGCTGGTGCAAACGTCCTGCTCTAAAGAAAAGTTTGAGAGAGCGCTGAAGGGCAAAGCATTTATTGGTATGATGACAGTTGCACTTATTGTTGGCGTAGTAAGGTTCGCCTGGTTTGACTTCGATGGGGAAAGGGATGCTCCAAATGGGGTTTGCTTGTATATGTGGTAGAAGAGTGCTGAGGGGGATAGTAGTGTAGGTAAAACAGGCCTTGGTCGTTTCTTGCGAGCTTCGATGCTGTTATCAATGATGGAGCGTTTACGGCTCTCAGTCTCCTGTGGGACAGGAGCAATCATGGGTGTGGAAGCTGAGTAGGTATGTTGCCGAGGTTTATTTAAATTTGTTGTTTACAAAGGCAGGCTCTATTTTTTGGGACTCTTGGAGGCGCTCGATATCGATAAAGACGTTGACCTTCAAGAGCATCTCTTCGAGTGTTTTTGGTTTATAGAGGAGTAGGTACTCTTTTACTCGGCTATGGTTGGGCAGGGCATTCGAATATGCCAAAATAGCATTCGAGCAGTCGAGATTCTCTATTTTCTGGGATTTGTCAAGGAGTCTTCTGGTGAAGGCTTCGAGGGTCTCACTGACGGATTTTATAAAATTGAAATGAGCGTCGACTCTGACCTCTCTGTCCTTGTTGAAGGAAAACTGAGCGATTAAAAGTTGTGAAAGTTGCTCAATGCTACGAATCGAGCCATTTGGGATATTATGGTACTAATGAAGGGGATTATCAGTAAGGCTCGTTGGAAAAAGGAGACATAGTAGGTAGACAGCCGTAGAGTAGAGGCTCAGGGCATTTTGGAATTCGAGGATGTGGGATTTAGGGTCTATGTTACGATATTTGCAGAGTTTGGGAGCACGAAAGTTAAAGGGTATTTTGATAGCCAAAAGTTTAGGGCAGATCGGGTTATTGAGGCGGCCCCAGAAGTTGGTAGCTGGACTCGTGGTAACGTGGATTGCTGGTTGTATTTTATGGTCGAAGTCTTGTTGCGTAACGTATGTAGGATGAGGGGGAGATTGATGAAGTCAAAGGTTGTTGGGTCGAGTATGTGGTATAAAATCAGTGTTGTGTTCCCCGAGCCATTCTCGAGCAGGACGGCGTCAGAGGTTACTGGAGGAGCGAAGGGTTTAGTCAGAAGAGTTTTCTGTGGGATGAATCCCGAGGTGGATAGAGCCGATTGGGGGAATAGTATGGGGAATACCTTCGGCCCTGGTATCAGCTAGGGGTAACTAAATGTTTTGTGGAGGGCCTAGGTGGGTCCAAGGGCTATAATCTCCGTAGCTCTCAAGCGGTGTTGCGCAGGTCGTCTATCGCTCGGTTCTGTCTGCTTTCGTCATCGAGGCGGCGATTTAGTTCTGTTTCCAGCACCAAATGGTGGCTTTCGCACTCCAGATTCAGTTGGTTCTGGTGGCGCTCTTCTGCCTGAGTGACTTCTTGAGATAATAAGGTTATTTGGGCAACGACTCCATCGATGGAATTTCCTGCCTGGGTAGAATTGGAACGACGTGTGGGTGCCATTGAGGGTAATCTGCTGAAGTGGAAATCAAAAGGAGGTGAAATAGGAAAGGATATTGGTAGGATGGGAAGCACAGACGACGCCAATTATAAGGAGCTAACTCCGTTCAGAGGGGGAGCTGGTTTTCACAACGAAGAATCAATCTTCAATCAGAGGATACAAGCAATTGGCCTAAAATAAGATCTAATAGAAGACAAATACATGCGTAGATTCCCAAATGTGACTCTCTACGACCTCTGATGAGGATTTTAAAGATAGATTGTATTACTGAAGAGTAAATAACAGGGTTCAAGTATAGAATGTCAGGGTGGTCAAAGGTAAATTGCAAGAGGCTGAAAGACGATTTCTTTTAACCCCTGCTTGGTTTTCCCTCTCCTCTATTTATAGTAACACAAAGAGCTGAGTCACCAAGTATGGGTCAGGGTTATATGATTATACTGTCAGGAAATTCCAGCGAGTTATGGGCGCTGGTCTTGTCGGTACTATTACTGCAACATTTATTGGTAATGTCTCATAAAGACGCGGTGGTTGGACCTGTCACTGTAGATGCACGGGCTAATCAATGCATTGTCTTATCCGCTAAGGTAGTTCCTGTCTTAACTTGCTTCGGCCGTGTGTTAGTGAGGTCGAAGGATTTCTGCTGTAGGATGTTAATCTATTCTCAAAGCTTTATCTGGTGAGCTGGTTGTCTGTCTTGTCATACTTCGACCATATGTGGATATGGTCGAAGGATGTCTGCTGCAATGTACTAATCTGTCCCCAAAGCTTTGTCTGGTGTCGAAGGTTCGTCTCTGGGGGATCTCTTGGGAGCCTATTTTTGGGATTGAGTGGGCTTTGATACATTCGAGTTGGCTATGAAGTGGGCTTTGGCTGTCTGTCGCAGGCTACCAGTAGGCTACCATAACAGCTTCTCCCCCAACAGGCCCTGCAGCATCAACACCTTCAACACCCACAGTCGAAGGCCTCGACCCTGCGTCATCTTCAATCATGTCACTTATAGCCCCAGCAACAATACCTTCGACTACAAGAGTTTCCATGCCCCTTCCAACACCTTCAGCAGTAACTTCAACCTCACTCTTCTTCGCCTGCAAAGAGTCCTCATCAGCAAGTTCTACGACAACAGGAAGGTGCTCTAAAGTGTCAGGATCATAACCCATATCCTCTATGAACTCCATCATCTTGACAGTCACCCTACATTCTCTATCAAACTGTGCAGTAGCTTCACCCACTCTTCGTCAAAATTGAAGGAGTCAATGTAATCCCTTGGCTTCTCCCAAGACTGGTTAGTCGGACCTGCGGCAAAACAAAAATATAATCACAGTTTATTTAAGAAACACACCAACATTAAACCTTTGACAAAAACTTACTCTGGTTATAGACTCTATGATGCAACCTATAAGAGCCCTCCCCTTCGACATTCTCAAAATTACCCTGTACCACAATCAAATCCTTATTCTAACCTCAACCCGTCGAACACAGATCAAACAAACAGGGCTTCTCTGGGTGACACTGGATATGGTATGTCCCAACATTCAGATTTTCTTTCCTCGAATAAAATGACACCAAATCATACCATTTGACTAAGCCCCTCTTCTCACTCCTTAATTTTCCATTCATGCCCTCTATTACCCTCATCATCTCATACAAGTTTCCATTCAATAACCCATATCTCACCAACCCCCTCCAATTGATATAAACACTATCGAAAACTCAATCCTAAGCACCATCCCTACATCAATACTCCTAAAATCTTTAAATAGGCTTGAACCCAGACATATGAATCCCTCTCGTCCTCGATTTTAACCTTTCCATCTTGAACCCAGAAGATTCTACTTACAGATACAGAAGGAGAAGTGGAACATAGTGAGAGAGAGAACAATTAACTTACCTGTGTTAGCAGAAGCACAATCGAAGCTGCAAGTCAGTAACAACTTCAACAACTTCTTTCAAGCCTCAAAGATAATGGCGTATGTTCACTCCCTCTACCTGTCTAGCTTTCTCTCTATGAATAGTATAGTGGTTACGTCCTCCTCATTTATATACATTCTCAAAAAACTGAAACCTCCACGATTTTCAAACCACTATCATTACCACGCCCCCACTACCACGGCTTTTTGGCTACGATGTGTGTTTACTGATTTACCCCTCATATCCCCCACGTGCGAACTGCACGCTCACTTCGAATTAGCTATAAACTTTAAGCCTCTTGAGCCTTTTCACCCTCACTCGAAGCTACCCAGTCAAATCCCAACAGCAAATCAAAAAATTTCTGTGAAACGGGGACAAAATTCATGATTACCTACATGGCACAGTGCCCCTAAAGCATCTACCATCCTAATAGACTAGTTGTCTGGGCTGTCAGTCGGTCCAGTCAAATCCAGCAAAACCTTCAACACAAACACTTTGTATACGCAGGTAATGGACTATACCGTGTTTCAAACAATCAAAAATATATACACTCACAATTAATTCCCAAATATCTATAACATTCGATCTGCAGATTATTCGACAGCTTAAGATTTTATGCCTTTATTACTTTGACAGATCAGATCTTTTACTTCGACAGACTAAATTTTTTACTTTGATAGATCAGACCTTTTACTTTGATAGATCAGAAATTTTACTTTCAGAGTAGACCTCCTACTTCGACAGTTCCAACCTGTTACATCAAAAGATCAAAATTATACTTCGAACATTCACAATTCTACTTGCACATAGTACTGGAAAATAATTCGACAGATTATAGTACCAACACCCAATTTCATTAACTTCAAAAGAAACACTATACAATTCCAACAGTTCATAAAAGCACCCACCATACCATCATATCTAAACAGTTACCAAAACAATTCAAGAGGTCCCTATTTATCATCAGGACGCCCCTCCTCGCTTCTTGCCGCAGCAGTAGCATCCTCCTCCCTTCTAGCCCCAACAGCAGCATCCTCCTACTCCACCATTTCCTCTGCAAATGACTCTAACAAAGACAAACGATGGCCCTGAAACGGACCCATAATCTGAAAAATCCCCCCCCAATAGGCAAAGGACATTCCAACAATTGGCTCCACAGATTCTGTATCAAAGAGATCCAACATCTCCACATCTAAGTACTGATCGATAAGATACCTCTACCGCAGTTCCAACGTCTTTTTCCGTACCTGAATTACTTTGGCCGCAACCCGGTTTGCATACTTGTTCTTGGAAGAATTGTCGCTGGAAGAACCGCCATTGGACGAACCACCGTTGGACGAAGAAGTACACATTATGTTCAGAAGAAGAGTGCAGAACTATGAGAAATCCCCTTTACAACACCCCCTTTTATACATGAAGGAACATTTCAACTTTCCCTCTTTCCAAGCTAAATTAAATGCCGTCTTCAATTTCCTTCCTTGAAAAATCAGCAGTCCAACCTTTACAACTTCCTAGACGTAACAACTTCATCTGCATGCGCATAGAAACACCATTTACGAGGGAACACAATCAACCAAATCCCCAGAATCGAACCATCGACCCACATCACATCCTGAGTTTCGATTAATGCGCGGTCCATTATCTTCGATCATATCACTATACTTCGAGGTCACCTTTTCCAGCCGTAATCAATACTACCCTTAACATTCGGTGAGATAAATTGGCCTTCGTGCTTACAAGCTTACTCGTCTACATTAACCACCAGATACAATTACACAAAATTTTAGAAAAACATTGTTTCTATTCCATTCTTCGATTTACAACAACCAAAACAACAAACTTACAAACCCAAATACATTCAAACAACAGCTAAAACAGAAACCTCAAAATATAACAAAAATAAAACCTAGCACTATCACCACCTCCTTTACAATTGCCAAAAGAAGAGCCTGCTCTATTTATAGACGACCCCGCTCCACTCGCCGAGCCTTTTTCCTCCATCTCCTCTTCTGCACAAAGAAGGCACTTATCCAAAGCCGATAGAAAGAGGAAACATTTCTCCGCAGTCATAAAGTTGTACTTCAGGTGCCCCCAAAGGTTAGCATAAGACTCTCCATTAATGAGTTCCCCATCGCCTACCTCCACTAAGTCAAGCATGTCCCAGTCCAGATCATGCTGACTGAAGAACTTCAAGTGCAACTCCATAGTTTTCTATCCTACCCGACGATCTCGAGCGAATCGCGTCCTTTTCTGATAGCGCGTATTGGGCATGGTATCCATAAAGTTTTTCAAGAAATGCAGAAGGAAGAGAAGAGAATAAAATAGAAGAAGAGTACACAGCATCCCTACCCCCTTACCCCATACCTATAGCCTCATTTCATTTATTACTCTATAACCACCAACATCTCTTTATTACCCTTTATTATTACCTACCCGAAGACCAACAGTCAAACCGCTCAACTACCAAGGCAAAACAGTTTTCTCAGCAAATGCCTCTACAACTATTTTCGAGACCTTCGCCGAGAAAGGGCAAATGTAGTAGCCTACACCCAGCCTTCTACCCCAGACAGATACTCGAAGCCTACTCGAATGTTTCAAAGTCCAGTCAATCCCTAAAAAAACCTCTCAAAGATCATCCGAAGACGAAGCCTCGACTCTGAATAAGCTTTGAGGACGGACTCCACATCGTAGCAGAAACACTTTAACCATATCCAAACATGGTTGAAGTATGACGGGACAGGCAGCCAGTTCAATAGACAAGACCGCATAGTTGTTGGTCCTTGCAGCTACAGTGATAGGCCCAACCATTGCAACAGTATCAAAGTACAGAGATAGACCCAACAACTGTTACAGTGACAGTTCTGACATTTCCGGCGCCTATTCGCACGCCGAAATATCCGGATGGTACCTTGTAATCTAACCTAACCTTGGTGACTCATCCCTTCCTATGTTCTATAAATAAGAGAGATGGGTAACCAAGGAGGGGTTATGAAATTTCTCTCCAACCCCTTTACAGTTTACCTTCGATTACCTTACAAAATCCAGTACTTGAACCTTCGACTACTCGACAGAAATATAAATACACTTAAAAATCCTTAACAGAGGTCGTGGAGAGTCATATTCCAGGCCTCCATGCAAGTATATTGTCTATAGGTAATTCATACTCTGGATTATATACATGCATTCCTTTGATTGAAGATTAAACCCCGTGGTGTAAGAGCCAACTTCCCCTCATCGTGAAATTAGGCCCCTACAACCACTCTAATAATCAATAAACTAATCGATCATCATGGGTCAAAATGTTGCGTCTACAGCCGATCGGCCATAAGGTATCAGTCTTATGGGGTTACCCGCTCGCACAGAGGATCGAGAATATCATTTGGCAGCATGAAAAAAGGCACCTTGTACTATAGTTGTTGCTCAAGCTACACATACTAAATCTTTGGTACTAGAACAAAGCTTCATTCATAGGCCCAAAGAAAAAAGTACAAATATACATTCACCAAAGACAAATAATAAAATTTCTTATAGCAAAATAATAAAAGAGATACTAAAGCTAAGCTTCACCGACTCTAGTTCTACCTGCAGCAGCTTCCTCATCGTTGGCTCTAATCGCATCTTGAGATGTCATATATCCTTAGCAAAAATTCATGATGTAGAACCTCAACAATCTCATTGTGAAAGGCTTGGCACTAAAACATATGGTCGACTCCACCAACTGCTCTGTGACCAACATACCATCAAGGTCTTTTTGCATAGGCATATGATCCCAAAGTACCTCGTCCTCGGGTCTGTAGTCTTGATAACTACCCGACCCTAAACTACACGATGAAACCTTTGGGATCTAGTTCTTACCATGCTTGATGAGAGAGGGTAAAAGAATTAACAAATGTGATTAGTAACTTCAGCAAGTGAGCCTTTTATGGAGGATAGTTTTAACAATTATTTAGAACTCACACCATAATCAGTGTCGAGCATTAACGTCCCTAGTTATCAGTAGTTGACCAGCCAAACCTATTATTCCCAAGGTTCTTCTACACAGCTGCAGCCTACTCACGCAACTTTGCCCTCATCGAGCATAGTTTAGAGGGGGCAGTTGTAGTTGCCTTCTCGCTCGGATCAATCTCTCTCGACTACTAAGGCCGTATACCCAAGAATTACTGGCACAGTGATCGACTTATGGAGAAAACATATGGTGGACATCGGCCAAACTGATTACCATAATTTAAACTCGGGAGAGGAGCCAGCAAAGATATCAAGCTTCGCTGGATTGAGTTAAAGCTGCCTCCTGAGTAAAGCTAGCAAGAGACAACTGTAAAGTGAGATGTATAAGTTATATGCAGTTGCAGCAAAGGTGTAAGAGTAATTAAGCCCTGAACCCTTAACCTAGCTGTCCCTCCCCTATAAATAGAGGAGGAACATAGGAGAGAGGGTATAGTTCGGGTCCTTACTCTCATAATATTGGGAAGAATTGGCTCGACCACATTTGAAATAACCTTTGTAAACACATCCATATTGATTAATATATACAATATCATATTCAAATCCTCGTTTGGGATCGTGAGTCTTCCTCGTTAACAGAACTCACACTCATATTGTCATATGACTTATATCAACTTTGCACTAGCGAAGGTCGATTCCCCCTTTTAGCAGAAATAAACACTTACAGATGCTCCCCCACTGAATAAAACCCCACACTACTGATGATCCATAGTGGCAATGTGGGGACAATATCGGCAAGTTAGTATAGGGTGGATAGTTACATCGAGTCTATAGAACATTGAAAAGGCAAGGACTAGAAGTATATGGGTCCTCAAAAGATTCAAGGATTCAAGAAAGTTGGCAATGGGAAGAAGAAGAACAATAAGATACTTGATCAAGAATCTCCATGTTACAACTGTGGTGCAGTAGGACACTGAACGTGGAACTGCGAGAGACCATGGTAGACCAAGTATGCTAATACAAAGTTTCATCACATGGAGCCTGAAATTAATTCTATGATAATAGAATTAATAGCTACAAACTATATATATGATATTGACGCAGCGATAGATCAGAATCATGAGTAGTCAGTAGTGTTCCCTCATAGGATGAGTGATATCACGTTATATTGCACATTAGTAGTTTCTATACTTCACTGCTAGTAGTAGATTTACTTTCTTAGTACTTTCCTTATTTTATTAGTGTAATGGCCTAATCTCGTAGCTCGAAATGGTTCGAAATTAGTGCTTACACCAAATATACCTATGGAAAAAATTAATGTAAAGTAAAAGATGACACAGGTAATTAAGCGTGGAAAACCTTTGAATAGGTAAAAAGCCATGACCTCGAGTTAAAGGTTTTAGTAACAGTAATTTTTATTGCTTGAGGTAGATATCTTATTACAAGTGATCTCTCGAGCTAGAAATGCTTGATCTTAAAATAAGAAGTTTTGTGGTATTCAAAATGTATAAATTCATCTATTTAAAGTCTAGAAAATCAGGTTTTTCTTGTCCCTATCTCCTCTGAAACTTTTCCTTTATACAGACGTTACCCACAGCTCATTATCGTGTAGAAGTACATTCTCCGAATAATGAGGTAAGTGGTTGTTGAATGAGTAACTGTAATTAGTTCATGGGAGACAGGTATCTTTTACTTATTCATATTTTCTGTAGTGTTCGATCCACGTTCAATATTAGTATGTGGTCTAGATGGCAATGCTGACTGTTTATGTCTCGTGTAAAATGCATGAGTTTAATATTAAAATAGTTCGAATTTGGGTTAGGTTGAGGGATAGGTCCCTATAATCACCCCCTCGTAAAGGATTGTACGAGTTGCTTTGGTTGAGAAGAAACATGTTCAACTGTTGGTGCTGAAAATTAAAAAGATTTGATGTATGGATTTTGACTGGTTGGGTTCTCAGTATTTTTTTATTATGGAGGGATATATCTACATTTATGATGATGGAAAGGATTGATGTACATGACGTTTGGGGTTCCGTGAGTGGCTCTTCTTTAAATGATGACTATTTTGGAAACGTACCTGCTCATTAAATGTTTGTTTGTTATAAATAGTACATGTAATGGAGCTTCTATCAAAATGCGTTATTATTTGTAATATCCTCAGTGTAATCTGATTGATAATGGTAAGAACTCGGAGAATGGTCTATAAAGAGAGAGTCTCCACTGAAATGTAGAGGTTGAAGGTACAGTACTTTGGGGACCAAACTCTGGAGATGCCCACGCCTATTCCCGTGCCACCGACTTCCCATTGGATGTTAGAAGAAGAAGCTTTTGAAGCTAAAGATGATTTTTACCACATGTGGAGATTTAATTATGTGGTTCTCTTTGGGGAGCAGCATCGGAGGTATCTTCACATCTTTGCGGAGGTCAAAGTTGAGGAGATAGATGTGAAGGTCGGCATACATGCAAAGCAGTACTTCCAGTATCCTGCGAGGGATTGGGTTCTAAGGTACGGCTCCCTTTGATCTCTACCAACTCTCAATTGGTGAGGATTTTGGAGAAGGAGGAAGAAGGAGATTGGAAGTCTTTCTTATGCACAATCATCTTCTCTTGTCGTGAAAAAGGTTCTCGCGCGGATGGTTCGTTTAAGCACTGGCACCTTTGCTTCCTCAGTTTCTTGTAGAAGAAAATGGTGTGAAGGAGAGATCGGGCTTAGTAATTTTTAGTTCCTGCTTTGCTGCAGAAGATTCTTTAATTTGATATAGTGTTGAAAGTTGATATTTAACATGTAGAACGATCTTTAACAGTATTTGAAAGACTTGTTATCTGCAAAGTATTCTGTTATTGATATTCGAGTTAATGCAAAAAATATTTGCGCAAAGCTTGTATTGACAGAATGAGTTGCTTCTATTGAAATCGAGTTAGATGAAGTATATATAAGTATATTAGAGGAAGATAATTGAATATTGTGAATTTGAACTTAAAAATGGAGTTGTGTTTACTCAAACTGTGAAAAATAAATGTGAAGTTGTAAATATGTAGATATGTTTGAAAATGTATATCAAACAGAAAAGGTTCTAAGAACCATAGGGAGAGAATAACCTTTTAGATATAGAATATACAAAAATTAAAAAATTGATCTTCTGAAGATATTGTTTGGAAATGTATTACAGTGGGAGAATTGCGAGAATTAGGTCGAAATATGATGGACGAATTCAAAGAGGTCAATTTGTATACATAAGTTCAGATAACTTCTTATCATGATCTTAGGGTTTCCAGTTATGGAAAAGCATATTATAATATATACGGAATGCGGGGGATTTGAAGTGATCTCAAAAAGGTATATTAATATGATGGGAATTCGATGTAATAATGAGTAAGAAAAGAAAGTATGGTGAGGACTCGCTTTGAGAGAGTTCTTCATGCTGCAGGAGGTCGACTAGCGATAAAGATTACAGAAGTGCCAGAGAGGATTTTTGGGTTATTAGATTATGATTCTCACTTGCCTGAATCTAAAATTTAGTTTAAAGTTTTGGATGTGAGGGAGAGGGAACTTAAAAAGTGGCTGAGAGGAAAATTATCATGGAAGAGATCGAGGAGGAAGATTTGAGAACTTTTTGGGGTGATCTGATTAGGTGTGGCTCCCCATGGTATATGGCATGCTTTATATGTAATTATATATGAGGGAACGAACTGAATGAGGTTGAATAACTGTAATTGCAATGTAGGAAGAATATTTTTTGCTTGAATCTGTTCCTATTTTGTTGTAAATGTTGTTTGGAACTGTTTGTGAATAAAAAATTTAAATATTGAAATGTGAAAGCTTTGGAAATGACATTAATAGTTTTATAATTGACGGAAATAACATCAGCAGATAAACTTTATTTTTGTCTCTTATGTCATTATAGGGAAATTTCAATTGCATGTGAGTATCGAGTCATCATGAGTGTGGGGGGCTCAAAGAGAGATTTGGGCAGTAGAAATAGGAATATATTAAAATATAGAGTTTGGGGTGATGATGGGAATGCATTTTCACCAAAAAGGTGTGAAATGTCTGACATTAATTATGGAAGGGACGCCTCATTTCCAAAATTGAGGGCGGCCCGTGCGAGGCCCAATAACTGCCATCAGTAAGAGTGAGAAAGTATAAAAAATAGTTCGTCTTTCTTATTCAAACATTTATCAAACTGTGAAAAACGAAAGGATAGTGAGAGTCAAAAGGGAAAATATCACAGAGATTCAAGCGAGGGAGGGAACGAAGGTTATCATCGCAGAAGGGGAGAGAAGTCTACGGAGGAAGAGTCCAGATGCTGGAGAGACAGTACCGTGGTAAAAAAAAAGGGCTTTGTACTGTCTCTGATTCATACTCAAACGTTAAAGGTCAGTGATTGAGTTTTAGATTTTTTGAATGCAATGTTTAAAAAACTGTGGGGGTTTATTATTTTGTTTTTTTTTTATTTTGAAAATTTCCTATTTAAAGTAATCTATAAAAATTTGTTTGATTAATGTTTAAAAAGAGATTTGTATATGATATACGTATATGTATGATGGATGTATGGTAGATGTGTGCATGGATGTGTATAGAAAAAATGTAATGATAAGTTTATAAAATACCTGAACCTGTATGTAGGTTGGGCGTGAGGAATATCTGTTATAGAATCAAACCTTATCCTTAAGCTTATATTTGAGATGGGGACTTCACCTGATATGGAGACGTTAACCTCTTGTTATACGATTGAGTCCATGGATCTAGAATTTGTAAATGTAGAATCTGAGGGGGAGGACGAAGTAGCACCCATTCAATTTCTAGATTTCCCTGGTAAATTGGTATCGTACCCTCCAAACTCTGATGCATTCAAAGAGTTCTGCAAATCCAAAACCATTATAGGTGAAAAATGGGGCAACATTGTAAAACATGTCGGTAGATCATTTAGAGGTTGTACTGTATCAACTGGGGAAGAACATTTCTCCTTGTTACCTGACTTAGAAAAGGAGAAAATAGACAGGGGAGTGGAAAAATCAATCGTTCTTGAGGATTTTGATGAGAATGTCCAAAATGATCTAGACGAGGGGTTTTTGTGTTATCTGTCCCATATAGAATATGGGCTAAGATTACCTCTGAGTAGCCTTGTTAAAGGTATACTGAAGACCATAGGAGTTTGTCTTGCCCAGCTGAATGGGAATATACAGGAGGTGATAAATGTCTGTGAAACTTTGAATGGATTGTGGGAGGATAATGAAGTGGAGAGAAAATATCTCCTGAGGACATTTTGCTGTATTGCGCTGTGAAATATTATGTTTCAACTGGAGGTGCTTATTTCTGTTCGAGCTCGTCTCGACCGTTTTTCTTCGATCTGAATTCAACAGGTCGAGTTTGGAATGATAATGTAATATGGGTGAAAGGGGATTGCCTTCTGTGAGGACGAAGAACTAATAGAACTTTTGTATAAAGCTTTGAAAAAGGTAAGTAATAGAGTATAATATTGAACTACTATAATTGAAGGGTTGTTCTATTGCTTAACAATGCATCGTGTTAGTATTACAGGTCCTAGGTTTATGGTGACAAGAAAGGAATTACTGTTAGATATTGTTACTCAAGATATTGTTACTCGAGATAGTTCTAAAAGAGCTCGGCATCAACAAAAACAAAAGAGCTAACAGTAGGTCAGAGAAGGTATAAAAGTCTCAGGCGAAGAGACCAATGACGGGAGTTGGAGCCAGCAAAAAGAGAGGAGCGGATGGGGAAGAGCACCTAGTATTAAGGAGAGCTATGGAAATGTCGATGGAGGATGTTTTTGTAAGGGCAACTTCGAGCAACTTAGCTTTAAAGTTCCCGAAGAAGAAAGCTGTGAAAGGTAGCTCGGCATCCAATACCATGTTGAGTGGGGAGGTCGAAGGGAATGCAAAAAAGATGAGTGTCGATCCTCCTACTACTGTGATAGGGGCAAAGGTAGTGGAGAGCCGACCTATTGTGGAAGATGAGATGCTGGCTGTAAAAAACAAGCTGAGGCATTCTGCTCGACAAGGTGTAGAGGAGCTGAATAACTCTGCACATCTGGAGTTGAGCAAAGTGGTAACTTGATGATTTTGTTATTTTTTGAACTTTGAATTTGATGTCGAGCTAAAAATATATCTTGTTGCATTTTAGACTACTCATTTGTAAAAGGGTATCTTCCTCGGGATTGAGAAGGGAAAAGCTACACTCGATAGTGGGAGAGTCAAGCTCGAGAAGAAGGTTGATCGAGAATAAGGTTGCACATAAAGTATTAATAAGAGAACTTGCTGAGGAGGCGCAAAAAAATGTTGATGACGTCCCGGTGGTACGGGACAGACTTGGGCACCAACTTCTCGCAGTGGGCTATACTGTTGCTGACCTCAAAGCCATTATGGATGGTACTTATGTCTAGGAAGACGAAGTGGATGTATAGGTTAAATTTGAAGGAGGATCACATCCAGGTATGGTAATAGGGCTAGACTCGGTCTCTACTAGAACTGATCTAGAGATCTAGGGGGATGATAATAAGAAGGTAGAGTAAAGCTGCTAAAGTTTATTTATGTTATTTTTGGGTAGGGCAAAACTATACTTTATATGGAATATTGCTTTGTAGGATAACTTTCAAATAGGCTAAGAGATGTTTGTAAATGTTTATCTGTAGGAACTTTAAGATATGCGCCTCAGAATTGAGGAATTAGAGAATGAGCTCGCTAAGGAGAAAACTAGCTCAGCGTCCTAGTTGACTTCGCAAATGGAGCTTTAGGTTAGAAAAGAGCAATAAATATTTGACTGGTATGCTGTATTTCTTTAGAGCTACACAGTAAAGTTATGAAATAGTTATAGATCACAAATATGTTAGTGGTTTAGGAGCGACGCTAAACAAGCACGTTCAGATAATTTTGAAATTATAGAAAATCAGAACATAAAAAATGTGTACCTTGAAAGTGTATGTAGATATATTTCCAATGAGCTGAGATCATACTTCGACCTTAAGTTTTGAAGCAGTCTCATAACAATATAATGTCAGAAAATAGAAATTTGTTACAATTATGTAAAATCTTATGTATTATATTTTGATTGTATCTGTTAAGTATCGTTGATTCGAGCTTGATGTATTGTATATGTGATGTAGGTCAAATTAGAAACTGCTAAACTTCAGCTCCAGTTCGATCTGTAGAGTTTTATAATATTAGAGAGGCATCTGAAGATAGGGAGGATCGATATGTCAAATTTCGGCACCAGTACGTTAAGGCGATAGAGACTATTGACGTCCTGACCCAAAAGATCAAAGATAAAGATGTTAAGATAGAAAATGTGCGATAGAAGCATGCAGAGGCACAGATTGAGGTGGCAAAGTTAAGAGGAAGGGTAGATTTGCTGATGGGGAAAGGAAAAGATGCAGATTTTGCCCAGTACCATATCAAGTCGCTAGAAGTAACGAAAAAAGAGTTGCGGGACTTTGTGGCCAGTTTGAAGGGTCAAATGACAAGGAAAAAAAATAAGCTTGAGCAGACTCGAGCTGATCTGGTGATTTCCCAAAGTGTACTTGAGCAATTGAAGAGTGAAATGACTAGGAAAGACCACGAGCTTAAAAAAGTTCAAGCTGACCTGGCCCGTTCTGAAAGTGTGGCTGATAAATTGAGTGAGGCCTTGCCAGCTAAAGATATTGATTTTTGGATGGTTCAAAAATAGTGTGATGAACTGAATGAGACGGTGGCCAAGTTGAAAGCAGATTTGGCTGCGGCCAATTCGCGTGTCAAAAATACTGTGGCAGGGGAGCGGCCAAAGAGGAAAAAAGATGATGCCAGGGTCTCTGCCATAAAATGAAATGTAGTTGACCTATCAGTTCGAATTAAAGAGATGGGGGCTGTTGGAGTTCGTATTCAAGCTCATGTACAGATTGGGAATACATGTTTTAGGGAAAGCTAAGATAAATTAGATATTGTTCTTTACAGAGAGCGAGAGTTAGAGGAGGTGATCATGGGGAAGGATCAGTTGATGAGGAAGATGGGTAAGTTGTTGGATAAGGCTTCTGTTAGGGGACGTGATGGGGACGACTGGGAGTTGGTAGAACTTTGTGCCCAATTGGAGAATCTGAGGACGGTGAACAAAGCTGAGCTAGATAAAGCAGCGGAAACAATAGCGTAACATAATGTGGTGATGACACGCGCAGCATAATGCATGGCTTAGAGATATGATAGATACAAAGACTTGAAATATCGTCACTAGAGATTACAAAAGCATTTTTCTGAGATGGTCATGCTCGATCAAAAAAAGTCAATTCAAGAAATAACACACTCATATGAGCAAATGGTTGTTTTTACCTATTTCGTGGAGGAAGTAAGAAGGCTTGAGCTTGAGAGGGATACCTTGCATGACTGTGTGTTATTTCGAGGATGTATTTGTAATAATGATATAGATCGAGGAAATTTTCTGAACACCATGGAAATAAAATTAGGTTCTCGTCCTGATGAATTGGTAGAGCAAAGTAGGATTATTATAAATGCTCAAGCTCCATAATTTATGTTTGATAGTCCTCCTATGTAGGGGAAGGCGTAGGTGACCTCCCATAGGTAGAGAAAAACATTTATTAGTAACTTGAAGAAGTAACCTGTAGTTACAGACATATAGAGAGATAAAAGCTAGTTTTAGATTTATTTTATCTTATGTCTGATAGAGATCATTAATTAAAATATAGTATTTCCTTTGTTTTAATCGCAGATGTATGTATAGATGGGTGATTGAAAACTAGTATTACCTTTGCTTTAATTTGCGTATAGAGAGTCAAAAGGTAATATTACCTTTGCTTTAATCTATGTATAGAGGCCGATCGAAAGCTAGTAGTCCCCCTGCTTCAATCTATGTATAGAGGGTTGATCGAAAGCTAGTATTACCTTTGCTTCAATCAAGGTATAGAGGATCGATCGAAAGCTAGTATTATATTTTCTTCAATCTATGTATATAGGGTCGATCAAAAGATAGTATTACCTTTGCTTCAATCTATATATAGAGGTTGATCAAAAGCTAGTTACCTTTACTTCAATCTATGAGATTTTGTAGAGTCTGCATAAGTTGAGAGTAATGTGGGAAAAAATTGGAAGTTTTCATTGAGTAGAATAGAATGTACACTGTATAGAGTTTGAAATATCACTTTTGGAATGTAAAGAACAGGAATAGAGTACTCTGGAGTGAAGAAATTGGGGATTTAACGATAATACCGCTTCAATCGCCTAGTATTCCATGGATTCAGGATCCAAACTCTATGTTCTATCATGAGATAGTACGATCCTAGACCAGTTCGACCAACGATGAGGAATAGACCTTCTAAATTTTTTGTGAGTTTCCCAGCATGTGCTTCCTTTCTGTGTTATGGGATTTCTCTAAGGATGAGATTGTCAATTTGGAGCTCACGGCTTCGGACTCTTCTGTCCTAGAGCTGGCAAACATATGGTGATATCGACCTAGGTTGGCAATAGCACGTTCTCTAATTTCCTCAATCCAGTTTATGTTGCAAGCGAACTGAACTCATTTTCTTCATCTGTAAGCTCATGATCTCTGACAAGATTGTGGTATGTTGTTGGAATGACGACCTCAGTGCCATAAAAAAGGAGGAAGGGGGAACAGTCGACTGATTGTCGTGGAGTAGTACGGTATGCCCATAAGACATGAGGGAGTTCCTGTATCCAGTTCCCATTCTTCTGTGATTGAAGCCTTTTCTTGAGCCCATTGACTATGGTTTTGTTGATGATTTTGGCTTGTCCATTGTCTTGTGGGTAGTTAGGATTTGATGGTGAATGGATGATGTTGTGTTTGTTGAGGAAGCCTACGACCTTTTCTCCACCGACTTGCGGCCCGTTATCGATCCGAATCAGGTAGGGGCATCCGAACCGTATGATCATGTGTTCCAAGATAAAAAAGATATCCTCTTCTTCTCTAGTTCAACAGAGAGGAATAGCTTCCACCCATTTCCTAAAATAATTAGTAGCTATGAGCAAGAAGCATCGGTTACCTGGAGTATTGGGAAATTCTCCTACGAGATCGAGCGCCTATTGTTGTAATGGCCAGAACACCTTACTTGCATGGAGTTCGAGTGCAGGAGCATGGATGTGTCCATGCCATTAATATGTATCGCATTTGCATGAGTATTCTTCTACTTGCTTGTGCATTCCTGGCCAGAATACTCCTTGTGTGATTGTTCTGCTAGCAAGCGATCGACCTGTGACATGGGAGCCATAAGATCCTTCATGAAATTCTTTGAGCAGTCCATCTATTTTCTTTATTGAGAGGCACTTAAGGTAAGACCCTGTGACTGATCTGCGGTATAGATGACCATTCTGAACTGTATAACGCTTTGTGTTTTTAATCAGCTATCGGCGCTCCTTTGGATCTACTGGAAGGGGCCCATCGCATTTGTTCTTTAGGTTGAGGTAGGCAATAAAAGGCACCAATCACCATCCTCCTCTTCATCGCCCCCAATGTTGATCGTGCATATCCAATGGAGATCAATGTTGGGGTGGATATAACTTTGATTTGTAGATATCTTACTTCTGTACCGAAGACCCCGGCTAAATATGTCATGGAATTGGCATCTCCGTTCTCGCCTCGTGATAGATAGTCGAGAGTTGCTTTCTCAAATTTGCTCACCCTATCGGCAATGAGGGCTGCATACTCTATCATCTATCCATTTTTCTTGTACTGCTCTAAGTAGTGGTGGACAATGAGTAAAGAACATGCATAGACTAAGAGCACGAGGACGCCAAGTTTGAGAGCGAGGCCGAGCCCATGAATAAGATCTTCGTACTCTGTGACATTGTTGGTGGTAAGCGAATTGATTTCTCGATTCAATCATAAGGGGTAATCAATACGATTCCAATTCCTGACCCTTCGGGTCCTGCTGAACCATCTGTAAGAAGTCTCCACCCTTTCCTTGTAACCCATTTAACTTATTCGTCGAAAGGTTAGGCTGGAGGAGCTTCTGTAATTTCTTCAGTAAGGTCAGGATTGTATTCTTCCCAATCGAGATCTTCCACAGGAAAATCTACCAAAAAATTGGTGACAACCTGACCATTTTCGAAAATAGCATTGTTCAAACATGGTATCATGTTCTCCCAAACTAACTGACCATTGTTGTACTCATTTCTGCTAGAGTGAGGGTTTTTCTAATGAAATAGACTAGTTTTTTGACCTTCCCCTCAAGTCCAATTAGAACCGACCTGATAAAAGTATCTGAAACTGCCAGGTAGATGATCAGTTCCTCATTATCTATTGGGGTACTCATGATGGGAGACTTCTCTGAATAGGTTTGGAGTTCCTGAAAAGCTACCTCGTATTCTGATGTCCAATTGATTTCTTTGTTAGTTTAAACTTTTCCTCGATTGAGAATACCTCTGAGCAGTAGGAACAGCCAACGACAGCGATCTAAAGATTTAGAAACAAATTGGTTGATAGCAACGATCTTGCCTACAAGTTTTTGTACATCATTCCCTATTTTTTAAAATGACATGTTGAGGGGAGCTTTAATTTTATCTGGGTTGGCCTCAATCCCCTTCTTGCTGATGAGTTGTCCGAGGAACTTGCTTGAATGCACTCTGACTTGATATTTATCTGGATTGATTCACATCTGGTAAGAATGTAGAATGTTGAATATTATATAGGGATCTGTTATGTAGCCTTTGGACAGTAAGCTCTTGCACAAGAGATCATCGATGTAGACTTCACCAATTATCCCCTGGTCTGCTTTGAACATTGCTGTTATTAACAATTGATACGTTGCGCCTACATTCTTTAGTCCGAAGGGCATGACTTTGAAACAGTAAAGTTCCATTTCAGTGATGAAAGTGGTCTTTCTTGATCTGCCTCCAAAAGAGGTATTTGATTATATCCAGAAGCAGCGTCCATCAAAGATAAGAGCTCGTGACCTACTGTGGAATCAAGAATTTGATAAATGATTGGAAGGGAAAAACTTTCTTTCCAAATTTGTTTGATTAGATCGGTAAAATCTACACAAACTCAGACCTTTCCATTTTTCTTTGAAATGGTGACAATGTTGGAGATCAAATCTGGGTTCTTGGCTTCACGAATGAATCCCACTTTGATCAGCTTATCGATCTCAATGTTGACTTCATCTCAAAGACGGGGTAAGAGTCGCCACTGCTTTTGTTTAACCTTTATGGCATTGTTGCTGATGCTTAATCTTTTACATGCCTTGGATGGATTGACCCTAGGCATTTCTTCGAAAGTTAATGCAAAAATGTCTTGATTCATTCGTAAGAAGTGAACGAGTGCATCTTTGTCATGCTGGACCAGCTTGGTACTAATATAAGTACCTCGGTTGGGTCTAGAAATGTGTCTATACTCTATAGGTTCTTCTATTGAAGGTTGTTCATCGATGTAACTACTTTTCTATAATTGTTATACAGCGTATCTGTCTGACGTATCTAAACTGGCAGAGATGGTATTCTCGCAAGCTCTAGAAATCTTTTGACGGCCTTTGATTTCGTAGATACCATCATTGTGTTTGAAGCAAAGTGTTTGATGATAAGTGGAAGTGATTGCTTCAATATTGTGGATCCAGCAGCTACCCATAATCCCGAGATAGCGAGATTTGGTGCTGATGATGTAAAATATGACATCGATGATGGCTAGCTCAGCGGTTATGGATAAGATGATTTTTCCCACTCATTCTTCCTAGGAACCATTAAATCTACTAATATCAGTGTCGCTTGGAATAACTTGAATGTGCTTTCAAAAAGGATCTTAATAACGCTACTAGTATCAATCATTATTGTATGCATGACAAATTTCTTCATTTCGAACATGATTACCAATGCATTATGATGTAGAAATTTGACGTGATTGATGTCGCAATCCTCAAATAAAATTCCAAGCTGACGATTGCTTAACTCAGGAAGAAGCTTGGCTTCTTTGTCCTGAGGTTTTAGTTCGTAGCATTCTGACAATCTTTACCATTTAAACCTGCAAGAGCTGTTAATTTGATGGATCTCGATCATGTCGTTGTGGTACATATGGTATAGATGTTTCTCCGCAGCTTAATCTTCGACATGAACTACTACGATTTGCGTCTTGTAGCTTCCATTCTTGTATGATTCCAGATCGACAATGTACTCATACATTCTCCCATCTTTGAAAAAATATATTCCAGCAACCATTATAAAGCATAGCAGTTATTAGTTTCATGATATTTTACCTTGTGATGTACGCAATACGGTCTACCTTCAATCGATTCCAGTGGCTAAGATAGATGGTAGAACTTGTCCCTTGATAGAATTGGAAAAATTATGGAGATTCAAGCATTTATCTTGGGAAGGACCAGCTTTGGACATAAATTTCCTTTCTAGGGTTTGCCAGTGTTTGCCTTGGAATGCTTGGGATCACCCAGGTACTTTATTGGTTCTCTGATGCGTTCTATAGGTGAACCTTTAGTTGCTAGGATGGATTTAGTAAATTTATGCCTTTCGGCCATCATCCTTTCGAGGTCGACATATCCATTGACCTTGGTGATCATATCCTCCAAGGTCGTGGGTTTGTTTAAGAAGAAATGTTTTTAAGCTTTGCAATCGAGTTGGAGCACATTGGTGAAAGTAGTAGCAACTATTTTCTGATCGAGGTTATCCACTTTTCTTGCTAGCTCCAAACACTTCTTTGTAAAGACCTCAGGCTTTTCTCCTTGTGACTGCTTGAGACTAATAAGAGAATATAAATTCCCCACCTTGTCATTATTATGAGTAAAAGTCTTGATGAAATTCTTCTGTAATTGATCGAATGTGAGGATCGAATTCTCAGGTAGAGAGTGGAACGATCGGATTGGTTCTCCTTGTAGACTTGTTGCGAACAATGGCATAGAATATGGTTGAGATTATAATACAATCCTAGTGAATCACAGAATTGCTGAATGTGCTCCTTTAGATCGGTGCCCTTGTATTTGTGTATCTTCGGAGTGTGGAAACCTTTGGTACTTCCATATCAAATAACTCTTTGGCAAGTAGACTACCTTGAAACTTGGTAAAATCGTCCATACTGCTGAAAGATTGAGCTTTGATCAACTCCTTGATACATTGATCCAAGTGTTCTTGTGTGACGTATTAATGTGTTGCCTGAGTGACTTAGTGAGTAGGTCAAGGATTATGAGTATTGGTATGCTTACTCAAGCAATCACGTACTAGAATCCGAGGAATTGGTCATTGTTCTTCCTCTTGACGCTTGGAAGGCTGAAGACAACTGCTGATATCGGACTGAACTTTGCCTCCCAAATGAATGGAAGGTTGAAGTTCATGCTGAATATGTCTGGAAATGGCTTTACTAGTGGCTCCTCGAGGGCTTAATCTTTCTTATGCAGAAACTCGGGAGTTCGCCAGAACTTGATCACAATCTCTAGTTTTGGGAAGCCTATTGAGTATCCTACAAAGCTTTTAATGCAGTCTACGTGGTTATCATTTAATCTTCATGCCGTTTGAATGCTGTCAAACAAGTTTGCCGCTCGTTTTTAAGCTCTTTGTCGCGAAGATCTCATTCAAGAGTTAACTGACGCTCGAGTTCATTACGCTTCTCTATTTCAGTGTGGAGATTCACCCGTAGTTCAATAAGCTATTCTATCTCAACTCAAAGATCGAGCTAAATTCCTGTTGCTGGTCGCTTGGAAGTAACCGTGATTGGAAATGGATAGTAGAGTAAATGTATACCTTTGAATATCGTAGAGATGCCTTCTTTCCTACTGACGGTGCCAAATATAATGGCCTAATTCCATAGCTCGAAATGGCTTGAAATTAGCTCTAACACCAAATGTACCTATGGCAAAAATAAATGTACAACAAGAAATAACACAGATGATTTAGCGTGGAAAACCTTTGAATAGGTAAAAAACCACGACCTCGAGTTAAAGGTTTTAGTGACAGTAATTTAAATTACTTGAGGCTAATATTTTATTTCAAGTAATCTCACGAGCTAACAATACTTGATCTTGAAATAAGAAGTTTTGTGGTGTTCAGAATCTAGAAGTTCCTATGTTTAGAGTCTAGAAAATCTGGCTTTTCTGGTCCATATCTCCTCTTGAACTTTTTCTTTATATAGACCTTTCCCGTAGCTCGTTATCGTGCAGAAGCACGTTCTCCGAATAATGAGGTAAGTGGTAGTTGAATGAGTATCTGTTAGTTTGTGGGAGACAGGTTCATATTTTTTGTGCAGTTCCATCCACGTTCTTTATCAGTTCGTGGTCTAGGTGGCAATACTGACTGCTCATGTCACGTGTGAAATGTGTGAGTCTGATATTGATGTAGTTCAAATTTGGGTTAGGTCGAGGTATAGGTCTCTACAGTTTGGAACATATTAGTTGATGTAATATAATAAGTGGTGTGGCATACATTTCAGTATCATCATCTACGAGATTTGATTATATTCCGTTCTATAGATAAACTTGTTAAAATTAATACTTTTAATATTAGATAACTATGTTTGTATGATAGTATAATCTATTATATGTAAGTTGCCCAAAATGGATATTTATGCACATTAAGTATCTCTCGATAATAAGATAAATAGCGACAAGTGTCTGGTTGACAACAGTACTACACTCTCTCCTACGAGAAAAGAAATACTTCTCGTCTCTGACCTCGTGCATCAGGGATGTCAAGACTATCATAGACATGATCAATATGATAGGAGGCACTGATAGTATCACGCTATTACTACCCAACGATATGATACTATGTATTCAGTCCGCTTTATACGTGAGTACTTCCTCCAAGAAGTTACTCAGCTTTAGGGACATACATGATAATAATTATCAAGTAGAAACTAGGGGTGCAGACATAAACTTGGAACTTACTCAGCTCATGGACCGGATCTGGGCAAGATCTTGGTCGATCCAAACCCGGTCTGTTAAGATATATAGAAATCCTTACTCGATCCATCATCCTAAAGGATCAATAATTTTTGTGATCCTAACCCGATCCTTTAAGGATTTAAGTAATCCTTATTCGACTCGATCCGATTCATTATGCATAATTCTTTCACAAATTTTTAATTATAATAATATTGAGTTCTAGAAATTAACAATAGAGCATATGTTTATAAACCAAAGGTATTAGACATTTAACATATATCTATAATTGAAAATACATACCTATAAACCCAAAAATGATATATTATATTTCAAAGTAAGAAACAAAGTTATACACTTATTATACATATCCAATTTGTATATACCCTTGTTAACAGATTAAATTTTTAATGGATCAGGTCATTAAGAATCCCAACCCAATCTGTTAGGTAAAGGATCGGGTCAGTAATGGATCAGGTCGTAGAGGATTAATTTTTTTTCGATCTTGATCCTTTGTTAACGGATTGGACCGGATCGAATACAAGGTCAAATCCAACCCATTGACAGCCCCGCTTCCACTACCCCTAAAGGCTTGAAAACTATTTTTAAATGGTTTCCAATATACCTCTCACGGCTATATTCTACAGACATTCAAAATATTGAGACCTATACTATAACCACTTTTTCTCTGTTACAAGAGAATATTAGAGCTATGGCTTGATCGTTTAGGAGATCCAGGTTCTCAGATGATGAGGAAGATTATCAATAGTTTCTTTGGACATTCTTTGACTGGAGAAAAGATCCACGTATATTATCCTTTTAACGTCAACTCTCAAGGAAACCTTATTACCCATCCTAGCATGACCAATGTAGAGTCAGAGTCCCCAGCCTTTTTCGAGCACATCCATAGAGATATATGTGGACCTATCCATCCACATAATGGCCATTCAGGTATTTTTATGGTCATAATTAACATATGTTTAAAATGGTCACACGATTCCCTATACGGCCTATTAACATGTGTGCTTGTGAACAAAAAGATAAAACACTGAGTAGTACCGGTATATATGGAAAATCCAATAGCACTTGTAAAGAGTCAAGGGTGAAAAACCAAGGCTATTGGCAGCCAATAAGGCAGCCTCAGGTGTAGGATGAGCTATCATCTTATTGCTTTGAATAAGTACAAAGAGCCCAGCAAAAGTAGTAGGCTAGTTTAGCTTGTAATAATTAACATTTTGGTGAGTTTTAATTTCTAAAGATCCATTCTCCTATTGAGGATGTGTTATAAGTAATCTAGACACCACCTTAAGGTCCCCAATTTGTGACATATCATCCACACCTAATTGCAACCTCCACAATTTAGTACAAAAATACTATATGGTCACTTCAAATTATCAAAAACCCCTATTTGATCACCACGCAAAAGCTACTGGACATTGTGATCTAGGAGAATCTAGATATTAATCCCCTCAGAAATAGACAAAAGGTGAACTCTGTTCGAGTAGATAAATATTCTATTCGAACAGAGGTTGTTCTAAGTTGCCCATTCGAATAGACTTTCTAATCTATTCGAACTAACAAGATTTTGAGTCTTCTGTTTTAGCAGAGAATTGTTTTGTTCGAACAGGGCCATAACTTTTTTTATGTTTAGGTCGCTTGAAGGGTAGTTTTGTTTGATGTTGTAGCAAGGAAACTTGTAACTTTTAATAGGACAACGCTGGGTAATAAAAAAGCATCCAGAGATCCAGAGTGAGATCAAGAGAGATCGAGAGAGGAATTCATAATAATCAATTTTGATCAGTTAAAGCTCTCTTTGGGAAGTTTTACCCACAAAATTTTGTTCTTCATTCAATTTCATCGATTAGGATGATCTCTAATTCGATTGTGGATTAAGTGTTATCGGATTTTTAAGTTAGGATTCTCAGAAGGGTCGATTTTTTATGGGCTCTACTTGTGACCGACTCAAGCAAATGAAGTAGATTATACTGAGTTCGTCGAAGATTCACAGAATACATAACACAAAGAAGAAGGCAAATTTGGAGATGGGTAATTTTGAAGATAGAATCGGGAAACTAGAAAATAAAGTTTCTGACCTAACTACAACTCTAGGGGAGTTGGTAGCGCAATTTTACCTTACAAACCTTGTTAAAGCATCTATTTTGATGAAGTGATAAGAGTGCAAGAAGAAAAAAGGAGCTAAAGAGGAGGGAAGTGACGAGGGTAACGAGGAGGATGATAAAACTTCTAGTAATGTCAAATCCTTAGAAGAAATATAGATTATTGGTAAATCCATAAATTCTATGTGTAATCTTCGTATCGATTTTAAAACTATAATTCCATTATTCGACGGGTCAATCGATGCTGAGAAACTAGATAACTAGATAGATAGGTTAGAGACCTACTTTTTAAGTTTACAACTATTCAAATGCTCAAAAAATATATTTTTGAACATTGAAATTCGCATGTCATGCACTTACGTAGTAGAAGTCCTATAATAATCGTCACGTTGTAGAAAGCTTGAGTTAAAAAAAGTTCAAGGTGTTGGTAAAAAAGTAATTTTATCCTATTGGGTATGAGCAAGAGGGATGGCTCAAATGGCATCATTTGCGCCTAAAGTATGGGCAATCCATACCAGATTTTAGTACAGAGTTTTATAACCAAGTTTTGGATATGGACATTGACATAGACCAGTATGAAGTGTTCATGAAGTATACAGGGGTTTTGTCATAGTCCATTAGAAGGAAGTTATAGCTTTTTACTATGAAAAATATCAAAGACACTACCGTGAAGGTAATTGCTATTAAAGACAAGTACTTGAAGAGTGACAAGAAAGACGAGAAGAGCAAGTCAGGATAAAAGTCTAGTTTGAAGAATGAGCACAAGGGGGAGTCCATAGGAGATGGTATTCCTCATCCTAGGGGAATTATTACAGCCATTGTAAGGTGAATGGGCAAATTTAGGATGAATGTTGGAAATTTTATCGGGAGCTTAAGCCGAAGGAGAAGATGGGAAAGAGAAATAAATGTGCAATAGCCGCAACAATTATTGACTTCCTAGATTTAGATAAACCCAATTCTAAACTTATTCTTATGTCCAAGCAAACTATGGCTTCCAAGGAGGCAATTTGGGATGAACTTTTTCATGTTAGTATTCAAGTAAAGTAAAGTTTAGTAGGGGCCATTCACAGACTATTTTCAAGAGGTTGTCCGAACGTCTTTGAATGTCGTTAATGTCGTTTTAACGAATCGTAGGAAAATTTCCACAAGTCATTCGAACGACTTTGGATGTCGTTCGAATGACTTTGGATGTCGTTCGAACGTACTTGCGATCTAGAAGGACAATTTGAGCTGAGGCATTTTGAAAGCTATTTCCAACACATCGTTCGAATGGACTAGAGCCCCAGGAGGCCAATTCTAGCTAAGGCATTTTGTAGGCAATTTTCAACTAGTCATTCGAACGAGCCTGACACCGTTTAAACAAAATAGTACGGAGGCATGCTCCTTACCTGTTTTAGGGGTTTCAACCTTTTGTAGGAAATTTTATTTACTTTTCGTAGATATCCCCATCTGCATATGCCCTAGTGACATGTACTAGTATGTGGCATGATTGGCTCTCCCTCCCCTTGTACTCTATCTTTTGGATATATTTTACTAAACTTATTACAAAAGAAAAGGGATGAGCATCTCGTACATATATGTAAACTATTAGAAGCCTTGAGATCATAATAACTTTTTTTTAATGGGAAGAAGTGTGAGTTTGGGAAGAAGGACCTAGTGTACTTGGGGTTCATTGTTGGTGGAGGTAAACTTAAGGTAGATCCAGAGAAGGTCTCAGTCATTACTAATTGACCTTGACCCCATTCAGTGACAGAAGTACAAAGCTTTATGGGCTCTTGTTAGTATTTAAAGAAGTTTATTCTGCATTTTTCACAAATTGCCCCAGCGTTGCATTCCTTGACAAAGGACGGTATGAAGTTTTTGTGAGATGATTCCCATAGGAAGACCTTTCAATTACTGAAGCGGAAGATTACAGATGCACTAGTGTTAGCATTAATGAATTCGCAACATTATTTTGTGGTTAAAATAAATGTGTCAGACTATGCATTAGGGACTATTTTGTTATTAGATGGGAAGTCAGTTACCTACCATTCAAAGATGTTTATGGGAGCAATGCGTAATTATTCCCCTTACGATAAAGTGGTCTGCGCATTATATCAATCAGTGAAGCATTGGCAGAGTTACTTATTGGGGAAGGAGGTTAGGGTTCATTCCAATCACAAACTGTTACAGCTTTTATCTACATAGTCCAAGCTACAGCAAGTTCGCCATATGATGTGGATGTCGTTTCTACAATAATTCACCTTGATTATCAAGTATAAGAATGTAGTGGACAACAAAATGGCTGATATGTTATCTCGACCCCCATTACCAACTATTTTTCTTTGTTGGTAGCTATGCAGATATAGCCTATTGTTATAATTGAGTATATTACAGAGTATGACGACGACAAGGAGCTTAGTATGATTTACCAGAAGTTGCGGCAAGACAAGACATATGAGTTTGTATTGAAGGATGGTTTGAATTACAGGGGTAGTCTACTATGTATTTCTGAGGGTGGAGACCGTTTGCATTGGTTTAGAGATACACATTATTCCCAGGTGGCAGGTCATTTTATGGTTGGGAAGACTCCTTTAAATTTGTAGTGTTACGTCTATTAGCTGAAGATGCAGATGGATATTGCTCGTGTGGTTCGTAGTTGTGCACTATGTAGCATATCGAAGCCTTCCAATCGTAATTTGGGACTATACTTACCATTACCAATACCTATCTGACTTTGGAAGAGCATTTCGATGGACTATATGGGTAGTTTTCCCTCGACCGAGTGTAAGAATGATTATAAATTTGGAGAGGTAGATTGATTTAGCAAGATGGTAGTTCTTATTCTATGCCAGAACACGATCACCGGGGAAGGAGCAGCACGATTATTTTTCAGAGACATTTGGAGGTATTTTGGGCAACCTTATATTATTATTTCTTATAGGAATAGCTACTTTTCAGGGCATTTTTGGAGATCATTATGGAGGATGATGGACACAAAATTGAAGAGAAGTGTTGTATTTAATTTGTAGACTAATGGCCAAACAGATGTAGTTAAGCGTACTTTGTTTCATTTACTACGGGGATTCCATTCTAAGCATCTTAAGACTTGGGATGAGAGTTTACCATATCTTTAGTTTTCTTTTAACCAGGTAATTCATGGTTCTACTTTGAAGTTTCCATTTGAAGCCTGTCTTGGGTACTTGCCTTAAAGCACCTTTTGATATGGCCTTTAGTCTTTGAGATAATACGGTGTCAAGGAAGGAGGAAAAGGGACAAGTTAAAGCTCAGTGCTTCATTACAAAGATATGCAAGACTCCTGAAGCAGTTAAAGTACAGTTGAAGAAGACTCAAGCAAACTATAAGGATCGACACGATAAGCATTAGGCTAAGTGTACTTTTCAGGAGGGCGACCTAGTTTGGTCGTATTTGGATAAGGAACAACTAAAGGGAGAAGGTAAGAAGCTCGAGCCAATCTGTTATGGTCCATTTACGATACTCAAGAAGATTGTTGTCAATACATTCCAATTGGATTTTCTACCTTATATAAAGATGTATTCGGTGATTAACGCCGAGCATTTGAGGTTTTTTGAGCTGTCTCTTTTAGATGAAAATTTTATAATCGATACTCGCCTACCATCAGTTGATGACTTATGGATGGAAATAGAAGATCCACTGTAAGAGGATAGTATTTTAGAGAAGAAGGTTCATACTACAATAAAGGGAAGTATTGAGTCGTGAGTTGCAAAGAAAATGTCAACTACCCAACAAGTCAAAGTGGTACAATAGGGAAATAGGTACTGCCACTTTTCCTCATCTCCAATTTTAGCCTGAGCAGGAGTTTAAGGCTCCTAAAGGGAGGAGCCATAATCCATGAGGATCTAGACATTAATCCCCTTATAAAAAGAGAAAAGGTAAAGTTTGTTCGAATAGACATTTATTTTATTTGAACAGAATAAGTTCTGAGTTTTCTACTCAAATAGATAAATGTTTTATTCTAACGGAAGTTGTTCTAAGTAGCCTATTCGAATAGACTTTTAACTGGGCTCTTAATCTTCTATTCGAACAGAGAATTGTTCAGCTCAAACAGAGCCGTAACTTTTTGTATGTTTAGGTCGTTTGAAGGGTAGTTTTGTCCGATGTGGTAACTAGGAAACTTGTAACCTTTTAAAGGGCAAGGCTAGGCAATGTAAAAGGCATCCAAAGATCCAGAGAGAGATAAAGAAATTTTGAGAGAGGAATTCATTGTAATCAATTGTTAGGAATTGAAGTTCTCTTTGAGAAGTATTACCCACCAAATTGTATTCTTTGTTCAATTTCTTCAATTAGGATAATATCTAATTCGATTATGGATTACATTATCTATAATATTCATTGTTGAAACATGTATTAGAATACTATAAATCCAACGCTCAAGAATAAATTGTTGATATTGCCAGATCATTTCTGTTATGCCTTTATTTCAAATCAAATAACACAACCACAAATTCAAGTTATGGTTATGGAAATTAATGAAAAAACGAAAACCATGACACATACCAAAATATAGACAATACTTTAATTTTGTATATAGTCTACAGATAAAAAGTTTTAGATGAAGTAAACAATATAATTATGTATATATTTAAAAGAGCAAACAACCTTGATCCAATTGACTTGCAAAAAAATAAAATAAAAACTTCACGACATCCTTAATTATGTACGTATAAGATGGAGAAACATGGTATTTTTATTAGTCAAGAACTCTAACCAAAAGCCATGAATATATGATCAAATAAAAATCTCAATTCATAGCATATTATTCATAGATAAAATGGATTCAGTCAATTATGAAATACATTACATATCAAGAAACTTCCATCCTGGTGGAACGAACTTCCATAAGGTAGCATGGGCAGAAAGAATTCTAAATGTTCGTAACTTCTCAGAAATTTTGGACCAACTGTACCGCTTACAGACTGGCACTCAATGGTTTCAATATCCATTTCTTCCAAGACATTAGCATTTTCAAGCAAAACTTTAATAAGGCTTAGTTCATTCTAACTTCCTCTAAACCGAGAGATGCATACTTCACTAAGATGATTCAACATATAAGCATGAGAAAAATCCTGCAATTCATCATTGTTGTATAGGTTTGGGTATAACTTTTTGTGCAAGTAAACAAAAAACATTTGTAAGTTTTAGCAATTTAATATTTAGAAATTATAATTTATCTCAAAGAAGCAAAACATAAAATGGTGGACTATACTTACTCTAATGGTTATGTCAACTTCTTCCAAATTGGTATTACTCCTCAATAAAAAGATCATCACTTGGAAATCGATTTCAATAGGCTCGATAAATACAGTCAGAGTTTTAAGCTTAGGGAATGAAGCAGGCAAACTTCCAGATAGATTAGGAACTACGGAGATAAACTGCACATCCATAATGATCAAAAAAAGTAAGTAATAGTATATAAACGACACTACTATGCAGTTATACCATGCAAAATTATTGAGAAAAAAAAACCTAGCATACCCCGATGAATTTTTGATTCCAAAATAGTTGCGTCACATTATCGATAACCTTCATCGTAGTTCTCAATATTTTTTATTCTACTGGAAGAGAATGCCTCTAGAAATAGAGATGTGTAGATAATCTAAGTGTTATGTTCGAATATACACAATTTCAATTCGAACATAAGAGGCAGAATACCTTTTGTTTGAATAGACTTTGGAATCTGCTCGAACAGACTTTTGAGCCTGTTCGAACAAAAAGTAGTCTATTCGAATTGAGGCAGAAGATCTTAAGTTTGTATGGACTTTAAAATCAATTTGAACAGACATCGTAAACTTAGTTTTAAATTGTTGAATTGAAGACATTGGTTTTGCCTCATGATCTGTGTTGATGTAATAAGTCTCCCAAGTATATAAGGAAGACTTAGGGTATTTGGTAGCCACCCTTGGTGAGAAGTATCCTTTAGTGAGTTTTTTTCTAAAAAAAACCTAAAGAGACCTCAATTTATTGGTGAGCGATTATAACCTCAAATCATTAAATGAGCCCCTCTCTCGATTGGTGTAGACATAGGCAATTTGCTTAACCACAGTAAATGTGTGTTTTCATTTGATTATGTTTTTTCCTTTAGTTTGTTTATCGTTAATCAGATAGAATCAGTGTTTGGTTTCCGCTGTGTCACTCAATCCTTGGTATCAAAGCGAGGTTGTATCCTTGGTGGTTCTCAAAATTTTAGGTAACATCTTATCTCAATTTTTCTTTGTTTTTAATTTGATTACTGTATAAAAATTGGGAAAATAATGGTAAAAGATATACCAAGTTCTTCAACAGTGGCTAAACGGAATAACACAGCGGTTATGTTTAATAATACTAAAATTGATGTTAAGAAATTCAATAGCATAAATAACTTTGACATGTGGCGATGCAAAGTTATTAATAACCTTAATCAATAAGATTTTGACAAGGTGTTGGAAGACAAGACCGAGGAGATTGAAGGGAGTGTTTGGAAGAAGATGAATAAAAGGGCATGTAGCCAAATTAGGTTATACCTAGCTCAAGACATAAAGTACCTGGTGATGAATAAAACCTCGGCGAAAGAGATTTAGAAGATTCTTGCGGAGAAGTATTTGGTGAAGAGCATCTAAAATTAACTCCATTTGAACAAGAAGCCTTACCACTTTACTATGAGATAATGGATTTCTATATCGGTGCATTTGCCAGATTTTACCAAGTTATATACCGACGTGGTGAATTTAGAAGTAGTTGTTAGTAATAAGGACAAAGCTCTACTGTTCTTGAACTTGCTTCCCGAAGAGTGCAAATACTTTATAACGATGATTACCTATAGAAAGAGTTCTCTAAAATATTCAAAGATGATGACAGTGGTGGTGAATCATGAGTACAGAAAGTCTGATAAGTGTGAGTTTGCCAAGTCAAACATATGAGGTATTGATGGCAAAAACGAGGTTTATAGACAAGAAGAAGTCTAGTAGAAACAACTCTAGATTGAAGTCAAGAGATTGTGGTATAAATTGCAATAATTTGGGTAAAGATGAATATGCGTTTTGTCATGAGACGGAACATTGGACGAATGAGTGTCTTGCACTTCTAAAGAAGAAGAAAGCTGGGAAAGTTGGCATTTCAGTAAATTTTGCTCAAGACCATAGGGTAAATGATGGTAATGATTTTGACTTTTCTTTAACCATATCTTCTATTGCATGTATTATTAATTCCAAAGAATGGATTATGGATTCATGTGCTACCTATCATATTTGTCCCGAAAAGGGTTGTTTTTCTAGCCTCAGAAAGATAGAAGGTAAATCTATGTTGATGGGAATGATAATTCTTGTCGCACAATGGGGATTAGTATTATTCGTCTTAAGTTACATAATGGTTTGGTTTAAGAAATTGAGGAGGCTCAATATATTCTGACTATGAAAAAGAATATTATCTCAACTGGTTACTTGAAGTGAAAGGCTACAAGGTTGTATCTAAAAATAGGGTTAAGAAGCTTCTTAAGGGAGCAATGGTGACTTTGATGGGTCAAAGAAGAAGCAACAACTTGTGCAATTCATATGGTACCGCTGTTGTTGGCAATATTTCGATGGTGGAAAGTGTGGAGACTACTTCTAGAGACACTACTAGACTATGGCATATATGTTTGGCGCATACAGGTGAGAAGTCCTTGAGAGTTCTTGTGAATCAAGAGCTATTAAAGTATGCCAAGGCTTGCAAGTCAGATTTCTATGAGCATTGTATTCTGAGCAAGCAGACAAGGGTGAAGTTTGGCACTGCCATCCATCGTACTCGTGAAATCCTTGACTATGTTCATTCATATAAATGGGGACCCTTTAGGAATGCATCACTTAGAGGTAAACATTATTTTGTGCCGTTTGTTGATGATTTTTCTTAGCGTGTGTGAGTATATACCATGAAGAGGAAGGGTGAAGTCCTTGAAATATTCTTGAGGTGGAAGAAGTTAATAGAAACTCAACTTAGCAAAAATATCAAATTGCTCCATTCAGATAATGGTAGAGAGTATACAAGAAATCCGTTCTTGCAAGTATGTCAGGATGAGGAAATTGGGAGACATTTTACCATTAGAGAGACACTGGAACAAAATAGGGTAGCAGAGTGCATGAATCATACTTTATTGGAGAATGTATGATGTATGTTATCTAATTCAGGGTTTGGCAAAGCGTTTTGGGCTAAGGCTTTGACATATGCATGCTACCTCGTTAATAAGCTGCCTTATGCTATAATTGAAGGTAAAACACCAAGGGAAGATTGATCAGAAGAACCTGCTGTAGATTATGATACTATAAATATTTTTGGGTTTTCGCAATACTATTATGTCAAAGATTGCAAGTTGGATCCTCTAGTAAGGAAAGCCATTTTTCTGGGTAAGAAAAAAGGGGTTAAAGATTATAAGTTATTGGATACAAAAACCAGAAGATTCTTCTTAGCAGGGATGTTATTTTTGATGAGACTTCAATGTTAGAATCACAGGTCTCTTACTACGAAGAGAAGAGGATAAGCAAGATTTTATAGTTGATAGAGATTTATACATTATCACATAATCCTGATAGTTTTGTACCTTTGGGGGTGTCATCAACCGGTGTAACAACGGTTGATATGCCATTAGTTAATGTTCCAGATGATGAAGACACAGACAAAGGTAAAGTATTTGGTAGTACAGATGAGAAGATTTCAGTTGTAGAGTCAATTGCATCCAATAAGCAAAAAGGAATGCAAGTAAGTCAGGATGGCTTACAAAGGACATGGTACTTCTAAAGGTGAAGACCATGGTAACCTACGCACTGTCGGTCATTGAAGAAGATTTTTCTTGCACTTATAAAGTAGCTATTTATGACTCCGAAGCTAACAAATGAGTAGGTGCGATAAAGGGAAGATATGTATTTTCTTCTTAAGAACGAAACTTGGGAACTTTCGAAGTTGCCTAAGGAAAAGAAGGCGTTTGGTTGTAAGTGGGTCTTCATAAAGAAACAAGGATTTCAAAAATGATGATATACACTTTAAGACAAAACTTCTAGCCCAGGCTATGCTCAACGGGAGGAGATTGCTTATAATAAAGTTTTTTCTCCAATAGTGAAATACTCCTCTATTTGTATCCTTTTGTCCTTGGTAGCACAATTTAATTTAGAATTACAATAGCTTGATATAAAGAAAACATTCTTACATAGGAATTTAAAAGAAGAGATCTATATGACTCAGTTGAACGGGTTTAAAGTTGATGAGCAGAAGTACAAACGGAGTTATTATGATCACTGTGTCTACTTATGCAAGCTACGTGACGGGTCCTTTATTTATTTGCTTTAGTATGCGGATGATATGTTTATTGCATGTAAGCATGAAAGTGAAATTGACAAGTTCAAGAAACAAATGGGTGAAGAATTTGAAATAAAGGATTTGGGTAACGCAAAGACGATTCTTGGTATGGATATTCATAGAGACAGAGAGAAGGGAATATTGCATCTTTCTAAGGCGGCGTATGTAATGGCCAAATTTCCTAGGGTCAAAATGGCTTGGAATTCGCTATCACACCAATGAACCTGTAACAATATTCTAATGGAAAATAAAAAATAAAATAGGTGATTTTAGCGTGGAAAACCTCTGAATATGTAAAAAATCACAACCTCGTGTGGAGAATTTTTGTTGAAAGTATCTTTATTGATTGATGCGGATATTTTATTACAAGTGCTCTCTAAAGATAGAAATGCTTGAATCTTGTAACTAAGAAGTTTTGATGATTATCGAGAATCTATAATAAGTAGTGTCTACCTGATCTCTTGTATATTTTTTCTTGTCCATGTCCCTTTTAGAGCTTTGTCTTTACATTGGCCTTCTTCGCGGCTCTTCATCATGCTGGAGTACGTTCTTTGAATAATGTGGTTAGTGGCGGTTGACTAAGTAACTAACAATTTCATGTGAGACAGGTGTTTTTGACGGGATAAGGTTTTTCAGTTTAAGTTTGGCCCACGTTTTGACCAGGTCGTGGGGTAGGTTGGAATGTTGACTGGGGACATGTGTTAAAAAAACATGAGTCTGTGATGGAGGTAATTTGAACTAGGTAAGCTCGACTTTGGGTGAGATCGAGGGATAGGTCCCTATAATCGCTCCCTCGCAATCGAAGTCACGAGTGGCTTTAGTTGAGAAAAGATCAACTTATAATCTTGGCTAAAATTCTTGATAATTGAAATGGAAAAATGATGGTATTGACTGTGTGAAACTTGCGCGTGATATGAGAAATGACAAATATTAAATAAGGATGCTGATACCGATGTATGTGACCATTATGATTTGAAAAGTTCAATCTATAATGAATGATGACACTTGGTAAAATGTACCTGTACATTAAATGTAGGGTTATATATGTAGTCCCAAGATTCCTCTCTGGGATGACAATACGTAATAATTAGTTTTGGGCTTGACATGTCTCACCATAGGAGGGCACCACTCAACTCTCTCCGGGTCTCTTCTTCCTCATCCTCTTAGGCTATTGAGGTTTCTTTGATGGAGGAAGTTGTTCTTCAGAAAGGTTCCTCTCTTAGGTTACCTTTCTTATCTATTTATAGGGAGGGTTTGACCTAACAGTGCTCCTGCTCATATGTCTTTGTCGTCGTTGGGCGAGTACACGCTCGAATCGTGCTCATCGCTAGCATGGAGTTCGTATGACGACCTGAGCGGTCGATGCTAGCTGGAGTACTCCTAATTTTGGTAGAGAGGTCGTCCAACGACCTTCTACCTCGTGGCTAGCGGGAGCGTGCTCCTACAATGCTAGATGAAATACTCCTAGTTTAGGTAGAGAGGTCATTCAGTGACCTTCCACCTCGTGGCTAGTGGGAGTGTACTCCTATAACGCTAGTTGGAGTACTCCTAGTTTTGGTAGAGAGGCCGTTCAGTGACCTTCCACCACATGGCTAGCAGGAGCATGCTCCTACAATCGCCCCCCTCAGCTCTTGCTCGTGACGAGGACGAGCTGAGTCACCCTAAAAGTCCACTGAGCAAAACAAAATGAGCGTGACTTATTTCTGTCAATTCATCGGCCAACAAACATGGGCATCTTCGTGACCGGGCACTTTTATAGCATGTGAGTGTGGGTCTCGTTGGACGGTCAAAATGTCAGCTAACAGGCATATTTTTCTTATAATATTTGAGGGCCACGATCGTTATTATTACATTTGAGGCTTGAAATGTCTCACCCGAGTAGAGCACCATTCAGTCTTTCTGGGCTGGCTCTTCATGCGTGAGTACATGCTCTTCTAGTAAGGCAGCTCGTAGTTGTGCTCTTTGGGAATGAGCATAATATTTAATGTTTATATTTAGTACATTGCATCAACTAATGTTGTTATGAACATTTAGTTGATCATTTTTTACGTCCTATCTTTGTATACAATTTGTTGTTCAATGAAAAATGCTTTAAACATGCATTTCATTTTTACGTAAAAAATTACATAAATAAAATAGGCAATCTCCACTTAAACATCCTTATGGAGTGTGTTCTCATGGGACTACTCTTCGTGATAGCTCGGATCTTTTCCATATAATCATTGACTTGCCACGGTCTACCCTAGCGATATCCAATACGCAGTGGGCTGGCAAAAGTGGGTAATTTGTCCCTGCCCAAGGAAATGCAGCACTTCGATTCTAAATCATTTTCAAACCAATAATTTTTTAGAAGTCCTCGTAGGACATTATAACGACCATATGAGAAAGTACTTAGGAACTTTTCGGAGCTCCCCAAAATTTTAAGAGTCCACGTTGGACGAGATAAGGATGGTCGTACCTATTGGATAGTTTATGCGCCAAAACCAGACATTCGTACTTTGCGAGGATGGCCTACTTCAAGGACAGCCCATCTTTCGTACATTACAAGGATGGCCAACATCAAGGAAGCCCCTAGTTAGGTGATTTCGTTTTTAGGTAAAAAAACGACTTTTAAATTTTACGAGGATGGCCTACTTCAAAGACACCCCCAGTTATGTAATTTCATTTTTACGTCAAAAAATGACTTTTGTATTTTGCGAGGATGGCTTACTACAAGGACGCCCCGTCTTTTGAACTTGGCGAGGATGGCCTACTTCAATGACGCCCCCAGTTATGTAATTTAATTTTTAATTCAAAAAATGACTTCTGTATTTTACGAGGACAACCTACTTCAAGACCGCCCCGTCTTTCGTACGTTGTGAGGATGGCCAACTTCAAGGACGCCCCCAATTATGTAATTTCGTTTTTACATTAAAAATTGACTTTCATATTTTACGAGGATGGCCTACTTCAAGGACGCCCTGTCTTTCAAACGTTGCGAGGACGGCCTACTTCAAGGACATCCCCAGTTACGTAATTTTATTTTTACATCAAAAAATAAATTTTGTATTTTGTGAGAATGGCCTACTTCAAGGATACCCCGCCTTTCGTACTTAGCGAGGATGGCCTACTTCAAGGATTCCCCGTGTTCGTACTTGGTGAGGGCGGCCTACTTCAAGGATGCCCTGTGTGTCGTACATTGTGAGGACGGCGTACTTGAAGGACGCCCCGTCTTTTGTACTTAACGAGGATAGCCAACTTTGAGGATGCCCCGCCTTTCATACCTAGCGAGGACGGCCTACTACAAGGACGGTTTGTCTTTTGCACTTTGAGAGGACGGCTACTTCAAGGATTGCCTCTCATTCGTACGTACCGATGAAGGCCTACTTCAAGGATGCCACGTCTTTTGTACTTAGCGAGGACGGCCAACTTCAAGGACTCCCCGTCTTTCATACTTAGTGAGGACAGCCTACATCAAGGACGCTATGTTTTTCATACTTTGTGAGGACAGCCAACATCAAGGACGCCCCCTCTTTCATACTTACTGAGGTCGGCCTACATCAAGGATGCCCCGTCTTTCGTAATTTATGAGGATGGCCTACATCAAGGATGCCACCTGTGATGTAAGTTCAATTTTACGTCAAAAAACGATTTTCGCATTTTGCGTGGACGGCCTACATCAGGGGCCCCTCGTCTTTTGTACTTAGTGAGGATGGCCTACTTCAAGGACACCCCGTATTTCGTACTTTGCGGGAACAACCTACTTGAAGGATACCCATACTTTTGATCATAGCGAGGACGTATTACTTCAAGGACACTCCGTCTTTCATACTTAGCGAGGACAGCCTACTTCAAGGACGCCCCCAGTTATGTCATTTCATTTTTATGTCCAAAAACGACTTACGTATTTTGCGAGAATGGCCTACTTCATGGGCGCCCCGCCTTTCGGACGTTGCGAGGATGGCCTACGTCAAGGATGCCCTTAGTTATGTAATTTAGTTTTTACGTCAAAAAATGACTTTCATATTTTGTGAGAACAACCTACTTCAAGGACGTCCTGTCCTTCATACGTTACGAGGAAGGCCTACATCAAGGACGCCTCATCTTTCGTACTTAGCGTGAATGGCCTACTTCAAAAATGCCCTATTTTTCAAACTTTGGGAGGACGGCCTACTTCAAGGACATCTCTAATTACGTAATTTTGTTTTTCTATCAAAAAGCGACTATCGTATTTTATGAAGATGTCCTAATTAAAGGACGCCCCGTCTTTCAAACTTAGCGAGGATAGCCTACTTCAATGACGCTCCGACTTTCGTACTTTGCGAGGACGACCTACTTCAAGGATTCCCCCTCTTTCGTACATAACGAGAACAACCTACTTCAATAACGCTCCGTCTTTCATAATTTGTGAGGATGGCCTACATCAAGGACGCCCTGTTTTTCGCATATAGCGAGGATGGCCTACTTCAAGGACGCCCCATCTTTCATACTTAGCGAGGACGGCCTACATCAATGACGCTCTGTCTTTCGTACGTTGCGAGGATGGCATACATCAAGGATGCTCCATCTACCGTACATTGGGAGGATAGCCTACTTCATTAACGCCCCTACTTTCATACTTAGCGAGGACGGCCTACTTCAAGGATGCCCCATCTTTCGTATTTTGCAAGGACGGCCTACTTCAAGGACGCCCCTATTGATGTAATGCCGTTTTTGCGACTAAAAATGACTTTCGTATTTTGCGAGGATGACCTACATCAAGGAAACCCCATCTTTCGTAATTTATAAGCACGGCCTACTTCAAGGATGCCCCGTTTTTATTATATAGCGAGGATGGCTTACTTCAAGGATGCCCTATCTTTCTTACTTTGCGAGGATAGCCTACATCAAGGACGCCCCCAGATATGTAATTTCATTTTTACGTCAAAAATCGACTTTCGAATTTAGCGAGGATGACCTACTTCAAGTACGCCCCATCTTTCGTACGTTGCAAGGACGACCTACTTCAAAGATGCCCCCAGTTATGTAATTTTGTTTTTACGTCAAAAAGCAACTATCGTATTTTGCGAGGACAACCTACTTTAAGGACATTCCATCGTTTGTACGTAGCAAGGATGACCTACTTTAAGGACCCCACGTCTTTTATTCTTAGCGTTGATGGCCTACTTCAAGGATGCCCTGTCTTTCATAATTTGCGAAGACGGCCTACTTCAAGGACGCCCCCAGTTATGTAATTTCATTTTTACGTCAAAAAACGACTTTCGTATTTTGCGAAGACAGCCTACTACAAGGACGCTCCGTCTTTTGTACTTTACGAGGACGACCTACTTCAAGGATGTCCTATTTTTCATACTTAGCGAGGACGGCCAACTTCAAGGTCTCCCCGTCTTTCATAAATTGCAAGGATGGCCTACTTTAAGGATGCCCTCTCTTTCGTTTAAAGCGAGGATGGCTTACTTCAAGAATGGCCCGTCTTACGTACTTAGCGAGGACAACCTACTTCAAGGATGCCCCCCGTTATATAATTTCATTTTTACGTCATAAAACGACTTTCGTATTTTGCGTGGATGACCCACTTCAAGGACGCCCCGTCTTTCTTACGATGCGTGTACGACCAACTTCATGGATGCCCCCAGTTATGTAATTTTGTTTATACGTCAAAAAATGACATTCGTATTTTGCGAGGATAACCTACTTCAAGGACGTCCTGTCTTTTGTACGTAGCGAGGACGGCCAACTTCAAGGACGTCCCGTCTTTTGTACATAGAAAAGGCAGCCTATTTCAAGGACTCCCCTAGTTATGTAATTCCGTTTTTACGTCAAAAAATGACTTTCATATTTTGTGAGGATGGCCTACTTCAATGACGCCCCGTTTTACGTACTTAGTGAGGACGATCTACTTTAAGGATGACCCATCTTTCGTATTTAGCGAGGACGGCCTACTTCAAGGACGCCCCGTCTTTTGTACTATGCAAGGACGGCCTAGTTACAGGACGCTTCAGCATTCGTACTTTAGGAGGACGACCTACCTCAAGTACGCCCCATCTTTCGTAGTTAGCGAGGACGGCATACTTCGTGGATGCACCCAGTTATGTAATTTCGTTTTTACGCCAAAAAACCACTTTCGTATTTTGCGAGGACGGGCTGCTTCATGGACGCCCCCGTCATTTGAACGTTGCAAGGACGGCCTACATCAAGGACGCCCCCAAGTATATTATTTCATTTTTACCTTAAAAAATGACTCTCGTATTTTGCGAAGACCGCCAACTTTAAGGACGCCCCATTTTTCTTGCGTAGCGAGGACTGTCTACTTTAAGGACGCACCATATTTTGTACTTAGTGAGGACAACCTACTTCAAGGATGCCCCATATTTCGTATATAGCGATGACGGCTTACATTAAGGATACCCCGTCTTTCGTACATAGCGAGGACGGCCTACCTCAAGGATGCCCCATCTTTCATACTTAGGGAGGACGGCCTACAGCAAGGATGCTCCATCTTTCATACATTGAGAGGATGCCCTACATCAAGGATGCTCCATCTTTCGTATATTGCGAGGATGGCCTACTTCATGGACACCCCGCCTTTCGTACTATGCGATGACGACCTACAACAAGGATGCACCATCTCTCGAACTATGTGAGGACGACCTACTTTAAGGACGCCCCCACTTTCATATTTTGTATTTTGCAAGGACGGCCTACTTCAAGGACGCCCCAATTGATGTAATGCCGTTTTTGTGAATAAAAATGACTTTCGTATTTTGCGAGGATGGCCTACATCAAGGATGCCCCATCTTTCATAATTTACAAGCACGACCTACTTCAAGGATGCACCACCTTTCGAGCTTTGCGAGGATGTCCTACTTTAAGAATTCCCTGTCTTTCTTACTTAGCGAGGACGACCGACATCAAGGACGCTCTATCTTTCGTACATTACGGGGACGGCATACGACAAGGATGCCCCCTCAATCGTACTTAGCAAGGACGACCTTCTTCAAGGATGCCCCATCTTTCATACTTTGCGAGAACGGCCTACTTCAAGGATGCCCCCATTGATATAATTTCGGTTTTACGTCAAAAAATGACTTTCGTATTTTGCGAGGATGGCCTACTTCAAGGACGCCCCGTCTTTCTTATTTAGCGAGGACGGCCAACTTCAAGGATGCTCTGTCCTTCGTAATTTGTGAGGACGGCCTACATCAAAGATGCCCCGTCATTCGTATATAGCGAGGACGGCATTCTTCAAGGATTCCCTATCTTTCGTACTTAGTGAGGACAACCTATTTTAAGGACGCCTCGTATTTCATACTTAGGGAGGACGGCCTATATTAAGGAAGCTCCATCTTTCGTACATTGTGAGGTTGGCCTACATAAAGGATGCTCTGAATTTTGTACATGGTGTGGACGGCCTACATCAGGATGCCTTCTCTTTCGTTCTTGGCGAAGATGGCCTACTTCATGGATACCCCGTCTTTCGAACTTTTGCTAGGACAACCTACTACAAGGATGCCCCCATTGATGTAATGTCGATTTTACATAAAAAAATGACTTTCCTATTGTGCGAGGATGGCCTACTTAAAGGATGCCCCGTCTTTCTTACTTAGCGAGGACGGCCTATATCAGGGGTGCCCCGTCATTCGAAATTTGCGAGAAGGTCGTACTTCAAGGATGCCCTATCTTTCGTATATAGTGAAAACAACTTACTTCATGGACGCACCTTATTTCATACTTGGCGAGAACAGCCTACTTCAATGACGCCCCCAGTTATGTAATTTCGTTTTTACGTCTAAAAAAGCCTTTCGAATTTAACGAGGACAGCCTACTTAAAGGACGCCCTGTCTTTCGTACATTACGAGGATGACCTATTTCAAGGACGCCCCCAGTTATGTAATTTCATTTTTACGTCAAAAAATGACTTTCGCATTTGGCGAGGACAACCTACTTCAAGGACCCCCAGTCTTTCGTACGTAACGAGGACGACCTACTTTATAGATGCCCCGTCTTTCGCACTTAGTGTGGACGGCCTACTTCATGGATGCCCCGTCTTTCGCACTTTGTGAGGACGACCTAATTCAAGGACTCCCCATCTTTCGTACTTAGCGAGGACGGCCTACATCAAGGGTGCCATGTCTTTCGTACTAAGTGAGGACGGCCTACTTCAAAGATGTAATGTCTTTCATACTTTGCGTGAGCGACCTACTAAAAGGACCCCCTATTTTTTGTTCATAGCGAGGATGGCCTACTTTATGGACTCCCCATCTTTAATAATTAGCAAGGACGACCTACTTCAAGGATGCCCCGTCTTTCGTATATAGCAAGGACGACATACTTCAAAGATGTCCCGCCTTACGCACATAGTGAGGGTAACCAACTTCAAGGACGCCTCCAGTTATGTAATTTCATTTTTACGTCAAAAATCGACTTTCGTATTTTGCGAGGATAGCCTACTTCATGGACACCCCCGTCTTTCGGATGTTGCGAGGATGGCCTACTTCAAGGATGCCCCCCAGTTATGTAATATTGCTTTTACGTCTGAAAATGACTTTCAAATTTTACGAGGAAAACCTTCTTCAAGGACGCCCCCTCATTCATACGTAGAGAGGACGGCCTACTTCAAAGATTCCCCATCTTTTGAACTTAGCGTGGACGGCCTACTTCAAGGATGCCCCGTCTTTCGTACTTAGCGAGGACTGCCTACTTATAGGACACCCCCAGTTATGTAATTTCGTTTTTACGTCAAAAAATGACATTCGTATTTTGCGAGGACGGCCTAATTGAAGGACACCCCGTTTTTCGTGGTTAGCGAGGATGACCTACTTTAAGGATGCCCCGTCTTTCGTACCACGCGAGGACGGCCTACTTCAAGGGTGCCCCGCATTCCATATTTCGTACATTGTGAGGACAACCTACTTCAAGGATGCCCCCTCTTTCGCACTTAGCGAGGACGGTATAGGTTAAGGACGCCCCCAGTTATGTAATTTCATTTTTACCTCAATAAACGACTTTCGTATTTTGCGAGGATGGCCTACTTTAAGGACTCCCCGTCTTTTGTACGTTGCGAGGATGGCCTACTTCAGGGACGCCCCCATTAATGTAATTTCATTTTTACCTCAAAAATCGATTATCGTATTTTGTGAGGACAACCTACTTCTAGAACCCCTCTTCTTTTGTACGTAGCGAGGACGGCCTACTTGAAGGACGATCCGTTTTTCACACTTAGCGAGGGCGGCCTACTTCAAGGATGCCCCACCTTTCGTACTTTGCGAGGACGGCCTACTTCAAGGACACCCCAGTTATGTAATTCTGTTTTTGTGTCAAAAAATGACATTCGCATTTTGCGAAGACGGCCTACTTCAAGGATGCCCCATCTTTCGTACTTAGCGTGGATGGCCTATTTTAAGGAAGCCCTGTCTTTCGTACTTAGTGAGGATGGCCTACTTCAAGGATGCCCCGTCTTCGTACTACGCGAGGACGACCTACTACAAGGTTGCTCCATCCCTCGTACTATACGTGGATGACCTACATCAATAACGCCCCCTCTTTCGTACGTAGTAAGGATGGCCTACATCTAGAATGCCCCATCTTTCATACTTTACGAGGATGGCTTACTTCAAGGATGCCCCATCTTTCGTAGCGGCGACGATGGCCTACTACAAGGATTCCCCAAGTTATGTAATATCTTTTTTACGTCAAAAAATGAATTTCGTATTTTGCTAGGATGGCCTACTTCAAGGACGCCCTGTCTTTTGTACATGGCAAAGGCGACCTACTTCAAAGACGCCCCCAGTTATGTAATTTCCTTTTAACATCAAAAAAAGACTTTCGCATTTTGCGAAGACGGCCTACTACAAGGACGCCCCATCTTTCGTATGTTGCGAATACGGCCTACTTCAAGGACGCCGCCAGTTATTTAATTTCATATTTAGGTTAAAAAAAACTTTCGTATTTAACGCGAATGGCCTACATCAAGGATTCCCCGTCTTTCGTACGTTGCAAGCACGGCCTACTTCAAGGACCCCCCCAGTTATGTAATTTCGTTTTTACGTCAAAAAATGACTTTCGTATTTTGCGTGGACAACCTTCTTCAAGGACGCCCTGCCTTTCGTACGTAGCAAGGATGACCAACTTTAAGGATGCCCCGTCTTTCGTACTATGCGTGGACGGCCTACTTCATGGACGCTCTATCTTTCGTACTTTGCAAGGAAGGCCTACTTCAAGGATACCCCCTCATTCGTACGTAGCGATGACAGCCTACTTCAAGGACGCCCCCTCATTCGTACTTAGCGAGGACTGCCTACCTCAAGGATGCCCCTCTTTCATACTTTGCGAGGGTTGGCTGCTTCATGGGCGCCCCTATTGATATAATTTCATTTTCACGTCAAAAAACGACTTTCGTATTTTGCAAGGACAGCCTACTTCAAGGATGCCACATTTTCGCATGTAGCGAGGATGGCCTACATCAAGGACGCACAGTTTTTCATACTTAGCATGGATGGCCTACTTCAATGATGCCCCATCTTTTGCGCTTTGCATGGATGGCCTACTTCAAGGACCCCCCCTGTTATATAATATCATTTTTACGTCAAAAAGCGACATTCATATTTTGCGGGGACGGCCTACTTCAAGGACGCCCGTCTTTCGTAATATACGAGGATGGCCTACTTTAAGGATGCCCCGTCATTCGTACTTAGTGAGGACGACCTGCTTCAAGGACGACCCATCTTTTGTACTAAGTGTGGACGACCTACTTCATGGACGCTCCATCTCTAGTACATTGCGAGGGCGGCCTACTTCAAGGACGCCCCCTCTTTCGTAATTAGTGAGGACGGCCTACTTCAAGGATGCCCCGTCTTTCGTACTTTGCGAGGACAGCTTAGTTGAAGGACGCCTTCTCTTTCATACTTTGCGAGGACGACCTACTTCAAGGACCCCCTCAGATATGTAATTTCTTTTTTTCGTTAAAAAATGAAATTATTATTTACTGAGGATGGCGTACTTCAAGGACGCCTCGTCATTCGTACTTGGCGTGGACGACCTACTTAAAAGACGCACCCAGTTATTTAATTTCATTTTAAAATCAAAAAATGACTTTCATATTTTACGAAGACGGCCTACTTCAAGGACCCCCCGTCTTTCATACATTACGAGTACGGCCTACTTCAAGGACACCCCCAGTTATGTAATTTCATTTTTATGTTAAAAAATAACTTTCGTATTTAACGAGGATGGCCTACTTCAAGGATACCCCGTCTTTCGTGCGTTGCAAGGACGGCCTACATCAAGGACGCCCCCAGTTATGTAATTTCGGTTTTACATCAAAAAATGACTTTTGTATTTTGCGAAGATGGCCTACTTCTAGGACTCCCCATCTTTCGTACTTAGGGAGAACGGACTACTTCAAGGGCGCCCTGACCTTTGTACTTAGCGAGGCGGCCTACTTCAAGGTCACTCTGTCATTCAGGCTTTGCAAGGAAGGCCTACTTCTAGGATGCCCACTCTTTCGTATGTAACGATGACGGCCTACTTCAAGGATTCCCCGTCTTTGATACTTTGCGAGGACGACCTTCTTCAAGAATGCCATGTCATTCATACTTAGCAAAAACGGCCTACATCAAGGATGCTCTGTCTTTCGCACATTGTGAGGACGGCCTACTACAAGGACGCCTCCACTTTTGTACTTAGCGAAGACGGCCTTCATCATGGATGCCCCATCATTCGTACTAAGCGAAGATGACCTGCTTCAAGGAAGCCCCCATTGATGTAATTTCATTTTTACGTCAAAAAATGAATTTCATATTTTTTGAGGACGGCCTACATCAATGACGCCCCGTCTATCTTACTTAGCGAGGATGGCCTACTTCAAGGATACCCCGTCTTTCATAATTTTTGAGGACGGCCTACATCAAGGATGCCCCGTCTTTCATATGTAGCGAGGATGGGTTACTTCAAGGATGCCCTGTCTTCCGTACTTACTGAGGATGGGCTATTTCAAGGACGCCTCGTCTTTCATACTTTGCGAGGAAGGCCTAGATTAAGGATGCTCCATCTTTTGTACATTGCGAGGACGCCCAACATCAAGGATGCTCCGTCTTTCGTAAATTGTGAGGACAGCCTACTTCCAGGATGCCATCTTTTTCGTACTTAGCGAGGACAACCTACTTCAAGGATTCCCCACCTTTCATACTTCGCGAGGATGGCCTACTTCAAGGATGCCCCCATTGATGTAATGTCGTTTTTACGTCAGAAAATGACTTTCGTATTTTGTGAAGATGTCCTACTTCAAGGACTCCCCGTCTTTCTTGCTTAGCGAGGACAGCCTATATTAAGGGCGCCCCTTCTTTAGTAATTAGCGAGGGCGGCCTACTTCAAGGATGCCCTGCCTTTTGTACTTAGCAAGGACAGCCTACTTCAAGGACGCCCCCAATTATGAAATTTTGTTTTTACGTCAAAAAACGACTTTTGAATTTAGCGAGGATGGACTACAAAAATGCCCCATCCTTCGTATGATGCGAGGACGGCCTACTTAAAGGACGCCCCCAGTTATGTAATTTCGTGTTTACGTCAAAAAACGACTTTCGTAATTGGCAAAGACAGCATACTTCAAGGATGCCCTGTCTTTCGTGCGTAGCGAGGAAGACCTACTTTAAGGACGCCCCATCTTTCTTACTTAGCGTTGACGGCCTACATCATGGATGCCCCGTCTTTCGTACTTTGCAAGGACAGCCAACATCAAGGACGCCTCCAGTAATGTAATTTCATTTTTACGTCAAAAAATAACTGTCGTATTTAACGAGGATGGCCTAATTCAAAGGCGCCACGTCTTTCGTATTAAGCGAGGACGGCCAACTTCAAGGACGCCATGTCATTCGTACTAAGTAAGATGGCCTACTTCAAGGGAGCTCCGTCTATCGTACTTTACGAGGGTGACCAACTTTAAGGACGTCCCATTTTTTGTACTTAGCAAGGACGGCCAACTTCAAGGACCCCTCGTCTTTCAAAATTTGCAAGGACAACCTACTTCAAGGACGCCCCATCTTTCGTATATAGTGAGGATGGCTTACTTCAAGGATGCCCCGTCTTACACACATAGCGAGGACAACCAACTTCAAAGATGCCCCCAGTTATGTTATTTTGCTTTTACGTCAAAAAACAATATTTGAATTTTGCGAGGATGGCCTACTTCAAGGATGCCCTGTCTTTCGTACGTTGCGAAGACGACCTACTTCATGGATGCCCCCAGCTATGTAATTTTGCTTTTACGTTAGAAAATGACTTTCGCATTTTGCGGGGACATCATACTTCAAGGACACCCTGTCTTTCATAATTTGCAAGGACGACCTACTTCAAGGATGCCCTATCTTTCATATATACCAAGGACGGCTTACTTCTGGGATGCCCCGTCTTACACACATAGGGAGGACAACCAACTTCAAAGACTCCCCCAGTAATGAAATTTGGTTTTTACGTCAAAAAATGACTTTCGTATTTTGCGAGGACGCCCTACTTCAAGGACGCCCCGTCTTTCATACGTTGCGAGGATGGCCTACTTCAAGGATGCCCCCAGTTATGTAACTTTGCTTTTACGTCAGAAAATGACTTTCCTACTTTACAAGGACAACCTACTTCAAGGACGCCCCGTCTTTCGTACGTAGCGTGGACGGCCTAATTAAAGGACTCCCCATCTTTTGTTCTTAGCGAGGACAGCCATCTTTAAGGACATCCCCAGTTATGCAATTTTGTTTTTTCGTCAAAAAATGACTTTCGTATTTTGCGAGGACGGCCTACTTCAAAGACGCTCCGTTTTTCGTACATAGCGAGGACGGCCTACTTTAAGGACGCCCCATCTTCTGAATCTAGCGAGAACGGCCTATTCAAGGATGCCCCGTCATTCGTACTAAGTGAGGACGGCCAAATTCAGGGATGCTCCATCTTTCATACTTAGCGAGGACGGCCTACTTTAAGGACGCCCCATCTTCTGAATCTAGCGAGAACGGCCTATTCAAGGATGCCCCGTCATTCGTACAAAGTGAGGACGGCCAAATTCAGGGATGCTCCATCTTTCATACTTTGCGAGGACGACCTGCATCAAAGATGCCTCCTCTTTCATACTTAGCGAGGACGGCATACTTCAAGGACGCCCCAAGTTATGTAATTTCATTTTTACGTCCAGAAACGACTTTCAAATTTTGCAAGGACGGACAACTTCAAGGACGCCCCTTCTTCCGTACGTTGCGAGGATGGCCTAGTTCTAGGACGCCCCCACTTTTGTAATTTCATTTTTACCTCAAAAAATGACTTTCGTATTTTGCAAAGACCGCCTGTTTCAAGGACGCCGCATTTTTCGTACGTTGCGAGGACGGCCTACTTTAAGGATGCACCATTTTTCATACTTAACGGGGACAGCCTACTTCAAGGACGCCCCGTTTTTCATATATAGCGAGGACGGCTTACATCAAGGATTCCCTGTCTTTCGTACTTAGCGAAGACGATCGACTTCAAGGATGCCCTGTCATTCATACTTAGCGAGGACGGCCTACATCACGGATGCTCCATCTATCGTACATTACGATAACGACCTACATGAAAGACTCCCCCTCGCGTACTACATGTAGATACTCCATCTAACGCACATTACGAGGATGGCGTACTACATGGTTGCCCCATCTCTCATACTATTTGAAGACGACCTACTTCAAGGACGCCCCCACTTTCGTACTTAGCGAGGACGGCCTACTTCATGGAAGCCCCATCTTTCGTACTTTACTAGGACGGCTTACTTTAAGGATGCCCTGAGTTTCGTACGTTGCAAGGAGGGCCTACTACATAGACGCCCAAGTTTATGTAATTTCACTCGACTTTCGTATTTTGCGAGGATAACCTACTTCACGGACGCCCTGTCTTTCGTACGTAGGGAGGACGACCTAAATTAAGGATGCCCCATTTTTTGAAATATGCAAGGACGTCAAGGAAGCTCTATCTTTCGTACTCTATAAGGAAAGCCGACATCAAGGATTACCCCACTGTCGTATGTAGTAATTAGGGCCTACTTCAAGGATGCCCCGTCTTTCGCACTTAGCGAGGACGGCCTACTTCAAGAATGCCCCATCTTTCATACTTAACGAGAATGGCCTACATCAAGGACGTTCTGTCTTGCGTACATTGCGAGGACGTCCTACATCAAGGGCACCCCCTCTTTCGTACTTAGCGAGGACGGCCTACTGCAAGGATGCCCTGTCATTCGTACTTTGCAAGGACGTCCTGCTTCAAGGATGCCCCCATTTATGTAATTTCATTTTTACGTCAAAAATCAACTTTCTTAATTTGCGAGGATAGCCTACTTCAAGGACGCCCCGTATTTCGATCGTAGCGAGGATGGCCTACTTCAAGGATGCACCGTCTTTTAAACTTAGCGAGGATAGCCTACTTCAAGGACACCCCCAGTTATGTAATTTCGTTTCTACGTCTAAAATGGACTTCCGTATTTTACGAGGACCGCCAACTTCATGGACCCCCCATTTTACGTAATTAGGGAGGACGACCTACTTTAAGGATGCCCCATCTTTCGTACTTTACGAGGATGGCCTTCTTTAAAGGCGCGCCGTCTTTCGTATTTAGCGAGGACGGCCTGCTTCAAGGAAGCCCTGTCATTTGTACTAAGCGAGGACAACAAACATCAAGGATGCTCCATCTCTAGTACTTTGCAAGGGTGGCCTACTTCAAGGATGCCCCCTCTTTCGTACTTAGCGAGGACGACCTACTTCAAGGATGCCCCGTCATTCGTACTTTGCGAGGACGGCCAACTTCAAAGACGCCCCGTCTTTCGTACTTTGCGAGGACGGCCTACTTCAAGAACCCCCCAGGTATGTAATTTCTTTTTTACTTCAAAAAATGAATTTCGAATTTTGGGAGGATGAGGTACTTCAAGGACTCCCCGTCTTTCGTACTTGGCGTGGACGGAGACTCTCCCAGTTATGTAATTTTATTTTAACAACAAAAAATGACTTTCGTATTTTGTGAAGATGGCACACTTCAAGGACATCCCGTCTTTTGTACGTTGCGAGGACGGCCTACTTCATGGACGCCCCCAATTATGAAATTTCATTTTTACGTCAAAAAACAACTTTTGCAATTAACGAGGATGGCCTACTTCAAGGATGCCCTATCTTTCATACATTGCGAGGACGACTTACTTCAAGGACGCCCCCAGTTATGTAATTTCATTTTTACGGCAAAAAATGACTTTCGTATTTTGCGAGGACGGCCTACATCAAGGACGCCCTTGCTTTCGTACTTAGGTAAGGCGGACTACCTCAAGGGCGTCCCGACTTTCGTACTTAGTGAGGATGGCCTACTTTGAAGATTCTCTGCCTTTCATACTTTGCAAGGAATGCCTACTTCAAGGATGCTCACTCTTTCGTACGTAGCGATGACGACCTACTTCAAGGATGACCCGTCTTTCGTACTTTGCGTGGACGGCCTATTACAAGAATCCCCCGTCTTTCTTACTTACCGAAGACGGCCTACATCAAGGACGCTCTATCTTTCGTACATTGCGGGGATGGACTACGACAAGGACGACCCCACTATCATACTTAGGGAGGACGGCCTTCTTCATGGATGCCCCATCTTTCGCACTTTACGAGGAAGGCCTGCTTCAAGAAATCCCCCATTGATGTAATTTTGTTTTTACATCAATAAACGACTTTCGTATTTTGCGAGGATGGCCTATATCAAGGACGCCCTGTCTTTCTTGCCTAGCGAGGACGACCAACTTCAAAGACGCCCTATCCTTTGTAATTTACGAGGACGGTGTACATTAAGGATTCCCCTTCATTCGTATATAGCTAGGACGGCTTACTTCAAGGATTCCCTGTCTTTCATACTTAGGGAGGACAACCTATTTCAAGGATGCCTCATCTTTCATACTTTGCAAGAATGGCCTACATCAAGGAAGCTCCATCTTTCGTAAATTGTGAGTTTGGCCTACATCAAGGAAGCTCCGTCTTTTGTACATTGCGTGGACAGCCTACTTCAGGACGCCTTCTTTTTCGTACATGGCGAGGACGGCCTACTTCATGGGTGCCCCGTCTTTCGTACTTTGTGAGGACGACCTACTACAAGGACGCCCCCATTGATGTAATGTCATTTTTTTGCCAAAAAATGACTTTCGTATTTTGTGAGGATGGTCTACTTCTAGGACGCCTCGTTTTTTGTACTTAGCAAGGATGACCTTCTTTAAGGATGCCCCTTCTTTCGTATCTGGTGAGGACGGCCAATTCCAGGATGCCCTGTCATTCGTACTAAGCGAGGACGTCCTAATTCTGGGATGCTCCATCTTTCGTACTTTGCGAAGGTGACCTACTTCATGGATGCCCCGTTTGTCGTACTTAGCGAGGACAACCTACTTCAAGGACGCCCCCAATTATATAATTTCGCTTTTACGATAAAAAACGACTTTCGAATATAGCGTGGACGGCCTACTTCAAGGACGCCCTGTCTTCCGCACGTTGCGAGGACGGCCTACTTCAAGGACTCCCCCAGTATTATAATTTCGTTTTTACGTCAAAAAATGACTTTCGTATTTTGAGAGGACAACCTACTTCAAGGACGCCCCGTCTTTGGTATGTAATGAGGACGAGCTACTTTAAGGACGCCCCATCTTTCGTACTTAGCGTGGATGGCCTACTTCATTGATGTCCCGTCTATCGTACTTTGCGAAGACGACCTACTTCAAGGACGCCTTCTGTTATGTAATTTCAATTTTATGTCAAAAAACAACTTTCGTATTTTCCGAGGACGGCCTACTTGAAGGACGCCCCGTCTTTCAAACTTAGCGAGGATGGCCAACTTCAAGGGCGCCATGTCTTTCGTACTATGTGAGGACGACCTACTTCAAGGACGCTATGTCTTTCTTACTTTGCGCGAGCGACCTACTTCATTGACACCCCATTTTTTAAACTTAGCGAGGATGACCTACTTAAGGAGTCCCCGTCTTTCAGAATTAGCAAGGACGGCCTAGTTCAAGGATACCCCGTCTTTCAAAAATTGCGAGGACGGCATACTTCAAGGATGGCCTATCTTACGCACATAGCGAGGGCAACCAACTTCAAGGGCGCCTTCAGTTATGTAATTTCGTTTTTACGTCAAAAAATGACTTTCGTATTTTGCGATGGCGGCCTATTTCATGGACGCCCAGTCTTTCAAACGTTACGAGGAAGGCCAACTTCAAGGACGCCCCTAGTTATGTAATTTCGCTTTTACGTCTGAAAATGACTTTAGAATTTTGCGAGGACAACCTTCATTAAGGGCGCCGCCTCTTTCATTCGTAGCGAGGACGACCAACTTCAAGGGTGCCCTGTCATTTGTACTTAGCGTGGACGGCCTACTTCAAGGATGTCCCGTCTTTCGTACTTAGCGAGGACTGCCAACTTATAGGACACCCCCAGTTATGTAATTTTGTTTTTACGTCAAAAAATGACTTTCGTATTTTGCGAGGACGGCCTACTTCAAGGACGCCCCATATTTTGTAATTAGCGAGGACGGCCAACTTTAAAGACGCCCCATCTTTCGTACCTTGCGATGATGGCCTACTTCAAGGGTGCCCGTGATTCGTACAAAGCGAGGACGGCCTAATTCAGGGACGTTCCATATTTTGAACTTTGTGAGGACGACCTACATCAAGGATGCCACCTCTATTGTACATAGCGAGGACGGCATAGTTTAAGGAGTCCCCCAGTTATGTAATTTTGTTTTTACGTAAAAAAATGACCTTCGCATTTTTCAAGGACGGCCTACTTCAAGGGCGCCCCATTTTCCGCACTTAGCGAGGTCGGAGAACTTTAAGAACGCCCCGTCTTTCGTACCTTGCGAGGACGACCTACTTCAACGACACCCCATGATTAGTACAAAGCGAGGACGGCCTAATTCAAGGATGTTCCATATTTCGTACTTTGGGAAGACAACCTACTTCAAGGATGCCCCCTCTTTTGTACTTATCTTGGATGGTATAGTATAAGGATGCCCCCAGTTATATAATTTTGTTTTTACGTCAAAAAACGACTTTCGTATTTTGCGAAGATGACCTACTTCAAGGACCCCCCGTCTTCTGTACGTTGCGAGGATGACCAACTTCAGAACGCCCCCAATTATGTAATTTCATTTTTACCTCAAAAAATGACATTCGTATTTTGCGAGGACAACCAACTTCAAGGAAACCCCGTCTTTTTTAAGAAGAGATGACGGCCAACTTCAAGGATGCCCCGTTTTTCGTACTTAGCGATGGCAGCCTACATCAAGGATGCCCCGCCTTCCAAACTTTGCGAGGACAACCGACTTCAAGGACTCCCCTAGTTATGTAATTTTTCTTTTATGTCAAAAAAGGACATTCGTATTTTGTGAAGACGGCCTACTTCAAGGAAGCCCCATCTTTCATACTTAGCGAGGATGGCCTTCTTTAAGGATGCCCCGTCCTTCATACTTAGCGAGGACGGCCTACTTCAAGGATGCCCCGTCTTTCGTACTATGCAAGGACGGCCCACTACAAGGTTGCACCAACTCTCGTACTATGCGAGGACGACCTACTTCAAGGATGCCCCCTCTTTCATACTTAGCGAGGATGGCCTACTTCAAGGATGCCCCGTCTTTTGTACTTTACGAGGACGGCTCACTTCAAGGATGTCCCGTCTTTCGTACTTGGCGAGGATAGCCTACTTCATGGACGCCCCAAGTTATGTAATTTCTTTATTACGTCAAAAAATGAATTTCTTATTTTGCGAAGATGGCCTACTTCAAGGACGCCCCGTCTTTCATAGTTGGCGAGGACGACCTACTTCAAAGATGCGCCTAGTTATGTAATTTAATTTTAACATCAAAAAACGAATTTTGCATTTTTGAAGATGGCCTACTTCAAGGACGCCCCGTCTTTCATACGTTACGATTATGTCCTACTTCAAGAACGACCTCAGTTATGTAATTTCATATTTAACGTGAATGGCCTACATCAAGGATTCCCCGTCTTTCGTACGTTGCAAGCACGACCAACTTCAAGGACGCCCCCATTTTTGTAATTTCGTTTTTACATCAAAAAAGGACTTTCGTATTTTGTGAGGACAACCTACTTCAAGGACGCCCCGCCATTCGTACGTAGCGAGGATGACCAACATTTAAGACACCCCGCCTTTCGTACTATGCGAGGACGGCCAACTTCAAGGACGCTCTGTCTTTCGCACTTTGCAAGGAAGGCCAATTTCAAGGATGCCCCCTCATTCGTACCTAGCGATGACGGCCTACTTCAAGGATGCTCCGTCTTTCGTACTTAACGAGGATGACCTGGTTCAAAAATGCCACATCTTTCATACTTAGCGAGGACTACCTACATCAAGGATGCTCTGTCTTGCGTACATTACGAGGATGGCCTACCTCAAGGACTCCCCCTCTTTACAACTTACCGAGGATGGCCTACTTCAAGGATGCCCCGCCTTTTGTACTTTGCGAGGACTGCCTGCTTCACGGACTCCCCCATTAATATAATTTTGTGTTCACGTCAAAAAATGACTTTCGTATTTTGCGAGGACAACCTACTTCAAGGACGCCAGGTTTTTTGTGCGTAGCGAGGATGGCATAGATCAAGGATGCAACGTTTTTCATACTTTGCGTGGACGGCCTACTTCAATGATGCCCCATCTTTTGCGCCTTGTGAGGACGGCCTATTTTAAGGCCCCCCCCCCCAGTTATGCAATATCGTTTTTACCTCAAAAAACGACATTTGCATTTTGCGGGGACGACCTACATCAAGGGTTCCCCGTCTTTCATACTTTGCGAGGACGACCTACTTTAAGGATGCCCTGCCTTTCAAACTTAGCGAGGATGGCCTGTTTCAAGGATGCCCTATCTTTTGTACTAAGTGAGGACGGCTTACTTTATGGACGCTCCATCTCAAGTACATTTTGAGGGCGGCTTATTTCAAGGACGCCCCCTCTTTCATACTTAGCGAGGACGGCCAACTTCAAGTATGCCCCATCTTTCGCAGTTTGCGAGGGCGGATTAGTTCAAGAATGCCCCGACTTTTGTACTTTGCGAGGACGACCTACTACAATGACCCCCGCAGTTATATAATTTCCTTTTTAAGTCAAAAAATGAATTTCCTATTTTGCGAGGATGGCGTACTTCAAGGATTCCCCGTCATTCGTACTTGGCGTGGACGGCCTACTTCAAAGACACCCCCTGTTATTTAATTTCATTTTAACATCAAAAAACAACTTTCGTATTTTTCGAAGACGGCCTACTTCAAGGACCCCCCATCTTTCTTACGTTGCGAGGATGGCCTAGTTCAAGGACACCCCCAGTTATGTAATTTCATTTTTATGTCAAGAAACAACTTTCGTATTTAACGAGGATGGCCTACTTCAAGGATGCCCCGTCTTTTGTATGTTACACGGACGGCCTACTTCATGGATTCCCCCAGTTATGTAATTTTATTTTTACATCAAAAAATAACTTTTGTATTTTGCGAAGAGGGCCTACTTCCAGGACGCCCCGTCTTTTGTACTTAGGGAGGACGGACTACTTCATGGGCGCCCCGACCTTTGTACTTAGCGAGGAAGGCCTACTTCAAGGACACTCTATCTTTTGTGCTTTCCAAGGAAGGCCAAGTTTAAGGGTGCCCACTCTTTCATACATAGCGATGAAGGCCTACTTCAAGGATGCCCCGTCTTTCGTACTTTGTGAGGGCGGCCTACTTCAATATTTCCCCGTCTTTCATATTTAGCGAGGATGGCATACATCAAGGATGCTTTATCTTTCGTACATCGTGAGGATGGCCTACAACAAGGACGCCCCCACTTTCGTACTTAGCGAAGACGGCCTTTTCAAGGATGCCCCATCTTTCACACTTTGCGAGGACGGCCTGCTTCAAGGAAGCACCCATTGATGTAATATCATTTTTACGACAAAAAACGACTTTCGTATTTTGCGAGGATGGCCTACTTCAAGGACCCCCCGTCTATCTTACTTACCGAGGACGGCCTACTTCAAGGACTCCCCGTCTTTCACAATTTTGGAGGATGGCCTTCATTAAGGATGCCCCGTCTTTCGTATATAGCGATGATGGCTTACTTCAAGGATGCACTGTCTTTCAATCTTAGCGAGGACTGCCTACTTCAAGCACACCCCATCTTTCATACTTAGCGAGGACGGCCTATATCAAGGACGCTCCATCTTTCGTACATTGCGAGGATGGCCAAAATCAAGGAAGCTTTGTCATTTGTACATTGCGAGGACAGCTTACTTCCAGGGCGCCTTCTTTTCGGTACTTAGCGAGGACGACCAACTTCAAGGATGCCCCATCTTTCGTACTATGCGAGGACGGCCTACAACAAGGTTGTTCCATCTCTCGCACTACGCGAGGATGACCTACATCAAGGACGCCCCTTCCTTCCTACTTAGCGAGGACGGCCTACTTCAAAGATGCCTCGTCTTTTGTACTTTATGAGGACGGCCTACTTCAAGGATGCCCCGTCTTTCGTACTATGCGAGGATGTCCTACTACAAGGTTACTCCATCACTCGTACTACGCCAGGACGACCTACTTCAATGACGCCCCCTCTTTCGTACTTAGCGAGGATGGCCAACTTCAAGGATGCCCCATCTTTTGTTCTTTACGAGGACGGTTTATTTGCCCCGTCTTTCGTACTTGGCGAGGACGGCCTACTTCAAGGACGTCCCAAGTTAGGTAATTTCTTTATTATGTCAAAAAATGAATTTCGTATTTTGCGAAGATGGCCTACTTCAAGGACGCCCCGTCTTTTGTACTTGGCGAGGACGACCTACTTCAAAGATGCCCCCAGTTATGTAATTTTATTTTAACATCAAAAAATGACTTTCGCATTTTGCGAAGATGGCCTACTTCAAGGACGCCCCATCTTTCATACATTGCGAGTACGTCCTACTTCAGGAACGTCCCCTATTATGTAATTTCTTATTTACGTCAAAAGACGACTTTCATATTTAGCGCAAATGGCCTACATCAAGGATTCCCCATCTTTCGTACATTGCAAGCACAGCCTACTTCAAGGATTCCCCCAGTTTTGTAATTTAGTTTTAACTTCAAAAAATGACTTTCGTATTTTGCGAGGACAACCTACTTCATGGATGCCCCGTCTTTTGTACGTAGCGTGGATGACCAACTTTTAGGACTCCCCGCCTTTCGTACTATGCGTGGACGGCCAACTTCAAGGACGCTCTATCTTTTGTTATTTGCAAGGAAGGCCTACTTCAAGAATTCCTCCTCTATCGTACGTAGCGATGACGGCCTACTTCCAGGATACCCCGTCTTTCATACTTAACGAGGATGGCCTACAAAAAAAATGCCCCATCTTTCATACTTAGCGAGGACGGCCTACTTCAAGGATACTCTGTCTTGCGTGCATTGCGAAGATGGCCTACTTCAAGGATGCCTCCAGTTTCCTACTTAGCGAGGACATCCTACTTCAAGGATTCCCCGCCTTTTGAACTTTGCGAGGACTGCCTGCTTTACGGATGCCCCCTTTGATATAATTTTGTTTCATGTCAAAAAACTGCTTTCGTATTTTGCGAAGATAGCCTACTTCAAGGTCGCTAGGTTTTTCGTACTTTACGAGGACGGCCTAGTTCAAGGATACCCCGACTTTCCTATATAGTGAGGACAGCTTACTTCAAGGATGCCCCGTCTTTCGTACTTAGCGAGGACAGCTAAATTCAAGGACGCCCCCAGTTATGAAATTTCATTTTTATGTCAAAAAAGGACTTTCATATTTAGCGAGGGTAAGCTATTTCAAGGACGCCCCTTCTTTCGTCGGTTGCGAGGACGGCCAACATCAAGGACGCCCCCAGTTGTGAAATTTCATTTTTACGTCAAAAAATGATTTTTGCATTTTACGAGAATAGCGTACTTCAAGGACGCCATGCCTTTCGTATGTTGCGAGGACGACCTACTTTAAGGATGCCCCGCCTTTCGCAGTTTGCGTGAATGGCCTATTTCAGGGATGCCCCGTCTTTCATACTGTTGCGAGGATAACCTACCTCAAGGACGCCCCCAGTTATGTAATTTTATTTTTACGTCATAAAACGACTTTCGTAATTTCCGAGGACGGCCTACCTCATGGATGCCCCATCCTTCGTACTTAGCGAGGTAGGCCTACTTCAAGGATTCCCCGTCTTTCTTACTAAGCATGGACGGCTTACTTCTAGGACAGTCCGTCTTTCGTAGTTTGCGAGGGCAACCTACTTTAAGGATTCCCCGTTTTTCATACTTCGCGATGACGGCTAACTTCAAGGATTCCCCGTCTTTCGTAATTTGCGAGGAAGGTCTACACCAAGGATGCCCCACCTTTCGTATATAGCGTGGATGGCTTACTTCAAGGATACCCCATCTTTCGTACTTAGCAAGGACAAACTACATCAAGGACGCCCCCAGTTATAAAATTTCATTTTTACATTAAAAAACGACTTTTGTATTTTATGAGGACGGCCTACTTCAAGGACGACCCTCATTCGTACGTTGCGAGGACGACCTACTTCATGGACGCCTCCAGTTATGTAATTTTGGTTTTACGTCAAAAAATTACTTTCGTAATTTTCGAGGACAACCCACTTCAAGGATGCCCCATTTTCTTACGTAGTGCGGACGGCCTACTTCATGGATACCCCGTCTTTTGAACTTAGCATGGACGGCCTACTTCGAGGATGCTCCGTCTATCATACTTTGCGAGTGCAACCTTCTTCAAGGATTCCCCGTTTATCGTACTTAGCGAGGGCGGCCTATTTCAAGGACGCCCTGTCTTTTATAATTTGCAAGGACGACCAACTTCATGGATGCCCCATCTTTCGTATATAGCGAGGACGGCTTACTTCAAGGATGCCCCGTTTTATGCACATACCGAGGACAACCAACTTATAAGAGGCCCCCAATTATGTAATTTTTCTTTTACGTCAAAAAATGACTTTCGTATTTTGCGAGGATGGCCAACTTCAAGGACGCCCTGTATTTTGTACGTTGCGAGGACGGCCTACTTCAAGGATGCCCCCAATTATGTAATCTCGCTTTTACGTTAGAAAATGACTTTTGTATTTTGCGAAGACAGCCTACTTCAAGGACGCCCCATCATTCGTACGTATCGAGGATGGCCTAATTCACGGACTCCTCGTCCGTCGTTCTTAGCGAGGACAGCAAAATTAAAGGACACCTCCAGTTATGTAATTTCTTTTTTACGTCAAAAAGAGAATTTTGTATTTTGCGAGGACGACCTACTTCAAAGACGCCCCATTTTTCATACTTAGCGAGGACGGCCTACTTTAAGGATTCCCCGTCTTTCGTATCTAGCGAGGACGGCCAATTCAAGGGCTCCCCGTCATTCATACTAAGTGAGGATGGCCTAATTCTGGGATGCTCCATCTTTCGTACTTGGTGAAGGCGACCTACATCAAGGAATCCCCCTCTTTCGTACTTAGCGATGACGGCATACTTCAAGGACGCCCCAAATTATGTAATTTCGTTTTTACGTCAAAAAACAACTTTCGTATTTTTCGAGGATGGATTACTTCATGGATGCCCCGACTTTCGTACGTTGCGAGGACGGCCTACTTCAGGGACGTCCTAAGTTATGTAATTATATTTTTACCTAAAAAAACGACTTTCGTATTTTGCAAGGACAGCCTACTTCGTGGACGGCCTATTTAAAGGTCTCCCCATTTATCATACTTTGCGAGGACGGCATACTTCCAGGATTCCCCGTCTTTCGTACTTTATGAGGATGGCCTACTTCAAGGACGCCCCCAGTAATGTAATTTTGTTTTTTCGTCAAAAAATGACATTCGAATTTTGCGAGGATGACCTACTTCAAAGAAGCCCCGTTTTCGTACTTAGTGAGGACGGCCTAGTTTAAGGATGCCCCGTCTTTCGCACTTAACGAGGACGGCCTACTTCAAGGATGCCCCGTCTTTCATACTATGCGAGGATGGCCTACTTCAAGGACGCACCATCTCTCGTACTATGCGAGGGCGACCTTCTTCAAGGATGCCCCCTCTTTCGTACTTAGCGAGGACGACCTACTACAAAGATTCCCCGTCTTTCGTACTTTACGATGACGGCCTGCATCAAGGATGCCCTACGTTATGTAATTTCATTTTTACGTCAAAAAATGACTTTGGCATTTGGCGAGGATGACTTACTTCAAGGACGCCCTGTCATTCGTACTTGGCGTGGACGGCCTACTTCAAAGTTTCCCCCAGTTATGTAATTTCATTTTATCATCTAAAAGCGACTTTCGTATTTTGCGAAGACGGCCTACTTTAAGGACTCCCCGTCTTTCGTACGTTATAAGGACGGCCTACTTCAAGGACGCCCCCAGTTATGTAATTTCATATTTAGGTCAAAAAACAACTTTCTTATTTAACGCGAATGGCCCACTTCAAGGATGCTCCGTCTTTTGTACGTTGCAAGAGCGGGTTACTTCAAGGACTCCCCCAGTTATGTAATTTCGTTTTTGCTTCAATAAATGTCTTTTGTATATTGCAAGGATAACCTACTTCAAGGACGCCCCGTCTTTCATACTATCCGAGGACGGCCTACTGAAGGACGCTCTGTCTTACGTACTTTGCAAGGAAGGCCTACTTCATGGATTCCCCTTCTTTTGTACGTAGCGGTGTTGGCCTACTTCGAGGATGCCCCGCCTTTCGTACTTAGCGTGAATGGCCTACTTCAAGAATTCCCCGTCTTTCATACTTAGCGAGGATAGCCTACATCAAGGACACTCTGTCTTTCGTGCATTGCGAGGGTGGCCTACTTCAAGGACGCCCCCACTTTCATACTTAGCAAGGACGGCCTACTTCAAGGATGCCCCGTCTTCTGTACATTGCGGGGACGGCCTGCTTAAAGGGCGCCCCCATTGATGTAATTTCGTTTTTACGTCAAAAAATGACTTTCGCATTTTGCAAGGACGGACTTCTTTAAGGATTCCCCGTCTTTCGTAGATAGGAAAGACGGCGTACTTCAAGGATTCCCCGTCTTTCGTACTTAGCGAGGACGGCCAACTTCAAGGATGCCCCGTCTATCGTACTTAGCGAGGATGGCCTACATCAAGGATGCTCCATCTTTTGCTCATTGCGATGACAACCTACATCAAGAATGCTCCGTATTTCATACATTGCGAGGATGACCTACTTTAAGGATAGTACTTAGCGAGGACGGTCTACTTCAAGGATTCACCGTCTTTCAAACTTTGAGAGTACGGCCTACTTCTAGGACAGCCCGTCTTTCATAGTTTGCGAGGGCGACCTACTTTAAGGACTCCCCGTTTTTCATACTTCGCGGTGACGGCTAACTTCAAGGATGCCCCGTCTTTTTTTAATTTGCGAGGAGGGCCTACTTCAAGGATTCCCCGTCTTTCGTATATAGCATGGATGGCTTACTTCAAGGATACCCCGTCTTTCAAACTTAGCAAGGACAAACTACATCAAGGATGCCCCCAGTTATGAAATTTCATTTTAACGTCAAAAAATGACTTTCGGATTTTGCGAGGACGGCCTACTTCAAGGACGCCCCTCATTCGTACGTTGCGAGGATGGCCTACTTCATGGATGCCTCCAGTTATGTAATTTTGTTTTTTTACGTCAAAAAATAACTTTCGTAATTTTCGAGGACAACCTACTTCATGGGCCCCCCATTTTTGTACTTAGCGAGGATGGCCTACTTCAAGGACACCCCGTCTTTGGAACTTACCAAGGGCGGCCTACTTCGAGGATACTTCATCTATCATACTTTACGAGGGCGACCTACTTCAAGGATACCCCGTTTTTCATACTTAGCGAGGATGGCCTACTACAAGGGCGCCCGTCTTTTATAATTTGCAAGGACGATCAACTTCAAGGATGCCCCATCTTTCGTATATAGCAAGGACGGCTTACTTCAAGGATGCCCTGTCTTACGCACATAGCGAGGACAGCCAACTTATTAGACGCCTCAGTTATGTAGTTTCATTTTTACGTCAAAAAACAACTTTCGTATTTTGCGAGGACGGTCTACTTCAAGGACTCCCCGTCTTTTGTACGTCTTGAGGACGGCCTACTTCAAGGATTCCCCCTGTTATGTAATTTCGCTTTTACGTTAGAAAATGACTTTCGTATTTTGGGAGGACAGCCTACTTCAAGGACCCCCGTCATTCGTACGAAGCGAGGACTGCCTAATTCACGGACTCCCCGTCTTTCGTTCTTAGCGAGGACAGCAAAATTAAAGGACGCCTCCAGTTAGGTAATTTCGTTTTTACGTCAAAAAGCGACTTTCGTATTTTTTGCGGGGACGGCCTACTTTAAAGACGCCCCGTTTATCGTACCTACCGAGGACAACCTACTTTAAGGATGCCCCGTCTTTCGTATCTAGCGAGGGCGGCCAATTCAAGGGCGCCCCGTCAATCGTACTAAGCACGGACGGCCTAATTCTGGGATGCTCCATCTTTCGTACTTGGCGAGGACGACCTACATCAAGGAATCCTCCTCTTTCGTACTTAGCGAGGACGGCATACTTCAAGGATGCCCCCAGTTATGTAATTTCATTTTTACGTCAAAAAATGACTTTCGTATTTTGCGAGGATGGATTACGTTAAGGGCGCCCCTTCTTTCGTACGTTGCGAGGACGGCCTGATTCAAGGATGCCCTAAGTTATTTAATTTCATTTTTACCACAAAAAACAACTTTCGTATTTTACGAAGACAGCCTACTTCATGGACGCCCCGTCTTTCGCACGTAGCGAGGGCGGCCTACTTAAAGGATTACACATTTTTCATACTTTGCGGGGACGGCCTACTTCAAGGACGCCCCCAGTAATGTAATTTCGTTTTTACGTCATAAAACGGCATTCGTATTTTGCAAGGACGGCCTACTTCAAGGAAGCCTTGTCTTTCGTACATAGTGAGGACGGCCTACTTTACGGACTCCCCGTCTCTCATACTATACGAGGACGGCCTACTTCAAGGACGTTCCATCTCTAGTACTATGTGAGGACGACCGACTTCAAGGACGCCACCTCTTTCGTACTTAGCGAGGACGTCCTACTTCAAGGATTCCCCGTCTTTCATACTTTACGATGACGGCCTTCTTCGAGGACGCCCCCAGTTATGTAATATCTTTTTTACGTCAAAAAATGACTTTCACATTTAGCGAGGATGCCTTACTTCAAGGACGCCCCTCTTCCGTACGTCGCGAGGACGACCTACTTCAGAGACGCCATCAGTTATGTAATTTTTTTTACTTCAAAAAATGACTTTCGTACTTTTTGAGGATAACCTACGTCAAGGACGCCCCGTCTTTCGAACGCAGCGAGGATGGCCAACTTCGAGGACGCTCTGTCTTTTGTACTTTGCAAGGAAGGCCTACTTCAAGGATGCCCCATCTTTCAAACGTAGCGATAACGGCCTACTTCAAGGATGCCCCACCATTCATACTTAGCAAGGAAGGCAAACTTCAAGAATTCCTCGTCTTTCATACATCGCAAGGATGGCCAACATCAAGGACGCTCTGACTTTCATACATTACGAGGACGGCCTACGTTAATGACCCCCCCCTTTCGTACTTAACTAGTACAGCCTACTTCAAGGATTCTCCGTCCTCTGTACTTTGCGAGGACGGCCTTCTTCAAGGACGCCCCCATTGATGTAATTTCATTTTTACGCCAAAAAATGACTTTCCTATTTTACAAGGAAGGACAAATTCAAGGATGCCCCATCTTTCATATATAGCAGGGACGACTTACTTCAAGGATGCCCCGTCTTTCGCATTTAGTGCAGATGGCCTACTTCAGGGACGCCACCTCTTTAGTACTTAGCGAGAACGGCCTACTTCAAGGATGCCCCGTCTTTCGTACTTTGCGAGGACGGTTTACTTCAAGGATGCCCCCAATGATGTAATTTCGTTTTTACGTCAAAAAATGACTTTTGTATTTTTAGAGGACAAACTGCTTCAAGGATGCCCCGTCTTTCATACGTAGCGAGGATGGCCTACTTCAAGGATACCCCATCTTTTGTACTTTGTGTGGATGGCCTACATCAAGGATTCCCCGTCTTTTGTACTAAGCGAGGACGACCAACATCAAGGATGCTCCATCTCTCGTACTTTGCGAGGACGGCCTATATCAAGGATGCTCCGTCTTTCGAACATTGCGAGGACGGCCTGCGTCAAGAACGCCCCCATTGATGTAATTTTGTTTTAACGTCCAAAAACGACTTTCATATTTTGCAAGGACGGACTATTTCAAGGACGCGCCTTTCGTATATAACGAGGACGGCTTACTTCAACGATGTCCTGTCTTTTGCACTTTGCGAGAACGGCCTACTTCAAGGACGCCCCGTCTTTCATACTTATCGAGGATGGCCTACATCAAGGATGCTCCGCCTTTCGTACATTCCAAGGACGACAAAGATCAAGGATACTTCATCTTTCATACATTGCGAGGACGGCCTACTTCATGGACGCCTCTCTTTAGTACTTAGCGAGGACGGCCTACTTCAAGGATGCCCCGTCTTTCGTACTTTGCGAGGAAGGTCTACTTCAAAGATGCCCCCATTGATGTAATTTCATTATTATCTCAAAAAATAACTTTCATATTTTTTGAGGACAACCTACTTCAAGGACGCCCCGTCATTCGTACGTAGCGAGGACGGCGTATTTCAAGGACACCCCGTCTTTTGTACTTTGCGTGGACGGCCTACTTCAAGGATGCCCCGTCTTTTGTACTAAGCGAGGACGGCCTACATCAAGGGCACTCCATCTCTCGTACTTTGTGAGGACGGCCTACATCAAGGATGCTCCGTCTTTCGTACATTGCGAGGACGGCCAGCTCCTAGGGCTCCCCCATTGACATAATTTTGTTTTTACGACCAAAAATGACTTTCGAATTTTAAGAGGGAGGGCTACTTAAAGGATGCCCCGTCTTTCGTATATAGCAAGGACGACTCACTTCAAGGATACCCCGTCTTTCATACTTAGCGAGAATGACCTACTTCATGAACGCTCCATCTTTCGTACATTACAAGGACGGCCTACATCAAGGATGCTCCGGCTTACGTGCATTGCGAGGACAGCCTACTTCAAGGATGCCCTATTTATAGTACTTAGCGAGGACGGCCTACTTCAAGGATGCCCCGTCGTACTTTGCGAGGACGGTCTACTTCAAGGATGCCCCAATTGATGTAATTTCATTTTTACGTCAAAAAAAGACTTTCGTATATTGCGAAGACGGCCTACTTCAACGACGCATCATCTTTCTTACTTTGCAAGGACGGTCTACTTCATGGATGCCCCTTCTTTCATAATTTGCGTGGACGTCCTACTTCATGGATGCCCCATCTTTCGTATATAGTGAGGACAGCTTACTTCAAGGATGCCCCGTCTTTCGTACTTAGCGAGGACAGCCAAATTCAAGGACGCCCCCAGTTATGAAATTTCATTTTTACGTCAAAAAAGGACTTTCATATTTAGCGAGGGAGAGCTATTTCAAGGACGCCCCATCTTTCGTACGCTGCAAGGACGCCCCCAGTTATGAAAATTTGTTTTTACATCAAAAAACGATTTTCGCATTTTGCGACGATAGCCTACTTCATGGACGCCACGTATTTCGTATGGTGCGAGAACGACCTACTTTAAAAACGCCCCGCCTTTCGTAGTTTCCGTGAATGGCCTACTTCAGGGATGGCCCGTCTATCATACTGTTGCGAGGACAAACTACTTCAAGGACGCCCCCAGTTATGTAATTTAATTTTTACGTCAAAAAACGACTTTCGTATTTTCCGAGGACGGCCTACCTCAGGAATGCCCCATCCTTCGTACTTAGCGAGGTAGGCCTACTTCAAGGATGGCATGTCTTTCTTACTAAGGAAGGACGGCCTACTTCTTGGACAGTCCGTCTTTCGCAGTTTGCGAGGGAAACCTACTTTAAGGATTCCCGTTTTTCATACTTCGCGATGACAGCTAACTTCAAGGATGCCCCGTCTTTTGTAATTTCTAAGGAGGGCCTACTTCAAGGATTCTCCGTCTTTCGTATATAGCGTGGACGGCTTACTTCAAGGATACCCCGTCTTTCAAAATTGGCAAGGACAAACTACATCAAGGACGCCCCCAGTAATGAAATTTCATTTTTACGTCAAAAAACAACTTTCGTATTTATCCAGGACGGCCTACTTCAAGGACGTCCCTTATTCATACGTTGCGAGGACGGCCTACTTCATGGACGCCTCCAGTTATGTAATTTTGTTTTTACGTCAAAAAATTACTTTCGTAATTTTCGAGGACAACCTACTTTAAGGACAACCTGGTCTTTTGAACGTAGCATGGACGACCTACTTCGAGGATGCTCCATCTATCGTACTTCTTGAGGGCAACCTACAGCAAGAACTCCCCGTTTTTCGTACTTAGCGAGGACAACCTACTTCAAAGACCCCCCGTCTTTTATAATATGCATGGACGACCAACTTCAAGGATTCCTCATCTTTCGTATATAGCGAGGACGACTTACTTAAAGGATGCCCCGTCTTGCGCACATAGTGAGGACGACCAGCTTATAAGGCGCCCCCAGTTATGTAATTTTGATTTTACGTCAAAAAATGACTTTCGTATTTTATGAGGACGGCCTACTTCAAGGACGCCCAGTCTTTTGTACGTTGCGATGATGGCCTACTTCATGGATGCCCCCAGTTATGTAAATTCGCTTTTACGTTACAAAATGGCTTTCGTATTTTGCGAGGACAACCTACTTCAAGAACGCCCCGTCATTCGTACGCAGCGAGGACGGCCTAATTCGCTGACTCCCCGTTTTTCGTTCTTTGGGAGGACAACAAAATTAAAGGACACCTCAAGTTATGTAATTTTGTTTTTTCGTCAAAAAGCGACTTTCGTATTTTGCGAGGACGGCCTACATCAAAGACGCCCAATTTTTCATACTTAGCGAGGATGGCCAACTTTATGGACGCCCCCGTCTTTCGTATCTACGGAGGACGGCTAATTCAAGGGTGCCACGTCATTCGTACTAAACGAAGACGGCCTAATTCGGGGACACTCCATCTATCGTACTTGGCGAGGACGATCTACATCAAGGAATCCCCCTCTTTCGTACTTAGCGAGGACGACATACTTCATGGACGCCCCCAGTTATGAAATTTTATTTTTACGTCAAAAAATGACTTTCGTATTTTGTGAGGATGGATTCATTCAAGGACGCCCCGTCTATCGTACATTGCGAGGACGGCCTACTTCAGGGACACCCTAAGTTATGTAATTTCATTTTTACCACAAAAAAAGACTTTCGTATTTTGCGAGGACAACCTACTTCATGGACGCCCGTCTTTCGTACGTAGCGAGGACGGTCTACTTCAAGGACGCCCCATTTTTCATACTTTGCGAGGACGGCCTACTTCCAGGATGCCCCACCTTTCGTACTTTGCGAGGAAGGCCTACTTCAAGGACGTCCCCAGTAATGTAATTTCATTTTTACGTCAAAGAAAGACATTCGCATTTTGCGAGGACGGCCTACTTCTTGGAAAACCCTGACTTTGGTACTTAGTGAGGAAGGCCTACTTTAAGGATGCCCCGTCTTTCGTACTTAACGAGGACGGCCTACTTCAAGGACGCCCCGTCTTTCGTACTATGCGAGGACGGCCTACTTCAAGGACGCTCCATCTTTTGTACTATGCGAGGATGACCTACTTCAAAGACTCCCCATCTTTCGTACTTAGCGAGGACAGCCTACTTCAAGGATGCCCCGTCATTCGTACTTTACGAGGATGGCCTACTTCAAGGACGCCCTCAGTTATGTAATTTCTTTTTTACGTCAAAAAATGACTTTCGCATTTGGCGAGGATGGCTTCTTCAAGGACGCCCTGTCATTCGTACTTGGCGAGGACGGCCTACTTCAAAGTCTCCCCCTGTTATGTAATTTCATTTTAACATCTAAAAATGACTTTTGTATTTTGTAAAGATGACCTAATTCAAGGACTCCTCGTCTTTCGTACGTTGTGAGGACGGCTTACTTCAAGGATGCCTCCAGTTATGTAATTTAATATTTACGTTAAAAAATAACTTTCGTATTTAACGCGAATGGCCTACTTAACCCGTCTTTCGTACGTTGCAAGAATGGCCTACTTCAAGGACGCCCCCAGTTATGTAATTTCGTTTTTACGTCAATAAATGACTTTTGTATATTGCAAGGACAACCTAATTCAAGAACACCCCGTCTTTTGTACGTAGCAAAGATGACCTACTATAAGGACACCCGGTCTTTTGTACTATGCGAGGACGGCCTACTCAAGGACGCTCTGTCTTACGTACTTTGCAAGGAAGGCCTACTTCAAGGATGCCCCTTCTATTGTACGTAGTGATGACGGCCTACTTCATGGATGCCCCGTATTTCGAACTTAGCAAGGACGGCCTACTTCAAGAATTCCCCGTCTTTCATACATAGAGAGGACAGCCAACATCAAGGACGCTTTGTCTTTCGTACATTGCGAGGGTGGCCTACTTCAAGGACCCCCCCACTTTCGTTCTTAGCGAGGGTCGCTCCCATTGATATAATTTCGTTTTTACGTCAAAAAATGACTTTCGCATTTTGCAAGGACAGACTAGTTCAAGGATGCCCCATCTTTCGTAAATAGCGAGGACGGCTTATTTCAAGTATTCCCCGTCTTTCGTACTTAGCGAGGACGGCCAACTTCAAGGACGCCCCGTCTATCATACTTAGGGCGGATGGCCTACATCAAGGATTCTCCGTCTTTTCTCATTGCGAGGATGGCCTACATCAAGGATGCTCCGTATTTCGTACATTGCGAGGACGACCTACTTTAAGGATAGTACTTAGCGAGGACGGCGTACTTCAAGGATGCCCCGTTTTTCATACTTTGCGAGGGCAGTCTACTTCCAGGACGTCCCCCATTGATGCACTTTCGTTTTTACATCAACAAACGACTTTCATATTTTGCGAGGACGGCCTATTTCAAGGAAGCCCCCATTGATGTAATGTCATTTTTGCGTCAAAAAATGACTTTCGTATTTTGCGAGGACAACCTACTTGAAGGACGCCCCGTCTTTCAAAATTTGCGAGAACGGACCAATTCAAGGATGCCCCATCTTTCGCACTTAGCATGGATGGCCTACTTCAAGGATTCACTTTGCAAGAACGGCCTACTTCAAGGACGCCCCCAGTTATGTAATTTCATTTTAACGTCAAAAAATGACTTTTGAATTTTGCGAGGATGGCCTACTTCTCGGACGCCTCGTCCTTCGTACTTAGCAAGGATGGCCTACTTCTAGGAAGCCATGTCTTTTGTACTTGGCAAGGACGGCCAACTTCAAGGACACTCCGCCCTTTGTACATTATGAGGGTGACCTACTTCAAGGATTCCCCATTTCTCAAACTTAGCAATTACGGCCTAATTCAAGATCGCCACGTCTTTCGTAATTTGTGAGGATGGCCTATGTCAAGGATGCCCCATCTTTCGTATATAGCGTGGATGGCTTACATCTAGGATACTCCATCTTTTGTACTTACCGAGGACCACATACTTCAAGGACGCCCCCAGTTATGAAATTTTGCTTTTATGTCAAAAATCAACTTTCGTTTTTTGCGAGGACGACCTACTTCTACGACGCCCCTCTTCCGTACGTCGTGAGGACGACCTACTTCAGGGACCCCCCCAGTTATGTAATTTCTTTTTTACGCCAAAAAATGACCTTCGTATTTTTCGAGGTCAACCTACTTCAAGGATTCCCCGTCTTACATACTTAGCGAGGAAGGCCAACTTCAAGGACACCCCATCTTTTGTACTTAGCGTGGATGACCAACTTCAAGGATCCCCATCTTTGGTACAAAGAGAGGACAGCCTACTTCAAGGATGCCCCATCTCTCGTACTTTGCGAGAACGGCCTACATCTAGGATGCTCCGTCTTTCATACATTGCGAGGACGGCCTGCTCCAACGGGCGCCCCAATTGAAGTAATTTCGTTTTTACGACAAAAAATGACTTTTGTATTTTAAGAGGGCGGGCTACTTCAAGGATGTCATGTCCTTCGTATATAGCAAGGATGGCTTACTTCAAGGATACCCCATCTTTCCTACTTAGCGAGGATGGCCTACCTCAAGGACGCTCCAACTTTCATACTTAGCGAGGACGGCCTACTTCAAGGAAGCTCCATCTTTCATACATTGTGAAGACGGCCTACATGAAGGATGTTCCGGTTTACGTACATTGCGAGGACGGCCTACTTCAAGGACGCCCAGTCTTTAGTAATTAGCGAGGATTGTCTATTTCAAGGATGCCCCGTCTTTCGTACTTTGCGAGGACGGTCTACTTCAAGGATGCCCCCATTGATGTAATTTCATTTTAACATTAAAAAAAAAAATGTATTTTGTGAAGACGGCCTACTTCAGCGACGCATCGTCTTTCTTACTTTGCGAGGACGGCCTACTTCAGGGATGCCCCTTATTTCGTAATTTGCGCGGACGGCCTACTTCAAGGATGCCCCGCCTTTCATATATAGCGAGGACGGCTTACTTCAGGATGCCCCGTCTTTCGTACTTTGCGAAGACGGCCTACTTCAAGGACGCTCCATCTCTCGTACTTTGCGAGGACAGCCTACATCAGGGATGCTCGGCCTTTCAAACATTGCGAGGACGGCCTGCTTCAAGGACGCCCCCATTGATGTAATTTTATTTTAACGTCCAAAAATTACTTTCGTATTTTGCTAGGACAGACTATTTCAAGGATGCCCCATCTTTCGTATATAGCGTGGACGGCTTACTTCAAGGATGCACCATCTTTTGCACTTTGCAAGGACGGCCTACTTCAAGGACACCCCTTTTTTAGTACTTAGCGAGGACGGCCTACATCAAGGACAGTTCACCTTTTGTACATTGCGTGGATGGCCAAGATCAAGGATGCTCCATCTTTCGTACATTGCGAGGACGGCCTACTTCAAGGATGCCCCCAATTCTGTAATTTTATTTTTACGTCAAAAAATGACTTTCGTATTTTGCGAGGACGGCCTACTTCAAGGACGCCTCCAGTTATCTAATTTCTTTTTTACGTCAAAAAATGACTTCCGTATTTTTCGATGACAACCTACTTCAAGGATTCCCCGTTTTTCATACTTAGCGAGGAAGGCCTACTTCAAGGGCACCCCGTCTTTTGTACTTAGCGTGGACGGCCAACTTCATGGATGCCCCGTCTTTTGTAATAAGCGAGGACACTTCAAGGATGCTCCATCCCTCATACTTTGCGAGGACGGCCTTCATCAAGGATGCTCGGTCTTTCGAACATTGCGAGAACGGCCTGCTTCAATGACGACCCCATTGATGTAATTTTGTTTTAACGTCCAAAAATAACTTTCATATTTTGCAAGGTCAGAATATTTCAAGGATTCCCCGCCTTTCGCACTTTGCGAGGACGGCCTACTTCACGGACACCCCTTTTTTCATACTTAGCGAGGACGGCCTACATCAAGGACGGTCCGCCTTTCGTACATTGCGAGGACGGCCAAGATCAAGGATGTTCCATCTTTCATATATTACGGGGACGGCCTACTTCATGGACGCCCCATCTTTAGGACTTAGCGAGAACGGCCTGCGTCAAGGATGCCCCGTCATTCGTACTTTGGGAGGACGGTCTACTTCAAGGATGCCCCCATTGATGTAATTTCGTTTTAATGTCAAAAAATGACTTTTGAATTTTTTGAGGACAACCTAGTTCAAGGACCCCCGTCATTCGTATGTAGCAAGGACGGCCTACATAAAGGGCAACCCTTCTTTTATACTTAGAGTAGACGGCCTCCTTCAAGGATACCCCGTCTTTTGTTCTAAGAGAGGACGACCTACTTAAAGGACGCTCCATCTCTCGTACTTCGCGAGGACAGCCCACATCTAGGATACTCCGTCTTTCTTACATTGCGGGGACGGCCTGCTCCAAGGGGGCCCCCATTGATGTAATTTCGTTTTTACGACCAAAAATGACTTTCGTATTTTAAGAGGGCGGACTACATCAAGAATGCCATTTCTTTTGTATATAGCGAGGACGGCTTACTTCAAGGATACCCCATCTTTCGTACTTAGCGAGGACGGCCAACTTCAAGGAGGCTCCATCTTTCGTACATTGCGAGGATGCCCTAAATCAAGGATGCTTCAGTTTACGTACATTGCGAGGACGGCCTACTTCAAGGACGCCCTATCTTTAGTACTTAGCGGGGATTGCCCTCTTGAAGGATGCCCCGTCTTTCGCACTTTGCGAGGACAGTCTACTTCAAGGACGCCCCCATTGATGTAATTTCATTTTACGCCAAAAAAGGACTTTCGTATTTTGTGAAGATGGCCTACTTCAACGACGCATCGTCTTTTTTACATTGCAAGGACGGCCTACTTCATGGATGCCCCTTCTTTCATAATTTGCGCGGACGGCCTACTTCAAGGATGCCCCGTCTTTCGTATATAGCGAGGACGGCTTACTTCAAGGTTTCCACGTCATTTGTACTTTGCGAGGGCGGCCTACTTCAAGGACGCTCCATCTCTCGTACTTTGTGAGGACGGCCTACATCAAAGATGCTCGGTCTTTCGAACATTGCGAGGACGCCCAGCTTCAAGAACGCCCCCATTGATGTAATTTTATTTTAACGTCCAAAAATGACTTTCGTATTATGGAAGGACAGATTATTTCAAGGATGCCCTGTCTTTTGTATATAGCGTGGACGGCTTACTTCAAGGATGCCCCGTCTTTTGCACTTTGCAAGGACAGCCTACTTCAAGGACACCCCTTTTTTCATACTTGGCGAGGACGGCCTATATCAAGGACGGTCCGCCTTTCGTACATTGCGAGGATGCTCCATCTTTCGCACATTGCGAGGACGGCCTACTTCATGGACGCCCCTCTTTAGGACTTAGCAAGGACGGCCTACTTCAAGGATGCCCCGTCTTTCGTACTTTACAAGGACGGTCTACTTCAAGGATGCCCCCATTGATGTAATTTCGTTTTTATGTCAGAAAATGACTTTTAAATTTTTCTTGGACAACCTACTTCATGGACGCCCCGTCATTCGTACGTAGCGTGGACGGCGTACTTCAAAGACACCCCGTCTTTTGTACTTTGCGTGGACGTCCTACTTCAAGGATGCCCCATCTTTTGTACTAAGCGAGGATGGCCTACATCAAGGACGCTCCATCTCTCATACTTAGCGAGGATGGCCTACATCAAGGATGCTCCGTCTTTTGTACATTGCAAGGACGGTCAGCTCCAAGGGCGCCCCCATTGAGGAAATTTTGTTTTTACGACCAAAAATGACTTTTGTATTTTAAGAGGGCGGACTACTTCAAGGATGCCATGTATTTCGTATATAGCGAGTACGGCTTACATCAAAGATACCCCGTCTTTCGTACTTAGCGAGGACGGCCTACTTCAAGGACGCCCCGTCTTTCATACTTAGCGAGGACGGCCTACTTCAAGGACGCTCCATCTTTCGTGCATTGCGAGGAGGGCCTACATCAAGGATGCTCCGTTTTACGCACATTGCGAGGACGGCCTACTTCAAGGACGCCCTAACTTTAGTACTTAGCGAGGATGGCCTACTTCAGGGACGACCTTCTTCTAGATCGCTCCATCTTTCGTAATTTGTGAGGACGGCCTATGTCAAGGATGCCCCGTCTTTCTTATATGGTGTAGATGGCTTACATCAAGGATACCCCAACTTTCGTACTTAGCGAGGATCACATACTTCATGGACGCCCTCAGTTATGAAATTTCGCTTTTACGTCAAAAAATGGCTTTTGTATTTTGCGAAGACAGCCTACTTCTAGGACGCCCCTCTTCCGTACGTCGCGAGGATGGCCTACTTTAGGGACGCCTCTTGGTATGTAATTTCTTTTTTACGTCAAAAATTAACTTTCGTATTTTTTGAGGATAACCTACTTCAAGGACGCCCCATCTTTCGAACGTAGTGAGGATGGCCAACTTCGAGGGCGCCCTGACTTTCGTACTTTGCAAGGATGGCCTACTTCAAGGATGCCCCATCTTTCGAACATAGCAATGAAAACCTACTTAAAGGATGCCCCGTCTTTCGTACTTAGCGAGGACGGCCAACATCAAGAATTCCACGTCATTCATACTTAGTAAGGATGGCCAACATCAAAGACGCTCTGACTTTCGTACATTGTGAGGACGGCCTACATCAAGGACGCCCCCCCCCCCCCCCCCTTTCGTACGTAGCGATTACGACTAACTTCAAGGATTCCCCATCTTTCATACTTTGCGAGGACGGCATTCATCAAGGACGCCCCCATTGATGTAATTAGTTTTTAGGTCAAAAAATGACTTTCGTATTTTGCAAGGATGGACTAATTCAAGGATGCCCCGTCTTTCGGCTATAGCGGAGATGGCTTATTTAAAAGACTCCCCGTCTTTCGCACTTACCGAGGATGGCCTACTTCAAGGACGCGACCTCTTTAGTACTTAGCCATGACGGCCTATACATTAAGGATTCCCCGTCTTTTGTACTTTACGAGGACGGTCTACTTCAGGGATGCCCCCATTGATATAATTTCGGTTTTACGTCAAAAAATGACTTTCGTATATTTCGAGGACAACCTGCTTCAAGGATGTCCCGTCTTTCATACATAGCGAGGATGGCCTACTTCAAGGATGCCCCATCTTTTGTACTAAGCGAGGGTGGCCTACTTCAAGGATGCCCCATCTCTCGTACATTGAGAGGACGGCCTACATCAGGGATGCTACGTCTTTCAAACATTGCAAGGACGGCCTGCTTCAAGGACGCCCCCATTGATGTAATTTCATTTTAACGTCCAAAAATGACTTTCGTATTTTGCATGGACAGACTATTTCAAGGATTCCCCGTCTTTCGTATATAACGAGGACGGCAAACTTCATGGATGCCCCATCTTTCGCAATTTGCGAGGGCGGCCTACTTCAAGAACACCCCGTCTTTCATACTTAGCGAAGACGGCCTACATCAAGAACGCTCTGCCTTTCGTACATTGCGAGGACGGCCAAGATCATGGATGTTCCATCTTTCGTTCATTGCGAGGAAGGCCTACTTCCTGGACACCCCCTTTTAAGGAGTTAGCGAGGACGGCCTACTTCAAGGATTCCCCGTCTTTTGTACTTTGCGAGGATGGTCTACTTCAATGATGCCCCCATTTATGTAATTTTATTTTTATGTCAAAAAATTACTTTCGAATTCTTCGAGGACAACCTACTTCAAGGACCCCCCGTCATTTGTACGTAGCGAGGATGGCCTACTTCAAGGAGACCCCATTTTTTGTACTTAGCGTGGACAGCCTACTTCAAGGATGCCCCATCTTTTGTACTAAGCGAGGATGGCCTACTTCAAGGACGCTCCATCTCTCATACTTTGCGAGGACGGCCAATATCTAGGATGCTCCGTCTTTCATTCATTGCGAGGACGGCCTTCTCCAAGGGCTCCCCAATTGATGGAATTTCATTTTTACGACCAAAAATGACTTTCGTATTTCAAAAGGGCAGACTACTTCAAGGATGCCCCATCTTTCGTATATAGAGAGGACGGCTTACTTCAAGAATACCCTGTCTTTCGTACTTAGCGAGGACGGCCTACTTCAAGGACGCCCCCTCTTTCATACTTAGCGAGGATGGCCTACTTCAAGGATGTTCCGCCTTTCGTACATTACGAGGACGTCCTACATCAAGGATGCTCCGACTTACGTACATCGTGAGGACGGCCTACATAAAGGACGCCCTATCTTTAGTACTTAGCGAGGATGGCCTACTTCAAGGATGCCCCGTCTTTCATACTTTGCGAGGACGGTCTACTTCAAGGATGCCCCCATTGATGTAATTTCATTTTTACGTCAAAAAACGACTTTCGCATTTTGTGAAGACGGCCTACTTCAATTACGCATCGTCTTTCTTACTTTGCGAGGACGGCCTATTTCAAGGATGCCCCATCTTTCATAATTTGTGTGGACGGCCTACTTCAAGGACTCCCCGTCTTTTGTATATAGCGAGGACGGCTTACTTCAAGGATGCCCCGTCTTTCGTACTTAGCGAGGACAACCTAATTCAAGGACGCCCCCAGTTATGTAATTTCATTTTTACGTCAAAAAATGACTTTCATATTTAGCGAGGACGAGCTACTTCAAGGATGCCCCGTCCTTCGTACGTTGCGAGGACGGCCAAGTTCAAGGACCCCCCCCAATTATGAAATTTCGTTTTTACGTTAAAAAATGATTTTCGCATTTTGAGAGGATAGCCTACTTCAATGATGCCACGTCTTTCGTCCGTTGCGAGGATGACCGACTTTAAGGACGTCCCACCTTTCGTACTTTGCGAGGATGGCCTACTTCAGGGATGCCCCGTCTTTCATACTTTTGCGATGGCGACCTTCCTCAAGGATGCCTCATCTTTCGTATATAGCGAGGACGGCTTACTTCAAGGATACCCCGTCTTTCGTACTTTGCAAGGACAAACTACATCAAGGACGCCCCCATTTATGAAATTTCATTTTTACGCTAAAAAACGACTTTCGTATTTTGCGGGGACGGCTTACTTCAAGGACGCCCCACTTTCGTGCGCTGCGAGGAAAGCCTACTTCATAGATGCCTCCAGTTATGTAATTTCTTTTTTACGCCAAAAAATGACTTTTGCAATTTTTGAGGACAACCTACTTCAAGGACCCCCCGTTTTCGTACGTAGCGAGGACGGCCTACTTCAAGGGCACCCCGTCTTTTGAACTTAGCATGGACGGCCTACTTCAAGGATGCCCCGTCTTTTTTACATAGCGAGGACAACCTTCTTCAAGGTCGACCCTAGTTATGTAATTTTGTTTCTACGTCAAAAATCGACTTTCGTATTTTACGGGGATGGCCAACTTCAAGGATTCCACGTCTTTCATGCTTAGCAAGGACAACCTACTTCAAGTACTCCCCCAGTTATGTAATTTTGTTTTTATGTCAAAAAACGACTTTGGAATTTTGCGGGGACGGCCTACTTTAACGACGCCCTGTCTTTCGTATGTTGCGAGGACGGCCTACTTTAAGGACGCCCCCAGTTATGTAATTTCATTTTTTGCGTCAAAAAGAGACTTATATTTTGCGAGGACGGCCTACTTCAAGGACGCCCCGTATTTCGTACTTAGCGAGGATGGCCAACTTCCAGGACGCCATGTCTTTTGTACTAAACGAGGGCGGCCTACATCAAGGACGCTCCGTCTTTCGTAGTTTACGAGGATGAACAACTTCAAGGACGCCCCGTCTTTCGTACTTAGTGAGGGCAACCTACTTCATGGATGCCCCCAGTTATGTAACTTTGTTTTTAAATCAAAAGGCGACTTTCGTATTTTGCAAGGACGGCCTACTTCAAGGACACCCCGTTTTTCTCACGTTGCGAGGACGGCCTAATTCAACGACTCCCCGTCTTTCATACTTAACGAGGATGGTTAACTTCATGGATGCCCCATCTTTTGTACTTAGCGATGATGGCCTACTTCAAAGATGCCTCGTCTATCGTACTTTCCGAGTCGGCCTACTTCAAGGACGCCCCATCTTTCGTACATAGCTAGGATGGCTTACTTCAAGGATGACCCGCCTTTCGATCTTAGCGAGGATGGCATATTTCAAGGAACCTCCCAATTATGTAATTTTGTTCTTATGTCAAAAAGTGACTTTCATATTTTACGAGGACGACCTACTTCAAGGATGCCCCGTCTTTTGTACATAGTGAGGACGGCCTACTTCAAGGACGCCCCTGTCTTTCGTACTCTGCGAGGACGGCCTGCATCAAGGACTCCCCATCTTTCGCGCTTTGTGAGGATGGCCTAATTCAAGGACACCCCCCAAGTTATGTAATTTCATTTTTACGTCAAAAAATGACTTTCGTAATTTGCGAGGATGGCCTACTTCACAGACTCCCCGTCTTTCATACTTAGCAAGGACGCACTTTAAGGATGCCTCGTCTTTCGTACTTAGCGAGGACGGCCTACTTTAAGGAGCCCCGTCTTTGGTACTAAGCGAGGATGGCCTACTTCAAGGGCACTCCGTCTTTCGTACTTTGCAAGGACGACCTACTTCAAGGACGCCCCCTCTTTTGTACTTAGTGGGGACGGCCTTCTTCATGGATGCCCCGTCTTGCGTTTTTTGCGTGAACGGCCTACTTCAAGAATGCCCCATTTTTTATACTTTGCGAAGACGGCCTACTTCAAGGTTTCCCCCAGTTAAGTAATTTCGCTTTAACATCAAAAAATGACTTTGGTATTTTGCGAGGATGGCCTGCTTCAAGGACGCCCCGTCTTTCGTACTTAGCAAGGACAACCTACTTCAAGGACTCCCCGTCTTTCGTACTTAGCGAAGACGACCTACTTTAAGGATGCCCCGTCTTTCATACTAAGCGAGGATGGCCTACTTCAAGGACGCCCTGTATTCCATACTTTGTGAGGACGGCCTACTTCAAGGATGCCTCCAGTTATGTAATTTCATTTTTACGTCAAAAAGTGACTTTCGTACTTACCGAGGATAGCTCGTTATTTGTGCATAGGCTCATTTTTGAGTAAAGGATCGATTGAAAGCATGGGATCATTACATGAGCGAAGGCTCATATGAGAGTATGGGCTCATTATATGAGCAAGGGCTCATATGAGAACATGGGCTCGTTTCATGAGCAAGGGCTAATTTGAGAGTAAAGGCTCGAATGAGAGCATGGGCTCATATGAGAGTATGGGCTCGTTATATGTGCATGGGCTCTTATGAGAGCAAGGGATCGTATGAGAGCATGGGCTCATTTCATGTGTAAAGGCTCATAAGAGAGCAAGGGATCGTTTGAGAGCATAGGCTCATTACATGAGCAAGGGCACATATGAGAGCAAGAGGCTCAATTGAGAGCATGGGCTCATTACATGAGCAAGGACTCATATGAGGGCAAGAGGCTCGATTGAGAGCATGGGATCATTACATGAGCAAGGGATCATATGAGAGTATGAGCCCGTTTCATGAGCAAGGGCTCCTATGAGAGCAAGAGGCCCGATTGAGAGCATGAGCTCATTTCATGAGAAGGGACTCATATGAGAGTAAGAGGCTCGATTGAGATCATGGGCTCATTACATGAGCAACGACTCATATGTGAGTATGGGCTCGTTACATGAAGAAGGGCTTATATGAGAGTATGGGCTCGTTACATGAGTAAGAGCTCATATGAGAGCAAGGGCTCATATGCGAGTAAGAGGCTCGATTGAGAGCATGGGCTCATTACATGACCAAGGGCTCATATGAGAGTACAGGGCTCATCGTAAGAGCAAGGGCTCATCATAAGAGCAAGGGCTCATATGAGTGTATAGGGATCGATTGAGAGCAAGGGCTCATATGAGACTAAGGGCTCATTACATGAGCAAGGGATCGTTATTTGATCAAGGGCTCATATGAGAGCAAGAGACTCGATTGAGATCATAGGTTCATTAAATGAGTAAGGGCTCATATGAGACTAAGAGGCTCGATTGAGAGCATGGGCTCATTACATGAGCAACGGCTCATATGAGAGTATGGGCGCGTTACATGAGCAAGGGCTCATATGAGAGTATGGGCTTGTTCTCTTTTCTTTGTAGTCTTGGTACAAAGGGCAGCACTCATCTCCGCCATAACCTACTCCTAGCGGTGGTCTTCAGGGAGAGGGCAGCTCCCATCTCCGCCATAACCTGCTCCTAGTGTTGGACATCAGAGATATGGCAGCTCTCATTTCCATAATAACCTTCTCCTAGCGGTGGTCTACAAGGAGAGGGTGGCTCTCATCTCTGCCATAACCTACTCCCTGCGGTGGTCTCAATGGAGACCATTGCCTCTTGTAGAGGTCGCTTAGTCGTGGAACGCAGACGGCGCCAATTGTATCCTCAAGATTCCTCTCTGGGACGATAATACGTAATAATTAGTTTTGGGCTTGGCATATCATACCGGAGGAGGGCACCACTCAACTCTCTCCCGATCACTTCTTCCTCTTCCTCTTAGGCTATTGAGGTTTCTTTGATGGAGGAGGTTGTTCTTCAGAATGGGTCCTCTCTTAGGTTACCTTCCCTATCTATTTATAAGGAGGGTTTGACTTAACAGTGCTCCTGTTCACGTGTCTTTGGGGTCGTTAGGTGAGTACCTGCCCGAGACATGTTCGTCGCTAGCAGGGAGTTCGTATGACGACCGGAGCGGTCAATGCTAGCTGGAGTGCTCATAATTTTTGTAGAGAGGCCGTCCAGCGACCTTCAACCTCGTGGCTAGCGGGAGCGTGCTCCAACAATGCTAGCTGGAGTACTCCAAGTTTTGGTAGAGAGGCCGTTCAGTGACCTTCCACCTCGTGGCTAGCGGGAGCATGCTTCTAGAACGCTGGCTGGAGTACTCCTACTTTTGGTAGATAGGTCGTTCAGTGACCTTCTACCTCGGGGCTAGCGGGAGCATGCTCCTACAATATAAATAATACTTGCATCGGATTTTGAAAGTAGAGTACGCTTGTCATTTGTAAAATTCCCTAAAAAATATAAAATATAAAACAATGGTGAAGACTCGCAGCATGGTCCTTGAAGAGAGGATTGCTTCTGAAATACAGTGGTTGAAGTTTAAATACTTCGGTGACCAATCCTTGAAGAAGTCAATACCCGCTCCTGTTCCTCCAACATATCAAGGCATATAGGAAGATGAAGGGATTGAAGCTGAGGAAGAGTTCTACTGCAAGTGAAGGTTTCATGTCATCATCTTGACAAGCGAGGACCGGTGGGCCTGTTTTCGAACTCTTGTGAAAGACAGGGTTAGGGCTTTATATGTAGGGATAGGCATAATTGCGGGGCAGTTATGTTGATTTCTTGTGTCATCATGGATTCAAAGGTTGGGCCCTCATCATCTCTACCAACTCTTCGGTGGTGGTAGTTTCTGAGGAGGGGGTGATGGTAGTAGAGGAGGGAGACAACCAGTCAGAGTCTGCTTCTTCATTTCCATCACATTTTGGCTCTAAGAAGACTTTTAGTTCAAGAATTTAGTTCTTGTACTGAGTCTACTTCTTGCATAGTTTCCATTTGAAGTTCGATTAGACTTTAACCAAACTCATGCGAGGGAAGCTCTCTATTGGTTCCAATTTCTGCTTTATATCAGGGTGAAAGATCACTGAAGCAAGAAGAACTGGAGGAGTCGATGCGTCAGCACAATTGAATTATCTGTGACTGAGATTGATGTACTAAAAAACTTCTTATCTGTAAAATTGTATGTAATGTTTTCGATATGAATAAAATGTTATCATTCAATTACTTGTGTCATGAAGATAGAAAATGTCTCTTAGAATTGAACTAAATTATGTGGGATGTATGAAATGAATAAGAGTTTATATCTATTGAAAACACTATTTTTGTGGGGATCAAACTAAAATAAATACTTGTTGTCATTGACATTGTGATGCAGGTATGACTCTATTGTGTGTTTAAATATGTGGGGGGGGAAAATGTAGTAAATATGCAACCTGGAATCTCAAGCTACTACAGGTTGGTAGAAATAGAACTTTAGGTAGAATAAGCTCGACTGGGATAAATAAAGTAATGTATGTACTGGAGTGAAGATATAAGTTCAAATAGTCTATTTTAAGATTTTTGGGATTTTCTGTTACGAGAATAAGGTGAAAATCACATTTTAAGGGAAAGTGTGTGAAAAATGTATAAATAAGGGTAGGATGATTTATGAAAATGGAGAAAAGATTAGGATAGTTTGGACTCGATCTCAGAGGATTTGTCATGCCACGGAAGGACGGTTGGCTATAAAGACTACTGAAGTACGGGAAGGGATTTTTGGTGTGTGTGGCTAAGATGCCGAGTTGCCAGTGAGGGAATGTGAACTTGAAGGATTGGATGTAATATACAGGGAACTTGAGTATGCCCGTTATTTCTATGAGTTGTGCTTTCGTAAATTGGTGAGGGATCCAGCAGATCGAGAGGAGATGGATGGTTTGATTGCTGAGGTGGTGATCAAATTTGAAGATCTGAGGACTGACGAATAATGTGCTGGATGTTGTCGCCCATGTTATTAAGGTTGTTCTAGATGTTGTATAAAGTATTTATCATAAATAAATATAAGTTTTTTGAATATAACAGAAATGATGTATATCAACCGGATCCTCTATAGTTGCAAATGCCGTTTTGAGACTGTCGTGGCAACCAATTTTGAAAAAATTTCCAACTTTGAAAATGACTTCATTATCACTATAAGTTTGATAAATTTTCTCATCTTTGGAAATGCAAAACCTTCTTGCTTTGTTTTGTATGTAAATCTGTAGAAATCTGATATCGTATAGGGTGAGTCATCATGAGTGTGGGAAGGTCAGAAAAAGATATGGAAACAGAAGAGAAAAATAGGTTAAAATATGAGGGGAGTGGTAATGATAGAAAGGCAATTTTATTGAAAAGGTAATAGTCGTCTGACATGGATAGTGGAAAGGACGCCTCGGTTCCAAAATTGAGGACGGGTCATGCAAGGCGCAATAACTGCCAGCCGCTAAAGAGAGAAAGGATAAATAGTACTTCTTCCCTGTCATTCAAATGTTTTTCAACTTTAGAAAATTGGAATAGCACAGAAAGAGCGACGCAAAAAGATTTTCAGGGATTTGATAAGGAGTTATCCAAAGGTGATCAATGGTTGAAGGGAGCGAAAGACACTGGATCACGCAGGTGGCTATACACCAGCGTCGTGAGAGAAGGATTTGGCGCTACTACGGATAATTATTCGGACACTGAAAGTTAGTAGAATCGTATGCAGTATATATGTGTTTGTGCAAATCGTAATTGTTTTTTAAGCAAATCTTAAAAATAACTATTTATGGCAATCTATGTAAATTTAACATATACACAGAATATACTAAAGATATATGTAGTACGTAAATGATCGATGTATATGAAATAATTATAGATACCTCAACCTATATGTAGGTCGAGCGTGAGAGGCAATAGTGTAGGGTTTTAAATTTTCTCGTAGAACTTGTTGAGATGGATAGTTCACCTTTTAACGAGGTTTCGACCTCTAGTCGGACAATTGAGTCTGTTAGTGAGGTTGAAGTAGGATTGGAACAATTCCCAAGTTTTCCTGATCAATTAATATCCTATCCACCTATTTTTGATGCCTTCATAGAATTTTGTAAGGCCAAGGCGGCTGTAGGAGGGACATGGGGTAACTGGGTAGAATACACCAGTAGGCAGTTTAGGGGTTGTACAGTTACGGTGGGGGAAGAGAATTTTTATCTGTTGGCTGACTTGGAAGTGGAAAAATGAGATAGAGGTATAGATGAATCGAACTCATTAGAATATTTTAATGGGGGTGTACGGAGTGACCTCCTAGAGGGTTTTTTATGTTTCCCGTCTCAATTAGAGTACGGGTTGAGTCTTCCCCTTACCAATTTGGTGAAGGGGATTATGAATACGATTGGTGTCATGCCCCAAAATCCAAACATTAGAACACATCTAAAATAATGTCATCTAAGGTGTGCAGGTCGGGGAATCCAAGGATTAGCCCCCACAAATAACCTTGCTAATAGGAAATAGCTCAGTCAATCACTATAGCAATATCATCAAAGTAAAAAAGAATAAAGCGGAAGCAAAAGATATATATATATATATATATCAAACTTAAAAGATACATATAATATCTCGAACAATATACAGCGTCAAAAGCTGAGATTGTACAAGAAGAACTAAAGCAAGGCCAAATCTATAGCAGCCAAAACTGGATCCAACATAGCTAAAACCCTCAGCAACAGAGGCTACTCTGCTTCTGAAAAGGGGAAAATACGAGAGTGAGGAAAACCACGGCTCACGAATAACCCAACAAAGCTAAATAACTCACTAATAAAATCGGTGCAGAGAAAAAGGATAAAGTGAATGAGATAAAGATTATAAAAGCACAGTAAATATATAAGTGTAGAATATAATAAGGAATAGAGTATGGCATAGATAAAAGAGAGGAACGGAAATGTTTTGAAGAGATGCAATAAAGTAATGATGTTATGTGATATGCTGTGATATGCTTCTAGAATTGCCCAAATGGTGAATGTTTATGTCGTTATAAAATCAAAGGACAGACCCTAAAATCAATGTATTGGGCTGATCAGCCGCTAATGCATAATAACCTTAAAGAGATCTCAATTGGATAGAATGGGTACGATTTTTTTTCAAGCTCGACCACGCTACGGATTTATCACTTGATCAAAGTGTTCTGGGATTTTCAACCCACGGAGCCAACGTCCGAACTGTATTTACAATTCCAAGGAATTTCAACCTCACGGAGGATAAGATGGGTACCAAAGTAAAATTTTCACATACCATCCACACACTCCCGGATGGGTAATAGCTATGATTGTACCTGTCCGAAACTCACCTACTATTTTAACCCGATGTAGGAATCCGAAATCCTATCGAAGGTCAGCCGATGTAGAGTTTTGTTATGTATCCGACCCCGTTAAGTTTATAGAATATAACAAAAACGTAGACAACAAACAGATCTTATGGATCAAACACAACAGCCACTGACATGGCCCACACACACATAGAATAACCCCCTACCCAAGAGAAGGGTAGACAATTCTAACTCAACATCCCATACAAGGCCAACATATACGTAGGATAACCACCTACCTCAGAGAATAGCAAACAATTCTAACACAGATAAACAGTGACCACCAGTCACAGCATCTAAACCACATCAGTCTCTACAAGACTGGAACACAATATTCGAGGTCAAACCACGGGAATACCACCCAAATGCACAACCTCCTAAAGGACAAAAGAAAACACAACTCTACATTCCCAACAATAGAAAACAAGATGAGCAAACAACTACACATAGACGAATCTAATGAAGACTAAACTAAATCACATATCACCTCAATGCCAAATGCATAAACACTCTAACCAACACTGATTAAACTAGCAAAGGAATTTAGCAAGGAAGGGAGACTCACCTGATAAATGATAAACCGCAAACCTAAAATCACAGGGCAACCCAAATGTAACACAGCAGGCAACCAACCGAACCCACACCAACAACCCAACACCTGGAATAAACACAACTCCGCAATTCAACAATCTCCCCAATCGCAAACCCTAAATCGAAATCAAATCAACGATACGGAAAGGAATAGGTAAATTACTCACCGAAGGAAATGTGGTAGAGCTCGGCAAGGAATTGCGAGGAATCGGCAAGCAATGGGAAAGAGGATTCCAATTAGGGAGAGTGAGTGAGAAAGAGCAAGTGAGAGTGAGAGAATGAAATGAAAATGGGTAATAAAACCCTAGATGAACAACATACAACTCGAGGAAGATCATCGACCAAGAATCACAAGAAAATCCCAACACATGTCATCAAAACACGCCTCTGTTCGAATAAAACATATTTCTATTCGTGCAAAACGAGAAAGGTAGAAGTCTATTCGAACAGGAAAGATGTTATTCGAATAAAACAAAACAGGTATAAATCTATTCAAACAGGAACAAGTCTGTTCGAATAGGAAAGATGTTGTTCGAATAAAACAAAACAGGTAGGAACTTATTCGAACAAGAACAAGTTTGTTCGAATAGAACTGAACAGAAATAGGCCAGAACTCCAAAAACAAAAGATTCCCTTCAACGAAAACTGAAGAACTCAAAAGAGAAAACCCAACACAGATCCGCCCCGGATCAGACACCATAAAATAACCAAAAACAACACCATGCCTTCACCAAGCCAACTACAGGCTCCCAAAACCACAACACAACCTCCTCCGCCCAATAACCACCGAAACACAGAAAAAAGAAAAAAGAAGAATACAAAGCCCTGATAAATGCAATGAGATCCAGATGCATGATGAATGGTAATGTGTGCATGATAAAATGATAATAATAAACTAAAAAAAATAAAAAAAATCGGGTTACTACAATTGGGGCTTGTCCTATTCAATTGAACGGGAATATGTGGGAGGTAATAACTGTTTGCGATCATCTGAAATAAAAATGGGAAAATGAAGGGAAAATGAGGAGGATAACCCTTGAGGACATTTGCAGTTTCATGGAGTGAAAAATTATAAGGCCAGTAGTGGGCCATATTAATGTGTGAGCACAACTCGGCGTTGCTTCTTTGATCTGAATTCAGCAGGTCGATCTTGGAATGGCAGCGTCATATGGGTGAAGGGTAATTGCCTTCAGAGAGATGACGATGAAACTTTGGACCTTCAGTTTAGAACTGTAAAACAAAGTAGTATGGCCATGCATAGATAATATTATTGCTATATTTGAACTTATGCATGTAGTTAATAATAAAAATGATGCGTATGGCAGGTGTGAAGTCCCCCGTGGAGAGGAAAGAGTTATTGTTAAATAAAGTTGTAGAGGAGGAGGCTGAGCTCGAATTTTTGTTGGATGATCTTGGCCTTAGTAGAAAGAAGAGGGTTGATAGCAGATCGAAGAAGGTTAAAAAAAACTCAGTCGACCAGGTTGATGGCGGGTGTTGACGAAGGGAAGAAGTGAGTAACTGGTAGGGAAAGCCGAACCAACTTGGTTAAGACCCCAGGAATGGATAGCTCGGTCCAGTCGGAACCAATTACGTCGAGCTAAATAGCTCAAAAATATTTGAAAAAATGGATGTTAAAGACTCTGCCGGCCTTTTGTACCACTGGGAAGTGGTGAGGTCATAAAAGAGAAAAGTAGAAGGGTCGAGCCTTCAGGGGAGTTGGGGAAAATGGTTGTTGAGGGGCAATCTTCTATGGTGGACGACCTCCAAGAGGCTGAGGAATGGGCCAGGCTGGCAGCTCTTCATGGAGAGGAACATACGAGCAAGATGGTAAGTTATATTAATAATATAAAAAAGTTAATTAATGCGTTTTGAGCATACGCTGAGATTGATTCGCATGTTGCAGGTTGCTCATCTTGTTAAGGGGATTTGGCTCGGAATTGAGGAGGAAAAATCCGAGCTGAAGAAGACGAAGATCAAACTGGAGAATAAGCTAGCTCGAGCTAGGACTGATGCTCAGAAGGAAGCAAAGCAGCTGAAGGCCCTAAAGGTTTCCCATGCCGTGGTAATTGGTCAGCTACAGGCATAGGTAAGAGCCAATCTGGGGGAGTTGGTGGAGGAGGACGACAGTCTGGGGCACCATCTAATTTTGAAGGGCTATTAAGGCAGACACCTATGTTGAGGAGGGAGATGATGAAGAAGTGGAAGAGGTAGTTATGGGGGACGTTGATGGTCTGGACGGTGTCTCCCGTCATATGGTGCTTGACAATCAGGGGGATGACGCCGACCTCTCAGAGGATGATAATGAGAAGGTAGGGTAGAAATGTGCTTTTGTATGAATATTTTTAAACTATTGGATTGTGTATATGGAGGAGACTTTTGTAGGTTGACTTTTCTTTTTGTTATAAGCCTCTTGTAGGCACTTAGAAAAATGAGTCTCAGAATAAAAGATCTAGATACCGGGCTGGTCAGGGAAAGAGAGACCTCTGAAACCTTGTTGCTTGCACGAGCGGAGCTGCAGGTTAGATCGGAATAGGACTTTCGATTTGTATAGGATGTAGATGTAGATTGAAAAATTTTGCTACTAGCTTTAGGAAAATATCACTAATATAGTGCATAGAAAAATTTAACGCTCTTTATCTGAAGTATCATATCGAAAGTATGTACCTTAGACTTCGCAATATACCTCATGGAGCGCTTATCTGATAATGTATCCTAATCTTTTAGTCTAAAATTATTTGCACACCGCAGATGTTAGAAATCATATATAATTTTAGAAATGAGATATATATATATATATATATATATATATATTGACGGTGTTCTGAATCGAACTGTATTAATATATTTATATCGTACAGGCAGAATTGGATTCAGCTCGCTCGCGTGAGGACGATATACTCCAATTTAATCGGGAATTTGTAGAGGAGTTTGATAGGATGAGGGAGGTGAATAAGAACAGAGATGATCAACATGTAAAGGTGTGTCTTAAACTAGTGGAGGCAACCCAGGCTATTTCCGACCTTACTCATAAGGTCGAAAAGAAAGACGCTAAAATTGACAAGGGGGCAAAAAAAGCTAGCGGAGATAACAAAGCATGCCGCGAAGCTTCAAAGTTGGGTTGACACGTTGATCAATAAAGGTAAGCAGGCTAACATGGCTCAATACCGTATTTAGGCGCTAGAAAGATCGGAGGGACAATTTTGATCTGATTTTTAGAATTGTAGAAATGTACTGGGGCGACTGAAACAAAAAATGGTTAAAAAAGACAATGAGCTGAGAGTAGTTCGAGAAAATCTATCAGCTTCGGAAATCGCGGCCGAGCACTTGCCTATTGCCCTATCTACCAAGAATATGGTACTTCAGGAAATGCAACGAAGGTGTAATGATTTAAATGAGAGGGTGGCATAATTGAAGAACGAACTGGCCCAAGCCATCACGCGTGCCAAGAAAGTCGAGGCTAGAGAGTGCTCAAGGGGAAGTAGAAATGAGTTTAAGGCTCCTCTAGTCTAAGGGTTTGTAGTCAGTCTCTCAGGTCAAATTAGAGAGCTGGAGAGTGATGTATCTCGCATTCAGGGACATGTCCAGAGAGGAAATGCAAACTTAAGGGAATGCCAGCGGAAGTAGGATATTGCTCTTATCAGGGAGAAGGTCCTAGAAGGGGAAATCGTGGCAAAGGAAATGTTGATGAAGAGGAAAGATGAATTATTAAAGGATATTCTGGCTAGGGAAGAGTTTAATGCATAAATCAAAAGACTTTGAGCCCAGGTAGCTGACCTAGAGGCCATGAACCTGGCTGAATTAGCTAAATATAAATAAAAAATTTGGAAGAGATTGTAGCTCATGATGCTAAAGTCGATATGGAAATGACTCATCAAAATAATTTGTATGCTAGATTGGAGTCACCCCTTGAGAAAGTGAAAGCAAAATTTGTAAGGATGGTCGTACCTGATGCGTCACACTCAGACCTTCTAAAGTCGATTGTTGCTTATTTTGTATAGGAAGTAAAGAGACTTGAGTTATAACGAAATGCCTTGTTCAAAAGTCTATCGGATAAGGGATGCATTTGCGGAGTTAACATAGATCGAGGGAACTGTATGGCCTCCCTGGAAACTGATTTGGGCCCTCGACCTGCAGACCTGATAAAGAGGGGTGGAGTTGCTGTAATCAGTGAACTAAATGTTCGACCACTTGTGGTAGGGGGAAGCAAGGCTAACATCCCATCAACAAAAAATAAATCCTTGTAATATGAATTTGGCCCAAAAAATAAATAGTATCTGTTGCAAATACATTAAAATAGATAAAAGCTAGTATGACCTTTACCTAATCTTGTGTCTGGTGGGGTCTTTGATATAAAACAAATTTTTACATATGTTTCAATCGCAGAAATGGGTTGAGTTAAACCAAGTTGAAACTTGATTGAATTATAGAAAAGTTGCAGACATATTGAAAGAGATGAAGGCTAGTATTACCTTTGCCTTACCTTATGGTGGTTTAGGAAGGTTACGACTTTCTCCCCCACAAATTGGGGACTGTTATCGATACAAATTAGGCGGGAGCACCCAAATCAAGTGATTATGTGGTTCCAGATAAAATAGATGACCTCTTCTTTTTTGGTTCAACATAGTGGAACTGCTTCTACCCATTTTGTAAAATAATCTGTAGCTACGAGTAGGTGACGGCGATTACTTAGAAAGTTAGGGAATTCGCCGAGGAGATCTAGTGCACATCTTTTGAATGGCCAGAAAACCTTGCTTGTATGGAGTTCAAGCGCAGCGGAGCGTATCATACGTCCATGTCATTAGCAGGTGCCGCATCTGTGGGAGTACTCCTCTGTTTGCTTACGCATGCTGGGCCAGAATATTCCTTGAATGATAGCTCTATTTGCTAATGATCGGCCTACGGCATGGGAGCCACAAGTTCCTTCATGTAATTCATGCAGTATTTCATCTACTTTTGATTTGAAGAGGTACTTGAGGTAAGACCCAGTAACGAATAGGCGGTATAGCATACCATTTTGATTAGTATAGCACTTTGAGTTGTTTATCAGCTGTCGACGCTCTTTTGGATCTGTTGGGAATGATCCGTTGCAATTATTGTTGACAACGAGGTAGGTTAAGAACGGCTTTCGCCAATCATCGTCTCCACCTATATCGCCCCCAGTGTTGATCATGCATACAAAAATATGATCAATGTTGGGGGTTAAAATGATTTTGATCTAAAGATATCAAGCTTCTGAACCCAAGACCCTGGCTAGATATGCCAAGGAATTGGCTTGTTTATTTTCACCTCGAGGAAGATAATCGAGAGTTGTTTTCGCAAACTTTCTCATCCTATCTGCAACGAGGGCTATGTATTCTATTATCTTCCCATTCTACTTGTATTGCTCTGAGTAGTAGTGGACGATGAGTAGTGAATTTGTGTAAATTCAGAGTTCGGGGACATCGAGCTCAAGAGCAAGGTCAAGTCCATGAATGAGAGCTTCATACTCGATGACATTATTTAAGGCCTCAAAATCCAAGGGGATTAATTTCTTAATTTTGTCATTGGAAGGGGTAATCAAAATGATCCCGATTCCTGACCCTGTGGGTCCTGCTGATCCATCTGTGAGAAGTCTCCACCCTGATGTAGTGATCCATTCAGCTCATTTATCGAATGGTTTGGGGGTTGATCCTCGGGTCTTTCTTTTGTAAGGTCAGGATCGTGCTCCTCCCACTCAGGATCTTGTACTGGAAAATTTGCGAGAAAATCGGCAACGGCCTGACCTTTTTCAGAATGATGTTGCTCAAACTTGATATCATGTTCTCCCAAACTGACTGACCACTGTTGTACTGTTCTTTATTTTTCTTTCTTGAATAGAACTTACCGAAGTGGGTAGTTTGTTATGACTTTGACTGAATGAGCTTGGAAATAATGCTTGAGTTTCTGTGAAGTGTAAGCAAGAGTGAGAAGAAGTTTCTCAATTTTAGAGTACCTTGTTTCCGCTGGTGTGTGGGTCATACTGATGAAGAAGATTGGTTTCTCTATTTTCCCTTCCAAGCGAATGAGAACTAAACTGTAGATAATCAGTTCCTCATTATCTACTGGGGTACTCATTATGGGAAACCTCCCCAAATAGGTTTTGAGATCCAAAAATGTTGCTTCGCATTCTGGTATCCGTGCGACCTTTGCATTTGGCTGAAATTTTCCTCATTTGGTACATCCGCAGAGTAATAAGAATAACCAACGGCAACGATCTAAAGATATAAAAACAAAACGGTTGATAGCGGCAATCTTGCCAGTAAGTTTTTGAACGTCTTTTGTTATTTTTGGAGATGGCATGTCGAGGAGAGCCTTAATCTGATCTGGATCGGCCTCAATCCCCTACTTGCTGATGAGGTGACAGAGAAATCCGGCAGAATATTCCCCGAATTGACATTTATCAGGGTTGAGACGAATCCTATAAGATTGAAGAATATTAAATATAGTGTTGAGATCTGAGATGTGATTGGCTAACAGTACGCTTTTGCACAAGGGATTGTTGATATAGACTTTAATGACTTTCCCTAGGAATGTTTTGAACATAGTAGTCATCAACCGTTGATATGTGGCACCCACGTTCATGTGTCCAAAGGGCATGACTTTGTAACAATAATGACCACTTTCAGTGATGAAAGTTGTCTTCTCTTGATCTTCTTCTAAAAGCGAAATTTGATTGTACCCCAAAGCATCGTCCATCATTAATAGGAGGTCATGGCCTGCTGTAGAATCGAAGATCTGATGAATGTTGGGAAGAGGGAAACTATCCTTTGGAGTATGTTTGTTCAGATCTGTGAAATCTACGCAAACTCGAACTTTTCCGCTCTTCTTTAGGACAGCGACAATATTAGATATCTAGTCTGGATATTTGGCTTCACGAATGAATCCCACTTTGATCAATTTCTCGATCTCGGTGTTAACTTCATCTCGAAGATAAGGTGAAAGTCGTCACTATTTCTGTTTGACCGCTGCGGCGTTGATATTGATAACTAATTTGTGACAGGCCATGGCTGGATCTACCTCAGGCATTTCTTTTAAAGGCCATGCAAATGCATCTCGATTGAGTTATAAGAACTAAATGAGAGCATCTTTTTCGTGCTGAACCAGCTTAGTACCAATGAAAGTACCTCTGCTTGGTCCATCAATGATGATATATTTTGTGGGCTCCTCTGTGAATGGTTGATCGTTGAGGTAATCAGCTTCCTGTAATTACTATAGAGCAAATCTCTCTGAAGTATCTAAGATAGCAGATACAGTATTTTCACAAGCTCGAGAGAGCTTCTGACTACCTTTGATCTCATAAATGCTATTTTTGTGCTTAAATCAAAGTACTTGAAGATAGGTGGAAGTGATTGCCTCCATGTTGTGTATCCAGCAGGGCCCATAATCCCAAGATAACGAGATTTGGCATTGATGACATAGAAAACGACGTTGATAGTGGCTGGTCCTGTGGTAACAGGTAAGATGATCTTGCCTACTCGTTCTTCCCTAGAACCATTGAACCCACTGATATCGGTGTTACTCTGAATAACTTGGTCAGCCAAATCCATCGAGTCGATCGTACTCTAAAAATGAATCTCAATACCGCTTCTCATATCGATCATCATTGTGTGCTTGACAAACTTCTTCATCTTGAGCATTATGACTAATGCATCATGATGTGGAAACTTGACATGGCTAGTATAGCAATCTTTGAAGGAGATCCCGAGTCTGCGATTGCTCGACTTGGGAAGTAGCTTGGCTTCTTTGTCTTGAGGTGTGAGATCGCAGTATTCCTATAGTCTCCTGCGTTTTGATCTATTAGAATTGGTGATCTGATTGATTTCGATCATATTGTTATGGTACATATAGTAGTGATGCTTTACATCAGCTCGATCATTGACCTGAATAACTTTGAGTTGCTTCTTATAGCTACCATCATTGTATGACTTTAGATCGACAATGTATTCGAGCATCCGTCCCTCTTTAAAAATGAACTCGAGCAACCGCTGTAGAGCATAGCAATTTTCAGTAGTATGATGATTTACCTTATGATATAGGGAATATGGTTGACTTTTGATTGGTTTCAGTGGTTGAGAGACACGGAAGAGTGGATCCTTTAATAGCAGTGGAAAAATTGTGAAGACTCGGACGTTTAGTTTTGGGAGGATGGGTTTGTTTAGTGGACCGCCTTTCTGAGGGCAACCAGCGTTTCCCATGGTGCGCTTCTGATCTCCTTGTTTCTCCTTGGGTTCACTAGCTCAATCTGTAGATGGGCCGTTTGTGGAGTGGACAGATTTAGTCAATTTTTCTCGCTCGGACATCATCCTCTCTAGGTCAATGTAACTGTTGATTTTGGTGATCATCTCCTCCAAGGTCATAGGTTTGTTAAGGATGAGGATTTATTTTGCCTTGCAGTCGAGCCGGAGAGCATTGGTGAAAGCAGTAACAGCCATTTTCTGATCGAGGTTATCAACTTTTCACGCAAGCTCTAAGAATTTCTTCGATAAATCTTTGAGCTTCTCTCTATGTGACTATTTAAGACCGATAAGGGAATGCAAGTTCTCCTCTTTGTCTCTGTTGTAAGCATAGGTCTTGATGAACTGCTTCTGAAGCTGATCGAATGTGTAGATGGAGTCCTCTGGGAGAGAATAGAACCATCGGAGTCGTTCCTCCTGTAGACTTGTGGCGAACAAATGGTAGAGGATGTGGTTGAGATTAGAGTACAACCCCAATAAATCACGGTATTGTTGAATGTGCTCCATCGGGTCAGTACCTTTGTATTTCCAAATTTTGGGAGTATGGAAACCTTTTGGTATCTCCATATCGAATAGTTTCATGGCAATCGGATTTCCTTGAAACTTTGTGGTGTCGACGGTAGTACCCAGAACGTGGGTTTCGATCAACTCCTTAATCCGTTAATCCATATGCGCTTTTGTGACGTAATGATGTATTGGTTAAATTGCTGAACGAGCTGATTGTGGATGATGAGTACCCGTACCTTCACTCATGCGATCTTGTGCCAGAACTAGATATTGAGGTCGCTGATTTTCCACCTAGTAGATGGGAATTCAGTAACCTCAACTGACTTCGGACTGAACTTCCCCCCCACCCTCAAATGTATGGAGGACTGTGGTTCGCGTTATTGATTCCTGGAAATAGCTTTACTAGTGACTCCCAGAGGTCCCAATCTTTCCCATGCTGAGACGCGTGAGGTCTCTGGATGCTGATCATGACCACTGGCTGGAGGAGCCTGTTGTGTATTTTGCAGAGCCTTTAGGCAGTGTACATTGCTGTCATCTGATCTTCATGCCGTTTGAGCGCTGTCAAACGAGCTTGTTGTTCTGTATCGAGCTCTTTTTCTTAGAGCTCCCGATCGTTTGTTAACTGAAGTTCGAGTTTGCCACATTTCTCTGTCTCGGTATTGATATTCGCCCATAACTCTGTGAGCTGCCCCGGCCCCATGGAAACTTCAAGCTGAGTTCCTATATCTGATCGTCTGGAAGAAACCATGATTGAAAGTTACAGTGAAAGACTACCTTAGGACATCATGGAAATGCAATATTTCCCACTGACGGCGCTAAATGTAATAGCCAAATTCTGTAAGCTCGAAATGGCTTGGACTTCGCTATCACACCAATGAACCTGTTATAATAATTTAATGGAAAGTAAGAAATGAAATAGGTGATTTTAGCGTGGAAAACCTCTGAATAGGTAAAAAAACTACGACCTCGTGTGGAGGATTTTTATTGAAAGTATCTTTATTGCTTGATGCGGATATCTTATTACATGTGTTTTCTAAAAATAGAAATGCTTGAATCTTGTAACTAAGAAGTTTTGATAATTATCGAGAATCTAGAACAAGTTGTTTCTAGGTGATCTCTTGTATATTTTTTCTCGTACCTGTCTCTTCTGGAGCATTTTCTTTATATAGGCCTTCTCCGCAGCTCATTATCGTGCTGGAGCACGTTCTCCAAACAATCTGGTTAGTGGTGGCTGACTGAGTAACTGACAATTTCGTGTGAGACAGGTGCCTTTAACTGGATTAGGCTTTTCAGTTTAAGTTTGGCCCACATTTTTTACCAGTTCGTGGGGTAGGTTGGAATGTTGATTGGGGAAATATGTTAAAAAAGCATAAGTCTGAGATAGAGGTAATTTGAACTAGGTGAGCTCAACTTTGGATAAGATCGAGGGATAGGTCCCTACTGCGTACATGAAGAATGTACTTCAGAGATTTGGTATTGATGGGAATGCAAAACTTATAACTATGCCCCTTGCTCTACATTTTAAGCTTAAAGCTACAATGTGTCCAAAAGCTTATGAGGAACGTGATTATATGAGTCAAGTTCCTTATGCTACTACAATTGGTAGCTTAATGTATACAATGGCATGTACTCGGCCAGATATTTTACATACAGTTGGTATGATTAGTAGATATATGCGTGATCAGGGAAGAGATTATTGGCGAGCTATGAAATGGATTCTATGGTATATCAAAGGTACTGTGAATATTGATTTTGAATTTCATAAGCAGGATTCAATTGATCAGTTTTATGTGGGTTATGTGGATTCGGACTATATGGGTGATTTTGATAAATAACGGTCTACTACAGGGTATATTTTTACATTAGGCAGAGAACCAGTTAGTTAGAGATCTAATCTATAGTTAACGTTAGCCTTATCTACTGCTGAATTAGAGTATATTGCAGTTACTGAAGCGATTAAAGAGTCCATTTTGATGATGGGTCTTTTCCATGATTTGGGCATCAAGATGGAGCATCTTGATATGTTTGTGATAGTGAGAGTGTTATTTTTATGGTGAAATATTAATTTCATCACCAGTGCATGAATCAAATTGATGTATATTACCATTTTTTCTGAGATGGACTTGAAGAAGGTAAGATTCGACTGAAAAAGATCCACATGAATGATAACCTGGTTGATATGTTTAAGAAATTTATTTATGGGATTAAGTTCAATCATTGTTTGGACTTGGTCCAAATCATTTATATGGATTGATTTAGCCCCTAATAGGGATATTGGGAACTATGGGCGACTTGATCCACAGTACATAGGCAACCATAATTTTGGTGTTATTGATTCGGTCCTTTGAGATGTTTGCTTTGGGGAGAGAGGGTTCGATTTGGCGTATTGGCAATGTTTAGCTCAAATTTGAAGAAATCTTCACCGAGGTGGAGATTGTATAGGATCAAAGAGTTTGTTCGAATATACACAATGTTTATTCGGAAAAAAAAGGCAAAACACTTTCTGTTTGAATGGACTTTAGAGTATGTTGGAGCAGAAGAGACAGAACACCTTCTGATCGAATAGTCTTTAGAGTCTGTTCAAACAGACACCGTAAACTCATTTTTAGAGTGTTGAATTGAGTACGTTCATTTTGCCTCGTGATCCGCATTGATGTAATAAATCTTACAAGTATATAAGGGAGACTTAGGGTATTGGGTAGCCACCCTTGGTGAGGTATCCTTTGATGAGTTCTTTTCTTGAGAAAATCTAGATAGGCCACAATTTGATGGTGAGTGATTATAACCACGAATCATCTAATAAAACTATCTCCCTATTAGTGTGGACGTAGGCAATTTGCTGAAATACAGTAAATGTGTACTCTCGTTTGATTGGGTTTATTCATTTAGTTTGTTCATCGCTAATCGAATCGAATTGATGTTTGGTTTCCACTGTGTGGCTCAACAAGATGGTACCTGGTAAATAGAAAAATTTTGTGGAACCTAATCAAAGTAATCCAATCTATTAAGCGATGGGGTACAAAACTCGAACTTGCACTCTTCAATTCCTTTATTATGTACCATGTTCATAAGCTTAAGTTTAGGCTGAGAAATGGTGAGTTTGTTTATATTCTTCATATTGCATGAAAACATATACAGAAATTCAAATAGAAGAAACCTCGAGACGAGTTTGGCAATTGAAATTTCATCTGAAAAGGTAATGTGATTGAGATCAAGGGTCTTAAGGTTAGAAAATCGAATTTCTTCGATGAGCAATTAGAGAAATTGAGACCCAAATCCAGTTTGAGTATTTCTAAGGTGGTAAATGTGAAAAAGGAAGACGGAAGTTTTAAAGGTATTCCCTTGTGTATGCGAAGCTCGAGTTCTTGGACATTACAAGTGAGTGCATAGGAAATCCACGAATTGACGCGAGATGTAGATTCATCCACATTACGGGTATAAAGCCTAAATCTATTTATGTTCGACCCATCGTGAATATTAAGTATCTTTTCGACAAAATCTATGAAATTAATATGAAAATCATATTCTTTAAACTCAAAATTGAAAAGGAAATGGAAGTCGTGCTGCTATTGTTTTGAAAAAATCTTGGTTCTAACATCTTTCATAGGGGAAAGAAAGGTATTACGAGATCCTAGAGTTTGGGGAAGATCATTAATCATATCCTCCTCCATTGTTAAAGCTTATTATAATTCAATCTTAAAACAACACAAGGAGATATAAAACTCTAAATTAAGAGAGGTGATAAGGGTTTTAGGATGACTGGTGAAAAATAACTGTAGGAGATGGTCTTAAAACTTGAATTGCATAGCTTAAGAAAAAGGCCAATGTTAGGAACCATTTGGTTGGGTCCAACCTGAACTGGGTTTGGGGTGACCCATCAACTCCTAACCCTAGAGAGTTATAGAGGATTCTATATATATATATATATATATATATATATATATATATCCCTCTAAGGGTTATGTTCTATAACCTAATAGTTTATCTAATGAAAGCCTACCTTCTCTTTATATCTATGTGTTTGGATGTGTACATGATTAGATAGATCGTGGATTGCTTTAGCTCTCAACACGTTATCAACATCAAGTCTACCGCGAGCTTCTAGACTATTGATTAGATATATTTTTCTCTCTCTCTTATATTAAGGTTTAAATGTGTTGCAGAGAGGTATAGCCAATTTTCCTATTTGTTATAGTAATTTACGCATAAATACATGATTTGACCTATACATATATGATTTTTACAATCTCATTAGGATAAAATCAGACATTTTTAAGCAATTTTTTTTTTTACCCTTTCAAAGGGTTATTTTTAAAGGTATTGTACTACTATTTTTCAACATAATTAGATAGTGGGTGTAATTTTTTTGCGTAACCTGCGATCCAAGAATGGCAGGCATATATTATACGCCTCCTTCAAGTGAATGGATCATTGAAAAATTGGACCTGAAAACGGCAAAAAACTATGACGAATCTGTCAAAAAAATTAACGGTGGCTGACTTGAGGATGACGCCATCCTAGAGTTTCAAGCTTGCTAAATTCGTCCCCGAGGGTTGATGATATTATCAGACTGTGGTAGGACCCACAGTGTTGGCGTGTCACTCAAAGATTGGTTGAGCTGGTAGTTCCCACGTGCTGATGTGGCAGACCCTAAATGTTGACGTGGTAAGGGAGGGCCCAACAAGTGCGGACGTGTCATGGTGATAAGTCAGGATGTGATACTGAAGATTTAGCAGCTGGGGTCCATGTGCAAACATGGTACTGCCACATAATAGTCTGATGTGGCATCGAGGGCCTCACATATGCTGATGTGCATGCCACGTGGCACCGGGGGTCCCACATATGTTGTAGTACTAACACGTGTCATGCTAACATGGCACCTAGGGTTCATAGAGCTTATGTACCACTGACGTGTCATGTTGATGTGTAAGGCCACGTATCGATCTTACGTACTATCACTTGTCTCAATGAAAAACGTACCACGTGTCTCAGAAATGCGGTAGCGCATCACTCGGTCAAGAACCTGGTCCAAATTGATCATATTCGGTTTAACTCTGACCCAACCTAGAACACGGTCTAACCAAGCTTAACCGGTTCATACTAGGTCCGAACAAGTCTAGCTCAGTCTGTACTCGGTTTAGACCTAATTTTTAGTTCTAAACCTTGACTAATTCAGATACGACTTAAAGTCATTCCTGAATATACTCTAATATCCAAAATATTATTGAGCACTCAATCGCTGATTGACCTAGTGTAGTTTATAAAAACATGGCTTCAAGAAACCAGTTTCTCATATCTCGGTATAATTAGATGTTACAAAATGACATCTAGAAGTATATAGGCTATTATAGTACCCTAATATACTCTTAAACTGTTAGTTTCAAGATAGTTTTAAATACATATCTGGGGAACCCATTAGAATTTGGGGATAAAACTACTAATTTGCTAAACATCTAATATCCCGACATATTCATAGCAAATGGCTCATTTGGCTAGAATATATAGACCTTATAAGAAATATAGAGTTTAGGAAACTCATGATAGTTAATAAAGGTTGTAGCAACAAGTAGTTTTGAATATGTTGTCTTGGCTAAGACCTATTAAAACTTACTTATCATGTTAAGATCCAGTTTTTACGTGGTGAAGTAATCATTTAACAAATATCATGAGGATTAGAATATGAAGCAGGTTCACGTATTAACTTGATTTAGAATTAGTTACTTTCCCCAATTTTTCTAAATTTACTATAATACTTATACATGCATGGGAATATTTATCGTTGAACTGCTACTGAATCAAGATTTACATGTTGCATTTCAAATGGCTATAAAGCTCAAGAATGTTAATTTTTGTGCACTACTGCTTTCTGGGGCCAACTACCTCACTTGGTGTTTGGACACCCGATTATATCTCAAAGTTCTAGGACTTGAAGAGACAATCACTGACATGAACACGGAAGCTCCCGTTGACAAGGCAAAAGCCTTGGTTATTCTTCGTCACCACATTCAGGGGGACCTAAAGAAAGAAAAACTCACTGAGACTAAACCCAGTGACCTCTAGGCTAACTAGATGGAATACTTTAAAAAATTAAAAATGATTCTACTTCCCAAAGCAAGACACCAATAAAGCATACTAAGGTTCCAAGATTTTAGGACTGTCTCTGACTACAACTCAGTAGTCCATAAAATTACTTCCAAACTTAGGTTCTGCGAAGCATCGGTCATTGATACAGATATCGTAAAGAAAATTATATCCACTTTCTACGCCTCCTACATTGCCCTTTAAATGCAATATAGGCAAGAGGGATTTAAGAAGTACTTTGCTCTCTTATCCAGGCTCTACTACTCACTGAGCAGAATTACAAGCTCCTCTGGAAAAATCTTTAGATGAGGCCAGCTGGGAGCAAGCCGGTACTCTGGGTACATAATGTCAGAACTCAGAGCAAAAATAATTACGGTCAGGGGTGCGGTCGTAGTGGTAGACAGACTCGTGGAGGACACAACAGGAGAAGGGGCAGGAATCAAAATTTCATTGCCCCACATTGAGAGAAGAGGAACAAATAAGTTTGCAAGAAAAGGGATTGGAAGAACAAAAAGCCTAACAAAGGTTCTCGGCGCTTCAACTGTGAAGGGATAAGACACTGGACGCAGGACTGCAAGTCACCTAAGGTGGCCAAAGATGATTGTGTTCAAATCCACCATATGACTGCTCATGTTAATTCTATGGCGATAGAATTTTCATCCACGAACTTCTTTGAGGATACTGATAAAGTGGTGGATTAAACTCATGAGTAGTCAATGCACCATCTCATAATATTATTGATGTTAGATATTAAGAGCACATAGTAGTTTCTTTGCTTGGTTGTTAGAAGTATATTTGCTTTGTTAGTACTTTTTCCAGATATGTTTGGAACATAGTTGTTGGTTTAGTTTAATAAGTGTTATGGCATACATTATGTATCATCATCTATGAGATCTCTATTTTTCTGTTATAATTATTATATGTTAGAATTTTTTCTTGGGCTAGTAGTTAATTCTATTGTATGATAGATAATATACTATATACAGGTTGCCCATATGGATCTTTCTACTCATCGAGTACTTTTCGATAATCAGATGTGTAGCGACAACTGTCTGATAGATAGTGGTACCACCTACTCGATCATACAAGATAAGGAATATTTCTCATCTCTGACCCAGTGTATCGGCGATGTCATGACAATTACTGGCTCGGCCAGCATGATATAAGGTACTGGTAGTGCCACATTATTACTCCCCAATGGTGCGATACTGAGTTTCCAGTCCACTTTATACATGAGTAATTCCCCAGGAATTTACTCAACTTTTGGGATATATATGTCCATGACAATGGTTATCAAGTAGAAACTAGGGGAGAATGACACAACAATGTTTTTTTTTCACTTCGACCACTCCCCAAGGATAGAAAATAATATTGGAATGGTGTCCAATATACCCCTCAGAGCTATATTCCACAGACATTTGTTATGTCGGGACCTACGCTATAACAAATTTTTCTCCCTTACAAGAGAAAACATTCAAACTATGGTGAGTTTGTCTAGGACATCCAGGTTCTTGGATGATGAGGAAGATTATCGACAGTAGCTCTGGACATTCTTTTAAAGGAGAAAAGATCTGCATACTGTGAAACTGCCCTTGCAATGACTACTCTCTGGGTAACTTGATTATCTGACCTAGTATGACTAAGGTAGATTTGGAGTCTCCAACTTTTCTCCAATGCGTTCATGGAGATATATGTGGACCTATCCATCCATATAGTAGCCCATTTAAGTATTTTATGGTCATTATTGATGCATCTTTGAGATGGTCACACGTTTGCCAATTGTCTACTAGGAACATAGCATTTGCAAGACTTCTTGCACAAATTATTCGATTATGGGCTCATTTCCCATAATGCCTAATTAAGTAAATTCGACTTGACGGCGCAGGTAAGTTTATCTTTTGCGTATTCAAGGATAATTGTATTGCTAATGGGGTAGATGTCATACATCTGGTACCCCATGTCCATACCCAGAATGGTATAGCAGAGAATCTAATTTAATAATTGTAGTTAATCGCTAGGCTACTATTGATCGATTATAAAACCGACTTCTTATAATGATCCGCAAGCATACTATGTGCCATTGAGTACAAGGGAAAACGGGGTCAAATCCCAAGAAACTTATGATGTGAATTATGTTTGAGCTACTAACTTTATCCAATAAGAAATGAGTATGTTTTGTTGGATTCAAACAAAGAGAACAATAAAATAAATTATGAGTTTAGTTTGGAGTGGGAACCAAGTGCATCGAATCCACTACACCCCGTTATAGTCCGTAAAAGATCAATCTTCAATTAAAGCACATAATAATTCCCGCACCATGTATCCTTGGTTAGGTATACACGATACTAATAATAAATAATAAATTAGTATAGCAGCCTACTCGCAACCTTCCAAGACAAGCCGAACAATCAAAGGCTACATCAAAGCCTACCGTGAGACTCAAAGCCTAACAAACTCACAAATCAACCGAATCCCACAATGAACCTACTTTTGAGTCCAAAAAAGCTTCAACCATGTTTTGGTCTAGCCCAGCATATTGTCGAAGGCAAACAACTCAGCAGAAAACTTAGTAGACAATTTAGCAGACAACTTTGGCAGAGCTGACTTCCATACAAGACAGCTGCTAGAAAGGATACACAGGTAATTTAACCTCTTATGGTGACGTCGCCCTTCCTATCTCCTATAAATAGGGGAGAACCACCTTAAAGAGGTTAAAAAAACTTAGTCCACACACCTTAAAGGAGTTTCAGAGAACCTTCGAGCACTCTCAGAAGCTTGATATTTCAGTCCTTACTTACTCAAAATCTGTAATCTTATCCATATATATATATATATATATATATCATCTCTTTCTAATCTTCGGTAGACGTCATGGAGGAAACCTATTCATAGACTCGACGCAAGTGTATTTGTATAGAATACTCTCATATTATAGTTAAATATACTTGCTAGAACCCCTAGTCGAGCTTAAACCTATAGTATAAGAGTTTGGTTTCCACTCTACGAGATTAAGCCCCTACATTTTGTGTCGTTTGTACTATGCCCTCCCTTTTCCTATACACACCTTTCCCAATATAGCCAACCTCCAATGGCCTCAACCCTCCATTCAACCTCAGTAATAGTTAGCACCCCGCCGATGACATCATCGCTAAGTTGACCCTAATAAGCAAGCAGTTTGCTCAAGTGGAAGAGCGTCACGTAAATCAACTTTTCCTTAAGCGCGAAGATCGACGCCAAGAACTGAGAACCGAGCGACAATGTCGTGCTGAAGAAACTTATTGACAGCATCAAGCCCTCAATGAGTTACGCCACTCGGTTAGAGGATTACAGTAGCCACAAACTCATAATTCCCCTATCCGGTCTAGTGCCCCGATACCTTCGTACATGTCCGCCCGTATACGCTTTGGTCCTCACCCCAGACTGAAGCACCCCCAGTCCACCTCGGCGCCGAAGGTACCTCCAATCCCCTACCCAAAGGTTTGATCCACCTCGGCGTCCCCATTTCAGAAGATTCGAGCGATTCTACACTCTGAACATCTCAAAATCCTATTCGGCACTCAGCCCGAGAACGACTAGGGGAAGGCAGTGCTGAGCACACCCTAAACAAACAATCTTCTTGAGTCAGTCCAACCTAATTATCAAGTCAACCCTTCGACCTGACTAATACTTGGGGGCGGCCTTAAAGTTCCTCAAGGTTCCAGATTTGCGCAAACCCATGTGGCATGAATAGTTAAACAACTAAACACTTGGGGGCGACCTCGAAACTGATCACGTCTAGTTTTGTTTAGGATCAAACTCGAGGATAGAAATACTTAGGGGAAACCTTAAAGCTCACCAAACTTCTTGAGTCGGTCAAACCTAAGTATCAAGTTAACCCTTCGACTCGACTGATACTTGGGGGCAACCTCAAAGTTCATCAAGGTTCCTGATTTGGGCGCACCCAAGTGGCATGAAAAGTCAAAAAACCAAGCACTTAGGGATGACCTCAGAATTGACCACGTATGGTTTCATTTAGGCCTAACAAATTTCTTGAGTCAGTCTAACCTAAGTATTAAATCAACCCTTCGACCCGATTGATACTTGGGGGTGACCTCAAAATTCCTCAAATTCCCATTCTAATCAATATAATATTACACTTCAACCACCCTATTTTAGACATAAGAAAACCAATAGCCATTATTAAAGAGAATCAGAATATAGCAGAAGGAAAAGGTTTAATAGCAGCTTAACAAAATCAACATCAAAAGGAAATAAGTTTTAACAAATTATACACTGAAATAGAATAGATGCTTCAACATCTTCACAACAGCTCATTATATAGGGGGAGTACTTTGATCCTCCTCATAGGTCGCAGTAGCAGCAGCACTTGGGTTCCCACCAGCATCGCAACGACCTCGTTCTTCACGATCGAATCCTTGACCATAGTACTTGGCTTCACCCTTTCTGCTTGAACCAGACCATCACCACCAGGGCTGTGAAGCTCCTTCAAAGTATAATGCTTGGAGGTGTCTGGATCATAACCTACCTTGTCTATGAATTATTTCAAAGATGAAGTCATGAGGCATTCCCTGTCGAAGTGTACCAGAAACCTCGCATGGTTCTCTTTCAATTTCTCTTCCAGCGCAACCACCTTCGCGTCACAATATTCAACCACGGCCAGATTCTCCCTCACCGAATCAGCTCGGGACTAAAACAACTAACGCTCTACTTCGGCCACCCAGGTGTTCAACGACATTATCATCCCCTTTGAGAGCTCTTCACAATCCACCACCTCTTTTAATCTCTAACCAGACCCCTTCTGGGCCTTCCTAAAAGAAATCAGCCAAACCTACATCGAGACTGCAAAAATAAAAACCCTTCAAGAATTCAGTAACACTATAAAAGAAAGATTTTTTTTGTAAGCATCAAGAGTTACCTGGCGCATCACCAACTCTACATGACACCCCGCTTCATCAAGACTTGAAGCACACAAATTTACCATCGACTCAATAATAGCTCGAGCAGCATCCTCCTGCTCAGCCACAAATTACGTGGCTTCGGACGAAGTGGGCACGTTCGGTATTAGTTCATGCATCCTCTTGAGAGATGCCGCACTAGTCGCCTGTGAACTTGATCCCTCCCCAACTTGTTTAGCCTTACCATTTTGAGTTGACCGAGCTAACTCTGGGGAGTCGCGCCCTGCCTCACAGAATTGGGAAAAGCACATGCCCTTGCATTCCCACGTCAAGCCCTCGGCACGTAAGTGGCCTTCGACCTTGTTAGAGTGTGTAGTCCATAGCACTTATAGCTTCGGGAGAGCAGTCTTTTTTCTTTTTGCCGAAGGTCCAGCTGAACTCGAAAGACCTTTGAGCAAGATCTCAGTATTATTTATCCTTTGCAATAGCTTTGACCTTCGAAAGACCTTGTTTATTCTCTCATCGCTCTCGTTGATCAAGTCATTTAGATAGTACCAAGTGTAATCCAATGCTCTACTTATAGGTTCTACAACATACACATTCATGATTAGCACTCAAAGCATAAAGTATTACAAGGTACTCAAATTACACTTACTCGAATTAAAATTTTAATTTTTCAAAGCCAGATCCTCTTCGCCATCGAGGTACTTAAAGATCCCCATCACCACAACCAGATCTTTATCCCACTCACGACCAGTTAAACACAAGTCGAATAGCCAAGGTTTCCTAGGATGGCATTATATATAGAATGTCCCCACCTTCGGATTCCCTTTCCTCGAGTAAAGCGCCATGATGGCTTGTCATTCCATAAGGTGCCTACCTTCACCTAATAACTTACTATTTAGACCCTCGATGATCTTTATCATCTCATAAAAGTTACCATTCATCTGGCAGGATGCCACATCCCAGAAGTTCAGCATCTCCTTCAATTAACATCGAAGGGGTAGTTGCATACCCAATCAGATTTGATCTCTAAACTCCATCATTTCTTCGACTGGTACTTCCTCGAGGGTATATTTTAACCCAAATGGAATTAGGTAAATTCCTGTCCCAACAAGATTTTGTTTCACCATAAATCAACCAAGTCTCGCTCACTCATACGGAGAGACATTTTTAAAAATGATGTCACCGTCGTCCATTTCTTCAACCCCCCCCCCCCCCTACTCACTTCCCCCCTCCCCTTCTGCCTCATTCACTCTCTCTCACTTTCTCTACGTCATCTCCTTTGTCCCCAGTCGGGTTGGTCCCAACCTCCTCCTCCTCCTCCTCGTCATTCTCCTCGACTACCCGCGCCCTTCTCCAGCTTTGCCTTACTAAATTGACATCGGGTATCATAATTGCCAAAGAAACATCGGTTTCCACATGTAACTCCTCGACATAACTACTCCTCTCGACCAGAAATACACGATTGATTTAGTAAATCATCGACCTCATCTATTAGCCTCATCTTCAAATCTATGCGGGTATGCATTATACCCTACATAAGTAAAGGGAACAAGTCAGCTCAATATGTTTCAAGTTAAAACCCTCAAATTCACATCCTATTGGTGACCAACTCACTATTACTCATTGGACATACCACAATCCAGACTCGAAGGCTGATTCACACAGTTAAACCGTACACTATTCTACTCCCTAACCCACCTACCACATCAAAGTTAAACTTTGAAGGATCTCAAACATCGCGTACATATCACCATCCTCTCCCCCACATGCTCACCATTAATGTCGGATACCAAGTTTTTCTTGTGTTGCCAAAGCAAACTACCATATCATAGAAAGATACAAAATCAAAAACAAAAGAGAAAAGTGACATACCTTCAATAATGGAGTCTCCAGATAGTAACAATGGAGTCTCTAAATAATCAAGACACAAAGCCTCAGTACTTCTCCTCTTCTCTTCAGAAGAGACGCAAGAAAGACTAAAAATCTTTTGTGTTTATTTTCTTTTTTGTCTCTTCTTCTTACTCCTCTTAAATAAACCGTATCAGTTCCCCAAACTGCCATCATTACACCCACTAACTCCAATCTCTCACCTCTCCCACTTCCCTCCACAATTCTTGGTAACCATTTTTTACAAAATTCTTCCCGCCTATATGAACGCTTCGGTGGCCAAACATTCACCAGCTTCGTGAATCATTTTCACCTTCGACCCTCTAGAAACTTGCATACCCAACATATCGATGGTCAACCACCATTATCTCTCTTATCAACATTACCTATTTTTCCAATGTCTTGAAGACTAAATCTCTGGTATACATCATACCTCATGTCTAGACCCCTATACGCGGGCTCATTTGAGTTTGCCACGTGGAAAACATGCATACTCTCCAACTCCAACCATGAGAGGACCACTATCTACTTAGTGTACTACTCAAGACATGTACGGTCCCACATGTCAGCTCTACAATTGCAGGTGTCAGATCACTCCAGTCAAATCAACACAGCGCACAATAATAACAAATTCTCCACACTAAAAACAACAATCGGGCCTATTCTATTTTAAACCCAAATAATCCATCCTACTCTATTTTTTGAATCCAAACGACCATGATCATTCTTCCTCTTTTACTGAACCATCGCCCCCTCAAAGCAACTGTAATAGCTCATCCTGTAAAAAACATGCCTTCCACTCATTTTATGTTACGCTCTACCGTTGCCTGCATATTTTACATTCGACCATTTAGTTCTACTTGAGGTCAAAGATATTGAAAAAAATTTCATTTGCAATATTTCTTTCATTATAAAATGAAGGGGGAATGAAGAAATACGCGTCCTATCCAAAAAAAACATAAGAGGAAGAAATACCCATACTGCATCACTTGCAGACAGAGTAGATCTTCCAATACCATGAACATCTACCACCACCACCCTCTGCCTGTACCAGTCACCATGTCAGCGCCCTCAAAGTAACCAAACATTTATTCATACTCAAGAGGTGATATTGAAACATCTCCCACTAGAACGTGATCTACTCAGCCTCCTCCTACTCTCGGTAGGTCAGTTCTTCCCTATGCAAGTCCACCAAGTTGGGTAGTGGAGCCCCCATGCTTTTTTATCCAAAGTACATCTATGTCAGATCAGTCATTTTGGCTTCTACCAATGCTTTATTGTCTTCTAATTGTTGCTGGTAGGGAGTCTTTATCCCTTTTCAATAATGAAGTACAAGTGTGAGGATGAAGATGAACAGGAGTTAAGAAAATTCAATCCTTAATCACCATTTAATAGTATGAATAAGAAAGCATTAATGATCCCCTAATCAACATAATCAGCCATTAATGCCCTCAAAAATTGGCACATTCACACCGATCAGCCATCCAAACTCCTATACATAACAACTTTTTCTCAGCACGAGCTGTCTACATCAATTTCTGAGGCCCAAGCTAAGAGGGGGTGAATGTCGTAGCCTACTTACAACCATCTAAGACGTGCCAAATACTCAAAGGCTTCATCGAAGCCTACAATGAGACACGAGGCCTAACGAATTCACAAATCAGCCAAAACCCATAATGAGAGTCGAATAAAACTTTGGCCATGTTTTGGTCTAGCTCAGCATATGGTCAAAGGCAGACAACTCAGCAGACAATTCGGCAGACAACTCTGGCAGAGCCAACTTTCATACACGATAGTTGCCATAAAGGATACGCATGTAATTTGACCTCTTTATGGCAACGTCACCTTTCCTATCTCCTATAAATAGGGGAGAGCCACCATGAAGAGGTTAGAAAAGCTGAGTCCACACACTTTAAAGGATTTTGGGAGAACCTTCGAGCACTCTCGGAAGCTTGATATTTTAGTCCTCTCTTACTCGAAATCTGCAATCCCATCAATATATATATCATCTTCTTCAAATCCTCGCTAAAGGTCATGAAGAAAACCTATTCATGGACTTTATGCAAGTGTATTTGTATAGAATACTCTCCTATTTCTATTAAATATATTTCCTAAAGCCCCTAGTCAAGCCTAAACACAAGGTGTAAGAGCTTGGTTTCTCCTCTACTAGATTAAGCCCCTACAGTTAGCATTTGGGAATTTTTTATAAACCATTTTACATAACAATGGTCATGTTGGGTAAGGTAGCTTACTTTCTCTTCTCCATATTCATAACCTATCTTGTTATGGTCAAGCAAGATGGTTGTATAGTTTCTTCATTCCACCAAATCGTAACTATGGTCAAGCATATAATGAAGGAATGAAGGATTCAAACTTGAGCTCGAAGATAGAGAAATAGTACTTATCTACTTTAACAACTAGGCTACATTGGGATGGAGCTTCCTCAACCTTGCATAAGTTGTAGCTACTCATCCCTTCGATCATCACTATATTCCTTGATTAGCACAATAAAGAAAAATGACAAGAAAAGAAAAGAAGAAGAACAAGTTATATTGCTTTGAACCTTTGATATTACGCTCCCCCAGATCTTAAATGGGTAGAATTTTCCTGTTATTTATAGAATATAGGAGGGGTTGCAAAATCTCAACATAAATGAAAAATCTCCTAAACAAGCTTTTCACTATGTACAAAATATAATAGCTTTAAAAACCCCTACTCCATGTCTTAGCCCATGCACAAAATTATATGGCTTGATAATCTCTATCAATGCCTCTTCAATGATCTTTATTGGACTTTTGGTGGACAATTACAGAGAATGATCAGCTGCAAGAGTGCATTACTTCATTTTCTTTGTTGAGAACTGTAAAAATGTATGACTGCTTTATCATGCAACCAATTTCTATAAATACAAGCAAAAGCACTATTAGTATCATATTTAATTAATAAATGGCAAGTCATATATAAATTTAGGAGTTGTACAAGTAAATATTATGTGTCTATCAACTATTATTAAGATCTCAGCTTCCAACCACTGGTTGGGGTTATGCAATCCTGCATGCAAAAGTATTTATTAGAGTTCATCCAAGCGCAAATCATCTACTTTCCCCAAAGTAACTAGTCACTAAGTTGAAACCCAATGTCGCCCATTTGCTCAACTTCATATATACCGCACAGGTGCCGATAACACCTCCACAATGGACGAAAATGTGTCCCCAAAATTGCCTTGCTATTTATGTGGGTTATGATTCACCATCTTTCATCCGATACTTGGAACCCACTACAGGCGATATCTTTAGTGTAGGATTCACTAACTATCACTTTGATAAAACAATTTTCCTGACATTAGGGGGAGATATGATAAATAATGCGATGAAAGTTCCTAAGTTAACTTAGAAAGCACCATCGTTATCACATCTGGATCCTATTACAAAATAGAATAATAGCGAAGTCCAACGGATACTTTACATATAACAAGTCGTCAATGAAATGTGGGATGCATTAAACGACGTTGCTAAAGTGACTAAGGGGCATGTACCTGCAAGTAATGCTCCTGCACGGTTGATGGTTCCGAAAGGAACTACCGTGCATCCCGCAAATGAATTAAAGGTCAAAAGACCTTGTGACGTCTTTTTAAGGACAAGGAACTGGCTTTGGGGAAGAGACAGAAATAGGGGCAAAAAATGACTAATGGTATAGTCAATTTATCTAGGATGGAACTACCCATTGATAGGGCTATTGTAACTACGCAACTAGTTGATACATTATATACTAGACATGCCCAGCGTGGCACATAACTATGATAACAAAGAGATCCTGATCAATTACATCTGTAATGGTGCAACTTGGGACCATTCTAAAGTTGTTATTGACAACGTATTCATATTCGTTGCTGCACTCACCATCAAGGATGACGATCCAGAATCTCTTAAAGTTGATGAGTATCATAACCATAAAGACTAGCCATATTGGAAATCTGCGATCCAAGCTAAGTTCAGCATGTTAGCAAAACGAGAAGTGTTCGGACCTATCATCCATATGCATGATGCCATAAAGCCTCCCGGTTATAAATGGGTATTTATACAAAAGTGTAATAAACATAAAGAGGTAGTAAGATACAAGCCAAGACTAGTTGCACAGGGCTTCTCATAAAGATCTGGCATCAATTACGATGAAACTTACTCTCCAATCATAGATGCTATAACGTTCCATTACCTGATCAGTCTGTCAGTTGTTGAGGACAATCTAAACATATGTCTTATGGACGTAGTTACCATGTATCTAAATGAGAAACTAAATACGGATATCTAAACAAAGTTACCCAAAGGGTATAAGCTTTCATAAACAATAAAGCCCGATATACGGGGTGTGTACATAATAAAATTATATAAGTCACTGTACATTTTGAAGCAATTAGGGCTCATGTGGCATAATAGGCTGACTGAATATTTGGAAGCCGAGGGCATCGCAAATAGTCCTATTTGCCCCTATAATTTCATTAAGAAGACAAAAACTATGTTTATTATCATTGTAATGTACGTCGATAATCTGAATATCATCAAAACTCTAGGAGAGATCTCGAGTGCCACCAAATGCCTTAAGAAGAAATTTAAAATGAAAAACCTTGGGAAAACCAAGTACTGTCAAAATTTGATGATCAAACACCTTGGTCATGTCATACTCGTCCACCAGGCGACATATACCGAACGGATCCTCAAACGATTCGGTATGGATGCAGCACACAGTGCTAAGATGCCTATGGTAGTCTACCACTTGGATGTGGACAATGACATCTTTTACCCTCCGGATAAGGGGGAGGAACTCCCAGGGCATGAGGTGTCATATCTAGGAACAATTGGTACTTTGCTACACTTAGGTAGGTATACTAGGCCCGATATCTCATTCACGGTGAACTGCTTGGCTCACCACAGTTTCCCTCCTGCCCAAAGACACTGGAATGTGATCAAGCACATTCTACGATTCTTGAAATGCAAAATAAACTTGGGTCTATTCTACCTTAAAATTGGTAAATGTAAATTGATAGGGTATACCAATGTACGATATTTGTTAGACCCGCATTAAGGCCGATCTCAGTTAGGATATGTATTCTTGTATGGTAATACAGTAATATCATGTAGATCAGTGAATCAAACTATAGTAACTACCTCTTCAAATTACGTAGAGATTCTTACACTTCACGAAGCTAACAGAGAATATTTTTGGTTATGCTCTATGGTGAATTATATCAATAAAACTTTTGGATTAGATTCTGTCCAGAAGGACCCTACTTCTTTATATGAAGACAATACTACTTGCATCGCTCAACTTTGATGATGTTTTATCAAGGAAGACATGACCAAGCATATTTTACTAAAGTTTTTCCTTACTCACGAATTACATAAGGTGAATGAAATTGATATTGCTCAAGTACGTTCAGAAGACAACTTAGCAAACTTAATCACGAAGGCACTTACAAATCCTACATTCAATAAATTGGTACACAAAATAGGCATGCAAAGTTTATATTTATTGACGTTTCAGAAAAATACATCTCTGGGAGATAAATGTCAGGGGGAGCAGTCTCCACCAAATATGGGAATATGCATGTTGTACTCTTTTTCCTGATAACACAATTTTTTCTTTGGAGGTTTTACTAGGAAGAAGTTTTGATGAGGTAACGTTATCCACGCCCACCATACCTATATGTGACATATGATTGTACTCTTTCCTTGCATAGCTTTTTATCCACAGGGTTTTGCTAGGCAGAGGTTTTAATGAGGTAAGCCGCCTAGATGTGGGACACCCCAAAGGGCGAGTGTAAGGAACCTTTCGGCTGGGTCCAACCTAAACTGGGTTTGGGGTCACCCACCAATACCTAACCCTAGATAGTTTTAGAGGATTCTATATATATATACCTTTAAGGGTTATGTTCTATAACTTAATACTTCATATATTGAAAGCCTACCTTCTCAATATATCTATGTGTTTGTGTGTGTGCGTGATTAGATAGATCGTGGATTACTTTTATTCTCAACAGCCAACTCATTTGGCTCATGTAGCGATATTCAAATTTTTAATCAATTTTCAGCCATTTAGGGGAATACTCATATTCATATAGCACACCATGAAAATGGAGAAAAATCATATTTTTACGTAGATGGCAGGTCGAAAAAAAAATTAACAGGTTTGACCTCTAGCATCTTGAGGTTAGGAAGTTGAACATGTTTGAGTGAAGAACTTTGTGATCACCTAAAGACAATTTCAATATTGTAATTAATTCTTGAGATATATAGTCCCACATCGGACATATAAAACCCTTCACTTCAAAATATAAGATCCCAGGGGCTACCCCACTCGCTGCCAATTGGTTTTTGCAGGGACCTATCCCTCTACCTAACCCAATTTGAGCTACCTCTATATCAGGCTTACGCATTTCACATGTGATATAAACAGTCAACATTGATACCTATCCTACGAACTGATGAAGAGCGTGGATAGAGTACAATAGAAGAACATGAACAAATTAAAGACACATGTCTCCTACAAACTAAACAGTTATTCAGTCAACCACCACTTACCTCATTATTCGAAAAACGCGCTTCAGTACAATAACGAGTTGTGGGTAAGGCCTATATAAAGAAAAAGTTCCAGATGAAACAGGGACACAAAAAACCACCAAGAAAACCATATTTTCTATATTCTAAACACAAAACTTCTTATTCACAAGATCAAGTATTTCTAGTTTGAGTGATCACTTGTAATAAGATATCAACCTCAAGCAATAAAAGTAACTATTACTAAAACCCTCAACTCGAGGTTGTAGTTTTTTACCTATTTAATGGTTTTCCAAGCTAAATTGTATGTGTCATTTCTTGCTTTACATTAGTTTTTGTCACAGGTACATTGGTATAAGGGCTAATTCTGAGCCATTTCTAGCTAACAAAATTAGACCATTACATTCAGCACCATCTGTGGGAAAGAAGATATTTCTCTGATATCCTAAGGCATGCATTCATTTTACTATCAATCTCCAATCATGGTCACTTCCAGACGACCAACAACCGAAATCCAGCTTGATCTTTCAGTTGAGCCATAACAGCTTACAGAGCTACAGGCGAATCTCCACGCTGAAACAGAGAAATGCAATGAGCTTGAACGTTAGTTAACTCTTGACCAAGAGCTTTGAGAGAAGGGGCTCGAAGCCGAGCGACAAAATCATTTGACAGCGTTCAAACGATATGAAAACTAGATGACAACCATGTAAACCACATTACAGGCTCTACAGGATACTCAGCAGGCTCCCTAAACCAGAGTTCGTGATCAAATACCGGAGACCTCACAGCTTTCTGTGCGTGAAAGATTGGGACCTCAAGGACCCACCAGCAAAGCCATTTCCAGAAATGTTCATCACGAACCTTAACCTTCCATTCATTTGGGCGGTAAAGTTCAGTATGATATTAGCAGAGGTCTCTGACCTTCTAAATGTCAAGAGGAAAAACAACGACCTCAACCTCGAATTCTAGCATGTGATCGCCTGGGTGAGGGCACCGGTACATGTAATTCTTAACCACCTTGCCAAGCCGCTCAAGCCACACGTCAATACGTCATACAATGCCATATGGATTAACATATCAAGGAGTTAATTGAAGCTCAAACTCTATGCCATAAAGACGACCTCACCAAGTTGCAAGGTAGTCTGATTGCCAAAGAGTTATTCGATATGGAAGTGCTGAAAGGTTTTTACACTCTGAAGATACATAAATACAAGGGCACCGATCCAAAGAAGTACATTCAATAATACCGTGATTCATTGGAATTGTACTCCAATTTTAACCACATTCTCTGTTGACTATTCATAACAAGTCTACAGAAAAAACTACTCCAGTAGATCTACTCTCTACCTGAAGATTCTATCCTCATATTCGATCAGCTAAATAAGTAATTCATCAAGACATATGCTCACAACAAAGACAAGGAGAAGAATTTATATTCTCTTATTTGTCCTAAACAATCACAAGGAGAGAAGTTCTAGGCATTTGCCAAGAAGTTTATGAAGCTCGCGCAAAAAGTAGATAATCTTGATCAGAAAATAGTTGTTACTACTTTTACCAATGCACTCCAACTTGACTGCAAGGCCAAAGAGCACCTCTTCCTCAACAAACCCGCGACCTTGGAGGATATGATCACCAAGGTCAATGGGTATGTCAACCTGGAAAAGATGATGTCCGAATGGTATAAATCTACTAAATCCGTCCGAACTACAAAAGGTCTACCTACATATTGAAATATTGAACTGAAGGAGGATCAGGGTGATCACAGTCGTTCCAAGGGCAACACTGGCAATCCTCAAAAAGGTAGCACATTACCAAAATTGGTCCTTCCTAAGATGAATGTTTGAATCTCTATAATTTTTCAAATTCTATCTAAAGATAAGTTATATCGTCCATCCCAACCATTGAAACCAATCGAAAGCCGCCCGTATTGTATGCATCACAAGGTAAATCATCATGCTACTGACAACTGCTATGCATTACAGAGGTTGCTAGAATTCGTTTTCAAAGATAGGTAGATGTACGAATACATTATCGACCTAGAATCCTACAAGGATGATAGCTATATGAAGCAGCTCGAAGTAGTCTAGGTTAAATATTAAGCGAAGGAGAAATATCTCTACCATATATACCACAGCAACATGATTGAGATTTATCAGATTAACAACTCTGGTAAATTCAAGCGCAAGAGATTATCATAATGTTGCGACCAAGCTTCTACATGATTTGAGCAATCGCCGGCTTGGGATCTCATTCGAAGATTACAATATTAGTCATGTAAAATTTCCACATCATGATGCAGTAGTCATAATGCTCAAGATGAAGAAGTTTGTCATGCATACAATGATAATTGATACTGGAAGCGGTATTGAGATTCTCTTTCAAAGTTTTACAACCAGATGGGATTGACGGATCAATTCATTCGGAGCGACACTAATATCAGTGGATTTAATGGTTCCAAAGAAGAGTGAGTAGGCAAGATCATCTTACCTATCACCACTTGATCAGCCACAATCAACGTCATCTTCTACGTTATTAATGCCAAATCTCATTATCTGGATTATGGGCCGCGACAGGATTCATAACATGGAAGCAATCGCTTCCACTTACCATCAAGCACTCTGCCTCAAACGCAATGATAGTATCTATGAAATTAAAGGCAGTCAAAGGCTTTCTCAAGCTTGCAAGAATACCATTTCTGCCATTCTAGATACCTTAGACAGATACGCTTCATAACAATTATAGAAAACTAGTCATATCAATGGTCAGTCTTCCACAAAAGAGCCTACATAACACATCGAAATTGATGAACCTAACAAAGGCACTTTCATCAGTACCAAGCTGGTCCAGTTCGATAAGGATGCTCTTATTCAATTCTTACAAATGAATCATGACATCTTTACGTAGACTTTTGATGAGATTCCTAGGGTCAATCCGAACAAGGCATGTCACAAATTGGCCATCAACATCAACGTCACGGTGGTCAAACAGAAGCAACAACAACTTTCACCTCGTCTTTGAGATGATGTCAACATTAAGATCAAGAAATTGATCAAAGTGTGGTTCATTCGAGAAGCTAAGTATCCATATTGGATATCCAACATCGTAGTAGTTTCAAAGAAGAATGGAAAGGTCCGAGTTTTTATAGATTTTACCGATCTAAACAAACACACTCTAAAGGATAGTTTCCCTCTTTCCATCATCCATCAAATTCTTGGTTTAATGGTAGGTCAAGAACTTCTATCTATGATGGACATTGCTTCTGGATATAAACAGATTCCTCTCTTGAAAGAAGATCAAGAAAATACTACTTTCATCACTAAAAGAGGACTTTACTTCAACAAAGTCATGCCCTTTGGATTCAAGAACGCAAGCACAGCTTATCAACGGTTAATGACGTCTATGTTCGAAGCACATCTCAGGAAAATTGTTGAAGTCTACATTGATGATCTCTTGTGCAAGAGCATACAGTCAAATAACCACACAAAAATTAGCCATAATATTCAGCATTCTACAATCTTACAGGATGTGACTCAATCCTGATAAGTGTCAATTCGGAGTACATTCAGGCTGATTCCTTGGCCATCTCATCAGCAAGAAGAGAATTGAGGCTGACCCTGATCAAATTCGAGCTCTCCTCAATATGCCATCTCAAAAAGGAATGAAGGACTTACAAAAACTTGCCGGCAAGATTGCCACTATCAACCGATTTATTTTTAAATCTTTAAATCACTGTCGTTGGTTGTTCCTACAACTTCGAGGTTATACCAAAAGAGGAAAGGTTCAGCCCAACGAGGAGATCAAGTAGACATCTTAATGCAAGGCAGCTTGTTAGGAACTCAAAACCTATCTGGAAGTCTCCCATCATGAGCACCCTGATAGATAATGAGGAACTGATCATTTACATGACAGTTACAGATATTTCTATCAGCTTGGTTCTCATTCGACTTGAGGAGAAGATTTAAAAACCAGTCTATTTCATCAGTAAAACCTTCACACCTATGAAAACGATATATTCTAAAGTCGAGAGACTCCTTCTAACACTTGTTTATACTTCACATAAACTTAAGCACTACTTTCAAGCTCATTCAGTAAAAGTCATGACAAACTACCCACTCTGGAAAGTTTTGTACAAAAAAAGAAAAATTTAGGAAGTGTAGCAATGGTCAGTCAGTTTGGGAGAATATGATATTAAGTTCGAACAATGACATTCTAAAAAGGGTCAGACCATGGCCAATTTTCTCCTGGATTTTCCAGTGGAAGATCCCGATTGGGAGGAGCACGATCTTGACCTTACAAAAGAATTGACAGAAGATCTACCCACCAAAGCATTTGACGATTGAGCTTAATTGGTTAAAAGGAAAAGGTAGAGACTTCTTATAAATGGTTTAGCAAAACCTGCAGGGTCGGGAATTGAAATCGTATTAATTACCTCTTCAAACGACATAATTGAAAAATCAATCCGCTTGGATTTTGAAGGCCTCCAACAACATCATAGAATACGAAGCTCTAATTTATGGATTTGACCTTATACTCAAGCTTGACATCCTAGAGCTTTCAGTCTACACAAATTTACAACTCATCATCCACCATTACTCTGAACAATACAAGAAGAATGGTAAGATGATCGAATATGCAGTCCTTGTTACCAATAGGTTGAGCAGATTTACGAAAGCAACTCTCGACTATCTACCTCATGGTGAAAATAGACACGCCGATTCCTTGGCTTATCTAGCCAAGGTCATGGGTACAGAAGCCAGATATTTACAAATCGAAATAATATAAACCCCCAGCATTGATCAATATTCTATATGCACGATCAACACTAGGGGTGATGAAGAGGAGGAAAACTATTGGTTAAAGCCCTTCATTGCCTATCTTGGCCCCAATAACAAATGCAAAGGGCCCCTTCCACCAAATCCAAAATAGCGTCGATAGTTGATCAAAAACTTAAAGCGTTACACAGTTAAAAATGGTTTTTTATATCGCCATCGAGGATAAAAGCATACGGAATGCTCAGCGATTTACTTGAAGGGACTTGTGGCTCCCATGCCGTAGGTCAATCACTCGCTAATAGAGTAATTATACAATGAGTATTCTGGCTAGGCATGCACAAGGAAGCAGAAGAGTACTTACACAAATGTGACACATGTCAACGACATGGACACATGATCCATGTCCTTGTACTCAAACTATACGCAAGCAAAGTGCTCTGGCCATTCAAGCGGTAGGCGCTCGATCTCGTCGGAGAATTTCCAAATACTCCAGGTAACCAATGATACCTACTTGTAATAATAGATTATTTCATAAAATGGGTGGAAGCAGTTCCACTCTGTCGAACTAGAGAAGAAAATGTCATCTCTTTTATCTGGTAACTCATCATCATACAGTTTGGATGCCCCCACCTAATTCAGATCGATAATGGGCCCCAATTCGTTGGTAAAAAAGTCATAGTTTTCCTCAATAAATACAACATCATCCACTCACCATCTAATCCCTACTACCCTCAAGGCAATGGCCAAGTCAAAATCACCAACATAACCATTGTGGATGGACTCAAGAAATGGCTTTAATCACAAAAAAAAGGAAACTAGATACGAGAGCTTTCTCATGTCTTATGGGCATACCATACCACTCCACATCAATCAACTGTTTGTACCCCATTCCTCCTCGCCTATGGCACTGAAATCGTCATTCTAACATAATACCACTATCCTATCAATGATCATGAGCTTCCCGACAAAGAAAATAAGTTTGAATTGGCCTTCAATACGAATTGGATTGATGAAACTAGAGAACGCGCTATTGTAAACCTAGGTCGATATCACCATATGTTGGCTAGCTCATACATTCCAAATCCGAAGCCATACATTCCAAATCCATTCCTCATTATTGGTTGAACTGGTCTAGGATCATTTTATCACATGACGGAGTAAGGAGTTCGAATCCCAAATCCATGGACCACTAGGAGACTAAAACGGTACTATCGTTAAGTTTCTCGCTTCTCTACTTCAAAATTCATATTCTTTCCATTCCAAAAGTGAGATTTCATCTCCATACAGTGTACATTCGATTTTATTCAATGAAAACTTCCAAGTTTTTTCCCACATTACTCTTTACTTATGTAGACTCTACTATATTACATAGATTAAAGCAAAGGTAATACTAGCTTTCAATCAACCTCTACACCGATTAAAGCTAAGGTGAAACTAGCTTTCAATCGAACTTTATACCGATTAAAGCAAAGGTAAAACTAGCTTTCAATCAAACTCTATACCAATTAAAGAAAAGATAAAACTAGCTTTTAAGCGAACTCTATACCAATTAAAGCAAAGGTAAAACTAGTTTTCAATCAAACTCTATACCGATTAAAGCAAAGGTAAGACTAGCTTTCAATTAAACTCTATACATATTAAAGCAAAGGTAATACTAGCTTTCAATCGCCCAGCTATACAAAATCTGTGATTTAAACGAAGGTAATACTAGTTTTTTATCAAAGAACTCTACCAGACATAAGATACAGTACAGGTAAAACTAGCTTTCATCTCTCAATATGTCTGCATTAGATACTTCTATAGGTTACATCTACAAGCCACTTTTAAGGATTCTTCCCTACTGATGGGAAGTTAGTTATGTTTTACCCTACAACAGGAGGACGATGAGCCATAAAATTTTAAGCTCGAGCAGCTACAGTAATCCTGCCTTGCTCTACCAATTCAGTAGATCGAGAATCTAACTCCATTTTTATGGCATTTATGCAATTTCCTCGATCTAGATCAGCTTTATAAATACATCATCATCTCGACAAACAGTCATGCAAGGTATCCCTCTCTTACTCAAGCTTTCTCACTTTCTCCACAAAATAGGTAATAGCAGCCATTAGCATCTATAAGCGCGTTACCTCAGGCTTAACTACCTTCGAAAAATTCTCTCTCACTTTCTGATGACGTTCTAGCAACTTTTAATACCGTGCGTCTTGCCATTCCATTTGACTATATGCGTGGGATATAAAATTGATATGCTCCTTCGCCTTCTCAACTGCTTTATCTGACACAGCCTGGTTCATTATCCTCAATTCTACCACCTGAGCATGAAGTTCCTCAAGCTCCCTGTATTTACCTACACCTCCCCCAATTGGAGACTTCTTTAACAATTCATTTGTTTCCTTATCAATTCATCCTTACCTCTGATCACCCGCTCTAACTCCCTCTCATTGCTATGAGCAACATCCAACTTACCTTGGCACTCCCTTATGCACAAATTTCTCCTTTGTACGTAAGCTTGAATACGGGCTACATCTCCCTCCAACTCCCTAAATTGAGCTGATAGGCTAACCATATCCCCTTTTACAATGGAGACCCCAGCATCACCTTAATTCTTCCTCGACCGTTCACCAGCCTCAGCCTTCTTAATGCACAAATTGGTCGTAGCCAAATCTTCCATCGGCTGAACCACCCTCTCATTTAATTTATTATATCGTATTTATACTAGCCAGAAATCTATATCTTTAGAAGGTAAAACCTCACTCAACTTCTCAACCCTTGTTTCAAATTTGGATAGGTCATCTCAAGCTCTTTTCAGCTCGCTATCTTTCTCAGTAATTTTACTCTTCAATTGCTCCTGTTCACTTTTGGAAATAACTAAATCAGCTCGAGTCTGCTCTTGTTTGTTCTTTTTACGGATCATTTGGCCCTTCAGACTGGCCAAAAAATTTTGTAACTCTTTCTTTCTCATTTCTAATGACTGAATATGATATTGAGCCATGTCCACACCACCTTATTCTTCACCATCAAAGCATTATTCCAACTTTTAAGCTTTACTATCTCTTCCTTCGCCTCTGCGAGCTCTTTTTGCCATCTTCTAATTTTGGCATCTTTCCCCTCGATCTTCTGAGTTTGGTCATCAGCAGTTTGTGTTGCCTCGAAAATCTTGAAATGAACTTTGACATGTTGGTCCTCCATATCTTCATTCGCCTCTCTATCCTTTCAAACTCTGCCGTAAACTCCTGGTTATATTAGAGTGTTTTTTGCTCACTCAAGCGAGCTGACTCTAGTTTGACCTACATCACATCTTATAATACATCAAGTTAAATTCAAAAACACTCAACCAATACATACAATCATGATACAGGAATCTTATTTCTAACAAATTTTTATTTTTTGACATCTATTGTTGTGAAACTGATTATAAACTTAAGGTCGAAGTATGATCCCAATTCGATGACAATAACATTTGTAGGGGACTACCCCTCGATCTTACATAAATCGAGCTATCTCCAGTTCGAACTGCCTCAATCTCAGGCCCGCACATCCTCTACATGGCTTCCCCAGTCAGCTTTGCCACCTACTCCCAAACTGATAAAAAATGTGGGTCGGGCCCAAATAGAAAATCTGAACAACTCAAAACACCAATCTCTCACGAACTCAGCAGTTACTCAATCAACCGCCACAAACCAAATTGTTTAGAGAATGTGCTTCAGTACGATGAAGAACTGCGGAAAAGGCCTATATAAAGAAAATGTTCCAGAAGAGACAAGAACCAGAAAATCATACGAGAAATCACCAGGAAAACTATATTTTCTAGATTCTCAAAACTTCAAACTTCTTATTGACAAGATCAAATATTTCTAAGCCTAAAAATCACTTATAATAAAAAATCAGCATCCAGCAATAAACGTTACTATTGCAAAAATCATCAACGGTTTTTTACCTATTCATAGGTTTTCCACGCTAAACACCTGTGTCATTTCTTATTTTCCATTAGATTTTATCACAGGTACATTGGTGATAGAGCTAATTCCAGGCCACTTCAAGCTTACAGAATTAGGCCATTACATTTGGCATCGTCTGTGGGAAAGAAATCATTTCCACGATATCCTAAGGCATTTATTCACTTTACTACAAATTCTAATCATGGTCACATCCAGGCGACCAGCAACCGGAGTTCAAATCGATCTTTCAGTTGAGCCTGAACAACTAATAGAGCTATGGGCGAATCTCAACACTGAGAAGGATAAATGCACCGAGCTCAAATGATAATTAACTCTCGATCGAGAGCTCTGCGAGAAGGAGTTCGATGCCAAGCGACAAGCAAGTTTGACAGGGCTCAAGCGCCATGACAATCAAATAACAATAATGCAGACTACATTGCAAGCTCAGCTGAATACTTAACAGGCTCCTCCAACACGAGATCGCAATTAGGTACAGGAAGCCTCCTGGGTTATGGCGCAGGAAAGATTGGGACATCAAGAATCCACAAGCAAAGCCATTTCCAGAAATATTTAGAATGAACCTCAGCCTTCCATTTATTTAGGTGGTGAAGTTCAGTCTGAGGACAGCCGAGGTCACCGATGTTCAATACGTCTATAGGAGGAAAAGTGACCTCAATCTCGAGTTCTAGCGCGAGATCATTTGAGTGAAGGTACCAGTACTCTCAATCCACAAACTCCTCATCAAGTCACTCAACCGATACGTCATTATGTAACACAAGAGCATATGGACCAGCATATTAAGAAGTTGATCGAAGTACAAGTTCTGGGTAATATCGACGACCTTACCAAGTAACAAGGGAGTCTGATTACCAAAATGCTATTCAATATAGAAATACCAAAACGTTTCCATACTCCGAAAATTTGCAAGTGCAAGGGTTTCGATCCAAAGAAGAACATTCAATAATATCGTGATTCATTAGGGCTGTACTCCAATCTCAGCCAAATTCTATGCTGTCTGTTCTCCACAAGTCTGCAGGAGGAACCACTCCGATGGTTCCACTCTCTACCTGAAGACTCCATATACACATTCGAACAGCTGTATAAATAGTTTATCAAGACATATGCCCACAACAAAGATAAAGAAGAGAATTGATATTCTCTTATCAGTCTCAAACAGTCACACGGAGATAAGCTCGAGGCTTTTGCGAAGAAATTTTTGGAGCTCGCGCGTAAGGTAGACAATCTCAATCAGAAAATAGTTGTTACTGCTTTCACCAATGTACTCTAGCTCGATTGCAAAGCCAAATAGCACCTCTTCCTTAACAAACCAGCAACCTTAAAGGATATGATCACCAAGATCAATAGTTATGTCGACCTAGAAAGGATGATGTCCGAAAGGCATAAATCAACTAAATCTATCCTCGCCACAAAAGGTCCATCGACAGATCGAAATACTGAACTGAAGGAGGATCATGGTGACCAAAAGCGTGCCAAGGGAAACACTGGTAACCCTCAAAAAGGTGGGTCAAAAGTCAAACCAGTCCTCCCAAAGATGAATGTTTGAATCACCATAATTTTCCAATCCTCTCAAAGGATAAGCTCTACAGTCTCTCCCAACCATTGGAACCAATCGAGAACCGACCATACTGAATGCATCATAAGGCAAACCATCATTCTATTGACAATTTCTATTCTTTACAGAGGTTTCTCAAATACATTTTCAAGGGTGGACGGATGTTCCAATATATTGTCGACCAGAAATCAAACAACGATGGCAGCTATAAGAAGCAGCTTGAATTTATCCAGGTCGAAGATCAAGCTAAGAAGAAGCATCTCTACCATATGCGCCACAGGAACATGATCGAGATCAATCAGATCACCAACTCTAACAGATTCAAATTCAGGAGACTATCAGAATGCTGTGATCTCACACCTCTAGATAAAGAAACCAAACTTCTACCTGAGTCGAGCAATCGCCGGCTCAGGATATCATTTGAAGATTGCAATACTCGCCATATCAAGTTTCAACATCATGATGCATTAGTAATAATGCTCAAGATGAAGAAATTTTTCATGCACACAATGATAATCGATACTGGCAACGGTATTGAGATTCTCTTCCAGAGCACTATCGACCAAATGGGTTTGGCCGATCAAGTCATTCAAAGCGATACCGATATCAGTTGATTAAATAGTTCTAACGAAGAGTGATTGGGGAAGATCATCTTACCTATTACCGCAGGACCAGCCACAATCGACATCATCTTCTACGTGATCAATGCCAAATCTCATTATCTCGGGATTATAGGTCATTGTTGGATTCATAACATGGAAGTTATCGCTTCCACCTATCATTAAGCACTACGCTTCAAAGACAACGACGGTATCTACGTGATCAGAGGTAGTCAAAAGCTTTCTCAAGCTTGCAAAAGTACCGTCTCTGTGATTCTAGGTACTTCTGACATGTATGTTGCATAACAATTACAGAAAGCTAATCACCCCGATGATCAACCTTCCATAGAGGAGCCCATCAAATACATCAACATTGATAGACCTAGCAGGGGTACTTTCATCGGTACTAAGCTTGTTCAACACGTAAAAGGCAATCTTATTCAGTTCTTACGACTAAATTATGATGTTTTTGCGTGGTCTTTCAAAGAGATGCATGGGGTCAATCTGGCCAAGACATGTCATAAATTGGTCATCAACATCAACACCACGGCGGTCAAAAAGAAATAGTGATGCCTATCACCACAACTTTGAGATGAAGTTAATATGGGGATCGAGAAATTGATCAAAGTGGGATTCATTCGAGAAGCCAAATATCTAGATTGGATATCTAACATCGTCACTGTCCTAAAGAAAGATAGAAAAGTCTGATTTTGTATAGATTTCACTGATTTAAACAAACATACTCTAAAAGACAGTTTCCCTCTTCTCAATATTCATCAGATCATTGATTCCATAGTAGGTCACGGACTTCTATCTATGATGGATGCTGCTTCTGGATACAATCAGATTCCACTCTTGGATGAAGATCAAGAAAATACCACTTTCATCACTGAAAGGGGACTTTACTGTTGCAAAATCATGCCCTTCGGACTCAAAAATGTAGGTGTAACTTATCAATGCTTGATAGCTACTATGTTCAAAGTACATCTTAGGAATGTCGTAGAAGTCTACATTGATGATCTCTTATGCAAAATCATGCAGTCCATCAACTATATCACAGATCTCAACACAATATTCGACATTCTTCAATCTTATAGAATGCGTCTCAATCCCGACAAGTGTCAATTAATGGTACATTCAGGTCAATTTTTAGGCTACCTCATCAGCAAGAAGGTAATTGAGGCTGATCCAAATTAGATTCAGGTTCTTCCCAATATGCCATCTCCAAGAACAATGAAAGACGTTCAAAAACTTGCCAGCAAGATTCTCGCTATCAACCATTTTGTTTCAAAATCATCAGACCGCTATCATTGGCTGTTCTTATTACTCTAGAGTTGAACCAAATGAGGAAACTTTTAACCAAATGTAGAGGTTCAATGGACATCAGAATGCAAAGCATCTTTTTAGGATCCTAAAACCTATTAGGGGAAGTCTCCCATCATGAGCACCCCAATAGATAATGTGGAACTGATTATCTACCTAGCAGTTATAGATACTTCACTCAGCTCAGTTCTCATTCGACTCGAAGGGAAAATCAAGAAACTGGTCTACTTCATTAACAAAACCCTCACTCCAATAGAAACGAGGTACTCTAAAATCGAGAAAAATTTTCTCACCCTTGTTTAAACTTTATAAAAACTCAAGCACTACTTCCAAGCTCATTCAGCCAAAGTCATGATGAACTACCCACTTCGGGTGGTTCTGTCCAAAAAAGAAAAGTCAAGAAGAGTGCAATAGTGGTCAGTTAGTTTGGGAGAACATGATATCAGGTTCAAACAATGTCATTCTGAAAAGGGTTTGGCCATTGCTAATTTTCTGGCAGATTTTCCAGTGGAGGATCCCGAGTAGGAGGAGCACAATCCTGACGTTGCAGAGGAAGTTACAGATGATCTACCTCTTAAAGTATTTAACGAGCGAGCATAATGGATTACAAGGAAAGGGTGGAGGCTTCTTAAAGATGGATCAACAAGACCTGCAGGGTCAGGAATTGGAATCGTATTGATTACCCCTTCCAATGATTGAATTGAGAAATCAATCTGCCTGGATTTTGAGGACTCAAATAATGTCACCAAGTACGAAGCTCTTATTCATGGACTTGATTTCGCTCTTGAGCTTGGCATCCCAGAACTCTCAGTTTACTCAGATTCGCTATATATTATTCACCATTCCTCTGAGCAATATAAGAAAAATGGTATGATGATCGAATACGCAGCCCTCGTTGCATATAGAAAGAGAAAATTTATGCAAGTAACTCTCGATTATCTTTCTCAAGGTGAAAATAGACACACCGATTATTTGGCATATCTAGCTGGGGTCTTATGCACTGAAGCTCGATATCTCCAGATCGAAGATATTTTAACCCCTAACATTAATCACAATTTTGTATGCACAATCAGCACTGAGGCGATAAAGGGGGAGACAACGATTGGTGAAAGCCTTTCCTAGTTTATCTCAATATCGATAGCAAATGCGAGGGTCAACTTCCAGCAGATCCAAAAGTGCACCGACAGCTGATAGACAACTCAAAGCGCTAAACTAATCAAAACAATACTTTATACCACCGCTCAGTCACGGGAACTTACCTCAAATACCTCTCCAAATAGAAAGCGAACGAGATACTCCATGATCAACATGAAGGGACTTGTGGCACCCATACCGCAGGTCGATCACTGGCAAACAGAGTCATTATACAAGGAGTATTCTGGCCCGGTATGCATTAGCAAGCAGAAGAGTATTCAGAGAAATGTGACGCATGTTAGTGACATGGACAAATGATTTGTGCCCCTGCGCTCAAACTCCATACAAGTAAGGTGTTTTGGCCATTCAAATGATTTGCACCGATCTTGTCTATAAATTTTATAATTCTCCAAGTAATCGCCGCCACCTACTCGTAGCTACAGATTATTTTACAGAATGGGCAGAAGCAATTCTACTCTATCGAACCAGAGAAGAAGAAGAGGTCATCTATTTTATCTAGGATTATATCATCAGTCGGTTTGGGTGTTCCCACCTAATTCGTATCGATAATGGGCCCCAATTTTTTACAGAAAAAGTCGTAGCTTTCCTCAATCAACATAACATCATCCACTCACCATTCAATCCCTACTATCCTCAAGGCAATGGCTAAGCCAAAATCACCGACAAAACCATTGTGGATGGACTCAAGAAAAGGTTGTACTCTCATAAAAAAAAGGGAATTGGGTTAGAGAACTTCCTCATGCCTTATGGGCATATCGTACCATACCACGAAAGTCGATAGGCTGTACTCCATTCCTCCATGCCTGCGACACCAAGGCTATCATTCCCTCTGAATACCATCATCCAGTCAAAGATCATGAGCTAACTGACGAGGAAAATGAGTTTGAATTGGCTTATAACCTCAATTGGATCGATAAAACTAGGGAATATGCCATCGTGAACCTAGGTCGAGATCACCATATGCTAGCTAGTTCATACAACAAATGAGCCAGACACCGTACCTTCCAAATCAATGATCTCATCCTCAATAAAATACTTCAATACCGTAAAGAGTCTTATACTGGGAAACTAATAGACAATTGAGAGGGTCCATTCCTTATCACAGGTTTCTCAGGCCTAGGATAATATTACCTCATGACAGAAGAGGGAATCCACATTTTAAGTCCTTGGAATACTAGGTGACTAAAACGGTACTATCACTAAGTCCCTCACTACTCCATTTTACTTTCTCATTTTTTCCATTCCAAAAGTGATATTTTCATCTCCATCCAATATACATCCTTTTCTATTTAATGAAACTTATAAGTTTTTCTCCCATACATCTCTCTACTTTGTAGACATCATATAGATTAAATCATAGATAATACTAGCTTTCAATCGACCTCAATACCAGTTTGATCAAGGATAACACTTGGTTGGGCTGACTCTACTAAATCTCTACGATTAAAACTAAGGTAATACTTGTTTTACATTAAAGACTCTACCAGATATAAGATAAAGCAAAGATAAAACAAGCTTTCATCTACCTCAATATGGCTGCAACATCATACCAGTTCGATCAAGAATAATACTTGGTTGGGTTGACTCTACTAAATCTCTGTGATTAAAACTAAGGTAATACTTGTTTTACATCAAAGGCTCTACCAGACATAAGATAAAGTAATGGTAAAACTAGCTCTCATCTACCTCAATATGTTACAACATCATACCAGTTCGATTAAGGATAATACTTGGTTGGGCTAACTCTACTAAATCTTTGTGATTAAAACTAAGGTAATACTTGTTTTACATCAAAAACTCTACCAGACATAAAATAAAGCAAAGGTAAAACTAGCCTTCATCTACCTCAATATGGCTGCAACATCATACCAGTTGGTTTGGCTGGTTGACTATACTAAATCTCTGCGATTAAAACTAAGGTAATATTTGTTTTACATCAAAGACTCTAACAGACATAAGATAAAACAAAGGTGATACTAGCTTTCATCTCTCAACTTATCTGTAACAACTAATTTTTATTTTAGGTCACATATATAACCTCTACATTAGAGCCCTTTTTGCTTTTAGGATGTCAGCTACACTTTCCCCATAAATTGGAGGTCAGTTAGCCATAAATTAGTAAGCTCCTCCCGCAACAGGAGGTTGATCGGCCATAAACTCTCAAGCTCGAGCAATCACAATACTCCTTCCATGCTCTATCAATTTAACAGTTCAAGAGCCTAAATCCGTTTTCATAGACTACATACAATTTCCTCGATCTATATCCCTCTATAAATACATCCCCTGTATGACAAACTGTTGAACAAGGTATCTCTTTCTTACTCAATCCTCTTTACCTCCTGTATAAAATAGGCAATAACTACCCTTAATAATTCTAAGTGCGAGGCCTCAGGTACAACCGACCTGGAGAAATTCGCTCTAGCCTTCTGAAGGCATTCTTCCGACCTTGCATACCGTTCTTTTAGCCATATCATTTCTCTCTCCACCCAATCTGTGAAAGCAATCTTCTCATCCAATTTTATGTTAGTTTTTGCTTATTCAACTCGATTAATCGCTTCTAAATTGGCCACTTGAGCACGAAGTACCTTAATCTCCCTATTCAGTTCCACCATATCCAGAATCTTCTATAACATTTCGTCTTTTTGGTGCATCAAAATATCCTTACCTCTGATAGTCCGCTCTAACCCTTGTTCCCTGGAAAGAGCAGCATCTAACTTTTGTTGACACTCCCTTAACTTCTTGTTTCCTTTTTGCACATGACCTTGAATTCGAGCCACATCTCCCTTTAACTCTCTTATTCGATTTGATAGGCTGACAACATGCCCTTGCTCAATGGAAACCTTGGTATCATTCTTATTCTTCCTCGAGCGCTCTTTGGCCTCGGCGTATCTAACACGTGAATTGCCTGTGTCAATTTGGTCTTCAATTGCGCTACTCTCTCGTTCAGCTCATCACACTTATGCTACACCGTCTAAAATTCAAAATCTTTGGCAGGTAACGCAGTAGTCAGTTGATCAACTGCAACTTTAGATGCAGATAGATCATCTTGAGCTCCCTTTAGCTCGTTATCCTTATCAACCAATTTCTTCTTCAATCGCCCTAACTTACTCCTGTTATTTGTTAGATCGGCTTGAGTTTGCTCCTAATTGTTATTCGTCTTGATCAAATCATTTTTCAAATTGGCCATAGACTGATTTAAGCATTCCTCTAATCTTTTTAGTACCTATATAAGATAATGGGCCATGTTAGCCTCCCTACTCTTTACCATCAACGTATCATTTTGGCTTTGGAGGTTTGTTGTATGTTCTTTTAACTCAGCAAGCTCTTTTTGCCCTTTCTCAATTTTGACATCCTTCTCCTCGATCTTCCGAGCTAGGTCGACAGCAGTCTATGTTGCCTCAGCAAACTTGAAGTGCACTTTTACATGTTGATCTTCTCTATCTTTATTTGTATCCCTTATCCTATTAAACTCTTTCGCAAATTCTTGGTTACATTGGCGAGCATCTTCTTTGCGCAAGCGAGCTGACTCCAATTCGACCTGTACATTACAAATATTTTATATCAAGTTCGATTCGGAATACTCAATCACTGCATATGACTCATTTCTAACAAGATATCTATTTTTTGAAATCTATCATATAAGACTACTTCTAAACTTAAGGCCAAAGTATAATCTCAGACGGATGCTCCATAACATATACTCTCAAGTCTAAGGTACACATTCTTTATTTTTTAAAGTTTTTAATACTTTGGTATTTCCTGCGAGCCATTTCAATGCCATTACCATTAAACCGATAATAAGTTTTTGGTCCCTCTCTATACTCGATTTATTACTTCAAAGTTCTATACTAATGAAGCATACAAATTAAATATTTATTTCTCTGCTTTAGCCTGCAGCTCTGCTTGTGAAGACAACAGGGACACTGAGGTGTCTCTCACTCCTTAGCAAGTTCTGCCTCTAAATCTTTTATTCTGAGGCGTAAATCTTTAAGTTTCTACAGCAAGGTTTACAAAAATGACTTAGCCTACAGAATTCTATCCAAAAATAAAATATCCAATCAGTTCAAAAACATTCTCAAATACTCATACAATCACAAAGCCATCACACTACTCTACTTTCTCATTTTCCCCTTTTGGACGCTCGTTGTCATCCCCTTGGTTATCTCTCACCGTCTGAGGAGACACACCATCCAACCCGTCAACAATGCCAATAGTAACATCTTCAATCTCTTCATCTTCCTCCTCCTCCATATAGGTGTCTGCCCTAATGGCATCCACCTCATCCTCGAAATATCCTTTTGACATAAGGTGGCACCCGAGACTATCACGCTCAGCTACCACCTCCTCCAAATTCGTTCTTACTTCCGTATGAAGATTGCTTATTTCCACCACTTATGTAGTAGCCTACTTGTAGCCTTCTAGCTCCAATCGAACATGTAGGGGCCTAACTTCACAGGGAAGGAAGTTGACTCTTATACTATGAATGTTATCTTCAATCAAAGGATTCAAGCATATAATCAGTAATAATATGACTAATCTACTGGCAATATACTTGCGTGGAGGCCTATAATGGGTCATTCTACGACCTCTGATGAGAATTTTTAAGTGTACTGATATAAAAATTGAGTATTCAAAATTTTGAGTACAAGGTGATTACAGGGTATTCGAAGGTAATGTTCAAGGTCTGTGGAGAGATTTTTTCTAACCCCTCCATAATTCCCCCTCCCACCTATTTATAGAGTATAGGAAGGGTTGAGTCACCATGGGAGGTCAAATTATAAGAGTATCCTCCGAAATAACTTACTTGTACCAGAGTTAGTTCTGACACCATAACTCTTAGGTCTTACACTGTACCCGCTGTTCCTGATACTGTGGCTTGTTGGTTCTAACACAGTAGTTGTTGGATCTGACACTATAGTTATTGAGCGGCAAGCTCTGCCATTCTGTCTGGTGAGCTGGCTGTCTGAAATATTTTCCTTTGACCACGTACAATCATGGTCGAAGCCTATTCACAGTTGAGTGTTCATATAGTCTCAAAGGGCTTGATTATGGGTTTATTAAGCTTTGGGTCATCAAGTAGGCTTCGATGTAGCCTTTGAGTATTCGACTGGAGCTAGAAGGATGCAAGTAGGCTACTACATTTTCCCCCTCTCAGAAGGAGCCTCGAAAATAGGTGTAGAGGCATTTACTGAGAAAGAATATTGGATATTGGAAGTTGAAGGGTTGACTGTTGCATGTTGGAGTTCCGAGGGAGGTAATAAAGGAAGTTAATTAAGAAGTAGTGGTGATTTCAATGTAATAAATGAGGTTAATGGAGGTATAAATATGGGAAATCAGGGAGTAATTTTGCATACTTTCTTCTTCATCTTCTGTAAAATTTATCATGGAGAATACACCTAACACCAGACATCAAAGGAGGATGGCCGAAAGGGACCGTCGGATAGGACGCAAGACGGTCGAACTGCAAATAAGGTTCTTTGGCGACAGAGGGTTGGACTGGGTCATGCGAGACTTGGTCGAACTAGAACCTGGGGAGCCTATCAGTGGACAATCATATACATAATTATGGGGGATGCTGCAGTAGTGGTTTCCAATGGCCGAGGAACGTTACCTTTTTCTGCAGAGCTTGGCCGAGCGAATAGTAGAATAGGTGGAACAGAGCCAAGTGATCGAAGAGGATCCAAGGTTGTGTAAGAGGAGCTGCCCCATCTGCAAATAGGGGGTTCTTTGCAATGTGGTGGCAAGGTGGTGGTGATGGGTATTTTTTTGTATAACTGCTTTCGAAGGTTGTTTATATATTTTCCTCTTATTCCCTTCTCTCTTCTTTGTTTTTGTATGATCGGAGCAATGGAATGAAAAGGTAATTCAATGGAATTATGTGTTCTATATCTGATAAATATAGTAGATGAATAGACTCTAGGCGCGGGATCAAATATCCAACTTCGAACAAAGGGTAAATAGTAGGGACAATCACCTGCTAGGGGAACTTTACTTTGAACTGTCATGTAGAGATCAAAATCATTGATTAATATTCTACCTTAAATAACTAAGAGGGCCTGAATTCTATGAAGTATTATGTAGAAAATGTTCTGATAGAGTATAGAGAAGTGTCAATGATTCAAGAATTGGGATGGGTCAAATGCAAGATCTTGAAAATTGGTGTGCATGCTGATAAAATAGTTTAGTCTAGGAAGTTGAGAAGGTTTGACTGTTTGAGATTCCGAGGAAAACAATTGAAGACTATGATAAATGCTAGTTATGATAAAGGAGGCTTTAAGTACATCTGCTTTCAGGTATAAGTAGGGCTTGTCAAGAGAGCTTCAAACATTTGCACTATCTTCTCTGAATAAACTGTATATGTTGCCTTGTCCAAGTGGTTGAATTATGGATACCACTCCTAATACGAGATACCAGACGAGGATGGAAGCCCGACATCGTCAGATAGAAGAGAAGACGCATGAGCTTATTGAAAAATTCTTCGGGGACCATGAGTTAGACTAGGAGATGCCTGACTTGGTAGAGCTAGAGCCAGAAGAGCCAATCTATGGAATGCCGTATGCTCACTGGTGGAGGGTGTTACGATGGATGAATCCACTGGTCAGTAACCGATTCTTCTTTTTACAAACTTTGGTTGAAGATCTAATAACTAGAGAAGACCTCGATGTTGAAGAGGAGGGTAAGCTCTGCAAGAATTGCCCTGTCTGTAAATTGGGGCGTCTTGGTTATGGTAAAGGAGGCTTGCAGTATTCTATTTTTCCGTTTGTTGTTGTTGTATTGTTGTTCTGCTTTTGAATAGGTGCAAGCATCGCTGATCGAATGAAATGGAATATTGAAATAATTGTCGAGGTATGATTTTTAACTGTTTGTGCAGTAGTAGGACAACCACAATACACGATGGTAATTTAGGCACAAAAATAGCTTGTCGAATGTCGATTATGTAGGAAATTGAATGACCGACAAATTTTGAAATCAAAATCCAGGTATGTATGGACGAATGTTTGATTTATAGTATAGGCGATGATTCATAGATGGGAAGAAGGGATTTTGATGGTCGATGGGGCCACGAACATAGATGGGCTTCGGCTGCAAAACCTGAAATCCAAAGCAGCTAGCATGTCAAAAGCAGTATTGTTTATAGGGCAGAGTGCCCTGCAGGTCATCATGATGTTTCCTTGGATTACGGGAAAAAGGTTGACATGATGTATAGATTTGACTAGACAGCTTGGGATAGGATACCAGAATGTTCGACTAGGTTAATGTAAAATTGTTAAATGTTGGCGTGGGAGGTGCACGTGTGAGTTGTTGAGGGTAAAGGCATCAAAATTCAACTCACCCTAAAAGTAGGGATAGTGGGGCAGTGGTAATAATAGCGATTTTGGAAATCGAGGCGGTTTATTAATATTTTGGGTAGGTATTTATAGAGGCAGAAAGAAATTACTGTTCCAAATTTACAAGGAAAAGAAAAATTGAGAGAAAGAAAATATACTCCATTGCTGAGGAAGTTCTTATTGAAGAGGAGAGGAAGGACCATTCTTTGTTGCTGTCTGAATCAACCATACAGGTATTTGTCTGACCTTCTCTGAAAATAGGTTAAATGTAGTTTGCCTTTGTAGTTTCATCTTTTGTAAATGTTCTGAGGTGTAGGTGTTGTTAGGTTTTTATTGGCGAAGGCCTGGCTGAGGGAGAAGGTGATCCAAGTGGTTGGAGGTTCAGCCCAGTGAGAAATTAGGAATATTAGGGTGGTGACCAGAACTATAATCGAATGTTCGACTATGGCAGTTTAAGTTGGGGAGGGTAGATCAAAATAAGTTATTGACACATAATAGTCGAATATATCGATCTAATTACGTGCCTCTTCTTCTGCAGGGTAAAATGCGTACCCATCGAACTTCGAGGATGGTGCTGGTAGATAAATAGGTCTAAGGAAATGAGGCGACTGTGTCTGGTCATGGCTCAAGGGACAAGAGCAGCAGCATAGGGGTTTTAGATGTTGCTATGGATGTCCCTCAGGCTATAGTAGTGCCAGAAGGTGGGGCTTCGAGTGTAAACATCGAAAGGTTCGAGCGACTGAGGAGAGGGTTGAAGTGGAGATGGGGGTAGAAGAGAAAAGGTTACATGAAAGTATCGATCCCTCAGGAGATGAGAAAGAAGAGGGTAATAGTAGTAAGAGCTCGATAGATTCAGGGGAAGCTGCAGGGCCAGTCTCGGCTCAAGAGAAGCAGAGACTGGATCGATTTGTGGCTAAATTAGAGTTATCGAAGGTTGGGGTGGTGTTTAATGCAGTAGGCTCTGGCTATACCTTCAAGTATGTCCCTCGAGAAGGTTTCATGGCTTTTAGAGGCCAGATTTGGCTAGGGATGCAACTACCCCTTCGAAGGCTGGTGAAGGAGGTGTTAAACTTCTGGGAAGTTTCCCCGTATCATATGAATGTGAACATTTATGAGATTATGAGGGTGGTCGAGGGTATGAATGTAGACCTGAGATGGGAGAAGATGGGTCTGATCGAGTGATACAATATTTTATCGTTCTACTCGAAGAAGGCCAACAAGAAGTTGGACACATACCACATACAATGTCATGCAGATAAACTGTGGCTGTTTGACTTATGCTCGATTGGTTGAGGGTGGGATAAAGACCTGGTTGTAGTACGAGGTAAGTATGAGAATGCTGCAGGGAAGGACCCATATAAGTTGCAGCATAGGATCTATAATCCAAGTAAGTTCGTAGTCGAAGATAGTTAAAAAATGGTTGTCGAAGATGGTTAAAAAATGGTTGTTGAATATACTGTTAACCATGATTATTTTTTATGTGCAAAACTAGGAACGAGAACTTTGTAGAACCCGCGGAGATATATTGATGATCTGATTGACTCTGACGAGGAGTGGATAAACCGGGTGTTCATGAAGCTAGGGCTATAAAGGAAGAGTTAGAAGAGGACAGATTCACTGCTCCAAAATGTTCCTGTCGCGCCTAAGCCATCAAGGAAGAAGGGAGGAGAAGGTAATTCAAGAGGAGTCCAAGAGATGGAGAAGATGAGAATGACACGGAAAGTGAATTATGTTCCAAAGGGGAAACAAGCGGTACCAGTACCCGAAGTGATGCCTGAGGTGTCGAAGCAGGCGACGGTACAGGCTGACAAGGGGAAGGACAAAGTTGTTCCCGAATCTTCGAAGGTCCAACAGCCGAAGGTAATTCAATGTAAGAGGCATAGGGAGATGGGTGAGGATGATGTGAAGGATGTGGATGAAGTGCGGGCAGATGCTGAATTAAAAGATCAGGCTATGGCCAAGGCTACCTCGATGGCTACTCTCTGCACAAATGACCCAGAGGAGACTGGGACACGGATGAATAAAGCTCTTCATCAGGTAACAATTTTTTAGAATTCTGAAATTCGAATATTTTGCTAAAGTTCATCATTCTTCGAGAAGTACTTATGGTTTGAATATTCTAGTAGTCATATGCTTGGTCTCAGGCTTATATCAAGGACCAAACGGTAACTATACAGAAGCTAAGATAGGCGGTTGATAATCTGTTACTTGCTCGAGGGATTGAGGCATTGCTGGTGTCTGAGATTATGGTTTTAAAGCAAGAGCAGATGACTATCAGAGCTGAATGTGAGAGGAGACTCAAAACTCAGTACTACAACCATACGCAGATGCTGGAGTCGAAGCTTGCAGAGAAGAATAAGGTGAGGAAAGAATAGAGGGATACCTTCCTTGGGAAGTTGGATGATGAATGTGAAACTACTCTCAGGCTGAAGATGTTCATGGAAGGATGAGGTATGATCTCGACACTTTGAAATGCTTTTCCATATCCGAAGATCATATCGTCGAAGATGTTGTTTAGACATAAGGGATAGAAGTAGATGTTGCTAGTATAGTTGCGGGAGGTGGCGTGGAGGCTCCTGTAGTAGAAGAAGTTGTTGCTGGGACTGTAACTGATGAATTTGCAGACCCAGCTGGGTCGAATCCTTCTACTGAGGATATTGGAGGTTTTAGCATTAAAGAACCTGTAGGAGGAGATGGTGAGTCCACTCCTGTATGAGGTATTATTATTGTTATCTTGCTCTAACAAAGACTTTTTTCTCTGAACTTGTTAAGGTTTAAAATACGTTAAGTACTGGTTTGGATAATGTGTAACTGATTTGAACTTGATTTGTCAACTTGTGATTGATTTGAATTGCTGATATGTCTTAAACTTGATTTGAATTGGTATATGCTGCACTGAGACTTCCTGCATGTAGTAGAGTTGTTAATATTTCTGTATACTCGTATCTGTGTATGTTGGAAGTATAGAATGCTCGCAGAATTATTGAACTTTGAAGAGCATCGAGGTGGTTCCCCGAGTATCAATCGAGAGGTGGTCATGATACTTTAACATGGTCGCCCCCAATGCGTTCTACGAGGGTCCGGTCTATCGACCATTCTTTCCCCGTGAGTTTGCTCGAATTTCGAGATTTGAAAATTTTATTGGAAGACATGATGCGAAGTTCAGGAGAAAATATATGTTCAGTGATTACTCTGTATTTACATTAGGTGAACAAGGTGGAGGTCATAGCCTGTTGTATGAGACTAGCGCATTATATTCCATAGATTAGGGAGAGGCTCTTCATCTTCTGTTATCAGGTAATATGAACCCTTGTCGGTCCTATCGTACACGACGTAAGGTCCTTCCCAGGATTTGACCAGCTTACCGGTATTTCAAGGCTTCGAAAACTATGTGACACGTCAAAGTACAAGATCTCCAATGTTGAAACTGTGTGGTTGAACTCTCTTATTGTATGACTTTTGGAGGGAGAGATGATATCGGCCGCAGTTAGCGATGGCTCGGTCTCTGGTTTCGTCGATCCACAACATATTGTATCCGAGTTCAAACTCATTATCTTCATCTGGGAGGTTGGGATCGCGTATGGGCACTTCAAATTAAGTGGGTAGCACTGCTTCAGTACCATAGGCTAAAAGGAAAGGTGTGCAACCCGTTGCCTTTTGTGGTGTTGTTCGATTGGCCCAGAGGACATGTTATAGTTCTTGAACCCATCGTCCTTTCTTTGCATTGATACGCTTCTTAAGACCGTCGACTATTGTTTTATTGATTGCTTCGATCTGACCATTTTCTTGGGGGTAGTAAGGTGTTGAGGAGGAGAGGATGATGTTGTACTTCTTGAGGAAATTTTAAACTTTACTACCAACAAATATTGGACCATTGTCACATCAAATCATATGAGGGTAGCTGAAGCGCGTAATATTATTCTCCCATAGAAATTTGATGACTTCTTCTTCTCTGGTTCAACATAAAGGCACGGCTTCGACCCATTTAGTAAAGTAATTTGTTACCAAAAGAACATTTTTGCGGCCACCCGATGCTTTAGGAAAAGGACTCACAAGATCGATGGTCCAACGCCTGAATGGCCAAGAGACTTGACTAAAATGGAGGTCTTACGAAGGGTTATGGATGTCGTGGGTGTAACGCTGGCATTTGTCACAGTGTTTGGCGCACTCCTCGGCTTGCTTCTTCATATTAGGCCAGAATAGACCTAGGGAGACGGCTCGATGAGCCATAGACCGACCAGCAGTGTGAGCACCGCAGGTACCTTCGTGGAGTTCGGTAAGAATTTTATAGGCTTCGTTTTTAGATATGTATCGGAGGAGGGCACCATTTGGGGATTTGCAACGTAATTCACCTTTTAGAATGGTGTATCTGCGGCAGTTCTCTAATAACGACCGTTTGGCTTTGGGGTCGTCTAGTAGGGCAGACTTGTTGAAGTTGGTGAATAATGGCATTCTCCAGTCGTCTGGATTAAGACTCTCGCCCCCAGTATTGATGGCATTGACTTTCATCTGGTCGATACTTGGGCGTTCGAGTACATTAATATGGAAAGTTCGAGATTCAGATTGGCCTAACATAGCTGTTATGTAGGCGAGCTCATCTGCGTGTCTTTTTTCACCTCGAGGGTAGTAAGTAATAGAAGGATTTTTAGGAAAATGGTCCATGCGGCGGCGGATGAGAGCAGCATACTCAGCCATGCGACAGTTGGCCTAATTTTCACCAGTGTATTGTCTTTAAACAAATTGGTAATCTGTCAAAACTGCCAGTTTAGGAACACCAAGATCGAGTGCGAGGTCAAAGTCATGGATCAAGACTTCGTACTCAACCTCGTTGTTAGAGCATTTGAAGTTTAACTTGACTACCTTTTCAATTCGATCATTAGTGGGTGTAACCAGGACGATACCGATCCCTGAACCATTAGGTCCAGCAAATCCATCTGTGAAGATACGCCAGCCTGTATTAAGGTTCCATGGGTTAGTGTTTTTGGGCTGGTCATCTGGTAGGTCATCCTCGTGTTCCTCCCAGTCGACATCTTTGATTGGGAAGTCAGCAAGGAAATTGGTGACTGCTTGGCCCTTTTAGGATACTTGCTTCTCAAATGTGATATCATGTTCAGCAAGATAAACGGATCACTGATGTACCCATCTAGATTTGCCTTTCTTGTTAAATAATTCTCGAAGGGGATAACTTGTGATAATACGGATAGGGTGAGCTCGAAAATATGGTTTGAGTTTTCGAGAAGTGTAGACGAGGGTGAGGAACAAACACTCAAGTTTTGTGCATCAAGTTTCTGCGGGTGTCAGGGTTTTTCTAATGAAGTATATAGGTTTATCGATGTTAGATTTGAGTTGAATGAGGATTGAACTGATAGAAGTGTCGGTGACCGCGAGGTATAATGAAAGTGTTTCGCCTTCGATAGGCGTACTAATGATGGGTGGTCGACCGGCGTATGTTTTAAGTTCGAGAAAGGCCTATTCGCAGTCGGGTGTCCAATTGAACTCAGGGTTATTTTTCTTTTGGGCCTTGTGGACGCCTTGATCGCGTAAGAGAGAGAAGAGCCAAGAACAGCGGTCTGTGGATTTCAAAATAAAGCAGTTATGGGCCACTATCTTTCCAGCCACCTTTTAGACATCTTTTTTGGTTCGGGGGGAAAGAATGTTGATGAGGGTTCGGATATGAGTAGGGTCGATCTCGATACCTCATTTACTGATGTGGTGGCCTAAAAATTTGCCAGATAAAACACCAAACTGGCATTTTTTTGGGTTAAGTTTCATATTGTATGTTCGAAGTATCGAGAAGACTTTGGTTAGGTCCTAGATGTTGGTCTATTTTTGGAAGCCCTTGGATAACATATCGTCGATGTAAACTTCGACCGACTTTCCAAGCAAGGTCTTAAACATGGTTGTAACAAGGCATTAGTAAGTGGCGCCCACATTTTTAAGGCCGAAGGGCATGACGTTAAAATAGTAAAGGCCTTGTTCAGTGATAAAAGAAGTTTTAAGTTAATCCTCCGGAAGGAGGGATACCTGATTGTAACCCGAAGCTGCGTCCATCAATGATAGTTGTTCGTGTCCAGCAGCGGCATCCTGAAGGACTGAAATGATCAAGAGGGGGAAGTTGTCCTTTGGTGTATATTTGTTAAGGTCTGTACAGTCGACACAAATTCTGATCTTGCCATTCTTTTTAAGAACTGCAATAATGTTGGATATCTTCTTTAATGAAACTCGCGACTATGAGCTTGTCGACCTTAAGGTTTACAATTTCTCGAAGTCGTGGGACCAATACGCTTCTTTTACTTTACTATTGTAACGTGTGGGATGTGGTTGAGGCGATGACATGCTAAACTGGGGTCAACACCGCGCATCTCCAAAAATGTTCATGCGAAGACGTCTTTGTTGGCTCGAAGGAAGTGGGTGAGTTCGAGGCGCTCAACCTCATCTTGAAAGGTACCAACGAACGTACCTCGACCAGGACCGTCGAGTTCAATACAGACAGTGGGTTCGATGGGTGAGATGGTGGGTGTCAAAGGTATAGAGATAGAGGGAGACAGTTATTTCTATGGTAGTTTGGCGAGATTTCGGGTATGATCAATCTTCGGATACTCACATGAATGGGCGAGGCATTGGGAGCCTATTAAGTTCCATATACCATCAGGGGTGGTAAAATGAAGGGTCTGATGATAGTTCGAAGGTATAGTACGCATGGCATGGAGCCATTCGTGCCCAAGGATACCAAGATATTCAGATTTCTTGTCGATGACAAGAAAATTGGTTTGAAGTGTAACTGGGCCAGTAGTAGCTAGAAGGATAATTTGGCCAATGGTGACTTCGGTAGCCCGTTAAAACCTTTCAGTTTGACATTGGCGGCAGTGATGAAGTTGGTTTTGTTCATGGCTTGAATGGTTTGAAGGAAAAGTACATCAGCTACACTTCCCGTATCGATAAGCATGGTGTGGATGACAAGGTGTTCGTCCTTAATCATAATGACTAAAGGGTCAGAATGGGGAAAACAAACATGTGATGTGTCGTAGTCGATAAATGAGATATCCTTGGATCGGGGGTATTGACTTGATTCTGGCAGGAGAGTGGGTAGCTTCTCCTGGAAAGTTAGTTTGCAGCATTCTTCGACACGCTTGGGCTTACTTTTGAAATGGCCATTGCCGATATTATTTACCATGATGAAATGAACCTGGTAGATCTGTAGCTCGGGTGGGTCGGCAGCAGGGTCGGGTTGAGGTTTGAGATACGACCCGTCGAGTTAACTTGGCAGGTCAGCAACATACTGATGTAGATGACCCGCCTTGAAGATTATTTCGAGAAAGCGCTCCAGGGCGAATCATTTTTTGGTGTGGTGGTAGTTACACTTATGGTTCTGGTAGTAAGGTTCGCCTTGTTTGACCTCGATAGGGAAAGGGGTACGCCATATGGGCTCTGCCTGAATCTGTGGTAGAAGGGTGCTGATAGGAACAGTAAGCTTGGGTAAGACTGGCTTCAGCTATTTTTTGCTGGCTTTGGCAGTGTCGTCAGTGTAGGGGCATTTGTTGCTCTCAGTCTCCTGTAAGATGGGAGCGATCATGGGTATAGGAGCAGAAGGTTGGCCTTGTTGAGGTTTGTTCAGTGTGGGGTTTGAAGCTTGCCCTTAGCGATTTGACTCGTGGAGGCGTTCGAAGTTAATGTATCAGTTACCTTGGATAAAATCTCCTTAAGGGTTTAGGGTTTATGGGGCACTAGGTACTCTTTGATGCGGATATTATCCGGCAAAGCATTGGATTAAGTGAGTACACCATTCGCACAGTCGAGGTTTTCAACCATGCGTGACTCGTCGAGGAACCTTTTTGTGAAGGCTTTGAGGGTTTCACTGGGGGATTTACGGAAGTTGAAGAGAGCATCGACCCAGACCTCTCGATCTTTGTTAAAGGAAAATTGGGTGATGAAAAGACTAGATAATTTCTCAGAACTTCGAATCGAGCCACTAGAAAGGTTATGATACCATCTGAGAGGGCTGTCTATGAGGCTAGTGGGAAAAAGTTGACACATCAGGTGGTCGTCGACGAGTAAAGGATTAAAGCATTTTGGAATTCAAGGATGTGGGATTGAGGATCGATGATGTGATATTTGCTAATTTTGGGAGCGCGGAAATTTGGGGGAACCTCAATAGTGATGAGTTTGGGGCAGAGGGGGTTGTTTAACCGATTCCACGAGTTTGGTGTAGGGTTCGCACGGATGCGGATGGCAGGGTAGATTTTGTAGTCGAGTTCCTACTGTGTACAGTAGGCAGGGTAGGGAGGATCTTTGTTATCGAAGGGTATGAGGCCGAATGTTCGGCGTAAGTTCGGCGCTACGCTCCCCGAGACGTTCCCGAGCATGGCGATGTTTGGGGAGTCTAGTAGTACTAAGGGTGGAATCTGATGAATCCTCTGTGGGATGTATTCCCATTTGGACTAATCTAGTAGGGGGAATAGTGGGGGGAACACCCTCAACACCGAGATGGACCGGGGATACTTTGAGAGGCAGTTGGAGCCTCAATTGGGAGCGGGCAGAGACTCGCGATGGGGCGGATGCTCGAGACTGTTGTAGCTCATGAACTATATTCCGTAGGCCGTCGAGGGAATGATACTGTCTATCAGTGTCATCCAAACAACGTTGCCATTCGGCTTCAAACTCCTGACGGTGTTCATCGCGCTCTTGCTATAATTGTGTTCGGTGTCGCTTCTCAGCCTGAGCGAATTGTTGAGTAAGCAGGGCTAGCTGGGCGGCCACTTTGTCAGTGGAGTTGCTGGCATGGGTGGAAGTAGTGCGGAGGGTGGGTGTGATTGGAAGTGGTTAGTAGGACTGAGAAAAGAAAAGTACATGGTAGGGGAAACTAGTAGGTTGAGAAAACACGGACGGTGCCAAATGTAGGGGCCTAACTTCGCGGGGAAGGAAGTGGACTCTTTCACTACGAATGTTATCTTCAATCAAAGGATTCAAACATATAATCAGTAATAACGTGACTAATCTACTGGAAATATACATGCGTAGAGGCCTAGAATGGGTCACTCTACGACCTTTGATGAGGATTTTTAATTGTACTGATAAAAAGATCGAGTAATCAAAGTTTTGAGTACAGGGTGATTACAGGGTATTCGAAGGTAAAGTTCAAGGTCTGTGAGGAGAGTTTTTCTAACCCCTCCATAATTCCCCCTCCCTCCTATTAATAGAACATAGGAAGGGCTGAGTCGCCATGGGAGGTCAAATTACAAGAGTATCCTCAGGGACAACTGACTTGTACCAGAGTCGGTTCTGACAGCGTAATTGTCGGGTCTGACACTGTAGCCGCTGTTCCTGACGTTGTGGCTTGTTGGTTCTGACACTGTAGTTGCTGGATCTGAAACTGTAGTTGCCGAGCGGCGTGCTCTGCCGTTCTGTCTGGTGAACTGGCTGTCTAACATGTTTTCCTTCAACCACATACGATCATGATCAAAGCCTATTCCCAGTAGAGTGTTCGTATAGTCTTAGAGGGCTTGATTATGGATTTATTAGGCCTCAGGTCATCAAGAATGCTTCGATGTAGCCTTCGAGTGTTTGACTGGAGCTAGAAGACTGCGAGTAGGCTACTACTGAACACTCGAAGGCTACATCGAAGCCTACCTGATGACTCGAAGTTTGTAAGTCAGTAATCAAGCCCACAAAGCCTTTCGAGACTATTCAAATACTCAAAGGAACCATCGAAGCCAACTACTGTAGGCAAAGATAGATGAGTAGCGCACGAACAACGCATTCGAACCAGAAATACTTCAACCATGGTCGTACATTGTGTAAGGGGAACATGTCAGGCAGCCATCTCACCAGACAGAACAGTGGAGCATGCCGCTCGGCAGCTACGGTGCCAGATCCAACTACTACAATATTTGAACCAACAGCTACAGTGTCAGACTCGACAAATTGCAGCGTCAGAACCGACTCTGGGTATAAGCCAGTTGTCCCCGGAGGATACACATGTAACTTGACCTCCCAGAGTGACTCAGTCTATCCTATGTTCTATAAATAGGAGGGAGGAGGAACTATGAAGGGGTTAGAAAATCTCTCCCAATAGACCTTACAAGTTTACCTTCGAATACCCTATAATCAGAACCGACTCCGGGTACAAGTCAGTTGTCCCCGGAGGATACACATGTAACTTGACCTCCCAGAGTGACTCAGCCCATCCTATGTTCTATAAATAGGAGGGAGGAGGAACTATGAAGGGGTTAGAAAATCTCTCCCAATAGACCTTACAAGTTTACCTTTGAATACCCTGTAATCTCCCAGTTTTCGATACTCCGACTACTTGATATTTATAACATAACTCTTAAAAATCTTCACCAGAGGTCGTAGAGTAACACATTCTAGGCCTCTACGCTGGTGTATTATTAGTATATTAGCCTTATTATTATTGATTATATGCTTGAATCCCCCTGGTCAAAGATAAAGCTAATAGTATAAGAGCCAACTTCCCCTCTCGCAGAGTTATGCCCCTCGTTTTGGTATCGTCCGTGTTATCCCACCTTACCAGTCTCCCCCTGCCTTGTTTTTCCCTTTCTAATCCTTTCAGCCACCTCCAATGGCCCCCACCCTCTGTTCTACTTCCACCTTTGTCAGCAACTCTGCCGACGGAGTGGCCGCTCAGCTCTCCCTTCTTACCTAGCAATTCGCTCAAGCTGAGGAGCAACACCAAACCCAGTTACACCACGAGTGCGAAGAACACCAACAAGAGTTCAAAGCCATACGCCAACGTCGTTTGGACGATGAAGGCAGATAATATCGTACCCTTAACAATCTGCGCAATACAGTTCATGAGTTACAGCAACTTTAGTCTCAAGACGCCCCTCTGCCGTCTCGAGCACCATCCCCGTCGCGTATTTCTGCCCGCGCCCGACTTGGGCCCCAACCACATCTTGAAGTACCCCCGGTCCATCTTGGCACCGAGGGTGATCCTCCCACCATTCTACCTACTAGTTCAATCCACCTTGGCATACACCCCACGGAGGATTCGTCCGATTCTACTCTCCACACTGCCAGATACCCCAAACGCCGCCCTGTTCGATAACGTCCCGGGGAACGCAGCACTGAGCACATGTTGAACATTCGGCCTTATCCCCTTTGACCACAAAGATCCCCCCTCCCCTCATCCTGCCTATCTGACACAGAAGGAACTCCACCAAAAACTCCACACTGTTATCCGCATCAGTGCGAACCCCATACCAAACTCTTGGAGTCTACTAAACAACCCCTTCTGCCCCAAACTCCTCGCTACCGAGGTGCCTCCAAATTTTCACTCCCCCAAAATCAGCAAATACCATAATACTGACCCTCAATCCCATATCCTCAAATTTCAAAATACCTTAGGCCTATACTCCACGGCCGACCACCTGTTGTGTCGATTATTTCCCACCAGCCTCACAGTTAGCCCTCTCAGATGGTATCATAGCCTCCCTAATGGCTCGATCCAAAGCTTCAAGCAATTATCTAGTTTATTCATCGCTCAATTTTCCTTCAACAAGGACTGCGAGGTCTGGGTCGATGCCCTCTTCAACTTCCGCAAATCCCCTAGTGAAACCCTTGAAGCCTTCACCAACCGTTTTCTCGACGAGCCGTGTAAGATTGAAAACCTCGACTGTGCGAGCGTTGTGCTCACCTATTCTAGCACTCTGTCGGATAACAGTCGCGTCAAAGAGTACATCGTACTCAACAAACCGCGAACCCTTGAGGAGATGTTATCCAAAGTTAATGGGTATATCGATCGTGAGCACCTCCGCGAGCCAAATCGACAAGAGCAAGCTTTGATCAGCAATCAGAAAAAACTTCGACAGGGACAACCTTCTACACCTATGATCCCTCCCATCTCACAGAAGACTGAGAGCCACAAGCGCCCCCACGCTGATAACGCTACCATCGAAGCCCACAAAAAATGACTGAAGCCAGTCCTCCCCAAGCTTACTGTTCCTATCAGTACCCTTCTACCATTTATTCAGGCGGACCCCATATGGCGTACACCTTACCCCATCGAGGTCAAACAAGGCGAACCTTACTGCCTGAACCATAAGTGCAACTGCCATCACACCAATAAATGCTTTCCTCTGAGCTCTCTTTCGAAATAATTCTTAAGGCAAGTCGTCTACATCAATATTTTGTAGACCTCCCCAGTTACCTTAACGGGTTGTACTTCAAGCCTCAACCCGCCTCTGCTGCCAACCCAGCCAGCCGAGGTACGCATTTACCAACTTCATCTCATCGAGGTCAATAATATCAATAGCGGTCGTTCTAAAAGCAAACTCAAGCATGTCGAAGAATACTGCAAACTCACCTACCAGGAGAAGATACCCACCCTTCTGCCAGAATCTAGCTAATACCCTCAACCCGAGGGTATCTCATTTATCGGTTGTGACATATCGCATGTTCATTTCCCCCATTCCAGCCCTTTAGTCATTATGAATAAGATCGACCATCTCGTCCTCCATACCATGCTCATCGACATGGGAAGCGCAGCTGACGTACTATTCTTTCAGATTTTTTAAGCCATGCAGAAAATAGACCTCATCATCCCGGCTAATATCGAGCTCAAAGGCTTCAACGGCGCTACTGAAGTCGTTGTCGATCGTATTAGTCTCCCTATCACCACAGGGCCAGTCATACTCCAAACCAGCTTTCTTGTCATCTACAAGAAATCCGAATACCACAGCATCCTTGGCCGCGACTAGCTTCATGCCATGCGGGCCATACCTTCGGCTTACCACCAAACCCTTTATTTTACTACCCCCTGTGGTACGTGAAACTTAAAAGGCTCCCAACGCCTTGCCAGCTCATGCGAGCATCCAGAGATCGATCAGACCCGAAAACTTGTCAAACTTCCATAGCAATCACCGTCACTTTCAATCCCCATACTTTCGACACTAGCTAGCACACCCATCGAACCCACTGTTTATATCGAACTCGACAGTCCTAGTTGAGGGACATTCATTGGTACTTTTCTAGATGAGGTCGAAAGCCTCGAACTCACCAACTTCCTTCGAGCAAATTAAGAGGTCTTTGCCTGGACTTTCCACGAGATGTCCGGTGTCAACCTCACTTTGGCATGTCATCACCTCGACCTTTTCCCTCACTCTACAGCATAAAGCATAAAAAGTGTACCTTGGCCCCATGACTTCGCGAAGCTGTCAACTTCAAAGTCGATAAACTCCTAGCCGTGAGATTCTTCAAGGAAGTCAAGTATGCTGACTGGATATCCAATATTATTACGGTCCCTAAGAAGAACGGCAAGATCTAAATCTGTGACGACTTCACAGACCTCAACAAACATACAACGAAGGATAGATTTCCCCTCCCGATCATTTCAGTACTTCTGGATGCCACGGCTGGACATGAACGACTATCAATTATGGACGCGGCTTCGGATTACAATCAGGTACCCCTCCTCCCCGAGGATCATCTTAAAAGTTCTTTTATCACTGAACATGGATTTTATTGCTTCAACATCATGCCCTTCGGCCTTAAAAATATGGGTTCTACTTACCAGTGGCTTATCACCACCATGTTCAAACCTTTGCTTGGCAAGTCGGTCGAAGTTTACATCGACGACATGTTATGCAAAATCCTCCAAAAACACACCCACATTCAAGACTTAACCGAAGATTTCTCGATACTTCGAACATATAATATTAAACTTAACCCAGACAAATGCCAGTTTGGTGTTTCGTCCGGCAAATTTTTAGGCCACCTCATCACCAAACGAGGTATCGAGATTGACTCTACTCATATCCGAGCCCTCATCAATATGCCTTCCCACCAAACCAAAAAAGATGCCCAAAAAGTGGCCGGCAAGATAGCAGCCCTCAACCGCTTTATTTCGAAATCCTCAGACCATTGTGCTTAGATTTTCTCTCTCATACGCGACCAAGATGCTCACAAAGCCAAAAAGATAAACAGCCCATAAATCAATTAGACACTCGACTGTGAACAAGCCTTCTTCAAACTTAAAACATACCTTGGTCGACCACCCATCATTAGTGTTACCAATACCTTTAGTAGCTTGGTACTTATTCGGCTCATATCTAACATCGAGAAGCCCAAGTACTTTATCAGTAAAACTCTAACATCTGCAGAGACTCGATATACAAAACTCAAGCGTTTTCTCCTCACCCTTGTCTATACTACTTTAAAACTCAAACCATATTTTCAAGCTTACCCTATCCGTGTTATCACAAGTTACTCCTTTAGATAAGTACTCAGCAAGAAAGAATAATCTAGACGGGTACAGCAATGGTCTGTTGATCTTGGCAAACATGACATCATGTTTAAGAAGCAGATATCCAAAAAAGGCCGAGAAGTCGCCGATTTCCTTATCGACTTCCCGATCAAAGATATCGACTGGGATGAACACGAAAACAATTTACCCAAAGAAAAACCTGAACAGAGCCACCCTTGGAACCCTAACACAGGCTGGCACCTCTTTACAGATGGATCCGTTGGACCTAACAGTTCAGGGATCAGTAATGTCCTGGTTACTCCCACTAATGATCGAATCAGAAAAGCCATCAAGTTAAATTTTGAATACTCCAACAACGTGGCCGAGTATGAAGCCTTGATCCCTGGCTCGACCTCGCACTCAAACTCTGTGTCCCTAAACTTGCAGTATTTACCGACTCCCAACTTGTTCAAAGACAGTACACCAGTAAAAATCAAGCTAACAGTCGAATGGTTAAGTATGCTGCTCTCGTCCGCCAGCACATGGATCGTTTTCCTAAAAAATCTTTTATTACTCATTACCCCCGAAGCGAAAACATACATGCCGATGCCCTTGCCTACATAGCAGCCATGTTAGGCCAGTCCAAATCTTGAACACTCCATATCGATGTACTCGAACGCCCAAGTATCGACCAGATAGAAGTCAATGCCATCAATACTGGGGGCGAGAGTCTTGATCCAGATGATTGACAAACACCATTTCTTTCTTACTTCAATAGCTCTACCCTCCCAGATGACCCCAAAACCAAACGTTCGTTACTAGAAAACTGTCGTAGATACACCATCCTCAAAGGTGAGTTATGTCACAAATCCCCAAACGGCGTCCTCCTCCGGTGCATCTCTCAAAATGAAGCCACTGCTATTTTTGCTGAACTCCACGAAGGTACCTGCGGTGCACATACCGCTGGTCGATCTATGGCCCTTCGGGCCGTATCCCAAGATTTATTCTGGCCCAATGTAAAGAAGTAAGCTAAAGAATAAGCCAAACACTGTAACAAATGCTAACATCACGCCCACGACATCCATAACCCTTTGCAAGATCTCCATTACAGTAAAGTCTTTTGGCCATTCAGACAGTGGGCCATCGATCTCGTGGGTCCTTTCACCGAAGCATCGGGTAGCCGAGAAAATATTCTTATGGCAATAGATTACTTTACCAAATGGGTCAAAACCGTACCTTTGTGTCAAACCAGAGAGGAAGAAGTCATCAAGTTTCTATGGGAAAATATTATTACGCGCTTCGGCTGTCCTCACATGATTCGATGCGACAATAGTCCACAGTTCATTGGGACCAAACTCCGTAATATCCTTAAAAGGTACAACATCAACCTCGCCCCCTCAATAGCTTACTAACCCCGGGGGAATGGTCAGGTCAATGCAATCAACAAAACTATTGTCGACAGTCTTAAGAAGCGGGTAGATGAGAAGAAAGGATGTTGGGTCCAGGAACTACAACATGTACTATGTGCTTATAAAATAACACTATAAAAGGTGATGGACTGTACACTCTTCCTTCTCGCCTATGGTATCGAAGCGGTTCTACCTCCTCAATTTAAAGTAGTAACATGCGACCCCAACTTCCCAGACGAAGATAATGAGTTTGAACTCAGATGCAATATGTTATGGATCGATGAAACTAGAGATCGGGCCATCGCAAAACCTCAGCCGATACCATCTCACCCTCCAGAAGTCATACAACAAAAGAGTTTAACCATACAGCTTTAATATTGGAGATTTGGTACTTCAGCGAGTCACACCCACTTCGAAGCCTCGCAATGCCATCAAGCTAGACGAATCCTAGAAAGGACCTTATGTCGTGTATGACAAAACTGACAAAGGTTCCTATTATCTAATGATAGAAGCAGAAGAGCCTCTACACAATCCTTGGAACACCATGTAGTTAGTATCATAAAACAGGCCACGGCCTCCACCTTATTTAGCTGATGTAAATACAATATGATCAATGAATTTATTTTTCCTCTAAACTTCGTATCCTGTCTTCCAGTGAATTTTTTGGCCTAACCTAAGTATCATGTCAACCCTTTGACCAGACTGATACTTGGGGGCAACATCAAAGTTTTCAAGTCTCCAAATTTGAGCAAACTCGAGGGGCATGAACGGCCAACAGACCAAACCCTCAGGAATGCATTGGGGGTAACCACATTATGATTTGTTTAGGCTTAGGCCTTTGAAGTCCAGTGAATTTCTTGGCCTAACTTAAGTATCATGTCAACCCTTCGACCAGACTAATACTTGGGGGCAACCTCAAAGTTTTTCAAGTCTTCAAATTCGAGCAAACTCGAGGGGCATGAATGGTCCCCAGACCGGACCCTCAGGAATGCATTGGGGGTGACCACGTTATGCTTCGTTTAGGCTTAGGCCTTCGAAGTCCAGTGAATTTCTTGGTCTAACTAAAATATCATGTCAGCCCTACAACCAGACTGATACTTGGAGGTAACCTCGAAGTTTTTCAAGTATCCAAATTCGAGCAAACTCGAGGGGCATGAATGGTCGACAAATCGGACCCTCGGAAATGCATTGGGAGCGACCACGTTATATTTCATTTAGGCTCAGGCCTTCGAAGTCTAGTACATTTCTTGGCCTAAACCTAAGTATCATGTCAACCCTTTAACCAGACTGATATTTGGGGGTGACCTCTAAGTTTTTCAAGTCTCCAAATTTGAGCAAACTCGAAGGGCATGAATGGTCGACAGACCGGACCCTTGGGAATGTATGGGGGGCGACCACATTATGCTTCGCTTAGTGTCAATCCCGTGGACAGGCCCGGGGGCGACCTTCGAAGTTCAGTAAATTCTTGGCCTAACCATAGCATCATGTTATCCCTCGACTAGACTGCTACTCTAGGACAGCCTCGAAGCTCCTCAAGGTTCTAGTTCAAATCCTGCTATAAGCATTATATATTTCTAACATACAGAAATACAAGTATGCAGGAATATCAGCAATTCAACTACAGGTAACTCAAATTCATTACAGTAGAGAAATTCAAACCACACACAAACCGACAGTTCAAGATTAAATAAATTGTAAAGTGCTCGAATACAAACTACCACTTCAAATTTCTAACACCGCAACAAGATAAGAGAAAGGAGTATGTTACAGCAAGAAGACAGCTACAGTACCTCATACAGGAGTAGCCATATCACCTCCCACAGTCTCTTCTGTAGCAACACCTCCAGCACCTTCGACAGTAAGATTCAGCCCCAAAACATCGGCCATCCCATCCACTACCATACAAGCAACAACATCTTCAGACACAGGAACTTCCACGCCCTCCCCCACACCTCTACCAGCGAGATCCACGTCCATCTTTTCTATCTACACAACACCTTCGGGATCATACCTCAAATCCTTGATGAAGATCTTCAACCTGGTACTTGTCTCACACTCCTTGTTGAATTGCCCCAGGAAGGTCTCCCTCTGTTCTTCCATTTCCTTCTCCTTCTCAGCAAGCTTCGACTCCAACACCTTCCACATTTAAGCATGGTTGTCACACTGAGCTTCGAGTCCCTCGCACAATCAGTTCTAATTTTCAACTGCTCTCACTTTAGAGTGTTAACCTCAGACACCAGCGACATTTCAGTACCTCCAGAAAGCTCCAGATTTTTAACCGTTTGTCTCAGCTGCCTCGTTGTTACCTTTTGGGCCTTGATTAAAGCTTGAGACCAAACATGTGACTGCTAGAATACTCGAACCATAAGTACTTCTCGAAGCATGGCGAACTTTAGCAAAATGTTAGAATTTTAGAAAATAGTTACCTGATGAAGAAACTTATTCATCCGCCTCCCTGCCATCTTTGGGTCATTTCCGCAGAGTCGCCATCGAAGCAGCCGCGGCTCGAGCATGCTCCTCTAGTTCGGCTTCTGTTTATGCTTTATCCATATTCTCTGCATCATCATCCCCCAGCTCCTTATGTCTTTTACGTTGAATAACCTTCAGCTGCTGGTCCTTCGATGATTTGGGAATGGCCTTGCCCTTCCCTTTGTCAGCCTGCTTCGATGCCTCACGAACAACTTCGGGTACTGGCGTTGCTTGCTGCCCCCTTGGAACATAGTTCACTTTCCGAGTCACTCTTACTTTTCTGTTTCTTCGACCCCTCTCGAAGCACCTTCTTCTCCCCTCTTCTTTGTTGGCCAAAGAACAACAGGAATGTTTTGAAGTAATGAATTTGTCCTCTTCCACTCTTCCTATTGATACCTAGCTTCCTGAATACCTGGTTTATCCATTCCTTGTTAAAGTCAATAAGTTCATCAATGTACCTCTGTGGGTTCCTCAAAGTTCTAGTAGGTTCTGCAAAAAAAAAACAAAAAAACATGGTTACAAGTCTATTTATCCACCATTTTACAACTACCTTCGACTGTGAACTTACTTGGATTATAGATCCTATGTCGTAGCTTATAAGCGTCCTCCCCTTCGGCATTCACATAATTACCTCACACCACAACCAAGTCTTTATCCCACCCTTGGCCCGTCGAGCACAAATCAAATAGCCACGGTTTATCTGCATGACATTGGATGTGGTATGTGTCCACCTTCTTGTTGGCTTTCTTTGAGTAGAACGATACAATATCGAACCACTCGATCAAACCCTTCTTCTCATGTCTCAGTTCAACATTCATACCCTCGACCACCCTCATCATTTCATAGAAGTTCCCATTCATCTGGCATGAGGTAACTTCCCTTAAGTTCAATACCTCCTACACCAGCCTTCGAAGGGGTAGTTGCTTCCCTAGCCGAATCTGGCCTATAAATTCCATAAAACCCTCTCGAGGGATAGACTTGAAGGTATACTCAAACCCTACTGCATATAATACCACCCCTACCTTTAACAACTTCAGTTTAACCATAAATCGATCCAGTCTCAGCTTCTCTTGAGCTGAGACTGACCCCACAGCTCCCCCCAAACAAGTCAAACTCTCACTACTTTCACTCTGCCCCCCCCCCCCTCTTCTCTTTCATCCCCCGAAGCCTTGACACCACCTTCGAGCCCCCTTCTCTCTCTTCCCTTCATCTTCTCTCCATCCCTCTCCCCGGTCACTCGAGCCTTACGGCGTTTACTATCCGAAGCCCCACCTTCGGGTACTACCACAGCCAGAGGGACATCTATTGTAATGTTTAATACCTCTACATCGCTGCTCTCATCCCTATAGCCACAACCAGACACACTCATCTAATTTACCTCTGTCTCCTCAACTATTAGCCTCAATCTCGAAGATTGACGGGTACGTATTATACCCTACAGAATAAGAGGTACGTAATTAGATCGATATATTTGACTATTATGTTTTGATAACCTATTTTGCTCCCCCCCCCCCCCCCCCCAAACTTCCAAACCCACAGTCGAATGTTCAACCCCAATCCTTGTTGCACCCTTAATACCCTTGAAATCCTAATGGGCCAGACCTCCAACCACATGGGTTACCCCATTATCTCGGTCATATCATCATAAATATAAACCCTAGCGGCCTATACCCTACTATGTAAACCATATACAGAAATAGAAGATGAAGCAGCAGGGCAGAAGGGAAAATCATATATTATTTACAAGAAGTTAGACATACCAGTTTGAATGGCTCCGATCTCTCAGCAACAACCTAGTGTTCTTCTCTTTTAACAATAACCAAGCGTCACCTCAACAATGGAGTATGTTTTCCTCTCTGACTCTTTATTTTTCTTTGTGAATGATAAATTGGGAACAGTGATTTATTTCTCCCTCTATAAATACCTCCTCAAACTAATAAAAACCCGCCTTGATTTCCAAAATTGCCATCATTACCACTCTGCCACTCCCCCTACTTTTCAGCTGAGTTGTGTTTTGATGCCTTTACCCTCAACTACTCCCACGTGTGCCTCCCACGCCCACATTTAAACAATTTTATATTATCTTAGTCAAACCTTCAGGTACCCTGCCCGAAGTTGTCATGTCAAACTTATACGTCATGTCAAACTTTTCCCATAACCCAAGAAAATGTTATGATGACTTGCAGAGCACTCTACCCTAGGAACAGTACCGCTTCTGACATGCCAACTATTTTGGCTGTCAGGTTTTGTTGTCGAAGCCCATCTACCTTCGACACAAGGAAATTTCTAAACCTCTCTTGATCCTGCCGATGAACCGTCGTCTACACTTTATGCCAAACATTCATCCACACATACCTGATATTCGATATGTCGACTTAAATTTTTTGGCTATTCGATTATATCTCAGTTGGTTAGTATTTTCTAGTAATCATTCCTACAAGCTTGAAAGTCGACAAGTTGTAATCGCGTCTAAATTACCATCGTCTATTGTGGCTGTCACACTTATACACAAACAGTTCAATATCACACCTCGACAATTATTTCAATATATTCCATTTTGTTCGAGTAACTGTCCTTACACCAATTCAAAAAAAAATAGCAGCAAATAACATCAACAGAAAACTAAAAACCTTCTCGACTACCATCCCACGCCTGCACCTTTACCATAGCCAAAAAGCCCCTATTTACAAAGAGGGCAATTCTTGCAGAGCCCATCCTCCTCATCATCAACTCAGTGTTCTTTAGTTATCAAATCTCCGGCAACACCCTCCACCAGTGAGCATACGGCATCCCAAAGATCGGATCTTCGGGCTCAAGTTCCACCAAGTCAGGCATAACCCAGTCTAACTCATGGTCCCCGAAGAATTTCTCAATCAGCTCATGCATCTTCTCCTCTACTCGATACTTTCTAGCTTCCATTCTCATCTAATATCTCATATTAAGAGTTGTGTCCATAGTTCGACTATTAAAAGAAGAAGATGCAGACATTTTACTCATAGAAGACAATGAAGATGTTTGAAGCTCTCCTAACACCCCCCAACTTATACTTGAAGGCAGCTGCATAAAAAACCTCCTTAATCACAACCTGTATTAATCACAGTCTTTAATTACCTTCCTCGGAATTGTAATAGTCAAAATTTTCAACTTCCCAGACTTAACCATTTTCTCAGTACGCGCACTCTACACCAATTTCCAAGGTCTTGCAGTCGACACATCTCTATTCTCGAACCATCGACACCTCTCTACACTCTGTCACAACATTTTCTACATAGTAAGTCAAGAATTCGAGGTCACTTATTTATTCAAAGGTCAAATGTTAACCTATGTTTTTGATCACTACATTATCGTTCAAAGTAACTTTCCCCAAGTAGGTTACAATCTCTACTCTTTACCCTTCGTTTGAAGGTGGAAGTTCGATCCCGCGCCTACAATCTATTCGTCTACCATACTTCTCAGATACAAAATACATAATTTTATTGAATTATTCTTTCATTACAGTTCTTTGACAGTATAAAATAATAAAAAAGACAAAAATACAACACCGTCAAAATAAAAACAACCACCACCACCACCCTGACACCACTTTGTGAAAAACCCCCTTATTTGCAAACGGGGCAGTTCTTCTTACACAGCCCTGGCTCGTCCTCCAGCAACTTGACCTCCTTTTCCAGTATATGCTCGGCTAAGCTCTGCCAAAAGTAGTGCCGGTTGTCAGCCGTTTGGAATGACCATTGCAAGACCCCCCACCAGTATGCATACAGTTGCCCATTGATCGGTTCTTTAGGCTCTAGCTCGACCAGGTCTGGCATGTCCCAGTCCATCCCTTTGTCACCAAAGAACTATACCTTCAGCTCCATCGTCTTTCATCCAATTTGATGGTCTTACTCAGTCATCCTCTTCTGGTATCGGATGTTCGGTGTGGTCACCATGCTGTTTGTTACTTAACAAAGAATAACAAGAAGCAGAAGAAGATTGTGGTGTTTACCTCCTGCTAACCTCTATTTTATACCACTATTAAGGGTATTTATTACCCCGTAATCACCAATCAAACTTAATTACCCACCTTAATTACCTCCCTCGGAACTGCCACATTCAACAGTCAGCCCTTTAACTTCCAACGTCTAGCTACTTTTCTCAGTACACGCCCTCTACACTAATTTCTGAGGCCCCTGCTAAGAAGGGGCGAATGTAGTAGCCTACTCGCAGCCTTCTAGCTCCAATCGAAGACTCAAAGGCTACATCGAAGCCTACCTGATGACTCGAAGCCTAGTAAGTCAGTAATCAAGCTCACGAAGCCTTCCGAGACTATTTGAATACTCGAAGGAACTATCGAAGCCAACCACTATAGGTGAAGATAGATGAGTAATGCACGATCTATGCATCCGAACCAGGAATACTTCGACCGTGGTCGTATATGGTCAAAGGGGAACATATCAGGCAGCCAGCTTACCAGACAGAATAGTGGAATACACCACTTGGCAACTGTGGTACCAGATCAAATAAATACAATGCCAGAACCAGCAGCTACAGTATCAGACTCGATAAATTATAGCGTCAGAACCGACTCCGTCTACAAGTTTATTGTCCCCGGAGGATACACATGTAACTTGACCTCCCATGGAGACTCAGCCCATCCTATGTTCTATAAATAAGTGGGAGGAGGAACTATGAAGGGGTTAGAAAATCTTTCCCAACAGACCTTACAAGTTTACCTTCGAATACCCTGTAATCACCCAGTTTTTGACACTTCGACTACTAGATATTTATAACAAAACTCTTAAAAATCCTCACCAGAGGTTGTAGAGTAACCCATTTTAGGCCTCTACGCAAGTATATTTTCAGTATATTAGTCTTATTATTATTGATTGTATGCTTGAATCCCCCTGGTCGAAGATAAAACTTATAGTGTAAGAGTCAACTTCCTCTCCCGTGAAGTTAGGCCCCTATAACTTACGAAGTCTTCACAGCCTCCACCCATTTTCCCTCCTTGAGCAGATCAGTTTTTAATCGAGTTACAATCTTTTCGAGCTCGATCTTCTTCCTCTTCAGCTCAGCTCTCCCCTCCTCGACCCCGAGGAATATTCTCTTCATCAGACGAGCAACCTGCATAAAAAGCAAAAAAACAAATTGACTCCTTGATTAGCTCGAATCATAATACAAAATTCATCATAATATACATTCGAGCATATGAACCTACCATTTTGCTCATCACCTCCTCCCCGTGGAGAGTAAGCAACCTAGTTTTTTCCTTTACCTATTTCAAATCGTCTTTCACAATAGGTCGATCCTCTACGGCCTTCATCCCGACCTCTCAAAAGGTTTAACCCTTCTCTTTTTCATAGCCACCACTTCCTGTGGTTCCAGAGATCGAAAGGCGCTTCAACATCTGCTTCTTTGGAAACATTCGAGCTAATTTTCTCGATGTAGTAGACTCAGGTAACCCTGTGCAGTCCACTCCAAGGGGTTTAGACAATTTGACTTGCCTTTCCCATCAGTTATATTCCTCTTACTACCGTCAGTGCTCGTCATTAGTCACGTCGATTAAGATTTTTAAACTTTTTCTACTTGGGAGTTGACACACTTCTTCTTGCTAATGCCAAGATCCTCTAATACAACCTCGAGCTCTGTCTCTTCCTGAGCAACTGTATCCACAATGACTCTTTCCTCGCCACCTAAGATTTTGGAGCTGTCATGCACAAAACATTATCATCAGCAGAGCATCATACAATTTTAACTATCAATCTCATACATTATACATTATTATACTTACGTTGTTTTACAGTTCCAAGAAAATGTTCCATGGGTTCTTCATCACCTCTCTGAAGGCAATCACCCCTCACCCATATCACATTGTCATTCCATGGTTGACTTGCAGAGTTCATATCGAAGAAGCGAGGCTGAATCGAACTCACACAGAAATATTCCCCTCCACATGCAGAATAGTTTTTTACCCCATAAAACTGTAAAACGTCCTCAGAGGATATCCTCCTCCTTCTTCCATCTCCTTCCACCGTGAATTCAGAGATTCACAAACACTTATCACCTCCCACATGTTCCCGTTCATCTGAACAGGACATGCCCCGATAAGGTTCATAATCCATTTCTCCAGATTGCTAAGGGGAAGACTCAACCCGTACTTTAACTGAGACAGGTAACATAAAAAGCCCTCTGAAAGTTTACTCTGAACATTCCCATCGAAATACTTTATAAAGATTGATTCGTCTATACCCCTATCCCTTTTCTCATTTGCCAAATCGACCAACAAATAAAAATATTCTTCCCCCATTACTGCAGTGCAGCCCCTAAATTGCCTAACGACATGCTCTATACAGTTACCCCATCTACCTACTACTGAAGCCTTGGCTTTACAAAACTTTTTGAATACATCAGAGCGAGGAGGATAGGATACCAATCTTCCAGGGAAATCTAGAAATTGATCAACACCTACTTCTTCCTCCCTTTTAGACATTTCAATCCCAGACTCAGCCGACCGGCCAGAGGTCGATACCTCACTTATATGGGAACTCGCCATATCAACTACAAAAAAGGATTTATTCCTACACAAACACTCCTCACGATAGACCTACAAACAGGCCTAGGTATCTATCATTATCTTTTACATATACGCTCAACATATACAAAAATCTTTCGTATATCATATATCAAGCATGTTTTTATAGATTACTGTAATGGCCAAATTCCGTAGCTCGGTACGAATAGGAATTAGCTATCACACCAATGATCCGTTAACAATGTGATAATGGAAAGAAAGAAATTAAAACAGGTGTTTTTAGCGTGGAAAACCTTTGAATAGGTAAAAAACCATGACCTCGTATGGAGGATTTTTGAAAAAGTTACTTTATAGCTTTGAGTGAATATCTTTATTACAAGTAATCTCTAGAATATATAAATGCCTTTGATCTCGTAAATAAGAAATTTGAGTAATTTTTCTGGTCCCTGTCTTTCCTGAAACTTCATCTTTTTATTAGCTTTTCCCATAGCTCTTCGTCATGCTGGAGTACGTCTTCCGAATAATATGGTTAGTAGCGGTTGAGAGAATAATTGAAGAGTTCGTGGGAGACATGTGTCTTTAACTGAATTACATTTTCTGGGTTTAGCTCGATGCAGTTTCTTATGTAGTTCGTGGGGTTGGTTAGAATGTTGTGTGCTGAAATTGTGTAAGCCTGAGATGGAGGTAATTCGAACTGAGTGAGCTCGATCACGAGTGAGGTCGAGGAATAAGCCCCTACAATCGCCCCCTCACAACCGAAGTCATGGGTTGCTATGTTGGGAAAGAACATGTAAAAAATTATAATCTCGAAACGGAGCAATGATGGCGTTTGACAGGGTGGAAGTTACATGGTTTTGGGAAGTGATGGTTATTAAATGTTAGTGCAGATGTATGCAACGATTTGTGCTTGAATAGTCGCACCTGTAATAAATGACGACGCTTGGGAAAATATACCTGCACAAATAAAGTTAGGGTTATATAAAGAGTACCTTGATTATCTTGTTTGGGTAAATTCTTGCATGTGTAACCCTCTTTGAAATGGTGAAAACTCGAAGTATGGTTCTTGAAGAGAGAATTGTTCCTGAGGCGCAGCGGTTGATGTTGAAGTACTTTGGTGACCAGTCTCTAGAAATGGCAGTCCCAGTGCCTGTTCCTCCAACGTATCGAGGCTTGTCAGGAGAGGAAGCGGTTGAAGCTGAGGAAGATTTCTACTATATGTAAAAAAATTATGTCTTCGTCTTGACGGGCGAGGAACGTTGGGCCTGTCTCCGCACCCTTGAGGAAGATAGGGTTAAGAGTTCAAATGTAAGGAAAGGTAGATTTGCGGGGCAAATGCACTGATTTTCTATGGTGCCGAGGATTCTAAGGTTAGGCCTTCTTCATCTTTACCAACTCTGCGGTGGTGGTGGTTATAGAAGAGGCGGTGATGGCATTGGAGGAGGAAAATTGGTAGGAAGATTCAGCTAAGGCATTTCCATCGTGGTTTTGTGCTCTGAAGATCATCCATCTTGTTTTGTGGGAGCCACACTAAGTCTGCTGCTTACATAATTTGTGTTCAGAGTTCGACTGTGCTTCAACCGAGCCATGTGAAGAGGGCTTTTTGTTGGTTCCACTATTTTCTTCGCGTCAGGGTAAAACATCACTGAAGTGAGAAGAACTGGAAGAGATGATGCCTCGCCATGTCTGGTTAACCTGTAACTTTGAACAAATAGGGAAAACTTATTATATGTAAAGTACTTGAAGTTCGGTGCTGGGCGGATAACATGCTGTTGTATTCCTATGTGAAAACTTGTTATCTGTAAATCGTGTTATGAGTAATATGAATAAAAATCGATTATCACAAATTTGGTATATAGAACTTTTTTGAATCGACCTAAAATGTGTTTGTTAACTATTTAATAAATGTTAAAACAACATTTGAACTGAGATGAATATTTGATGTAAAAGATCTATGTTTTAACATGAAATGAAAATAGAAATTATAGAAATATGTTAATTTAAGTTGTTCTAAGGTCGACAGAGATGCTACTTATATGGTCGATTGTACTAACCAGTTAGCGTACTAACGAGGGGATAAGTTATAATAAATGAGTCCAAGATTTGGTTTGTTGCGCGATACTAGGGGAAAACTGAGTGAAAGGTGGAAGGTAGGATGGTGCGGACTCAATCTCAGAGGATTCGTTATGCTGCAGAAGGTCGATTAGCCATAAAAACTGTTGAGGTGCGGGAGAGAATTTTTGGCTCGCTTGGTTACGATGTTGAACTACCAATGAGGGTGTGCCAGCTCGAAGGGTTAGATTTCAGGGGTAGAGAACTTGAGTATGCTCGCTACTTTAATGAGTCATTTTTTTGTGTATTCATGAAGAATTCGGTAGAACGAGAAAGGTTGGCGAGTTTGATTGCTGAAGTGGAGATCGATTATGAATATTCGAGGATTGGTGAATGATGTGATCAAATGCAGGTTGCTAAAGTTTTCCAAGGCTGTGATGGATACTGTTTAAATGTTCTTATGAATAGGCTAAATGCTGGAATGCAACAAAAATAATATAAGTCAATTGGATCCTCAATAGGGGGAATCCATTTTGAGACTGCTTAGCAAGCAATTTGAATAAATTTGAATATTTGTACGATTTTGAAATTGATGGCAATCACTATAAGTATGATAAACAAGAACTGTGGAACAAAAATATGTGAGTGCAGAAGCTTCTAGTTTTGTTTTGTATAAAAAATGAAAAAGAGCTCTGACATCTCACAGTACAAGTCATCATGAGTGAAGGGACGTTAATAAAAGATATGGAAAGAGGACAACAAAATACGTTAATAAATGAGGAGAGTTGTTATGATGGAAAGGTGGTTTTATTAAAAAGGTACAAGGCGTCTAACATGGAGAGTGGAAAGGACGCCTCGGTTCTGGAATCGAGGACAGTTTCTGAGAGGGGCAATAAATGCCAGCCGCATGAGAGAGAAAAGATAAGTAGTTCTTCTTCGTCTCCTAACAATCATTTTACCATAAAAGACTTGGAGAGCAAACAGAGAGAAAGGTAAAAGATCAGGGGAATAAATTAAGAATTTTTTAAAGACGATAAACGGTTAAAAAGGGGAAAAGGTTTGGGATCTCGTAGGTGGGAATATAGCAGTGTAGTAAGGAGGAAGCTTGACTCTTTTGCCAATTCGCACCCGGAAATTGAAGGATATCAGAGATATGTATGCAATATACTTTGATATTATATAGTGTAAATATGGGTTATGCATGATTGACTTATCAGAGATATATGCTGAATATATAGATATATACGCATACATAGATGGAAGAATGATAAATACTTTAACCTGTATGTAGGTCGAGCGTGAGAGGCATCTGTGTAGTTTGAAATAGTCTTGTAGAGTGTTTTTAAGATGGGTAGGTCATCTGCTACTGAGGTTTTGACCTCTGGCATGACGAATGAGTCTGATAGCGAAGGGGAAAGAGGATTGGAACAATTATCGGGTTTCCCGGGTCAGTTGGTATCTTATCCTCCGGTTTCTGATCCTTTCAGAGAATTTTGTAAAGCCAAGGGGGCTATAGGAGGTAAGTAGGGTAAATGTGTAGATTTTGCCGGGAGGCAGTTTAGGGGTTGTACGGTAGCAGAGGGGGAAGATTATTTTTATCTTTTAACAAATTTGGAAGTAGAAAATTAAGATAGGGGTATAGACGAATCGATCTCGTTAGAGTATTTCTTTAGAGATATCCAGAGTGACCTTTCGGAGGGTTTTTGTGTTACCAATCTCAATTAGAGTATGGGTTGTGCCTCCCCATTACCAATTTGGCGAAGGGGGTAATGAATGTAATTGGGGCATGTCCCCTTCAAATGAATCGGAATATATGGGAGGTCATAACTGTGTGTGACCATCTGAATGATAGGTAGGAAAGGGAGAACAAAGCGAGGAGGATAACCCCTAAGGACATTCTGCAGTCTTATGGGGTGAAGAATTTTAAGGCCAGTGGGGGGTTGTACTTATGTGCAAGCGTTACTCGGCATCGTTTTTTCAACCTGAATTTAGCAGGTCAAACATGGAATGACAACATCATATGGGTGAAGGGTAATTGCCTTCAAAGAGATGACGAAGAACTTTTGGACCTCCGATTTAGATCTGTGAAGCAAAGTAAGTAAAAATAGGTATAGATAGAATTATTGTTATGTTTCTTTGATAAGTATAGTTGATAAAAAAATGTGTTTATTACAGGCGTAAAGTCTACAATGGAAAGGAAAAAGTCTCTGTTAGATGAGGTCGCAGAGGAGGAGACTGAACTCAAACTGGTCTTGGGGGAACTCGGCCTAAGTAGAAAGAAGAGAGTTGAAAGTAAGTCTAAAAAGTTTGCTAAGGCCCAGTCTGCTAGGTCGATGACGGGTGTCGGCGAAGAAATGAGGCAAACAAGTGGGGACAAGGTTCAAACTAAGACTCATGGGTTTGGGCAGTTCGGCTCAACCAAACCTTACGGCAAGCAAGATAGCCCACAAGTTTTTGAAGAGACAGATAAAAAAGGTTTAGCCGGCCTCTGGTGAGGTCACGCAAGGGAAGAGGATGAGGGTTGAGCCTTTGGAGGGCTCAGGAGAGAAGGTCATTGAGGGGTGATCTGTTTCAGTGGACGACCTCAAGGAGGACGAGGAAAGGGTTAAGTTAGCGATTCTACAAGGGAAGGAAGATATGAGTCAGATGGTAAGTTTATATTATGAGATTGAAATGTTTAATATACATCGAACTAGTAACTGAGCTCGGTATGATTTTTGCAGGTTGCTCGCCTTGTCGAGGTAATGTTTAATATAGCGAGTCAGATTTGGCTCGGTATAGAAGAATAAGAGTTCGAGCTGAAAATGGCGAAGAATAAACTGGAGAAAAACCTAGCTCGAGCCAAGACTGACACCCTAAAATAAGTCAAGCAGCTGAAGGCCACTCATGATGTGGCGATCGGTCAGTTACAGGTCGAGGTAAAAGCCAATTTAGACGAGACGGCTGAGGAGGGTGACAGACTAGGTCATCACCTGATAATGAAGGGCTACTCTCAGGAGGAGGTAGATGCCCTTAAGGCTGATACCTATGTCAAGGAAGAAGAGGAGGAAACAGGAATACTGGGGGTTGTGGACGGTTTGGATGGTGTCTTCCCTTAAACAATGCTTGATAACCAAGGGGACGATGTGGAGCTCTCTGAAGATGGGAGTAAGAAGGTAGGGTAGACATGTGTTTTCTGAATATTTGTAAGTTGTAAACTTTTGTGCATAAAAGGAACTGCTGTATGTTGACTTTTCTTCTAAATCATTTGTAGGTAATTAAAGAGATGAGTCTCAGGATAAATGACTTAGAATCTGGACTTGTCAGGGAAATAAAGACCTCAAAGGCCCTGTTATCTGCACAAGCGGAGCTGCAGGTTAGATTTGAAATAGGTTGTTATATCTTCATGTTATACCAACACTAAGTTAAGTAAATAGGATAGAAATGCATAGAAAAAATCTAACATTATTAATACTAAGTAGGATATCGAAACTGTGTACCTTGTATGCCGAAAGAATATTAGTGAAGTGTTCATCTAAGAATGGACCCCAAACATTTTAATCTTAAAGTATTCGGGAACCAGATGCCTAGAACCCAAGTATTCCCTTAAAATGTTGTATGTATATGCAGAAATGATACTTTCTGAATCAAACTACACTAAAACGTTGTTAAATGTTTCAGGTCAAATTGGATGCATCTCGCGCACGTGTGGGTCACGTGCTCATGTGCAATAAAGAATTTGTGGAGCAGTTCGATAGGGTGAAGGAGGCGAATGAGAACTCGGAGGATCAGTTTCCTAAAAGCGCACTTCAGACTAGAGAAGTTGAATCAACACGTCTCTGACCAAACTCGTCAGATCGAGGAGAAAGATTCAGGGATCAAGAAGGGATTAGAAGATTTATCCGAGGCAACAGAGCGTATCGAGAACCTACAACGTCAGGTTGATGCGTTGACTACGAAGTGTAAGCAGGCAGACATGGCTCAATACCGTATTCGGGTGCTGGAACGCACTGAAGAATTATATCGATCTGATCTTAATAGTTGTTGAATCGAGCTGGAGCGAATAAGACAAAAATTCATTAGAAAAGATGACTAGTTGAGGGTAGCCCGAGAGAACCTATTGGCGTTAGAGGTTGCAGCTGAACATTTGCAAACAGTCCTCCCTACCAAGGATATGGAATTCTGGGAAATGCAACGTAAGTATGATGGCTTAAGCGAGAGAGTCGCTCGACTTAAAGCTGAAAGGGATCATGCCATTGTTCGTGCCAAGAAAGATGAGGCTAGAGAGCGCTCTGGGGGAAGTAGAACTATGAATAAGGCTCCTCTAGTTCGAGGAGATGTCGTTAGTCTCACAGATCACATTAGAGAGCTAGAAGATGATGTATCTCGAATTCAGGGGCATGTTCAGAGGGGAAATGCAGACCTGAGGGAATGTCAACATAAGCTGGACGCTGCTCTTATTAGGGAGAAAGTTTTTGAGGGGGAGTTAAGAGCTAAAGATATTTTAGTGAAGAAAAAGGATGAATTATTGAAGGATCTTCCTGCGATAGAGGAGTTGAAAGCCGAGCTCGGGATGTTTCGTGATCGGGTAGTAGAATTACAAGCCATGAATCTGGCGGAGTCAGAGCAGTATATTGCCAAATTGAATGAAGATGCCATTCACTATGATAGGATTGATGCGGATTGAAATGCTTGGAAGGATACTTATGCGAGTGTAAAGGTGTGTCACGAGAGGTTGAAGGCTAGATTTGCAAAAGTGGTAGCACCTGATGTGGCTCGATCTGCCCTGTTAAGTGTGATCATTGCATATTTTGTAGAGGAAGTAAAAAGGCTTGAGTCAGAATGAGATATCTTGCTCAAAACGCTGTCAGATAAGGGATGCACCTGTGGAGCTGAGATAGATCGAGGCAACTATTTGGGCGTCATGGAGACCCAACTAGGCCCTCGAATTGCTAACTTAGCAGAACGAGGGAGGGTTGTTGTGGCCCTTGAACTGAAAGATAGACCTCTTGATGATATGGGGGAAAGCATTGTTGACACTCCATCGGTAGAAAAGAATCTTTTGTAATATGATTTTGACCTGAAAATAAGTAAAAATGTTGCAGACACATTGTTATAGATGAAAGCTAGTATGACCATTGCTTTATCATGTGTCTGACGGGACCCTTGATATAAAGCAAATTTTTACATTCGTTCTAATCGCAAAAACGTAGAGGGGTTGCTAGACCAAGTGTTATCCTTGGCCCAGGCTTATGGAAATGTCGCAGACATTTTGAAAGAGATAAAAGCTAGTATGACATTTGCCTTATCTTATGTCTGGTTGAGTCTTTGATGTGAGGCAAACTTTTACACTGGTCACAATCGTAGGGCAGTGGAGATTCAGCTGAACCAAGTTGTATGCTCGATCCAGCCTACCGATGTAGACCAAACAAGTTGTAAAAGATGAAGACTAGTATTACCTATATCTTATCTCTTGTTTGGCTTTTTGAAGTTGGACAAGTTTTTACATCTGCTTCTTTCGCAGATATGTAGAGATTCAGTTGAACCAAGTTATATGCTCGATTCAGCCTACTGGTGTAGACCAAACAAGTTGTAAAAGATTAAGACTAGTATCACCTATGTCTTATCTCTTGCTTGGCTCTTTGAAGTTGGACAAGTTTTTATACTTGCCTCCCTCGCCGATATATAGTGGCAGAAGCCAATGAAGTTCCTCGATCGAACTTATGGAATGTGGATTGTAAGCTAGTATTACCTATGCTTGAGTTTATGGAATGTGAATGACTGCTTTGTAAAAATATTTTACATTGGATGGAGATAAGAATCTTACTTTTTGAATTGATAACAAATAGTGAAACATAGAAATAGAGTAGTGAGGCGACTAACGATAGTATCGCTTTAGTCGCCTAGTGTTCCAAGGATTTGAAATGGGGATTCCCTCTTCTGTCATGAGATAGTATGATCCCAGGCCTGAGAGGCCTGTGAAAATGAATGGACCCTTCTAATTGTCGGCTAATTTTCCAGATTGAGGCTCTTTGCGATATTGAGGAATTTCTCGTAGGACGAGATCTTTGATTTGGAAGGTGCGGCTCCTGAATCGGTTATTATAAGACTTGGCCAGCATATGATGGTATCGACCTAGGTTAACGATGGCGCGTTCCCTGGTTTCATCTATCATATTAAGGTTGAAAGCCAATTCGAACTCATTTTCCTCGTCAGTTAGCGTATGATCTCGAACTAGATGATGGTATTCATATGGAATGACTGCCTTTGTGACATAATCAAGGAGGAATGGGGTACACCCCATGGACTGTCGGGGAGTAGTACGATACGCCCACAGGACGTAAGGTAGTTCGCGAACCCAGTTGCCTTTTTTCTGTGAGTGAAGCCATTTTTTGAGTCCATCCACGATGCTTTTGTTGGTGATTTCGGCGTGGCCATTGCCTTGAGGATAGTATGGATTTGATGGTGAATGGATGATATTGTGGTGATTTAGGAAGGTTACGACCTTTTCTCCTACGAATTGGATCCCGTTATCGATACGAATTAGGTAGGGGCACCCGAATCGAGTGATTATGTGGTTCCAGAAAAAAAAAAGATAACCTCTTTTTCTCTGGTTCGACATAGTGGGATTGCTTCTACCTATTTTCTAAAGTAATTGGTAGCTGCGAGTAGGTGGCGGCGATTACCTGGAGAGTTAGGGAATTCGCCGACGAGGTCCAGTGCCCATCTTTTGAACGGCCAGTAATCCTTGCTTGAATGAAGCTCGAGCGTAGGGGCGCGTATCATATTTCCATGTCTTTGGCAGGTGTCACATCTACGGGAATATTCTTTTGCTTGCGCATGCCAGGCCAGAATACTCCTTGAGTTATCACTCTGTTTACTAGTGATCTACTTGCGGTGTGGGAGCCACAAGTTCCTTCATGAATTCGCAGAGCAGCTCGTCTACTTTTGATTTCGAGAGGCAGTTGAGGTAGGGCCCTGTAATTGATAGGCGGTAAAGCATTCCATTTTGAGTAATGTAACGTTTTGAGTTGTTAATCAGTTGTATGCGTTCTTTTGGATTTGTTGGAAGTGGTCCATTGCATTTGTTGTTGACACCGAGATAATCTAAGAAAGGCTTTCACCAATCGTCATTTCCCCCTATATCGTCCCCAGTATTGATCGTACATACTGATATGCGATCAATGCTGGGGTTTGAAATGATTTTGATCTGGAGATATCGAGCTTCTGTACCCAAGACCCCGGCAAGATATGCCAAGGGATTGGCGTGTCTGTTCTACCCCCGAGGAAGATATTCAAGAGTCACTATCACAAACTTACTCATCATATCAGCAATGAGGGCCGCGTATTTGATCATCTTCCCATTCATCTTGTACTGCCCGGAATAATGATAAACGATCATTAATGAATCTGTCTAAACTGAGAGTTCGGGGACGTCGAGCTCAAGAGCGAGGTCAAGTTCGTCAATGAGAGCTTCATATTCGGTGAAATTATTTGTGGCCTCGAAGTTCAGGTGGATTGATTTCTCAATTCTGTCATTTGAAGGGGTAATCAAAACGATCCCGATTCTTGACCCTGCGGGTCCTGCTGATCCATCGGTGAGAAGCCTCCACCCTGACATGGGGATCCAGTCAGCTCGTTCGTTGAATGGCTTGGGAGGTGGATTATCTGGCGTGCTTTCAGTAAGGTCTGGATTGTGCTCCTCCCACTCGGGATCTTCTACTGGAAATTCTGCGATGAAATCGGCAACGGCCTAACCTTTCTCTGGATGACGTTGTTCGAACTTTATATCATGTTCGCCCAAACTGACTGACCACTATTGCATTCTTCGTGACTTCTCTTTTTTGGATAAAACTTCCCGAAGTGGGTAGTTCATCATCACTTTGACGGAATGCGCTTGGAAGTAGTGCTTGAGTTTCTGCAAAGTATAAACAAGGGTGAGAAGAAGTTTCTCAATTTTAGAGTACCTCATTTTTGCTGGTGTAAGTATTTTGCTAATGAAGAAGACTGGTTTCTCGATTTTCCCTTCCAGATGAATGAGAACCGAGCTAAGAGAAGTGTCAGTGACTGCTAGATAAATAATTAGTTCCTCATTACCTACTGGGGTGCTCATTATGGGAAACCTACCTATATAGATTTTGAGATCCTGAAAAACTGTTTCGCATTCTGGTGTCCATGTGACTTCCACGGTTGGCTGGACCTTTCCTCTTTTGGTACATCCTCGGAGTAACAGGAATAGCCAATGGCAGCGGTCTGAAGATTTAGAGATGAAACGGTTGATCGCGGCAATCTTGTCGGCAATTTTTTGGACGCCTTTTGTTCTCTTTGGAGAAGGCATATCGAAGAGAGTGCGGATTAGATCTGGATCAGCTTTAATCCCTTTCTTGCTGATGAGGTAGCCTAGGAAGCGGCCAGAATGTACTCTGAATTGACATTTATCCGGGTTGAGACGCATTCTGTAAGATCGAAGGATGTTGAATATTGTGTTAAGATCTGAGAGGTAATTTTCTAACTGTATGCTTTTGCACTAGAGATCATCGATGTAGACTTCAGCGATTTTTCCCAGGTGTGCTTTGAACATAGCGGTCATCAATCATTGGTATGTAGCCCCTGCGTTCTTGAGCCCGAGGGCATGACTTTGTAATAGTAAAGGCCACTTTTGGTGATGAATGTTGTCTTCTCTTGATCTTCTTCCAGAAGTAGTATTTGATTGTATCCTGAGGCTGTGTCCATCATAGATAGGAGATCATGGTCTGCAGTGGATTCAAGGATCTGATGAATGTTGGGAAGAGGGAAACTGTCTTTTGGGGCATATTTATTTAGATCTGTGAAATCTATGTAAACACGAACTTTCTGCTCTTCTTGGGGACAGCGACAATGTTAGATATCCAGTCTGGATACTTGGCTTCTTGAATGAATCCCACTTTGATCAATTTCGCAATCTCTGTGTTAACTTCATCTCGAAGACGTGGTGAGAGTCGTCGCTATTTCTGCTTGACTACTGAGGCGTTGACATTGATGGCGAGCCTGTGGCAAGCCATAGCTGGATCGACTCCTGGCAGTTCTTCGAAAGACCAAATAAAAATGTCTCGATTGAGTTGTAGGAACTGGATGAGTGCATCTTTCTTGCGTTGAACCAACTTCATTCTGATGAATGTGCCTCTGTCAGGTCCATCAATGTTGACGTATTTTGTAGGTTCATCTGTGGGTGGTTGGTCGTCGAGATGATCCATTTTTTATAATTGTTATGCGGAAAATTTCTCTGAAGTATTGAGGATGGCTGAGATAGTATTTTCACAAGCTCGAGAAAGTTTCTGGCTACCTCAGATCTCGTAAATACCTTGTCGTGCTTGAAGCGGAGTGCTTGATGATAATTGGAAGGGATTGCTTCCATGTTGTGTATCCGGCAGCGGCCCATGATTCCAAGATAGCGAGATTTGGCATTAATGACGTAGAAAACAACGTCGATAGTGGCTGACCCTGCGGTAATAGGTAAGATAATCTTGCCTACTCGTTCATCTCGGGAGCCGTTGAATCCGCAGACGTCGGTGTCGTTCTGAATGACTTGGTCGGCTAATCCCATCTGGTCGATCGCACTCTGAAAATGAATTTCAATACCACTTCCAGTATCAATCATCATCGTGTGCAGGATGAACTGCTTCATCTTGAGCATAATGACTAACGAATCATGATGTAGAAATTTGACATGACTAGTATCACATTCCTTGAATGAGATTCCTAGCCTATGATTGTTTGACTTGGGAAGAAGTATGGCTTCTTTGTCTTGAGGTGTAAGATCATAGCATTCGGAGAGCCTTTTGCGCTTTGATCGGCTGGAATTGTCGATCTGGTTAATTTTGATCATACTGCTGAGGTGCATGTAGTAGAGATGCTTCTTCTCAACCTTGTCATTGACCTGAACAACTTTAAGTTATTTCTTATGGTTGCCATCCTAGTATGACTTCAGGCTGACAATGTATTCGAGCAATTGTCAGTAGAATGGTGATATACCTTATGGTGTAAGCAAAATGACCGACCCTCAATAGGCTCCAGTGGTCGAGAGATGTGGTAGAGCGGGTCCTTTAACAGTAATGGAAAAAGTGTGAAGACTCGGACGATCAGCTTTAGGAGTACAGGTTTGTTCTGCAGTCTGCTTCTCCGAGGGTACTAAGCGTTTCCCTTGGTGTGTTTATGATCCCCTTGTTCCTCCTTAGGCTCGTTGGTTTATTCGGAAGGTGGGGACTTGGTGGAGAGGAAAGATCGTTTAGACATCATCCTCTTTAAGTTGACGTAATCGTTGACTTTAGTGATCATCTTTTCAAACGTCGTAGGTTTGTTAAGGAATAGGTACTCCTTGGCTTTGCAATCGAGCAGGAGAGCATTGGTGAACCCGATCACAGCTGCCTTTTGGTCGAGGTTATCTACCTTCCTTGCAAGCTCCAGGAATTTCTTTAAAAAATCTTTGAGCTTCTCCCCTTGTGACTGCTTAAGACCTATTAGTGAATATAAGTTCTCCTCTTTGTCTTTATTGTGGGAATATGTTTTGATGAACTGTATCTGCAGCTACTCGAATGTGTAGATAGATTCCTCAGGAAGAGAGTGGAACCATCGGAGTGGCTCTTCCTGTAAACTTGTAGCGAAAAGTTAGCAGAGAATGTGGTTGAGATTGGAATACAACCCCAATGAATCGCGGTATTGCTGGATATGCTCCTTCGGGTCTATACCTTTGTATTTGTTAATTTGGGGAGTATGGAAACCTTTCCGTATTTCCATATCAAACAGTTCTTTGGCAATTTGACTTCCTTGTAACGTCGTGGTGTCGCTGGTAGTACCCAAAACTTGCGCCTCGATCAGCTCCTTAATTCGCTGATCCATATGTTCTTTTGTGACATAATGATGTATTGGTTAGATTGTTGGATGTGCTGGCAAGGGATGATGAGTCCCCGTACCTTCACTCAAATGGTCTCATACTAGAATCTAATAGAGAGGTCACTGGTCTTCCTCCTGACGAATAGGAATCTGGTGAGCCCGACTGTTCTCTGATTGGATTTCTCCTCCCAAATGGATGGAAGGTTGCGGTCTATGTGGAATATTTTTGGAGATTGTTTTACTGGTGACCCTCCTAGGTCTCAACCTATCCCTTGTCGAGACGAGGGAGGTCTCTGGAAGTTGATCATGACCTCTGGCAGGAGGGGCCCACTGAGTATTTTGCATAGCCTCGAGTGCAGTCTACATCATTGTCATCTGATCTTCGTGTCATTTGAGCGCTGTCAAACGAGCTTGTCGCTAAGCATCGAGCTCTTTCTCTTAGAGCTCATGATCTTTCATCAATTGAAGTTTGAGCTTGACACATTTCTCTACTTCTGCGTAGAGATTCGCCCGTAACTCGGTAAGTTATCCTGGATCCACAGAAATTTTGAGCTAAGTTCTTGCGGCCTATCGTCTAGAAGAAACCATAGTTCAAAATTGTAATGAAAGACTGCCTTAGGATATTGTGGGTATGCAATCTTTCCTACAGACGGCGCCAAATGTAATGGCCAAATTTCGTAGCTCGATACGAATAGGAATTAGCTATCACACCAATGATCCTGTAACAATGTGATAATGGAAAGCTAGAAATTGAAACAGGTATTTTTAGCGTAGAAAACCTCTGAATAGGTAAAAAACCACGACCTCGTATGGAGGATTTTTGTAAAAGACTCTTTATAGCTTTGAGTGGATATTTTTATTACAAGTAATCTCTAGAATATAGAAATGCCTTTGATCTAGTAAATAAGAAGTTTGAGTAATTTTTCTCGTCCTTATCATTTCTGAAACTTCATCTTTTTATAGGTTTTCCCACAGCTCTTTGTTGTGTTGGAGCACATCTTCCGAATAATGTGGTTAGTGGTGGTTGACTGAATAACTGACGAGTTCGTGGGAAATAGATGGCTTTAACTGAATAACATTTTCCGGGTTTAGCTCGATGTAGTTTTTTATGTAGTTTGTGGGATTGGTTAGAATGTTTGACTGGAATGTCGTGTGCTGAAATTGCGTGAGCCTAAGATGGAGGTAATTCGAACTTAGTAAGCTCGATCACGAGTGACGTCGAGGAATAAGCCCCTATAATTACAATAAATAGTAATTTGTTACTTTACCTAGAAACAAAACATGATCTTCAAACATACATATATGCATCACAAATCTTCTACTAACCTTCTATGTCCGAATACGAATCCGAAGCAGCGCCAAATCCTTCCCTCACCATGCTGCTGTACAACCACCTTTGTGACTCATTTTTAGCGACTCTCTCAAGCTTTAACTACTGATCGCTATCAATTAAATCTCCACGAGTTTCTATACTATTTTTACTTTTTTTCTTCCTTCCTCTCTCACGGCTCTTCAAGTTTTTAGAAGTTAAGAAACGTCTGATTGATAAAGATAAAGCAGTATTTACATTTCCCTCTCTAACTACTGGCAGTTATTGAGCCTCACATGAGACATCATCGATTAATTTTGGAACCGAGACATCCCCTCAACTATCCCTGTCAGACGCCTTGCACCTTTCCGGTAAAAATGTTTTCCCATCATTGCCCTTTGCCTTATATTTTAATCTATTTTTATCTCTCTTTTCCAAATCACCCTCTGACCTCACCACACTTGTGAGTCACGCTTATACGCAATCGAGTTTTCACAGCTTTTACATAAGGGACAAAATCAGAATCTCCCTACTTTTTCTATACTTGCTTCTTCTACTTATAGCAACAATAACGTCATTTTCGAAGCTCTCATAACAAAATTTAAAATATTTTCAAATTCGTTTTTTACAACATTCACAAAAATAGAGGATCAATTCAATAACAATTTCTTTCAAATTATTCAAACTCATGCAGTTACATACATTCTGTCACCCCTATTTACATTCGCTTCATCACCTCACATATAATTATATCTAAAGCAACCTTGATAACTTGAGGAACCACATTCGATCAAATATCCTCCAACAATCCTTATATCTTCCAATTCGATCTCCTCTATAGCAAGCAATCTCACAAAATATTTTCAAGCTGCAGGTTCCATAATAATCTATCAAAACACTCTTCATAAAAATGACGTTCATACTCAGATTCCCCTCCCAATCCCATCTAAACCTTCCAGTTGAACCTCCCTCACTGGGAGCTCAATATCGTAATCCAACACTCCAAAAAATTTCCCCTGCACTTCAGCAATCTTTATCATCAACCGCCCTTCAGCGACATACTGGATTCTCTCAGATAGAGTCAACACCATTCTTATTTCCTTCCCCGACCTTCTAGTTCCTTTCCCTCTTATTTATACATTTTTGCTACCAATTACCCACAACTCGTGATATTATCCTATTATCTCGTAATAGAAACCCCAATATCTTGAGAGAAATTATTTGTATATATCTTTTCCTATCGAACTCACTCATTCAATACAATTCCAGATCGAACTTATTCTTTCCAAGTCTAATATTCTAGAATGACCTCTCCAAGATCGATTCTTTATTCTGAACCTTTTATAATTTCTTTCACCCCCACATTTCCAGCACACATATCATATAATATTTTTCACTTAAATACATATTTTAATAGATAAATTTTCTAACAGCTCGATTATTACAAATACTTTTACTTTCTGCCTTCATACATTTTATTTCATACAATATTCAAAGGTCTTCAAATCATATAGCTCAACTTCTAGAGTTATTTTATTCTGTATCAATCATAGAGTTTGGATAGTGAATTTTATTCATCTCGAAACAAATTACAAGTGCTTTTATAGATAACAAGTCTTTCAAGTACTCAACATTAGATCTTTTATAGATAACAAGTCTTTCAAGAACTCAACATCACATGTTTTTCAAGTACTTTTATAGCTAACAAGTCTTTCAGGCACTCTGAAGCGTCAAATCTTTCAGTTCATTCTACTTCAGTGATCTTTCACCCTAAGGCAAAGCAGACATTGAAAATAATGAATACTCTCCTTCCCATGAGTTTGGTCAAAGTCTAGGCGAACTTCAAATAGAAACTATGGAAGCAAGAGACTTAGTGCTTGAACCAACTCTTCAAACTGAAGGTCTTCTCAGCGTAGAGTGACGATGAAAGTGCAGAAGCAGACTTCCATTCTCCGTCTTCCTCCTCCACTACTACCACCGCCTCTCCTATAACCACCACCCCCTCAAAGTTGGTAGAGATGAAGAGGGTTTGGCCTTAGAAACCATTCGAGTACAAAACTTTAGCGCAACTACCTCGCAGTCACGCCTATCCTTACATCTGCCTCCCCAACCTTGTCTTCCACAAGAATGCGAAGATAAGCCCAACTTTGCTCGCTTGTCAAGACAACGTGGTGAAACCTCCATCTACAGTAAAACTCCTTCTCAACTTCACCCGCTTCATTTTCCAAAATTCCTTGATATGTCAGAGGAATAGGAATAGGAGTCGAATTCTCTAAGGACTGATCTCCAAAATACTTCAATTTTAACCTCTGTATTTCAAAAGTAATTCTCTCTTCAAGAGCCATCCTACGGGTCTTCACCATCTTCACAATTTCAGAGAACAAATCAGCAAAACAAATATACTTGGCCACCAACCTCAGTACAGGTACTATTTATATAACCCTACATTTATTGTGTAGGTACATTTTCCCAAGCGTCATCATTCAATGCGGATGAAACTCTTCAAACCCTAACCGTCACATATATCAATATTCCCATCAATATTCAATGCACATACCTCCCCCTTGACCCACACATTTTTCATACAGTCAAACACAATCATTATTTCCTTTCTCATTCAAATTTCAAACCCATATACCCAAAAATTCTTTTTCAACCCAAGTTACTTGAGAGTTCGGTTGCGAGGGGGCGATTGTAGGGGCCTACCCCTCGATCTTACCTAAATCGAGTTATCTCTAATTCGAACTACCTCTATGTTAGGCCCACTCATCCTCCACATGGCTTCTGCAGTCAGCGTTGCCACCTACTCCACGAACTAATAAAAAATATGGATCGAGCTCAAATAGAAAAACCTGAATAAGTAAAAACACCTGTCTCTCACGATCTCAACAGTAACTTAGTCAATCGCCACTAACCACATTTTTTGGAGAACGTGCTTCAGCACGATAAAGAATTACAAAAAAGGCCTATATAAAGAAAAAGTTCCAGAGGAAACAAGGACCAGAAAATTACACGAGAAATCACCAGGAAAACTATATTTTATAGATTCTTAAAACTTTAAACTTCTTATTTACAAGATCAAGCACTTTTAAGTCTAGAGATTACTTATAATAAGATATCAGCCTCGAGTAATAAATGTTACTATTACAAAAGTCCTCAACCCGGGGTTGTGGTTTTTTACCTATTCATAGGCTCTCCACGCTAAACACTTGTGTCATTTCTTGTTTTCCATTAGATTTTTTCATAGGTACATTGGTGTAAGAGCTAATTCTAGGCCACTTCAAGCTTATGGAATTAGATCATTACAACATCTACATCTAATTTCAAGGTACACACTTTCTATGTTATAACTTTCTCAATACTTTGGTATTATCTGGACACATTTGAGTACCATTGCCCCTAAACTATTAACACGCTTTTGATCTATCTTTATACTCTAATTTTTACTTTGTAGCTCTAAAGTAATATAGCATACAAGTCAAATTTTTTTGCTCTTCTCTAACCTGTAGCTCGACTTGCGAAGACAACAGGGACGCTGAGGCGTCTCTCTCCTTAGCAAGCTCATTCTCTAACTCCTCAATTTTGAGGCACATATCCTTAAGTTCCTACAAACAATTTTTACAAACATCTCTTAGCCTACAGACGTTATCCAACAAAACAATATCCCATACAATTACAGTTCTCAAACCCCACAAAATCACACAGCCATAAAGTCAAAAATTTTACTCTACCTTCTCATTCTCATTCTCTGGATTCTCATTATCATCCCCTCGGTTCTCTTGCTCAGTTTGGGGAGAGACACCATCCAACCTGCCTACAACTCCAGACACATCATCTTCCACCTCGTCCTCTTCAATGTAGGTATCCTCCATAATAGATGTAACCTCATCTTTAGAGTACTCCACTTTGAGGAGTTGACGCTTGAGTCTATCATGCTAGACTACCACCTCATCCGGTTCTTCTGCACTTCTTCTGTCAGCTCACTAATCTGTACCTCCTGCGTAGCCTTCACAGAATCCAGTCCCTTCCCCTCCCGAACCAGGTCAGACTTCAATTGAGCCATCTTCTTCTTGAGCTCTACCTTCCCATTCTCAAACTTAGCTTTCTCTTCCTCGATCCTGAGGCAGATCCCCTTTATTAAACGAGTAGCCTATAAAAAAATTGAACATATTTTCAGCTCGAATCATAATATAGAATTCATAAACATATAAATCATCAAAACTTACCACTTTACTCATCTCCTCAACACCCTTGTGAGATGCAAGCCTCGCCCTGTTCTCCACAACTCTCAGCTTGTCTTCCACAAAAGGTCGATTCTCCACGACCTTTCCCCCAATCACTTCAATAGAAGGATCTAACCTCCTCTTTCTTACCTCCCCCTCGACCTCACCACTCCCCGTGGTTCCAAAGGTTAAGCCACGCTTCACAATCCTCTCTTTTAGAAACTTCTGAGCTAACTTGCTCGAAGTAGTAGATTCTGGCACATCTACGAAGTCCAATGCAGTAGCCTTCGGCAAAGCCACTCGCATCTCTCCATCAGCCCATCTTTTCTTACTGGCTCCAACCCCCTTCATTAGTCTCTTTGCTTAAGACTTTTGAACCTTCTTAGACCTACTGTTACCTCGTTTATTTCTATTAATACCAAGGTCCTCTAGTACCGCCTCAACATATTATCAGCAACACAACATATTATTAACAAACACAACATATTATCAACAACATAATAACCTTCAATTATAACAGTTTGATATTATACACTATTACACTTATTTTCTTCATAACTCTATACATAAGTTCCATGGATTCTTTATCTTCTCTCTGAAGGCAATCACCTTTCACCCAAATCACATTATCATTCCATATTCGACCTGCTGAATTTAGATAGAAGAAAAGTGATTTAGACGAGCTCACAAAGAAGTATGCCCCACCACTGGTAGAATAATTTTTTACACCATAAAGCTGCAAAACATCTTCAGGAGATATTCTTCTCTCCACCTCATTCTCCTCCCATAGCCTATTTAAACTCTCACAGACATTGATCACCTCCCATATGTTCCCGTTCAAGTGGCCAGGACATGCCCCTATGGTATTCATTATCCCTTTTGCAAGATTGTAAAGGGGCAAACTCAACCCGTACTCCAACTGAGACAGGTAACACATAAATCTTTATTTTAGGTCTCCTTGGACATTTCCATCAAAATACTCGAAGGAGATTGATTCGTCTACCCCCCCCCCCCCCCTCCCTATCCGATTTCTCCCAGATTCTATAATACAACTTCTAAACTGCCTACCAACATGTTCTACAATGTTTCCCCATATTCCCCCTATAAGAGCCTTGGATTTACAAAACTATTTAAACGCATCGCAGTTCAGAGGGTATGATACCAATTATCCAGGGAAATCTGAAAATTGAGCAACTACTACTTTGTCATCCCTATCAGATTCTACATTCTCAGACTCAGCCGAACAACCAGAGGTCAACGCCTCCATAACAGGTGAAGTCTTTATCTCAACTACAAGTCTAAGGATGAGGTTTGATTCTACACAGATATTCCTCACGCTCAACCTACATACAGGCTTTAAGTATTCAATCATTATCTTTTACACATCCATCATACATATCATATCTCTTTTTCACAAATATACCAAACAGATTTTTATAGGTTACTATAAATAGTAATTTTTTGAAATTTGAAAATAACAAAAATCTTTGAAACACATATTCACAATATCAAAAATCATCTACTAACCTTCAACGTCAGAAAACAATTCTAAAGTAGCGCCAAATCCTTCATTCACAATGCTGTTAAACAACCACCATCGTGACTCAGTCTCTACAACTTTCTCTCACCTTACCTGTTAATCACTCTCGTCTAATCTCTCACGTGAATCTCTGCTATTTTTTCTCTTTTCTCTCCCACTGTTCTTCGATTTTTCAAAAGTTGATAAACGTTTGAATGCGAAAGATGAAGCATTATTTATAGTTTCTCCCTCTAACTGTTGGCAATTATTGGGCCTCACATGAGCCGTCCTCAATTTTAGAGCTGATGCGCCCTATTCATAATTAATATCAGACGTTTTACACCATTTTAGTAAAAATACTTTCCCATCATTGCCCCCTGCCCTATATTTTCATATATTCTCATCTCTTCTACCCAAATCTCCCTATGACCTCCCTACACTCATGATGACTCAACACTTACACGCAATCGAACTTTCCCTGCAATTACACAAGAGATAAAAATCAAAGCTACTTGCTTTTTTATATTCTTGCTTCTACTATTTATAAACTGCTGACAAAATTTACAAAGCTCTCCCATTTCAAATTCAAATTCTTTATTCACAACAGTCACAAACAATATTTGCAACAAAAGAGGACAGATTCAAAACATCAATCTAACTATATTTCCATTACAGTTATTCAACCTCATACATTCCACTCCCTCACATATAATTACACATAAAACATCCCTGATGTCCTGGGGAGCCACACTTAATCAGCTCGCCTCCAGCAATCCTCACATCTTCCTCCTTGATCTATTCCTCAGCAATTTGCCTAATGGCCTTTCTTCGAGCTGTACGCTCCAGAATCACTTCACAGAATATCTCTGAGTAAAAGTGATGCCCAATCTCAAGTTCCCTCGCCCTCAAATCCATGCTTCCAAACTGTAATACAGATTCAGGCAAATAATAATCATAATCTAACAGCCCAAAAATCCTTTCTCGCACTTCAGCTATCTTTAGTGCCAACCGTCCTTCAGCAGCCTAATAAACTCTCACAGATCGAGTCCTCACCATATTCTCTTTCTTCCTCTTTAAATCATATTTCCCCATATTTATGCAGTTTTCTAGATCACTTCAAATCCCCCATATTCCGTATATATATTCTATTTTTCCATAACAAGAAACCCTAAGATACTTATAAGAAAATTATTTGAATTTATCTATCCACATCGACCTCTTTGGATTCATTTTATCTCATTTCAAACTTATCTACCCCCAATCCTATATTTTAAGCAATATCTCTCTGAGCTCAAATTTCCAATTCCAACAAATTATTTATCTTCTACAATATTCTCTCCCCGTCATTCTAAGTTATTTAGTTCAAACAGATTTTTCACATCTTTTATTTTCACAGACACATTTTTTACAACTCGATTTCAATCACAAGAGCTAATTCTATCTATCAACACAGAGTTTGAATAAATATTTTTATTAAGCTCGAATATCAATTATAGATAACAAGTATTTTAGGTACTTTACAGATAATAAGTCTTTCAGGTACTTTACAGATAACAAGTCTTTCAGGTACTTTACAGATAACAAGTCTTCCAGGTACTCTAGAGTTAAAAAAATCCTTCAGTTCATTCTCAAAATCATATCAATTTTTAGTGATGTTTCACTCCGAGAATCTTCTGAAGTAAAGCTAGAACTGGAAATCAGTGAGCATCCAACTTCTTCATGAATTTTCTTCGACAAGAAATTAAGTTTGGCCGAAGTCTAGACATAGAAGCAATGACGTCAGTGCTTGAGCCAACTCTTTAAACATAAGGCCTTCTTAGCACCAAGAGACAATGATTATACAGGGGCAAGACTTCCAATCTTTTTCACCCTCCTACACCACCATTACCACCTCCTTCATAACCCCATCAACAAAGAGTTGATTAAGATGAAATGGAGTCCTACCTTATAATCCAGTCCTTTGCAGAATACCGGAGATACTGCCTCGCTGATACACCGGCCCCCACATTTGTCTCCTAAACCTTTTATTCCACAAGGATGCGGATACACCTCCAACGTGCCTCGCTAGTCGACCATGTAATGAAACCTCCACATACAATAATAGTTTTCCTCTGCTTCAGTCGCTTCTTCTTTCGACATACCGTGATACGTCGGTGAAACAAGAATTGGAGTGGGCATCTCTAAAGATTGATCACCGAAGTATCTCAGCTTGAATCTTTGTATCTCAGCAAAAACTCTATCTTCATAAACCATTCTCTGGAACTTCACCATTATCATTCAGAAAATACAGAAAAAATTTCAACAACATCGTACTTTGCCGGAATCCATGGTACATGTACTATTTATATAACCTTCGTATTTAATGTGTAGGTACGCTTCCAAAGCAGTCATCATTCAAAACAGAACCACTCTCAGAACCCCAAGCATTCATTATATCAATACTTTCCATCGTCATTCAATACAGATACATCCCTCCATAAAAATAAATACCCAATTTCATACCAGTCAAATCAATATTAAATACAACATTAATTTTCAACTTCTAACATACAAGATCTTTCTCAACCAAAGCCACTCGTGCCTTCAGTTGCAAGGGGGCAATTGTAGGGACCTATCTCTCGACCTAACCCAATTCAAACTACCTCCATGTCAGGTTCACGCATTTTATACGTGATATAAACAGTCAGCATTGACACATATCCCACGAACTGATGAAGAATGTGGATCGAGCATAATAGAAGAACATGAACAAGTCAAAGATACCTGTCTCTCACGAACTAAATAGTTATTCAGTCAACCACCACTTACCTCATTATTCAAAGAACGCGCTCCAGCATGATAACGATCTACGGGTAAGGCCTATATAAAGAAAAGGTTCCAAAAGAGACAGGGACACGAAAAACCACCAAGAAAACTAGATTTTCTATATTCTAAACACAAAACTTCTTATTCACAAGATCAAGTATTTCTAGTTCGAGAGATCACTTGTAATAAGATATTATCCTCAAGGAATAAAAGTTACTATTACTAAAACCTTCAACTCGAGGTCGTGGTTTTTTACCTATTCAAAGGTTTTCTACGTTAAATTACTTGTGTCATTTCTTGCTTTACATTAGTTTTTGTCACAGGTACATTACTGTAAGAGCTAATTCTGAGCCATTTTGAGCAAACAAAATTAGGCCATTACAGTTTTGATGGTTAAAAAACTTATAATTATCACTTTACGTTCGATTTGGTTTAAGAAATCTAAAAGACGTTCTTTAACCAATTAAGGCTTAGTCAGTTGATAGGGATACTTATATATATGACCGTAAAAAGAAAATCTCAGTTGTTTTCCTGTCTTGCATCCATCCCATTTATATTGTTGCCATTTGTAAAAGTTGAAGATTATAATAATCCCCTGAAAATCACTATATCAACATGATGCAATTGGTCAACTCACACCATTATATATATAACCATCATAAGACTCAAGATGACATCACAAAGAGATGGCCACGTCATTATACAAATAGCACCCTTCTTTTCAAAGCCATACTAGGAGAGGCACTCACAAATCATCAGAAGAAATATGAAAAGCCAAATCTCAGCTCATAATTGTTTAAGGGCATATTGTAGACAATGTGTTTAGTAACTTCGTATACAAGGAATGAAAAGTAAAGTAAAAGGACACTATGTTGGTTTATATGTAGGAATTGTTAGGATTACAACTCAAAACAGGGGAAAGTCGTTCGAACGAGTGAGGAAGTTGTTTAAACGACAGAGTTTCTGTTGAAGTCGTTCGAATGAATCATGAGGTCGTTAAAACAAAAAAGGTTATGTTTGATTGTTTCTAAGTTCGTTTTAAAGGGGATTTAATCTAAAGCGATAGATTATCTTGTGATGCGTACTTCGGAGATGACCTAATAGAAGGTCTATAAATATAGAGTATGAGTTCAAAGCCTCCAAAACATAGTGTATGAGTTAAAAAGCCTCTGTGTGAGAAACTTGGGATCTAGAAGAGATGTAGCCTCTGTGGTAGACCTTGTAAAGAGTTGGTCTTTACAAGGAATAAGGTAGAGGGTGTTGTTCTCTTAGGATTTGATGGTGAGAGGGGAAGTACTTCGTGGTTGCTAAGAAGATAAATCAAGGAAGAGAGAAGATTGAAGGGTCTCAAGAATAAGGTATGCAACATGGTCTTTGTTGAGGTAATCTTCGATGTTCTTGATGGATCTCTTATGTTTCTCTTATCTCTTGTAAATCTATGTGATGATTATTACGAGATTAGGGATTTCCATGTTTATTAAAATCCCTTGAGTGCTTGTAATTGAACTTGAATACATAGTAAATTTCTAGCTTGGTGGGGGGAGAAACCTTAGGGTGAACCTCCGGCAAATATTGTGTTTTGTGTACATGTTAATTTTGTTTCTAGTTTCTTGGTAGATTATTTATATGCCATGAGGATAACGGATAAAACCAAATTGTGCGAGGGTGATGTATTCCGTACGTCCACCCCCAACAATTGGTGTCAGAGCGAGGTTAAGACCTTAGGATTATAGTTCTTGAGGATTCTTGGGTTTGATGGTTAATTCGGATAGTTAAATTTTTTCAAGAAGGATTTGGCTTTGGTTATTTTGGCTACATAATTTTCTCAAGCGGTGGAGTTTGGGAAGAAGAGATTTAGATGAAAGTGATATTGTACATAAGCATGGCAACATGGTTTATGTTGTGAGAAAGGGTTGAACATGGTTATTTGTTCAAGGTGGAGCGGTTCTGGCAAAAGCTTTAAAAGTTTGGTAAGGGGGGATGACTTTTCTCTATGACCGATGTTCATTAAATTTGGGTAATCATGGTGGAACCTCAAGTTATTCACCATGGTTGATTACCAAATTTGTGAGTTACAATTTTATGAATCATGGTCGCAAGTTATGGTTCGTGTGGTGACAAAGAGTCAGATTTGTGACAGAGTCAGATTTCACAGGTTTGTTCGACATGGTCGGGTTAGTATGTAGTGTTTAATTTTTCCTTTCTAGATTAAACATACATTGGTTCTGATTTTGCTGGTGTAGGCAAAATTGTGTGATTTCATTGGTATAAATGGAATTACTGTTTCAGATGCTCTTTTCTGGGATGGAGTTCAGGGGTGGACTTGATGGTGCTTATGGATATGTGTTCAAGGCAGAAGTTGGAGCGGTATAGTTTCATGGCTGCAGGTGAAACAAGCTCGAAAGTATGGTTTATCACAGAGAGAAAAGAAGCTAATAGATGTTCGTCGGTTTTGACGAAGGTATCCGATTTTGGGTACGAAAATGTTTTAATCGTGGGTAGCGGATACGAAATAAACAAGTTCAGCGTTTTTGTTGATAAGTTTGTTCGTGCTATGGATGGTCAATGAAGATATTAATTGAGATTTTTCGTCGAGGTGGAGATTGTTAGGATTACGGCTCAAAACAAAGAAAAGTCATTCGAACGAGTGAGGAAGTCGTTCGAACGGCAGAGATTCTGTTGAAGTCGTTCGAACAAGTCATGAGGTCGTTCAAACGAAAAAGGCTATGTTTGTTTTTAAGTTTATTTTAAAGGGGATTTAATCCAAAGCGATGGATTATCTCATGATGCGTACTTCAGAGATGACCTAATGGAAAGTCTATAAATATAAAGTGTGAGTTCAAAGCCTCCAAAACACAGTGTGTGAGTTAAAAAGCCTCTGTGTAAAAAACTTGAGATCTAGAAGAGATGTAGCCTCTATGGTAGACCTTGTAAAGAGTTGGTATTTACAAGGAAGAAAGTGGAGGGTGTTGTTCTCTTAAGATTTGATGGTGAGAAGGGAAGTACCTCTTGGTTGCTAAGAAGATAAATCAAGGTAGAGAGAAGATTGAAGGGTTTCAAGAATAAGGTATGCAACATGGTCTTTGCTGAGGTAATCTTCGATGTTCTTGATGGATCTCTTATGTTTTTTTTTATCTCTTGTAAATCTATGTGATGATTATTGCGAGATTAAGGTTTTCTATATTTATTGGAATCCCTTGAGTGCTTGTAATTGAACTTGGATACATAGCGGATTTCTAGCTTGGTGAGGGGAGTAGCCTTAGGGTGAACCTCCGACAAATATTGTGTTTTGTATGCATGTTAATCTCGTTTCAAGTTTCTTGGTAGATTATTTATATGCAATGAGGATAACGGATAAAATCAAATTGCGCGAGGGTGATGTATTCCGCACATTCACCCCCAACAGGAATGATATTGGAAACTTATGAAATCGCCACTCATGATCATGAAACCTGTTTAAATCGTAACGATAAGACCAAGCATAAATACCCCCCCCCCCCCCCCCCCCCCCCCCCACCCACACACACACACACACACACACACCCCACACACACACACACACCACCACCACCACATACAACTAATACTAAACTTTGTACCACACTCATTGCGACTCTTATTATTACCTTTGACCTAAATAATTTTGTTCACTTCCTTGCTTGGCAATGATTCAATCTAAATATAATTTCCTCTGGACAATCTTCATGGGAACTAAGTGCCCATCTCTAATTTTTAGAAGAAGAGATTGCACTCGGACTATCTTTAAAATTCCTACAAAAAAAAAGGGGTGAGTAAAATAGAAGATTTTCGCCTAATCTAATAATCTTGCATAAAAAAACAGCAAACAAGGGTGCCTACCAAGTGGCTAGTGCTTGGAATATTTAGAGGTACTCTTAAGATTCAACTCCAAAGAAAAAGTGCCTCAACAAAAGTAATATGATGATCATTTTCGAAAACTATTGACAGAGTGGATTACTAACATTTTGCATCATAGAACTTCTAATCGTCACCGGGAGCAACAACAACAAAAAACTAGAGAAGCTATTTCTACTAGTCATTGTCTTACTTAAACCTTAGATAAATTTCACCCGTCTTGCGAACATGATCGAACAATGTGATTGATGAACAATTTGGATAATAATCAGACAAAACATAATCAACTTAAGCAAGAAAAGAGAGAAAGGAAAGTTGAAGTATATAGAAGTAGTTGAAGAAATAAAAGTAGGTCCATGCATATAGATGATGTTGAAACAAATATAGGAAAACAGCCTTACCAAAACCTCCACTCCAGCTTTTACTTGTGTAAATAGAGCTAAAAAGCTTAGCCATATTATGGCAGCGAATCTCAGTTCAGATCCGATATTATGTCTCCCTCACTCTCTTTCTACCCACACAAACAGTCTCAGTCCTTTGTTGTGGTCCCTTTTATATGAATGTATCTCCACTTTCCTTTGTAGAAACTGAGCATTGAACACAAAGTGGTATCTATTCTTATCTTTCACCCAAACATACACCAATACAGACCTAAACAGTTACCCTAACATCTAGGTCACTTATAGCAAACCCCAAGGTAAACAAACACATTCAAACATCACCAACTTTCACAGATCCTCCATCGTTTACTAATCTACCCTCACACCATAAGCATACTTTAGGGGTAATTATGTCATTACAAACCTCTCAATCCTTGTAGCTTTTCTAGGGTGTATTCTGTCATGATAAACTCTATCTATAGTTTGCCAAACGGGGCCTTAACCAACAAAAAGATGGTTGTGAAGGGTAGTTTTGTAATTTGAGGGAGGGAACAAGGATCTTTGTAAAACAGGCTTTTGTACTATAACGTGTAAAGATGGGCCCCAACTAGCCTTTGAAAGCCCAATCATTCCATGCAGAGGGAGATCGTTACACAGAAATCGAGAATCCACCATGTCTGCCTAAAACCAGCAAAACAGTAACCTCTCTCTCTCTCTTCTCCGTATATAGACACATGGCAATGAAGTCAATATCCAATACTACGGCGGGACTAAATCTCTCTATGAAAGCCTCCACGTCGCTATTACTGGCCGCCACCTCATCCGTACATCGAAATCATCGTTTTCTCCAGCTCCAACAAAAACTTCCTCGTACAGTCCCCTTGCCACGTAGGATCAACTATTAAGTGTTGATTGTGTGCCACGTGGAATCTAAGTCTAGGAGAGTAATGATTTAGGAGATCTGGGTTGTTTAGCAGGTCGTTTTCATTTTGTCTAGGCATGCTAATTGGGTTGGAAGTTGGGCGGTAGGTACTCCTCCAACAGTATTGAGTATTGACCGGTTACCGGCATGATAGTGTATTGTACATACTGTTTTTAAATAGGATTTTTAGTATCTAAGAGAAGAAAAAATTGCAAACCAAAGTAATTCGAGCTCATATATCCATTTGCCATGGGGCATGAAAGAATTTCGCCAACCCACATAGCGAATTTAGTCGGAATGAATTTTGGCGAGTGACTCCAATTGGTGGTCAATCGAACTCAAGACCTCTGATTCTGGTTCTTGAGGTATGGTCTCATACTGCTTTAACCCCCATTGGTTTCCCTAGTTTGGTTTAAAGGTAGCATTCCCAACCATAGTTTTATAACATGGTTTGCCCTCAGAAAAGTGCTGAAGACCCAAGATAAATTATTAGGTTTATTTGTGTGTTATGTTGGAACTTTTGTGAAAATGAGGAGCATACTGTAGGTGTGGCCTAAGTTGTTGTTGTTCATGAATTTTAACAGAGCTGTGATGAACACTTGGAATGAAGAAATCCAGTGGTGCATAAATCATTCTAAAGTGAATAAAAGGAGAATCCTTAAACTTGTGTTCAATTGTTTTATTTATTGTATCTGGGAGAAAGAAACACCATAATTTTTTTATGAAGTTGCCCTTATTATAGAGATTAGATATGTTTAATAAAATTAATTGTGGCTATTATTAGACTTAAGATGAGTGCGGGCACCATTGAGTTGGTTAATAACAGAGATAATTCTCTAATTTCAGATCAATGGCTGATGCATGTTATTTGGAAAGAAGCTGCTGTTATCCAAGTCACTTAGAGGAAAGCCTGTTAAAAGCAATTTTAAGCTTGACACTTATGGTTCTTTGAGCAATATAATTTTGGAGGCATTGGTGCCATCTTGAGAGACTGGGAAGGAGCTGGTGTTATTACTTGTGGTGGGGAAGTGCCCCCTAACTCAATCATTATTCATAAATTGTAGGCTAATTATCTGTCTTGAGATGGCTTGGAATTTTGGGATGAGAAGGATCGACTTAGGCAACGATTCTACTAGTGTGATCCCTATGATAAATTCTTCTTCTACTCCTCCTTGGAATGCTAGAAGACATGTTAGAAGTATCAAGAGGAGAGCTGCAATGTTGGAGTTTTTTAGTGCTGACCATTTCTATAGACAAGCTAACAGAGCCCCTGATAATTTGGCTGATCTTTTGCCTAAACAAGGCTTTGAAGAGATTTTTCCTAATGCCTTCAGAGATGATCTTAAATAGATCTTGAGTAAAGATGATGGTGGTAAAGTCTATTAGTTTCAGCTCCTTGGTGTTCAGGCTCCCTGCTTACCCTTGTTCTCTTGAGGTAAGAGAGTTGTTTCCACCTTTGTAATAATTCTTTGTTCCTTTCTATTAAATGCTCAATTTCAAAAAAAAAAAAAAAAAAAACAAGTTTAACATTTCATTACTATGTTAAGGTTCAATAAACCTTTATGGTTGATTGGCTTTAATGCAAGTTTCATTGGTGCTAATTAGGGGTGCCAAGGACACATAATATGCATTAGAGTTTGGACTTTAGAGCCTAACATGCATGCTTAATTCACATGAGTCTAAGGTGGAATTAGCTCTTTTTAAAAGTGATGACCTAGACAAATAGTTGAAGTCGCGTATATGTATTATTCGATATCTTTCATTAAAAATAGGAGTTTATGACACAGACAGACAACATCTCAAGAGCATGACTAGCAGAGGGTCAAGTCGCTTGGCCAAAACCACAACTACATCAGCAAAACCAAAATTGACTCTCCCAACAATCCAAAGAGGTTCTATAGAGTAAAATAATGTCGTTAATTTTAGCCTAGGTGTAATTAATTTAGGGCGTTGAAGTGTTACGGCATATTTATTGACGCGGCAACCTAAGAGACAATGATCACCCATTTTCGTGCGCTCTTACACCATGAATGTGTGCTTTTAAAGTGACCCAACCATGTATACGATTCCTCAAAATCACATTTGGTGAGGTTCAAATTAAAGTGGTTTTCAAATAGACTCTGTTAGAGTCATACTACAAATCTTCAAGACTCAATCCGGTTCCAAATGAAATCTACTTTACTCGAAAGGAAGATAATGCAATCACAAATGCCTAGAGTTGACGGATTATCCGGGATGAGGTATACTTAATGCTATGCGACGACTGTCAAATATAAGAAAATCTTCTACCACACCGGTGAAGGACATGTAAATTAGTTGTCTTTTTCCTATTTAATCTTCCATTTATGAAAATAACTGCAAAAATTAAATAAAGTTTGTCGTCATTCGCCATTGAGCTACATTCTTCATTTGCTAGATATCGCCCACCAGATACACCAGCCTTAAATAAATGAGAGGCAAAAGTGGCTGCCTAATGTCTAAAACATAATCTACATTTGATAACTGATAGCAACACTTACGTATATCCGATTCAGGTTTAGCCCCCTACAGTCGAATCCAAGTACCTCATATGTCATGCCGTCCGACTACCTCCTCCGACTGATTTATAGGATTTGGAGTTTAGGGTTTTGACTCATGATGATCCTTGAAATAAGAGCAAATATTAGTACAAAGTGCACAAAAACCTATTCATACAAAGGCAAAATCTTCATGTAAACATCACAATTATTAAGTCTACTATTTAGGACCAAAATAGATACTAATTGAGCAGCCACCCACATAAATAGGAGATTGTTTTTCTTTTTCCTTTATTTATTTATTTTTGTACCGGAAGGACTCACTGGTCCCGACCAGCCCACCAGTCTCAGTGTCCGTACAGGCAGTTTGTGCTGATATGCGTGAAGGTGGGGACCACTCTTTCGTATATTATATATGGTTGCACTGAAACATTTCTCCTCCGACGAATATTATCTCAACCCTATAATCTACGAATAAATCCAAAACCCTAAAAAGTAGCCGTTGATGTCCTAAATACGCATCTCGAGGTATCCTTCACTCTCTTTATAAAGTGAGGACGTCTCAAGGTCACTGTAGAGCTCCCTCCAAAATCCAACTCTCTCTCTAGGAGTAAAAATGGTGGCATCTTTCAACCTCTGGGTTCCAACAATGGAGACTCAAAGTGATCCCATTGAAATCAACTATGGGGTTGATCAGATGATGAAGGCTGATCTACCAAAGGCTACTAGAGCGCGAAAAACTGGTACCAAATCAGCAGCCCAGAAGAAGATACCCCAGAGAGGTCTTGGTGTTGCTCAGCTTGAACGATTGAGGATGCAGGAACAAAGGAAGAAGATAACAAAGTTTGATCAAGACGTCGTGCTTCAACAACACCCACACTCCTCATTTCTAACTTCTCCAACAACAACCCCATCATCTCAAATCAACCTAAACCATCAACCCCATCGCCAGTTCCCTCGATTTGGGAAAAATTTCTGTAATGTTCCAGAGATTCAACAACAACCCAACTTTACTTTTGAAGCGTACAACAATGGGTTTCGTCGCAGTGGAGGAGGAGGGTCTCTATTTCATCATGATGATCAGTTTGAGTTGGATCGGTTCCGACTCGGTTATTCACCGAGTCAAAACATGCATTCTAACAACGTCTTTGATTTCTGTCCCAAAGTATGTAATTAATTGTACATTTTTTTCATCTCCAGTAGTTGTAATAGTTGATCTGGATTTTTTTTTAATGTTGCAGCTGAAGCATGGAATCAACAACAGCGAGAATTTAGGGTTTAAGAGAGGAATGTACGGTTGTGATTTCTTAGGGCTTAATCTTGGGCGAACCAGCACCGTTGATCACAGTGTTCAAGAGGTCAGATGATCGATCCCTCTCTCTCTCTTTGGGTTTTTTTTTATCTCTCATTATGAAATTAAAATTAGGGTTTTTTTTTTGTAGGAGCAGGAAGTGGAAGTGGAAGTGGTAGCGGTTCATAGAAAAGGGAAAACTGTTACTAGTAATAATGTATTAATGGAGTACGAGTTCTTCCCGAGTTCTCGCAAAGATGTTGTTAATATTAACAACAGCAGTGGTGCGTCGTCCTCGATTACAACAGAGGCATCTACTGAGACTGCAACTGCAGCAGTAATGAGGAGGGGTGGTGATGAAACATCTAATTTTATTGATTTGTCTCTCAAGCTTTCTTGTTAGTTTTTAGAAACAAACAAAACAGACCCTCTCTTATGTTGTTGTTGTGTTTATTTTCTGTGTTGTTACTGTGTTAAATCTGGAAACACTGGTTTTGATTGTAGCTTTTGTGGTCAAAGTTTTGATGTTTTTAATTCCCTTTTCTTTTTTTTTGGGTTTGTTTTGACGAATGTAATGTGTTTGGGTTTGACCTATTTTGAAAGAGGAGTGATCAGAGACTAATTTGGGAACACATTTAAGAGTCATATTAATGTTGTTTAATTCTAGTAGGGTTTGGGCTTTGGGTATGATATAGGATTTGTTTTTGAGATTAGGTCAATCTTTCAATAAAAGTGTAACACAAGGGTGCCCGGTAAGCGATTGAATGGTACTAATTGGCATTGGAGATCGGTTTTGAGCCGATTACTTGATGTCTAGGTCTAGGTAATCCAATTTGTTGGGGAAATCCGTGTTTGCAAAGGGTACGCGGCCAACAAAGACTTGGATTAACCTATGAAGTTAAAAAGGTGCAAGACTTGGATAAACCTATCACTAACTGTAGGAATTACTTTTAATTGTGTACAGCATCCTCAATGTTGCAAAATCTTGGATACAAATTTGCAGTCTTGATGGAGAACAATTGCACTTAGTGGGATACAATTAATAACATTGCTTTAATCCAGTTCAATCGAAGTACTTGTTCCATATCTCATATTAACACATAGATCAAATTATCGAAATCAGCGTATTTATCGACCCCTCACTATTCTGATTTTATTATGATATTTTGATTTTATTACAATATTTTCGTCACTCAATATTTTAATCCTTAAAGAAAATAATCAGTTTATACCAAAAAAATTGTATTTATCGATGATATTTTTGGGATTTTAATGTTTAACACGATAAATTGTAATGTTGTTTAAAACGAGTGGAGATGTGAAGAAAATATAAGAAAGTATTTAGAAAAATGTCAAAGAAAGAATGTAGGAGTCTTAAAACATATGTGAACTTGGAAAAAAATAATGTAAATAAAATGTGAAGGAATATGAGATAATTATTATTTATTACAACTTGGTATGAGCAATTCAATTACAAATTTCATCTTGAAGTCTAAGAATTGCCTCGTAAAGTTATCAATAAATTAATGCATATACGAGTGACGCAGCTCCTCAAATTCATTATTTTTTGACTGTTGATTAACGTTAAAAATATTCCAGCAATACTCCTCCCTCATGAAATGCTTAAAATAGAGATCTCAATTTCTTATGCGGTTCTCGTACTATTGTTGTAACAAGTACGGCATAATACCCAGGGGATGGCAACCACTTACAGCAATTACTCCAGCTCTTCTTTTTTGTGTATAATTTAGTCTCGAAGATTGGAATAACTCTTTAAGAATATATCCATACCCGGAGGATAGGTCAACGTACCGATGTTCGTTACCGAAGAAAACTCCAGACAAGCTGATTTGCTGAACAATTATCTTTAAATAGGTGGACATACCTCTTTTATTATAAAATAAATCTCATACTCTTTGGGTTTTGAAAATGTTAAAAGTTAAAATCAATTATCTCTTAATACCATTAAATTATCATGATATTTTGGTGATAAATTGATATAATCATGATACATTAACGGTTTTATGCCACAAAACTAGGCATTGGTGAACCACTGATAATATCACAAAATACCAAACCGATAAAAAAAAAAGATATTTATCTAAGTATAATCAATGTATCATAGATATTTTGATCTATGCATTAACATGAGTCATAACCCTAATTGCTAACAACGCACAGCCACATTAATTTAAGTCCGTTCAAGTTGTGTCCTAACATAGTGAAAAGAAGAAAAAGGTTGTTGTTGATCCTTAATGTCAATTTCGTGGGAGTTACGCATGATTTGTAGATTTGTACAAAACTAAAAGTTGCTTTCCTGAATTGAAGTATGAGTTGGTATCTCGCCAGGGCATCGGAAATGATATATTCTTCGGGGTTTTCTTAGTTTGATCACATCATCTGACATTTGATCGAGTTTCTCCAAATCCCAACCACCGCTTCCATCTCAATAACATTGTACAACAACCTCATCCAAGATAAAGAAGTGCATATACACGCTTACCTATATTTTCTCTTTAGGTTGAAAGAGCAATTCATAGGATCAATGGCAATGTAGGACAACAAGTAGACACAGAAGAAAGGTCGAGCAAGCTGCAATTCTTTTCGTTTGCAATTATAAACTTTGAGTTGACGATCTGATCAAGCTTTGAACTATTTTTTTCTCAGAAAAACTTTCATTAATTAGTACAATGTTGTTCACAACCTTAAACGTTTTTCAACTAAATGATGAATGTTGTTTCCCCTGTACATTTTTATAGTCATATCTCTTGCAAGAGCGCGAAATGGTGGACTGATTTTGCAAGTTTTGCGCGCAGCTCAATTTTTTCTATCGTTGTTGTTTAGTTAACATAGTGAGTTGAATCTACTTTCCACAAAGAACGAGTCACCAATTCAATTATGCAAGTATGTAACCTTGACCCCGAGAAGGACACTAGCAATTTTTGGCCTTCAGCAATCCCTAGCTCCAACTTCATTGAGATTCAGCTGAGGAAAATATCCTAACCGAAGGCTTGATGCGCGTATTTACAAGCAAATGACACCAATGTTTGTGCCAAATTTTAAGATCTAGAGCACCCACAATTAGTGTTGCAAATTTAAAAATGTCATGCAATTGCAGTATCTGAGACAAAATGGATGCTTGGAAATCGGAATTCCATCTCAGGACTAAATGTAGATGACAATGGCATCATGCTATTGCCTAATTTCAAGACTCGACGCGCTCGTATATTGAAGGATTTTTTTCTGTTCAAAACGTTAATTTGGCTGAAGTAGAACGATGACGATTAATTTTAGATCCGCGCAAAGCAGATCGTTGATACTAATTATCGGACCATACTCCAAACTTCCTTGCATTTTATCTAATCTCATCTCCTCCTGTTTAATACTTGTTCAAAGTTTCTTACACTTAATAAAAGAAAAACTATCTTAAACTATGAGTGAAATAAAATTAGTAACAGCAGCACCTCTCCAAATGTTGATATAGTTTTGTCCTTCAATGTTCTGAAACAAGAGGAATAGTATCTCTGCCTTCCCCATTTAGAATTGAGACATAAAAAGAGAGTCATGCATGTGATGCATGCATGTGAGAGTGAGACAATAAAAGCTGATAGGGAAAGAAGGCACTGCAACACCTTATTTAAACAACGAGTTATGTATGTATGAGAGTAGTATCTCTCTCTCTCCTTCTCCATGTAGTTGTAAGTACACACATATATATGGTACACACACTTGTGAAAAAGGCTTCTTGGATTTTGATTGGGTCGTATGTGTGTGCAGACTTGTCCTTAAAAAACATATTTTAATGAGGATCTCTAGTTAGATACCTCTATTCCAATTTGCTTGTGGTCTAGTGATAGTGATGGCAGGGTAATATCTACCCGGAGGTCAAGGGTTCGAATCTCACCTATGTGTGGGTTCGAGGTTGGTATGAGTCCGTCGGCCTTGTGTCGGCTTGTCCAGTTCTTGTGGTTTGCGGGCTATTGTGTTGAATATAGAATATATGTTGAATATAGAATATACCTAATATAGGATATATACTAAATATAGAATTCTATAAATATAGGATATTCTTACTTAGCGCCCAAGTAATTGTAACTATATAAGGAGAAGGTCTTCTTCCATTGTAATGATAGAATAATAATAAAGTTAGTCATTCTCGAATCTCTTATTCTTTATATTAGTTTCTACATGGCATTAGAGCGAGTTCGATAATTGAACTTGGTTCTTTCGAATTGAATTGAATTGAATTCCGCTGCGAATTGCTGTCATGAAGCTTAATTATGTTGTGAAGTTCGAAGTACTGTAGCAGATACCAAAAAATCACTGTAGCAGTTCGACCAATGGGTTCCAATGATGATACAACAATGGTATCATCAAACTCAAACCCTAATTCTCACATTGCCCAGTCAGGTATGAAAACTAAAAGTAGTGTTTTAGTTATAAATTCTTTGAATAGTACTTGGTTAATTGATACTGGTGCATCAGATCACATGGTAAACGACTCTAGCATATTATCATCCATTACACCTTTAACACAAACCTCTATATACACAGCAAATAGTGGTTCATCTCCTGTAATTGGAGAAGGTTTCACTGACATATCTGAATCTCTGACATTAAACTCTGTCCTTATTGTTTCTGCTCTAGAGTATAATATTTTGTCTGTCAGTAGGATCACTGTTGCACTTACATGTACTGTGACATTTTGGCCTAAATTATGTATTTTTCAGGACATAGTGGCTCGGCAGGTTCTTGGTAGTGGTGTTAGAAAAGACAATCTCTACTATTTGGACCTGACTAATAGTGGAGAGCAGAGAATTCATCTGGTGAATAAAGTCGAAGGAATTAAAGAAGCAAAAGCTAATGTGTGGTTATGGCATCGGCGACTCGGTCATCTCTCCTTCGGGTATCTTCATAAATTAAATTCGTTGTTATTTTCGAATTGTAGTATTCCAGAGTTTAAGTGTGATATTTGCGAACTCCCTAAGAGTTATCATATTACATACTCTCCAAGATTTAATAAAAATTCAGAACATTTTAGTATTATTCACTCTGATGTATGGGGTCTTGCACGTATTCCTTCATTGTCTGGAGCTCGTTATTTTGTGACTTTTATTGATGAGTGTACTCGTATGATGTGGGTATCCCTAATTACCCATAAAAGTGAAGTCTTTGAAGTATTTAAAAAAATTTATCAGATGGTTTTGACCCAATTCCAAAGGATGATACAAGTGTATCAATCTGATAATGGAAGAGAATTTATTAGTAATGACATGTTGGAGTTCTTGACAAATAACAACATTCGACATCAAACCTCTAATGTTTATATCCCACAGCAAAATGGGTTAGCTGAACGAATGAATAGACAACTGTTAGAAGTTGTTCGTGCATCTCTTTTTGGAATGAATATGTCATTGAATTATTGGGGAGAAGCGTTAAAATTTGTTGCTTACTTGATAAACCGCACACCATCTAGGGTCATTAAGTTTCAAACCCCGTTCCAAAAACTTCATGATCTTATCACCATCCCTGCAATGCCAAACCTAAAACCACGTGTTTTTGGATATGTTGTCTTTGTTCATATACCTAAACATCATCGAGAAAAATTAGATCATTATGCTCGAAAGTGTATGTTTCTTGGATATGCTGATTTTAAAAAGGGTTATCGTTGTTATGATCCTATGGAGGGAAGGTATATATCTCTTTGGATGTTTCGTTTCGAGAATTGGAGGCATATTTTGTGGGATCTTCCCTTTAGGGGGAGAAACATAATGATGGTGAAGGAAAGTTCCCTATTATTGGGGATATGTTTCAGGAATTAGAGGATTTGACGAGTAATTTGAACAGGCGTAGTAATCTAACTGATGATGAAAATGAAAGTAAAGCAGAGCAAATGACATGGGGAGATCAGGGTATTGAAGATAAACTTCATATGAATGGAGAGGATTAGACGACAGGGGGAGATCAAGCTAAAGTAGTAGAAGTTGCCCGTGACTTCAACATTCTAACACCATCTACCGAAGCACTGTCGTAGAATGTCGAACCTCAAGTATTACCTAATCCTAACACTGTTAATGATATTCAACCTAGACATTTGGAAAGGCCTACTAAAGGTATTCCAAAATCTACTTATGAACCAGATATCAATTCTAAAGCCAAATACCCAATTTCTGATTATGTGTTCACCCATAGGTTGGCTAAGTCGTTTACATGCACTATGAATCAATTATCCTCTGTATCTATTCTTAGTAATTTGCAGGAAGCACTATCAGATCCACGATGGAAGAAAGCCATGAATGAAGAGATGAATGCATTACAGAAGAATTCCACTTGGGAACTTATTGATAAACCCCACGGATATCGTATTGTTGGGTGTCGTTGGATCTTTACTGTAAAGATGAATTCAGATAGAAGTATTGAAAGGTATAAAGCCAGACTAGCTGTCAAAGGGTATATGCAGACATATGGTGTGGATTACGACGAGACCTTCGCCCCAGTGGCAAAGATAAACACTATTCGTATACTCATTTCTCTTGCAGCCAATCAAGGTTGGCCATTACTACAGTTTGACGTGAAGAATGCATTTCTCAATGGAGACTTAGAAGAAGAAGTATACATGGAGTTACCACCTGGAGTCATGAATTCTTAAGGATGAAAAGTATGTAAATTAAAGAAGGCATTGTACGGGTTAAAACAGTCGCCACGAGCTTGGTTTGGACGGTTTTCGAAGAGCATGAAAACATTTGGATATAGACAAGTAATTCTGATCATACCTTGTTTATAAAATGGAAGTCAGGAAAGCTTACCGCTCTTATTGTTTATGTTGATGATATGGTTATTACTGGAAATAACTCAGTAGAAATGGAGGCACAGAAAGAACTATTTATCACGGGAATTTTAGATGAAGGATTTGGGACAATTAAAATACTTCTTAGGCATTGAAGTTGCAAGATCAAGTCAAGGTATTTTCATGTCTCAACGAAAGTATATATTAGACCTTCTTGCATAAACTGGGATGCTTGATTGCAAACTGGTAGAAACACCGATTGAAGTGAATCATCACTTGGGAATATTTCCCGACCAAGTTCCATGTGACAAAGGAAGATACCAATGCTTAGTGGGAAGACTAATTTATCTTTCCCATACTCGACCGGATATTACATATGCCATTAGCGTCGTAAGTCAACTCATGTATAATCCAAGTGAAGAACATATGAAGGTAATTTTTTGAATACTAAGGTACTTAAAGAAATCTCTGGGAAAAAGTCTCTTATTCTGGAAAGGTGGTGATATGGAAGTAATGGGATATACCGATGCAGATTGGGCAGGAGATATGACAGACAATAGGTCAACCTTAGGCTATTTCACGTTTGTATGTAAGAATTTGGTGACATTGAGAGCTAAGAAGCAAAAGGTTGTTGCTAGATCAAGTACAAAATCTGAGTTTCGGGGTATGGCTCATGGAGTATGTGAACTACTATGGATATGAAATATATTGAAGGATCTTGGATTTAAACTCATAAAAGCAATAGATCTACACTGTGACAATAAAGCAGCGATTATGATTGCACACAATCCAATTTAACATGACCGTATAAAACATGTTGAAGTGGATCGGTTCTTTATCAGAGAAAATATTGACAAAATGTGTATATCTTTTCCATTTGTGAAGTCAGAAGATCAACTTGCAGATATTCTTACGAAAGGAGTTTCTGGACGAATATTTAACGACATGATTGACAAGCTGGGCATGATTGACATCTATGCTCCATCTTGAGGGGGAGTGTTGAATATTGAATATATATTGAATATATAATATACCTAATATAGGATATATAATAAATATAGAATTCTCTAAATATAGGATATTCTTACTTAGCGCCCAAGCAATTATAACTATATAAGGATAAGGTATTCTTCCATTGTAATGATCGAATAATAATAAAGTTAGTCCTTCTCGAATCGCTTATTCTTTGTATCAGTTTCTACATATTGTACTAACTCGCGGGGATCTAGTCGGAAATTGACGGTCTGGTTAGTGGGTCGGATACCTCTAGTTGAAAAAAAGAAAAGAAAAGGAAAGTTAGATGCCTCCATCATTATCCTTTATTAGCAAATAAAACATACATATGGGTTGCAGTTTACCAGTTTTTCATTATTTTTCCAACACCCGAAGTCTTAAAACTTACTCTAGGTATCACGGACCAGCTGAAACACAAGCTCGGTACGTGCGCTCAAGGCACGTGCCTCAAGTAAACCTAATTATTCATCTTCTTTCAATAGTCTTTTGACACAATATCATATAAGATCATATAATATCAAGGCAACATGCAACTTTACAAAGAGTCAATGTAAACTTCCTTTTATTCATTTATCAGTAAAAATTACAAAGCTTTATTAACTTTTCAAGTGTATCGGAGTTATGTCTTCTACATAATAACTACTAATTAAGTAAATAGCTTACAACCAAAAGGTAACATCAAAGTTGGAGACGAAGCATACTCCCCCTTTTGGCTAGCCTAAACTTTACAAAAATAAACGAAACTTTTTGCAAGGCATTGTTACATCCTAGAGTTACTATTTATAAAATGTTGGCCCGATACGCTGAGGCGTTACACTCTCTCCCACTCAGCTTGGAAACGTCATCATCGACTTATTCTTCTTCTTCGTCTTCCTCATCTGCCTCTTATCTTTCCTCTCATGTTTGGCCTCAATCTTCCTGAATCAGATCAGTAGGGGATGAGAATCTTGGTACTCCCAACTGGCTTCTGCTTTTAACAGATCTTTCCACTTCACTAGGTACTCGCAGACTTCCTCATTGGTGTCCGGATCAACATAGGTCACCCTGTGAGCAAGAACACTCTCTAGAACTTCGTCTGGGTTAATTGGCTTAAGGGGGACCAGAGGTCTAACGGTACTTTGGCTCCTTGTCTTTGTGGTAAGGCGTTAGGGCACTGGCATGGAACACTGGATGGGTGAAGCAAAGATGGGGTAACAGTTGAAGCTTGTAGGAAAACTTTCTAACTTTGCCAATGATCAGCATCAAACCTACATACTTGGGTACCAGGCCTTTATGTGCTTTGTCGCTTCGGTGTTGGAAGCGGAAAGTCTTGATCATAACAAGCTCTCCAACTTAAAAAGGATCTGGACGCCTCTTCTGATCTGCCCATTTCTTCATTTTGGCAGACGTTTTTTTCTTCTAAATAACCCCGAGCAATATCAGTATTTATCTGCCATTACTTTACAAATTGGTAAGCTCTCAAAACTTTTCCTTTGCAACTGGAGATCATCGTGTGTGGTTTGAGGGGATGTTATCCCAAAAGTATCTCAGAGGAACTCTTGTTGGTTGATGAACTATTCTTTATATTAAAGTAAAATTGCGCTAAATCCAGGAGTTGAACCTAATTCTTCTTGTTCGCCCTAACAAAGTATCAAAGGTATTCCTTCAATATTGTGTTGAAGCGTTCAGTCTAACATTTTTTGGACCATGACCAAGATAAGTCCTTCTTGAGAAGATCTGTGAGGGGTATCGCCTGCTTCGAATATCCTTCGATAAACCTATGGTAGTAGTTTATGAGACCAAGAAAAAAGCAAATTTTTGTGACCTTCATATGAGTTTTCTACTCCTCAATAGCGCACACCTTTTCCATATCCATACGAATCTGTCCCCCGCCAATAATGTGTCCAAGAAACATAACTTGATCCTGGGCAAACGAGCATTTCTCCAACTTGACATAGAGTTGATTCTATCGTAGGACTTGGAATATTAGGCAAAGATGTTCAAGGTGTTCTTCTATAGTATGGTTGTAGATAACAATATCATCCAAGTATACTATTACAAACTTGTCGATATATTTCCAAAATAGCTCATTCATAAGAGTACATAATGTTACATGAGCGTTGGTCAGACCGAAGGGCATGATAAGAAATTCATATGCCCCAAATCGAGTGGAATAGGTCATCTTCGGTTCGTCCCCAGTAGCAATCTTGACTTGATAGTAACCCGATCTCAGATCAAGTTTAGAGAAGTACTTTGTGAACGTAAGCTGGTCAAATAGGTTGACAATGAGTGGTATTGGGTATTTGTTCTTCACCGTTACCTTGTTCAGGGCTCGATAGTTGACACATAATCGCAGACTTCCATCATACATCTTCTGGAATAAAATCGGGGTAGCATATGGCACCTTTGAAGCGCGGATAAAGCCCGATTCCAACAATTTCTCAAGTTGCTTACGAAGCTCTACTAGTTCAGGCAGACTCATTCTATATGGTCCTTGGGCGGGAAGTTTACTTCCAGGTACTAACTCGATCTGATGATCGATAGGCCTTCATGGAGGTAACACCTTTGGCAGTTCCTTTGGCATTACATCTTGGAACTCAGTAAGTACCCATGAGACTTCTTTCGGCATGGCACTGTGATTCTGATCATCCAGCTCTAACCGTAAGGTACAAGGTAAGTCAACTCCCCTATCTTTAGCCTCTTCTCCAACTGAAGAGTGGATAATATTCTGCCCTCATCTCTATACGTGGACATATGTATGATTGAGGGATTATCACCAAAAATTCCCAAGGAATTGATGAACGGCATCGGCACTGCTTTGTGGTAGCTATAATAGCCTAATTTCATAATCTGAACTTAGCCTTTACACCAAGGATATTCAGAGCTTCTAAATGAATAATGAAAGAGTAATAACACAAAGCTTAGTGTGGAAAACCTTTGAATAGGTTAAAAACCATGACCTCTCTTGGGGATTTAGAAAGAGAGTAGTTTATTGATAGTTGTTAGATATTACAAGAGAAGATTTGAGTATTTTATATAGAGTTTGAGTGATTATTCTTATGTCTTCGGTCTCAGATTATCTGGTCCTATTTATAGGCCTTATAATATGGCCGTTATTTTCTTTAATGATGAACGTTACAATATATGGTTTTGATGAGTCTTCATAATGATTATGTAACGGCTTGAGTAACTCTTTTTCTTTGTAATTGCTCCATAATGTGCCACGTGTATGTTGATGAGGTCGAGTAAATGTGTGATGGTCAAATGGAGAGACTTGAGCTCGAGATTCAGAATAGGCCCCTTACATAAGGCGACACTCAGCCAAGAGCACGAGAAGTATCATGATCGAGTAGTGTTGGTTGAGAAGTTCATTCTATATCCATTACCTGACGTTGTTGTCTTGATTCTCATACAGTTTATTACCGATGTCCTCGATGCCTATTTTCGGGAATTTGAGGCTTTATGGTCCCCCTGAGTACAATTTAAGTCGATTGACTTATAATTTATTGGCCAATTTGAATGAACCTATTGTCAACATAAAATGTATTGTAATATAGTAGATGTGTTGGTCGCATTGGATAAACCAATTGTGGACCTGTAATATGTAATCTATTTGGTCAAATTGGGATAAACCAATAACCGACCTGAAATGTATTAGATGGGTTGGTCGAATTGGGATGAACCAATAACTGACCTATAATATATAATCTATTTGGTCGAATTGGATGAACCAATAACTGACCTTTAATATATTAGATTATGTAATCTGTTGGTCGAATTGGGCGAACCAATAACCGACCTTTAATATGTAATATATTTGATCGAATTGGACAAACCAATAACCGACATGTAATGTATTAGATGGGTAGGTCAAATTAGGATAAACCAATAACCGACCTGTAATATGTAATCTGTTTGGTCGAATTGGACAAACTAATAACCGACCTATAATATATTAGATTATGCAATCCATTAGTCGAATTGGACGAACCAATAACTAACCTTTAATATGTAATCTATTTGGTCAAATTAGATGAACCAATAATCGACTTGTAATGTATTAGATTATGTTATCTGTTGATCCAGGAGGATCTAGGGAAAATTGGGATATTACAAAAATTGCTCGAACGAGGTTGAGAGTTGTTCGAACGACCAAATTCCCCAGGAAACCCAAGTCGTTTGAGCGACTCCCAATTTTGTTCGAACGACCTTTTACATGCTCTCTGGAATTTAGCCCTAAAGAATTTTTGTTCGAACGAGTTATCCTTCCATTCGAACGAGTTGTCAACTTTCTAGGGTTTTAGACCAATTAGGCGTAAAGTCGTTCGAACAACTTCCTATTTTGTTCGAACGATTTTGGCTGTGTTTGTGATTTTTAGGCGTTATTTTACCTCGAGATCCGTTCTTTTATTATTTCAAGCTCTCTAGAATATAAAGGGAACTTAAGTTATTTCTTAGGCTATATTAGATCCAGAGAGAGTTCTGAGGAAGAAGCCTAGGGTTTTAGAGTTATAATTGTAATTACTTCATTCTTAAGTAATCGAATCTCTTATTTTCCAAACCAATTGGCATTCTTCATACTTTTATGCTAACTAGAGCTTCTCAATCGTATTGTGGATTAAGTGGTATCAGTTTTCCAGTTGCGATTCTCGGGGGGTTGATTATGGTTTATGGTCTCTACAGGTGACCATCTTAAGCAAACGAAGGAAAAACTAGTGAGTCCATTGAAGATTCATCGTAAACATAATTTTACAAAAAATGACAATTTGGAGATGGACGAGTCCAACGATCGACTCACAATTTTGGAAGCGACAATTTCCGACCTAACTTCTACTGCAGGGAAGTTGGTAAAGCAGTTGCGTCTCACGAACCTCGTGAAGGCTTCCGCTTCGGCGACACGGCGAGCCCGCTCGAGGAAGAAAGGGGTTTTAGAGGTGGATGGAAGCGAGGATAATGCGGAGATAGATAGTAATTCTGGTGATGCCAATCCCGTCAATGAGCGCCTAGGTTTTGGTAAGTCAATGAATCATATGCGTAATTTTTGTATTGGTTTTATGATTGAGATTCCGGTATTCGATGGTTTTGTCGATGCCAAAAAATTACATAATTGGTTGGATAGGTTGGAGACCTATTTTTTCATTGATAAATTTTCCAATGCACAAAAAATTTGCTTCTCTACTTTGAAATTCACAAGTCACTCACTAACGTAGTAGAAATCCTATCGGAAATGACACGATGTCGGAAGTCTGAGTTGGAAGGAATTCAAAGTTTTTGTGAGGAAGCAATTCTATCCAATTGGGTGTGAAAATGAGTGATGGTACAAATGGTACAACTTGCGCTAAAGGTTTGATCAATCCGTACAACAATTTACTACAGAGTTTCATAACCAAGCATTGGTTTTGGATATTGATGTGGATGAGTATGAGGTGTTCCTGAAGCATACGGGGGGTTTGTCAGAGTCTATTAGAAGAGAATTAAAACTCTTTAATGTAGGAAATATCGAGGACGCTACCGTTAAAGTAATTGTCATTGAAAGCAAGTACTTGAAGAGTGACAAGAAAGACGACAAGAGCAAGTCGGGGTACAAGTTTACTTGGAAGTTTGATTAGAAAGAAGAGCCCAAAGGAGAGGGGCCTTCATTCAAGGCGACTATCTATAGTCATTGTAAGGCTAATAGGAATAATTCAGATAGATGTTGGAAACTTTACCTGGAGCTTCGGCCGAAGGAGGAGAAGGGTAAGAAAGATAAACGTACACTAGCCGTAATGAATGTGGATCTTCCAGATTTATATAAGCCAAATCCTAAGCATACTCTAATATTCAAACAACCTATAGCTATCGACGAGGCGAGTCGGGAAGAGATTTTTTATGTTAGCATTCAAGTAAAGCAGAGCTTAGTCGAGGCAATCATTGATCCGCATAGTCAGAAGAATTTAATTTCTGAGGTGGTGGTGAAGATGATAGGTTTGGCTACTGTGGCTCATCCTAAGTTGTATGGTTTGGGTTGGATTTAGAAAGATGCGAAATTGAAGATCACTGAGCAGTGTACGTTCAAGTTTACGATTACTGAGAAGTTTATTGACGAAGTGACATGTAAGGTGGTTTCGTGATATGTGTCAAGTCATCTTGGGTAGCCCTTATCTTTGGGACTAAGATACAATCCTTTACCATCGAGCTCGCAAGTATCGTCTGGTAAAGGATGGGACTAAGTTTCATATTAATGCGTGTAAGGAACATATCACTACCAATAATTTGGTAATGGCGACTCAGGCAAAGAGGTTGGTTAATACGAGAGGAAAATTTGTATTGTTGTTGGTGTGACCGGTTCAAGAGGGTCCGTCGGCTACGGTATTGTCTACTTTGGCAATGTTTCCTAAGGAACAAACTGATATGAGAGAGTTACAAGAGGAGTATGAAGACTTGTTTCTAGGCATAGAAGGGATGTCGTGTAAGAGGGATGTAGAGCATGATATCACCTTGGTGAATGGTGAGCCACTACCCAATATTGGGTTATATTAGACTTTTATTACAGAGTCTGATGAGATCACGAAGCAGGTACATGAACTCCTAGAGCAAGGAGTTATTAATCCAAGTTGCCCACCTTATGGTTCACCGGTGTTATTGGTGCCGAAGAAGGATGGGTATTGGAGGATGTGTGTAGATTATCAGGCGCTGAACAAGATCACGGTGAAGAATCGTTTTCCGCTTCCACGGATTGACGAGCTTTTAGATGAGTTACAAATGGTTCAGTTTTTCACCAAGTTGGATCTTAAGTTGGGTTACCATCAAGTTTGAATCCGGGAAGAAGATACTTAGAAAACAACGTTCAAGACCAAATAGGGCATATTTGAGTGGTTGATAATGCCTTCTAGGCTATGCAATACTCCAGCGACGTTTATGCGGCTAATGAATGAGGTACTTCGTGCTTTTATTGATGATTTAGTGATTATGTATTTGGATGATATCTTGATATATAGTCGTACATGGGAAGAGCACCTTGGGCATTTGCGCAAAGTGTTGGGCGTGTTGCGATCACAACAACGTTTTTAAAACAGGAAGAAGTGTGAGTTTGGGAAATGGAAGCTAGTTTATTTAGGATTTATTGTTGGTGGCGGCGAGCTGAAGGTCGATCTAGAGAAGGTCTCGGTCATTACAAATTGGCCTCGACCCCGTACAGTGATGGAAGTGAGGAGTTTTATGGGTTTTTGTCAGTACTTACAGAATTTTATTCGGCATTTTTCATAAATCGCCGCACCGTTACATTCTTTGAAGAAGACCGGTGTACAGTTTGTGTAGGAAGAGCACCATGAGAATACTTTTCTATTACTGAAACGGAAGATTACGGATGCACCAGTGTTAACATTGCCCAATTTACAGCGACCTTTTAAGGTCGAGACAGATGCGTCAAACTATACATTAGGGGAAATCCTTTTACATAATGGGAAGCTGGTTGATTACCATTCTGAGATATTTACAGGAGTAGTACACAACTATCCTACCTACGATAAGGAGTTCTACATGTTATATCAATCAGTGAAGCATTGGCAAAATTACTTATTAGGGAAGGAGGTTATGGTACATTCCAATCACAAACTATTACAGTTCTTATCTACGCAGTCCAAGCTTCAGCAAGCTCGCCATATGAAGTGGATGTCGTACCTTCAGCAGTTTACCTTATTGATCAAGTATAAGAAAGGAATGGACAACAAGATGGCTGATATGTTATCTCGACCCCCATTACCAACTATTTCCGCTTTGTTGGTAGCTCTGCAGATCCAGCATATTGTTCCTTTTGAGTATGTTTCAGGGTATAACGATGACAATGAGCTCAGTGTGATTCACGAGAAGTTGCTACAAGGCAAGATATGTGAGTGTGTTCTGAAGGATGGTTTGATTTACAGGGGCAGTCTACTATGTATTCCTGAGGGTGGAGACCTTTTGCATTGGATTCGAGAGACACATTGTTCCTGGGTGGCAGGTCATTTTGGGGTTGAGAAGACTCTTATGAATTTGCGGCGTTATGTCTATTGGCCAAAGATGCAAGTGGATATTGCTCGTGTGATTCGTGGTTACATGCTATGCAATACATCGAAGCCTTCTAATAGGAAGATAGGACTGTACTTACCATTGTCAGTTCTTAGTCGACCTTGGGAGAGCATTTTGATGGATTTTATGGATGGTTTGCCCATGACCAGGTGTAAGAATGACTATTTGTTTGTGGTGGTAGATCGATTCAGCAAGATGATTGTTCTTATTCTATGCCAGAAGACGGTCACCGGGAAAGGAAGAGCGTAATTATTTTTTAGAGACGTCTAGAGGTATTTCGGGCTCCATTCTTCTATTATTTCTGATAAGGATAACCGCTTTTTGGGACATTTCTGGAGATCGTTATGGGGGATGATGGATACTAAGTTGAAGAGAAGTACCGCTTTTCATCCACTGACTGACGGGCAAATAGAGGTAGTTAATCGCACTATGATACATTTATTACGGGGATTCCATTCTAAGCATCCTAAGACTTAGGATAAAATTTTACCATATCCTCAGTTTGGATTTAACCAAGCGATTCATGGTTCTACTTTGAAGTCTCAATTTGAAGTTTGCTTGGGGTACTTGCCGCAAAGCCCTTTTGATTTGGCATTTAGTCTTGGCGACAAGATGGTGTCAGGGAAGGAGGAAGAGGAGCAGGTTAAAGCTCAGCGTTTCATTGAGAAGATAAGCAAGATTCATGAGGCGGTTGAGGCTCAATTGAAGAAGACTTAAGCAAATTATAAGGCTCGCCACAATAAGCATCGGGTTGAGTATACTTTTCAAGAGGGCAACCTCATTTGGTTGTATTTGGGTAAGAAACGGCTTAAGGGGGAAGGTAAGAAGCTCAAACCTATCCGTTCTGGTCTGTTTTTGATACTCAATAAGATTGGTGGCAATGCATTCCAGTTGGATTTTCCACCTTTCGTGAAGATGTATTCGACGATTAATGTCGAACATTTGAAGCTGTTTGAGCCGTCTCTTCTAGATGAAGACTCTACAATCGATACTCGCCTACCGTCAATTGATGTCTTATGGATGGAAAGAGAAGATCCATTGCAGAAGGATGGAATTCTAGAGATAAAGGTTCATACTACAAGACGGGGTGGTATTGAATCGCTCCGAGTTGGGAAGAAGGGTCAGCTATTGAGTAAGTGGAAGTGGTACATCAAGGAATTGGGCATCGCCGCGTTCCCACATCTTCAGTTCTAGCTTGAGCAGGAGCTCAAGGCTCCTAAAGGGGGGAGCCATGATCCAGAAGGATCTAGGAAAAATTGGGATATTACAAAAGTTGTTCGAACGAGGTTGAGAGTCGTTCGAACGACCCAATTCCATCTCTGAAATTTGGCCCAGGAAATCTAAGTCATTCAAACGACTCCCAATTTCGTTCTAACGACCTTTTACATACTCTCTGGAATTTGGCCCATAAAGAATTTTTGTTCGAACAAATTATCCTTCCGTTCGAATGAGTTGTCAACTTTTTAGGGTTTTGGACCAATTAGGAGTAAAGTCGTTCAAACGACTCCCTATTTCGTTCGAACAAATTTGGCGGTGTTTGTGATTTTTAGGCGTTGTTTTGCCTCGAGATCCATTCTTTTATTATTTTGAGTTTCCTAGTATATAAAAGGAACTTAGGCTATTTCTTAGGCTATGTTAGATCTAGAGAGAATTCTGAGGAAGAAGCCAAGGGTTTTAGAGTTTTCATTATAATTACTTCGTTCTTAAGTAATCGAATCTCTTATTTTTCCAAACTAATTGGTGTTCTTCATGCTTTTCTGCTAACTAGAGCTTCTCAATCGTATTGTAGATTATTTGTTGGTCGAATTTGGACGAACTAATTATCGACCTGTAATATGTTGGTGGAACTCACCCTCAAGTATGTATTAGATTAGATTAATAATGAGGTTGAGCATTGTGCCTGGAACTGAGGTCGAGCTCACCCCAAGTATGAGCTCGAATACCCCGACCTTGAATACTATTGGATATGAGATTGATAATAAGTTATAATAGCCTCGAGTACCTCGACCTCGAGCACCTTAATAATGTGGTTGATGTTGTTGAAAAGATAAGGTTGAGCATTGAGTCTGAAGCTGAGGTCAAGCTCGCCCCCAAGTATTTTGAAGGCAGAGATCGTCACTGGCATATGTCCATTTCTCCAAGAATCCAGAGCTCAATCGAGCTCATTTACGAGAATATTCTAACCATTCAGCCGGACCGTAAGAATTATGACCACGACCTTGATATGGTTGTTGGTGTCCATATGAAGACATTTGATGATGGAAAGAATTTGCTTTGGTTTTAAAGTTGTTGCGCCCACTAGAGGAGGTCGCAGCATTAGCAGATAGTTAAGCGTTATCAATTGTAGTATTTCATTGATCAAAACTCTTTTCGAATGCCAACAGATGAGCCTGAAAATCCTTCATATGGGTTTCATCAACTATTGCAATATGAGTGGAATAAATAACCTCATATTCAGGGCATGGTAGGATAAGTTTATGTATATCTGGTTCATGAATTATATTCCCAGATACTGCCAATCTATCAAAAAGAGCTTTTGTTTGTTGAAGATGCCACATGTGGTTCAGGTACTACATCTGCTACGAACCAATTCGGAAAACCTTCTAACGTCCTTCGTTGAAAGTACAACATCTTCTCCTATGTGCATTGATTCGAATGAAATATCTGAAGTTGATACTCATGAGAATATGGAAGTGGGTAGCTTCAATAATACGCCCATAGAATTTGAACAAAATGAGCATTTGAGCAAATTGAAAAAAGCTTCTATCATCAAAGTTATCGCCTCTTATAGTACAATCTTGTGATTCTGTGACTGCTTTTGATCGGAATCGACTATGGATTTGCGTTGATTTGCCTCTTGGAGCAATGAATTGAGCGCAGTACGCTTGTGATTTCGATTTGCTTATGGTACTAGATGGGGATACAACACCAAACCCAAAAATGCCACTGTTTCCTAAACTGAAAACTTCTTCACCACAATAAATCAATGATCTCTAACATTCCCATCTGCGATTCAGGTAAGATTTTCCTTCACTTGAGTTGATTTTGACACCACTCCATCCTTTTGACCTAATCGAACTTGATAAAAAGACCACCACCATTATTACGTGATCTCGGGTGGCAAGGGCGAGAATATTCAAGCATGAGACAATGTTGGGAGCTCGAGAGCGGTCTTGGCGCAGATGACATCTAATGCATCACCGAGGAGGGAGAGATTGATGTCAGCGCCGCGCTCGGCTTATTGAAGGTTTTAGAGGTAACAAGGATGGATGCATCGCAGCCTTTGTTAGGGAACCATGAGGATGAACTTGAGTTAGCTTGTAAATCAGGGATTTGAGGTTTAAAATCATCTAGGAAGAAAGGAATTGGAGTGATTTTGGCACGCTTTCCTCGACCAACCAAGAATCTCTATTAATGTTATTGCAACCTTCATTCCCATCCGTCGACCAAGAATATTTTGATGAAGCCCTAGGGGCTATAATAATTGTACCCTTTGTAGAAGAAAATGATCTGTATTTGAAAGCGTAATGGAGTTTGGGAGATGAACCTAAATGTGATTTTGATTTCGATTCAGATTTCTAGGGTTTTGTAATTTTGATTTTCTGGTTTGATTTGGGGGAGAAGAGAGAGAGAGAGGTTTGTCTACAATTTCAACTTGAGAGGAGGAGTTTGAAGTGTATTTGTGGCTCTCTTTCACGTTCTCAAATTAGAATACTAAAAGAGAAAAAAAAAACAAAAAACAAAAACCTCAAACGAATAATAAGTTGTTTTCTAAGACAATGAGTTTGAGAATTTCGTTCCCACGGACGGCGCCAAATGTAATAGCCTAATTTCATGATCCAAACTTAACCTTTATACCAAGGATATTCAAAGCTTCTAGATGAATAATGGAAGAGTAATAACGCAAAGTTTAGCGTGGAAAAAATTTGAATAGGTTAAAAACCACGACCTCTCTTAAAGATTTAGAAAGTGAGTAATTTATTAATAGTTGTTAGATATTAAAAGAGAAGCTTTGAGTATTTTGTATAGAGTTTGAGTGATTATTCATCTATCTTCCGTCTCGGATTATCTGGTCCTATTTATAGGTTTTATAATATGATTGTTATCTGCTTTAATGATGAACGTTACAATATATGGTTTTAATGAGTCTTCATAATAATTGTGTAACGGCTGAAACATCCATTTTGGAGTTTGCTTCATTTAGTGTCTAGAGTTGGTGTCAGCACTATCTCGTGGTTTTTCGACATCAGTGAATGCACGTGTAGCGACTACAGATGGACTGACACTGAAGAGGTAAGTGGGTTTCTAACTCCTTATTCTAAATATCAAGCCCTATGTATTTTTACAGAGTATGGAAAATGTATTAGGTATGTCTTTTTAAGATAACAGAACTTATATTCGAATAGATTCCTTTTCTATTTGAATAGAACTGGGAACATTTCTATTCGAATAGATTTTATTGTATTTGAATAAAAGGCCTCAGGCTATTTTTTATTCGAATAGATTCTTTTTTTATTCGAATAAATTGGATCAGCCCATTTTTTATTCTAATACACTTATTTCTATTCGAACACAGAACGAGATTTCTATTTTCCTATAAAAGACAACTTTCCTTTTTTCAGAACTTAATTAATTAAAAACCTATTTTTCTAGGGCTTATTTTTTTAGTGTGAGGAGAGATATTTCTTGAGAGATTCAAGGGAAAATTAAAATACTCAAATCTTGAATCAATCACCATTAATCAAGAAACCCTAATCATGGATTGAAGTGCTTGAGAGATTCAAGATTGGAAGCTTCGACGAGAGATTGGAGCGAGAAGTAGTGAGAATGCGGAATCGGTTGCAATAAGTTTAATTAGAAGAGAGGTAACCACGGGATGTGTTTATCGAGTCTGTAAGTGATTAAATTCTTGTAGTTCTTTTTTAATAGTAGATTGCTTTAGCTGTCGAGTGATTCGGCAGTAACCTGTGAGTTTTTCTCCTGAGAAAGATTTCCCACAGGGTTAAAAATCTTTGGCCTTGTCTGTAATTTCTAATTGCTTGTAGGCATTAGATAATTTAATCGATTAGAACTAGTTTAAGGTTAGACCATTAATTCAAAGGAATTCAGACTTATCAATTTAGACCTAAAACAATCGAAATTGACTAGTCTCAAGCATTAAGGAATTTTAATTGGCATCAAAGCGGTCACGCTTTGAGGATTAACAACATGAGCGTGGATCCCGGCTTAATTGCTTGAGAATAATAGATTCTAAAAGATATGGAGGTCCCATAAATCGTCCGCCCCTCTTCGATGGCAAAAACTCCTTATTGAAAGGTCTGAAAGGTTACATTCTTACAATCACTCGGAGAAGATGTCTAGATTGCAGTCAAGGATGGATAGACGCACCCTACCATGATGGGTGATGAATCTGAAGAGGTTCTTAAGTCTAAGAATAAATGGTCTAAGGATAAAAAGGAAGCTGCTGGTTATAATAATAAGGGTCGCAATGCTATTTTTATGGCTGTAAACTCAAGTGAGTTTCGACACATATCTGTTTGTACCACTTTGAAAGAAGCTTGGGACATATTAGTTAGAACTCACAAAGGCGATGATACAGTTAAGGAAAGCAAATTACAAATGCTCACCTCACAATTCGAGAATATTCGAATGGATGAGAATGAAACATTTGATGAGTTCTATGCGAGACTAAGTGATATTGTCAACACAAGTACCACATTAAGTGCAGCTTACTCAGATGTTCAAATTGTTCGCAAGTACTAAGATCCCTTCCTGAGAGCTTTAGATCCAGATGTAATGTTATAGAGGAAGCTCAGGAACTTAAGAAAAATAAAACCAGATATTGGCTGGTAAATTGCAAACTTTTGAACTCGAGATGAAAATGCAAAACCCTGAGAAGAACAAAAGTGTTACTTTTAAATCTTCATCTTACTCCTCTTCTTCTAAGGGTACCATAGAAGCTAACAACTCATCTGATTTAAATAATGATAATGGGTCCGATATAGATTCACAGATTGCCTCTATAAGTCACCGGCTTAAAAACCTTGTGAAACAATGCCAAAAACAAGAGCAATAAGTGAATCATAAGTCATGAACTCATGATCAACATAAAGTGAATAACCGGCAGACCAACCTTGATACAAACTTAAGTCCTTACGCTTCGAGACAACTTAAGGTACACAAGAGGAATTATCCTACTTATGACCTCGAGTTGGTAGCAGTGGTTTATGCGCTGAAGATCTGGGGACACTACTTATACAAGGAAAGGTTCGAGCTCTTTTCTGATCACAAGAGTTTGCGGTATCTTTTCTCTCAGAAGGAGCTAAACATGAGACAACGCAGGTGGATGGAATTTCTGAAGGACTACAATATGGATTGGCAGTATCACCCAGGGAAGGCAAACGTGGTGGCCAACGCTTTGAGCCGTTTGCCTAGAGGATTACTTGCACGTCTGATGATTCGTGAGTGGACGATGCTGAACGACATTATGGAGTTCGGGTTGATTTTGAGTTCACAAACTACGGGTAGTCTTATTGCAAATTTGAGAGTTCAACCGTCTTTGATTTCTCGGATTATAGAGGTGCAACAGCAGGACAACAGATTACAGTCTTGGGCTTCAGACGACACTAGACCTGATTAGACAGTTAGTTCAGATGGCATCATTAGATACAGGGGCAGATTATGCATGCCAGATCCAGAGGTACTGAGATGTGAGATTTTGAGTGAGGCTCATGGTTCGAGGTACACTATTCATCTAGGCAGTACGAAGATGTACCAGGACCTGAAGAGACATTTTTGGTGGGATAATATGAAGTACGAGATAGCTACATTTGTTTCCAAATATCTAACTTGCCAGCAGGAGAAGGCCAAGCATCAAAAACCGGTAGGACAGCTCAAACCTTTACCTATTTCAGAGTGGAAATGGGAGCACGTCACGATGGATTTCATTTCGGGATTACCGCAAACGAAGAAGCAGCATGATTCTATTTGGGTGATTGCGGACCAACTAACCAAATCGGCGCATTTTATTCCGGTTCGCACGACGTTCACGGTCGATGAGTTGAACAAAATCTACGTGAGGGAGATTGTTCGGTTACACGGGGTTTCAGTGTCGATAGTGTCAGATATAGATGCCAGATTTACCAACAAATTTTGGCAGAGTTTTCAACGAGCTATGGATACTAGACTGGATTTCAGTACAACATTTCACCCTCAGACTGACGGTCAGACAGAGCGAGTGAACCAGATCCTTGAGGATATGCTTCGAGCTTGTGTTTTGGACTTCAAGGGCAGCTGGGATAAGTATTTGCATTGGGCTGAGTTCGTGTACAACAACAGCTTTCAGTTGGGCATCGGGATGGCACCGTACGAGGCTTTAGATGGTAGACCGTGCAGATCACCTTTAAGTTGGGCAGAGGTTGGTGAGCAGAGCTTACTGGGACTAAACTTGGTTCGGGAGACTATTGAGGCAGTTACTACTATCAGGGATCGGTTACGTACAACACAGAGCCGATAGAAGAGTTACGCCGATATCCGCAGGAGACCGTTAGAGTTTCGGATCGGGGATCATGTTTTGCTGAAGGTTTCACCGATGAGAGGAGTGATGCGTTTCAGCAAGAAAGGGAAGCTAGCTCCGAGATATATTGGCCCGTTCGAGATTCTGGACAGAGTTGGAGAGTTAGCATACCGTTTGGCATTGCCGCCGTAACTGAGCAGAGTTCATAGCGTCTTCCACATTTCTATGTTGAGGAAGTACGAATGGGACCCTACTCACGTGATTGACTGGGAACCGATAGAGGTTTGGGGTGATGCCTCATATCTTGAGCATCCGATACGCATTTTGGATCGCGAGGAGAAAGTTCTTTGCAGCAAGGTTATTCCGTTTGTAAAAGTCTAGTGGAGTCACCATGGACCAGAGGAGGCGACCTGGGAGCTAGAGACTGACGTGAGGAGGTAGTATCCGCAATTGTTTTAGAGGCTGAGGTATGTATTAAATTTCGGGACGAAATTTCATCTTAGAGAGGTAGATTGTAATGACCCTGATTTTTAATTCCTATTTATAGCTATTATTATATTCATTGTTGTGATACTCTGCATATTCCTATTCATTCTCTCATCTGCATATTAATTATCCACGTTAAGTTCGCATACATTTTCCGCATATACTCCTTCATCCATTGTGCATCAATTATTCCTTTCAGCAGGTTTTGTTCATTAGATTCCTTTTCGGCGTTCCGGTGGTTTCAGGCGATAGGGTGGTATTGTGATTTATGGGAACGCCTAGTTGGGCTGTATTTGGTGGTTGTGTGGCTATTGTTAGTGTGGTTTGGGGGTCGTAATGTTTTGGGGTATTTTGGCGTTGCTTGAGGTGGAGGCGTAGCGGGTGTTTTCTGTGGTGAATCCTCTATAGGATTTTCGGGGTCTTTTTCTGAACTGACTTTTTCTATTCGAACAAGACCTTCTCTATTCGAATAGGATCCTTCTTAGTACAGTTAGATTTTTCCCTGAGTAGCTTTGTTCGAATAGGATTTCCCTCTGTTCGAATAGGATCCTTCTTAGGACAGTTATTTTTTCCCTGAACTGTTTTATTCAAATAGGATGTTTCTCTATTTGAATAAGTCATTCCTTGTATAGTTGAGCTTTCTTCGCTGACCTTTTCTATTCGAATAAGCCTTCTTTCTGTTCGAATAGGAATATTTCTTATTCGAACAGAGGCGCATTTTGACCACCTATTAGGTTTAATGCTTTATTTTCCTCACTTCCTCTCTTCACTCAAACTCACTCTCTCTCTCTCTCCTCTCCCTAACCAATTCCCCTCTCTTCCACACTCTTGATCCAATCTTCCCCATCACTCACGGATTATTTGCCGGCTTCGTCGCAACCTTCACTACTATCCTTTGTGAGTTATTCTCGATTCCCTTTCCGTTCTTTTCTCTCGATTCGGCGTAGGGTTAATTCTAGGGTTTGGGTTTTGTTGTCATTTTCTTAAATTGATTGTTTGCTTGTTGTTGTTATTGGTTGTGATAGCTTGTTCGTTGTTTCGTTTGCCTCATCGTCGATCCTAGGTTCAGTATTCCGAGTTGGTTTTCTGCCGGACTTGAATTATTATCAGGCGAGTTTTATTCCCTCATTACTAAGTTCTTATACTAGTTTCTGAGTATTGTTTTAGAGTGTTAAATTGAACTTAGAGATGTTATGTAATTAAACTATAATTTAACCTAGGAATTATTCTGTTTATATTGTTAACCTGTAGTCTAGGCTTGTTAATTATTCGGGAGCTTGGTTTATGGTTCGTATAGGACCTGAGCTTAGTTAGTAGTGGTTGGGTTAGCGTTCTCGTGGCTTTGTCCCCGAATACCCCTTCCAGTCTTAAGAGATTGATGTGTTGGATGTAGTGACGGTTAGGTTACTGTGTCGGCTATGCTTAGTCGGTGTAACCGAGTCCCTATTCATCCAGATTGTGTTGCTGTGTGAGTGGCAGTTGTGTTGTTTTCTTGTGCACCTGTTACATCTTAATAACTTATCATAACATCTTTAAAAACTTATTGAGATTGGATACACGAACACTCTGTTTCGGTTAACCTCCTATAGGGTCCAAGGAGTCCTAAAAACGGGTTAAAAGATTTGGTGAGATTGGGAATGGCACTATCATACCTAATTCAACCACTCAGGAGTATGGAATGGTATGAGACAGAGTCATGGAGATCCCAACTTATTCCACGTTGAGGTTGAAATTCCTTAAAATGATACAGACTATTGCTCTGTTGGGTTGAAAACTCCCATTACCACTTTGATCAAGTGAGACCTATCCTTAGCTTGGTCGAGCTTAACCAAATCATACTTGTGTGTCCCCTTACTGATCTCTATAAGAAAAATTAGACGTTAGTGGTTGATCAACCCACTACTTAGGAATTACGAGTATCGATTTTATAGCATCACGTCACACTGTACCTAGGATAAGTATGGGATTATCCTAGTCATCACGTCACGTCATGGCATTGCATATTCTATTATCATCGCATCTCCCTCCTCTTATATTCTTGGCTCTACTCTTCACCCTCTTATCAACTCTAATCTCTTTTCCTTATCAACTCTTTATCCATTGTAGTCATTTATTATATATTGCTAGACTTGTGTAAAATTGTTTTTTTATTACATTCATTTCTACCTCTATTTCTAGTATAGGTTATTAGCAGGATATTTAGTTCGGTTGGGTTTAGTGAGTCGTGGTTTGCTCACTCTCGTTTTATAACCATTTCAGAGATTGAGTAGCCTGGACTGCCGCGTGGTTAGCCAGTTCAGAGACAGATTTTGCCGCTGTAGATTTCTTTAGGTGTTCTCAGCATATGTCGCTGAGTTTTATTCAAGATATTGTATTACATTTTCGACTGATATATATATATATATCTTTTTCTTTCGCGTTATATTATTGTTGTTATTTCTTTACTTTGATGGTTATTGCTATATGTGAATAGCCGAGCCAGAATTTATCTACGGCTTGGCTATTTGTGGGGTAGAATCCTTGAATTCCCCGACCTACACTATTTAGAATCTAGTAGTTGGTCAAGCTACCAATTACTGTATTTTGGGGCATGACACTACCCATGCCTACATTATAATCTATTCAAAGACCTTTTTGATCTTGAGTTAGGCACTGTCAATTTTAGTGGAGATTAGAGATAATAAGTTTATATTAGTTTTAACTTGACACCATTAATGAAAAATGAGGTTCCTTTCCATGAGATCTTCCAGCTCACAGTACGCTGTTTTTTATGAGATATGATCATTTATTTTCTTTTTATTCATATCTCACACAGAGTGCTTATTAGTCAATACTCAGTGATTTTGAGTGGCCAACCATGAAAGGCCTAAGTTGAAACAACTTTTCAACATCGTATTCTAACGACGGCTGAGTAATAAGTTGAAAACTGGGTATCTATATGACTATACACACGCACACACCAAGTAATTCATTTAGTGATTGTTTTATAACACATGGCCATTGTCTTGGTCTTTATAGAATATTTTAGATTCATTATCTTTTTATCATGCCTTGTGTTAGTGGGAGTGTTGTCTTCTATTGCTTACTTATTTCAAAAACACTCCCTGTGTGTGTCCTCACGTTTGTGTTTCTTTTTAAAGGAGTTACTATTTTTATGGGGAGATAAGTTTTATTTTGGGGTATTGGTGTTTAGTACTTTCCTAACTTCATATTCGTTTTGTTTAGTTTGACTATTTGAGTATTCTATTTTGTTTTGCTTACCGTTTGTTCATCTGTGCCAAAAAGGGGGAGAGATGCTCCTGACAGGTAAACCAGGAAAGTAATGTTTATCCTCTAAATCTCTTATTTTGAATGTGAATGGTTACGTAATGTATCTAGTTTAGCGTGTAGGTATTATAGAGGATATTTATTTTGTGAATGGATGTTCAGTAAGTGAGTCAGTTTATTGAGTTTGAAATTTTCTTTTATTACCTATAGTTTTAGCTTTGACACAAAATGAACCAAAGGGGGAGATTGAAACATCCATTTTGGAGTTTGTTTTATTTAGTGTCTAGAGTAGGTGTCAGCACTATCTCGTGGTTTTCCAGTGTCAGTGAGTGAACGTGGAGAAACTACAGTTGGACTGACACTAAACAGGTAAGTGAGTTTCTAACTCCTTGTTATAAATATCAATCCCTATATATTTTTACAGAGTATGAAAAAGGTATTAGGTATGTCTTTTTAAGATAACAAAACTTCTATTCGAATAGATTCATTTTCTATTCGAATAGAACTGGGAACATTTATATTCGAATTGATTTTATTGTATTCGAATAAAAGGCCTCAAGTTGTTTTTTATACGAATAGATTCCTTTTTTATTCGAATAGATTGGCTCAGCCTATTTTTTATTCGAATACATTTATTTCTATTCGAATAAATTGGCTCAGCCTGATTTTTATTCGAATACATTTATTTTTATTCAAACAGAGAACGTGATTTTTGTTTTCCTATAAAAGACAACTTTTCTTTTTTCAGAACTCAATTTTTTCCTATTTTTTAGGGCTTGATTTTTTTTAGAGTGAGGAGAAATATTTCTTGAGAGATTCAAGAGAAAATTAAAATACTCAAATCTTGAATCAATCACCATTGATCAAGAAACCCTAATCATGGATTGAAGTACTTGAAGGATTCAAGATTAGAAGCTTCGATGAGAGATTGGAGCGAGAAGTTGCGAGAACGCGGAATTGATTGCAAAAAGTTTAATTAAAAGAGAGGTAACCACGGGATGTGTTTATCGAGTATGTAAGTGATTAAATTCTTGGTAGTTCTTTTTCAATAGTGGATTGTTTTAGCTGTCGGGTGATTCGACAGTGACCTGTGGGCTTTTCTCCTGAGAAAGGTTTCCTACAGGGTTTAAAATCTTTAGCCTTGCCTTTAATTTCTAATTGCTTGTAGACATTAGATAATTAAATCGATTTGAACTAGGTTAAGTTTAGACCATTAATTTAAAAGAATTTATACCTACCGATTTAGACCTAAAATAATCGATATCGACTAGTCTCAAGCGTTAAGGAATTTCAACGGCTTGAGTAACTCTTTTTCTTTATAACTGCTCCATAATGTCCAATAAATAAGTCATGTGTATGTTGACGAGGTCGAGTAAATGTGTAATGGTCGAATGGAGAGATTTAAGCTCAAGATTCATAATAGGCCCCTTACAGTAACGAAGAAGGTCCATTCTCAAAATAATCTTGAAATCATCCAATGTCACTGCGAGAAGGTTAACCTTCGTACTCTATTGTCCCATCTTAACTGAAACCAATTTGGCAACACCATGTATTAGTATTGTGGCGGAGTTGGAGGCTTTCATCTTACTAAAATCTTTCACTAAATGCAGTCCAAAATGATTCGCCTCCTGAATGGCTATAAAGCTATGGGTAGTACCTGTATCAACCATGACCAAACTGCTTCACCCATTAATACTGAGGTCCACGTATATGAGTCCCTTCTTAGGCTTAATATCTGCCAACTGAGTGGTCACTGCGTTAAGTAAGTGAAGAGAACCCATGTGAGTTTTACCGCTATCACTTCCTTTTGCGGTATCATTAGCTTGCTCTCCTTGTAACACCAATAGAACATTCAATACCGTCTTCTGAGTTTTACCGCTATCACTTCCTTTTGCGGTATCATTAGCTTGCTCTCCTTGCAACACCAATAGAGCATTCAATACCGTCTTCTGATTCCCTTCACAAAGAAAAAACTTCAAGTTCCCTGGACGTCCTTGAAACCTGGACGAGGACGAGACGTCACCACTGTAGTACGGCCTGTGGTACTCCCTCCCGGGATTAGAACTCGAGGCACCGTTCGTACTTGTTCCCCTACTTCTGCCTTGGCCATGGCCTTGACTTTGACCTTGGTCTCCCCCACTTCTAGGTTGGTATTCCCCATTCTTGCCCTAATTATAATTATAGGAGGATCCCGTTCTATGTTGTTATTGGGAATTAGACTGAGACTGAGTCAATCGACGCTCACACTACATAAAAGTGTAGTCGTTGATACTCTCAGTGGAGGCCATTGCAGATGCCAAATCTTGAACCCGTTGCCTTTGTAGTTCACTCTGGAACCATGGTTTCAAACCTTCCAATAAATAAAACAACTTGTCCTTTTCGGACATGTCGCAGATATCCAACATTAGGGTTGAGAACCGCTTCGCATACTTACGGATGTTGCCTCTCTGCTTTAGTTGCCTTAAACTCCTCCGAGCAATAAACTCAACATTCTTGGGTAAGAACTGAATCTTCAACTCTTTCTTCAAGTCAACCCATGTGCTAATAGTACCGTGACCGCTCTGGATCTCGGCATACTTGGTGCGTCACCATAGTTTAGCGTCACCTGCGAGGTACATGGTTGCCATCGACACCTTTGTACATTCGCTCTCATGCCTGACTATATTGAAGTGAGTCTTCATATCAAATAGGAAGATCTTCACCTCCTATTTTTCCCTCGCCTCTTCGTACGCCTTGGGTTCGGGGACCTTGATTCTGGGCCGTTCTACATTGCCGCCCAAAGATGTTGGTTTACCAGTCCCAATAACCTTAACTAGCCATATTCCCTTCAACTACTCCTTCTAGCATAATAAGACGTTCGTTCTTATGGGCCTGATCATCTGTGAACCCGTCCAATCGTTCATTCAAAGTCGTTACTTGATCAATAATTAATCACACATAGAGCTTGCATCTTAAATTCTAATTGGCTCAATCGCATTCGGGTGTTCGGCTTGGGATTAATGGGTAGTCTAACCATCTGTAGGGCAGGGTCAGGGTCAGTAACATTGGGACCCTCCGCCATAGCTATCAAGATCGTTTTCCTGCTAAATATAGCTCTAATACCAACTGTCACGGACCAGCTGAAACACAAGCTTGGTACGTGCGACACTCAAGGCACGTGCCTCAAGTAAGCCTAATTATTCATCTTCTTTCAATAGTCTTTTGACACAATATCACATAATATCAAGGCAACATGCAACTGTACAAAGAGTCAATGTAAACTTCTTTTCATTCATTTATCAATAACAATTACAAAGCTTTATTAACTTCTCGGGTGTATCGGAGTCATGTCTTCTGCATAATAGCTACTAATTAAGTTAAATAGTTTACAACCAAAAGAAAACATCAAAGTTGGAGACGAAGCGTACTCCCCATTTTGGCTAACCTAAACTTTACAGAAATAAACGAAACTTTTTACAAGGCTTTGTTACATCCTAGAGTTACTATTTACAAAATATTGGTTTGATACGCTGAGGCATTACACTAGGGGTGCAAATGGCAACGACGACTTTCAGAATGCCACTGTTAATCCAACGTCATAGATTAAATTTCAAGCCTTCCATCTCACTTTTGATATGTTCGAGGCTAAGTAATTTAGACCGCGAGTACTTTCTTAAAGCCGTCGCCCCCAAAAGTTTATTTATTTTATTATTATTATTATATATTATTTATTTTATTTTATTTTTTATTTTATTTTTTATTTTTTTTTACCGGGGTGTAAGGGAGCAAATTAACAGAGCTAAGGAAGTTCACAATCAACGAAAGATAAGGGATGTAGTAGAACAACCCCGAGATGCAAAATTATATACCCCAACATTACGATTTCTATTACTATGCTTAACATAAAGTATTTTACTATTTTATGCAAAAAAAGGCGCTGTGAACGCTTTTACTACCATAGCATTTCAACTACCAGTTGAAAATTTCTATTGTGCCTGATCATCTGAAGCACGTATTGAGCTCTACTAACATCCTTTAGCACAACCCCCTACTTGAAAACCACGCACCCCTAGCTAAGCGAGCGTCAAAAGAGAGAAAGTTAGAGCATCTCTAACGGATTTTAATTTAGGCTTGGTTAGTCTAAGTTATTACTTTTATTTTCAACAAAAATTTGGCGCTTTCCCAACTGTTATATGACATAATCTAAAGAGATACGGTATCATGATATCAGATGTGACAGTTGCGACCTCAATATGACAGAGGCGCTTAATTCTTATGCAACCGACCGAGTAATCCTTAAAGAAACTTAGTGAAAAACCATCAAAATGGGTTTGAGGATAAGGCACATAAAAACTCCAATACCTAAGGTGGTGCTCGAGCGTTCGGAGTCTAAAAATTTTAGGCCAATGCCAGGCTTCGTTGGATGTTTAAATAGTCCCACATCCCTTAAACATTTTCATTACCCTCTATTTATATAGCGACTTCGAGATAATGAAGTTTGTCCCTTCGGGGACATCTGATAAAATTGGAACAATACAAAGAGCATTAGCATTATCACCTGCGCAAGAATGACACGCACAAATCGAGAAATGATTCAATTTATTTTTACCCTAATTTTGCTACAAATCTTCTTCTCCCTCCACAGGTAACTTTGTAACAATTCAATTGCGATGAACCGCCCCTAATTCAATTGCGATGAACCTCCACAGGTAAGATTTTGAATTATTGTTCCATGTTTTACTTGATTTGATTATTGTTGCTGGGATTTGATCTAGATAGTAGTTAGTAGAGGGTATAGTTGTATGTCATCAATGTAGCTGGGGAGTTAGGTCAGACTAGATCGTTTTTCGATTTAGTATTGTTGCTTCGCGGCAGTTTAAGATTGGTTAACATGGTTTTGTTGATTGTAACAAATATTAGTGTTCTGGTAACAGAGGGAAACATGCGGGGATGGTGGTAGTGATAATATTTTAGGGCTCCAACTATAATCCCTCATTTTTTGTAACAATTCTGAAGAACCGTCCGATAGGAGATGTGATTTTTCTATTTGGTAACTTTGTAGGGTTCTTCCTATTTTGTAGTTTCTAGTTTTTACTGATGATCTCAAAAGAAAGAAAGAAGGAAGGAAGAAGATGTATTTCGTGCATGCATCTGTTAGTCTAGATTGCCCCGACACGCCCCTTTGTGTAATGTGCCGTAAGGTAGGGCAGACTTGATTGCTCTTTGATAGAGGTTTTGTTGATGGGTTAGATTTAATTAAGTGGTAATAGCAATTTGAGTTTTGTTTTTTGATTTCTTCCTGCTCTGATGTTTTCACTTCTCTCTTCTATGTGGTTTTAAACTTGGCACGTAAAATTAATAACTAGGAATGTTATTTGTGAGGATTGGGGATGGTAGTGGAATGATCTTACTGAAGGCGTACATAATGGTCTTTGCTGGGCAATAATTTGAGTTTCCCTCGTAATTTTTTGGCATTAATGTATGGGCATCTTTTTTATCTGTTTTTGTCTCCTATAAAAAAGATTATATATATTTTTTTCATTCTCGCTAGTAATACCCAAATGATGCAGACAATTGAAATCCTATTGGACTTTAAAAATCTTTGTTCGGAATGGTAGGTATCCCAAAAGTTATGGTGAATCATATAAGTGTCCTATGGTGATACATGATGAACCTCTAAAAACTCAACTGCGTCCGGTCAAGTATCAGCATATATATTTTTTGGTTTGGAAGGTGATATTAGCATAAAAACAAAAAAGAAATTATACTAGTATACCGTTAAACGGTTGGGAGACGCGACCGTTTTTTAGAGACATGCACAGATAGTTAAAACCTGTGTCACGCCACGATTACGTTTTACTTAACCCTGCTCTTAGAAGTAATGCAAGAGATTTCTCTTCGGCATTATCCATGTACTTTGTACCCCACACCCCACAACCTTAATGCCCCTTTGAGTTTAAGTTTGAGCATGCCTACCCATGACCTCACCTACATTCAGGATGCCTATTCATGTCATGCCTTGAATATGTACAATTGAAGTATGTCTATACGTCAATGGATGTTTTTTCATGTAAACAATCGATGTTTTATAAAAATAACCTGTTTCATCACAGAGTACATTTCTTCATTTGTAGTACACTTCATCTACCAAAGTAAACCTTTTCAAGTAATCCCCAAACAACAGTGCCTTAAGAAAGGCAAGTATCGATTCTATGTCGGGCTTGCTCTTAGCTAGCAATTAGTGTCACAATGCTCCATTTAACCTCGAATGTCGAATATCTAATGTTAAATAATTTGTTGAATAACTTGGAAGGCATTTATACTCAAGTTGCCAAGACCACCACACAAATGGGAACTCTCACATTGGACCCTTGAGTCCTAGACTACTACAAAAGCATGGTTGAGATCAATTTATTTGTACTAACCCCATATTAGAACCGCAGCTCTGGAGAACACTGAAACCTTCGAACCAAAATCAATCAGACATCCATACCATCTCAATGGGGGATTTGATGAAATAGTTGCCATTGATTTATTTGTGATTTCTTTGCTCTGAAAAAGGTCACACATTCCATCTGTTGTAGGTTAAACTTATACTAATGTGAAGTGATCCATGGAGGTTTTCGATTGGGGATCAAAGTGAGTGAAAAATGGCCATGGAGGTTTTTATTTCGTAAGAGTGGAGAGTGTTGAGTTCTAATATCATTTTTATATGAAGCATGTTTCACTCATATTGCTATTATAGCCCTCACATGTTTCAGAACTACGAAAAAACCAAGTGATCTCTACTTGAAACTTGAAAGTTGAAACTCCAGAGATTAGAGAGAAGTATGATTACCCTTTTACCCTTTCTACATATGTCTGTTTGCATTTATCTTGCAGGGTATTTTAGGCAATTAGTAAGTGTACTCAGCCGCAGGACAAGGGACGTGTGGATGGCGTCATTGTCCTTTTCTTGCAAATATCTATTGTAAATAGACCTCCTGACGTTGGTCTGGACAAGGTGGGGACAACACACTCACACTGCAGAACCTGAACACCAATAAAGGAATACAAGGATGACCCAATCTCAAAAACAAGAGAAACTTAATGAACTCTAGTATAAATCTTTCCACTAGCATCTTCTTCAACAATTTTCTTCAATGTAGGATCAAAGTCAGTAGGAGCAAGCTCATTGTAACCCTCTGCTGGAATAATGCTAGCAAGATGATCAGCTGCTCTATTTGTTTCTCTGAATATGTGACATATGGAGAAGCTCTCAAACTGATCAATCAGACTCTAGATATTTCTCCATGTCACATATTCAGAGATTCCTCAGAATAGTGCTGCTAGATTCATATTTTCTTATTGTACATATTTTGATTTTATTTTCCTTGTTCTTTTCCTTTGGAGTTACTTAATATTTGTAGAGTAGATTCCTAAGGAATTTTTCCCAGTAGGTAAATACTTTTAGCGATATGAAATTTCCTGGTGGGGATCTGGCCTAACCCCAGCTTCCTTTCTAAAAAAAAAGCACTCTGAGATTAATATAGTTTTCAGCAAGTGTTGTGTCAGTTCCAGCCCTTATTTTCTTGCTGAACCTTTTTCTATGGCTTGTAGTTCATGGATAATTACAGATTTAGGAGTACCTCTGCCATCATAAGCCCCTGGGACCATATCCTCAGCATCTATAATTATGGCCCCGAAGCCTCCAACATTATTCAGTACCCATTAGTATTCAGCGTACATTCTCCAATGGGAGGCTGCTCCACTTGCATTGCATAACTATAGAGGTACTACACGTAGTTTTCAGACTCCAATCATCAGCTATGATCTTCAGTTGTAGTAAGCTGAAAGGACTCATCGGCTAGCTTCAACAATAATTGCCTTCTTTTCAAAAATTCTTGTGTTTCTTTCACTCCAGATGGGGGATATAAGGCTATTAAAAAAAAGTTTGAAAATTCTGCTCTTCAAGGAGGATCCTGAGCCATGAATAAGACACCACATACGTGCCTCCAGTTCTGCGAAGCCTAAGCTTGTTTAGAATCCTTTTCAAAAGCTGGTCAACACACCAACACAGGACACAAATAGATCTTTGAACTACTTCACATTTCATAAGCCTGTCTTGAGTCTTGAGAGATCCATGTAAGGCAAGCCAGGTGGTGAAGCTCTGCCGAAGTATGTTGCCTTTGAACCAAATGAGTGGGGACCATCCGAAAGAGGGATTTACATGTCTCAGGAAGTTAAAACAGCTTTTCATAGTGTACTTTCCTTGTGCAGTAAGGGGGCATATTACTATATCTTATGCAACTCTTGCAATTTCCACTTCATCAAGTAAATTCCAATTATCAAGGTAAGACTACCGTCAAGTTCCACCCCTCTTAGTAGCATATTTTCTTGACTGGAACATCTATAAAAAAGATAAGAATCATAAGTAAAATGGGCTTCAAAGAAAGGTAGTAATATACCTTTTGGATGCCATGGATCTCTCCAGAGGGAAGTAGATTCCTCATTTCCAATTGTATGCAATATAATTTCTCCTGCTTCTTCTCTAGCTTTTAAGATATACCTCCAGGACCAAGAACACTCAAATGGTATTTTCATGGACCATTTTTTTCCCCTTTTGACGAGATTTTGTTTAACCCAAGCCCCCCATAAAGTGTTTTTACCTGAATACAACTTCCAGACAGGGCTAATTGTATCCCAACTAATCATCATATGTTAGTGATTGCATTTAACAACACAGCTTCAGGTAATGTGAAGCACCCACTCCAGTACACCTGCATACTACACAACACAGTTTCTAACAAGGTTAGTCTACAGCATAAGATAGAAATTTGCTTTTCCATGAGTGGACTCTACTAAAGATGTTTTCAGCAAGAGGGAGACAGTCCCTTTCCTTTAATTTTGTAGTTATTAGTGTTAAACCATGGTATTTTACAGGCAAAATCCCAGCGGGGAAACCTATTATGTCCTCAATTAAATTAGCATCATTCACACTAAGTCCTGCAAAGTAAAGTCTACTCTTCTCATAGTTTACATTCAGACCTGAGAATTCTTTGAATCTATCAAGAGTATCTGGAAGTGAGGCAGCTGTATCAGGCTCTCCATTCATAAAAACAAACAGATCATCTACAAAGCAAAGGTGTAGCACTGGAGGGTTAAGACATTTAGGATGAAGCCTGAATTAGTTGTAACACAACCTTCTATCCTGTTAATGATTCTCTCAGGAAAGTTGAACTTAGCTAGAGTGATTAAGATTGAGTCCCTAGAAACCATGTCATATGCTTTCTGTAGGTCAATTTTAGTTGCGCACCTGCCTGTTCATCTGTTCCTATCGTAGGTTCTCATAATCTCATGGGATAGAAGAATATTATCAGTAATGCTCCTATCCAAACTAATGGCAGATTGGTTAGGGATATTATAGAAGTTATGGAGTATCAGCAAAAGAGCCTTTATGTATTTATCTATTTGATTTTCATATCATTGTAGCATACACTATAAGACTCACACTGCAACTAACTTACTATGAAGAAACAATGTCAACATAAAGCCGAAAGGTAAGAATTTTTTTCGACAGAAAGCATAGCTCACATTGATTGATTTTTTTCAATAATTAAATATGCTTCTTATGATTAAATGCAGTAGTTAACAGTCTCTGGTCTCTACCGTGCTGCGGTTACTAGTTCTATTGGTATGGCATATTAACTATGCCATTGGAGATTGTCTAGGGATGGATATCAGGGTTCTAATGAGATTCTCATTTCGGCGGGTGATATTAAACTCTAACCAAATTCCAACTTACACTCGTGAAAAAATTCGATATTTTTCACAAACATCTAATCCCCCAATCACCAGCTCTCCAGATTTTGTTGAAGGATCTCAACACAGGCGTGAAGTTTTGATAGTCAGTCTCTTGAAGAGGTATGATTTTCCACATGAGTTTCTGGGGAAGAGTCGATTCATATTGAAATTTAGTTTAGAAGATATGGAGAAGTCTCTAGGTATCCTTTCATCCTTCAAATCTGTAGGAGTAGATTTTTTGAAGAAATGGGAGATGGGGTTTTCAGAATTAAGGATTTGTTCTGGTTCTCCTATGTTAATTCAGAGTGTTCTTGAACATTGTAAAAGGTTCCAGATAGAGCCGATTGATTTAAGTAAAAGGTTAGGCGTTTTAAAGGATATTGGTCTTAGGGACGAAACTATCGCTAAGGTTTTAGAGGATTTTTCAGGAATAATTTCGCTGAAAGCAAATGATGTTAGCAACAGGATTGAGGTCTTGAAAAAAATTGTGATTAGACGGGATGAAATTAATGAGATATGCTATCTGTATCCTAGAGTTTTAGGGCTTTGTGTTGAGGATAGGATGAAGCGGCTATTTAACGAGTTTGAAGATATGGGTTTTACTTCGGATGAGACCAGAAGACAGATAACCATAAACCCGCAAATTCTTGCTGTGGAAATTGGAGAAATGTCGTGCTATATGGAACTGATAAGGGATTTGAAGTGTCGGTTAGCAATTAAGGAGAAAATATTAAGTACAGGGCTTTTTAAAGCTTGCTTTGAGGTAAAACTAAGAGTAGATTGTCTCTGCAAGCATGGATTGATTCGGAGAGAGGCCCTTAAGATTTTGCAGGCAGAGCCAAGATTGATATTATACGACGTAGAGGACATAGAAAAGAAGATGGAGTTTCTACAAAATAAAATGGGGTTTAGTATTCGGTGTTTGATTGAAGTTCCTGAGTATTTGGGTGTGAATTTAAAAAAGCAGATTGTTCCACGGTACAATGTAATCGAATATCTGAGATCGATAGGTGGACTTCGTTGTGAGGTGGGGTTAAGGGATATGATAAAGCTTAGTAGAGTTAGGTTCTACAACCTTTATGTCAAGCCATATCCGGATTGTGAAACGATTTATGCCAGATTTTCAGGAGACACAGAAGTTGAGAACCGACGTAGGGCCTGTGGATCGATTTGTAGGAGATTTTCAAGAGATATAGAAGTTGCAAATGAAAATTCAGTTGGACATCCGGTTGGACTGTGGAAGCTGTTCAAGCCTCATTCTTACACACAGACGGAAGAAGATTTGAAAAATACTATGTTGTTAATGAAAATGTGATCTAAAGTTTCAGGCCAATATTTTGTGAGTCATCCACCTTAGAAAGTGCATTTGAAGAAACTGCAAACATCAACCTTTTGGCGCCTAATCCCCTTGTTCCACATGGGCCTATTTCATCCAGGAACCAGAAATTTGACCTGGTTTTGATACTTTTGGTCCTTGCTTCTGATCCTTCCACATGACCTACTCCTCCAAGGCCTCCTCCCGGCGTAGCTCCTCTCCCTACGTTCTACTGCTTTCGCCACGGATGGGGCTCGGAGCGAGATGAGAATCAAACGATAGACGAAGGTGAATGGAAGGATGTCAACGAAGGTGCGATTTCTAGGACTGGCTTAGATGATCGTCGTCAGAGAAGGGCCTAGTTCACCGATGCTAAAACAAATGAACTGCTTCAGGTGAGTAAATTATGTTTCATTATAGAATCTTAGGGGTGTATTTGTTCTGTGGTATCTTAAAAGATTCAGGCTGCCCATGACCCCCCTTCAGAAATTAAAAGTAGACAAATGGGTCGTGGCCTGTATTCTTTTTTGGTCAAACAAATCCCTTATTTTCCTTACTTAGCAAGTTGTAACCAAATTGTAACTTTGGAGTATTTCTTTTCCAGGTCGCAGAACTGAAGATCCTATCAAACATAATAAAGGAAAAAAAATACACACTCTTGCGTCATTGAAGGTACTGTACTTTTGTTGATACTTTTAGAAATTCCTCTTCTATAGTGTTCAAACGCTTTTTATAGAAGAGCATTGTGAAACCATTGGGCCACCTGCTTTATCATTTCCCATGGTGTTCAAAGCCTCTATTACATGATTATTTGTGACATCTTTCTCTAATTCTTTGCTGCTTCTTCTATACCTGTGGTATTGAGGTTTTTAGTGAAGCTTGTAGTCAAAGCTGTTAATTAGCTCCTCTCCCATCAGCTTTCCAATGAACTTAATACTTTGAAGACCCATCACCTCTATTTGTCACTGTACAAAATCAGCTCCATAAGTATCTTCCTGTAACCACCCAAGGGATACTTATTGAGCTAGACTGATCTGAATTCGAATCCCACAAAATTTTCCTTCTCATTTTCATTGCACATAAGCATTGGTGACTTGTTCATGAACACTTATTCGAGACATTACAGTTTCATCTGGGTTCCAGACTACCGGATTCTGCCATTTAGGGTAATTTGGGCTTTAGCTTTAGGACCTTAATAGAACCTCTTCCCATCCTTTTGTTTCAGCCGTAATCACATCACAAAGTAACAAATTTTAAAGGGCCTAAAGTCTCTGCCATGCTTAAATGCCCTGGTACATATTCTTTTCTTCACCTATTTCTGTCTACTGTTAAGGATGTTCTTTTTGGCTTTGGTTTCATAAGATGATTATTTTATGTTTATAACTCATAAGTGATCGTCCTTTTTTGCCAAAAAAAGAAGCAATGTATTGATAAAATGAGGAATACAGAACAGCTAGGGTAGACAGGTCCTACCCTTAACTAATAACAAATCTAAGAAACTAAAGTAGAAAAGCTAGAGAGGACAAACCCATCTCTAAATTCAACACCAACCAAGTAGCAGAATCTGTAGTAAGGGGATGTAAGAAATCTCAATTTTCTTAATAAAATCTGGTCTGCATTTATACCATTCTTCTTCTCCATTGTTGAGAAAGCTGGCCCCTTGTGCACAGTCATTTGCACTGAAATTTGCTTCCCTCCAAGTGTGTTCCAATCTGATATTGACCTTGCTTGTAATGTACTTCCAGCTTGCAGGAAGCTGCCAAGGAATACTGTTTGAATTGAAAGAAGTTGTAGCAGCCTTAGAGTCAGTCACAATATACAGTCTGAACCAGCCCATTATGTAAGCTTTCTCTACCTTGACGCTCAGCTTGATAGGATTAGGAAGTGGTTACTCCCATATGTTTCCCCCCTTATACTTCCTGTATCATCTCTGAACATCACACCATAGCCTCCTTGCCCTAAATTTCCACTACTAGCACCATCATAGTTAGCCTTAAATTATCCAATCTCTAGCAAATTCCAATAGCACATTTTTACTGTTTGACCCACATAACTATTTGCTCCTCTTTTTATTTTGTCCACCATAGTTCTTTGTGTGGAGTTCTTCACTCTGCTAGTAACCATAGGAATGCCTAGATACATATGTTTCAGGGAGCTTGCCTTATGGAATACCAAAAATATCTTCAGCAGTTTGTTTTCAAGCATTACTCTTGGATCCCAGAAAAAAGCTTGCTTTTTTTTTGTTGATCCATTGACCTGCAGCAACAAGCTTGATAATGATCAAGTAAGGCTTTAACAAGTTTAAGCCACTTAATATGCCCATTGACAAAAATCAAAATACCATCAGCACAAAATAGATATGGAGGATTAGGATTACCTTTTTCAAAGACATTGGCTGCACATCTTTATGATCCCTTAGCAACCTCTCCCAAAAACCTCCAAGGCAAAGAGAAAGGGAGATAAAGGGTCCCCCTGCCTTTTAACTTCTAGTAGCTTTAAAGAAACCCATTCACAATGATATAAATGGGCACTACTCAAGATACTTTTTATCCAGTTACACCAAGTGTAATGAAAGTCAAACTTCTGCAGCACCATAAGAAGGAACTCCCAATCTAAAGTATCAAATGCCTGAAAGATGTTCACTTTGAGGACTAGGATTCCCTTCTGCACACCTTTATGATCCCTTAGCGAGCTCTCCCACCCTTAAACATCTAGTAGCTTTAAAGAAACCTGTGGGACACCCATTCACAATGATAGATATATGGGCACCACCCAATATACCTCTTATCCAGTTATACCAAGTGTCATGGAAGCCAAGCTTCTCCAACACCATAAGAAGGAACTCCCAACATTTTTGATAGAACATACCTTGAAAACCATCTGGCCCTGAAGAGCTGTCAGCACTCCTTGATCATTGTCTGTCTCATAGCTAGCTAGATCCTCTGCTCTCATCATGAGATAAAGGTCTCTCATTCTCACTGTGCCAATCTTTTCTTTTGTAACAATTGATTTTTGGAAGCTACTGCTTTAATTTTCCTCCATAGTTTTTCCAGATGCACTCACTTCCATATTGCTTGCCTTGTTTGATCCATGTTGGCCTCGGAGCACTCAGGCCTGGTCATGCATTGGACTTCTATTATGGGGTAGTCACTACTTATCTCCGCTACTTCCTGCAGTATTCTTTTCTTTTCCCTGTATTTCAACCATTGTCTCTGTAGCTTCTTTGACTTTGAGAGTGTTAAAAACTACGTTTGTGGAAGCTAAATTAATTTCAATTAAAACTAAATCTCTCAATTGCATAAAATAAAATGTCAGAGACGTAGGATTTATGAGTTTTGCCCCAAATTCTATATAATTTTCTCTAAGGCTAAGCCTTTCTCTCACTAAAACCAACATTAAAAATAAACTAAGCTTAAGATCTCTTTTACAGGAGAAGAGACCTAGCACAAATAGAAACCCTAATACTAATCTAATTAGGAAACTAGTCCTATTATTCAAGGAGTCAGAGTAAATAACAATAACTAAATAAAAAAATGTGTGCACACGACGTATGAAACTTGTTATGCGTGGTCGTGGATACTACCACGATTCCTATCAACTCTCTACGTCTAAGAAGAGTTCGACCACGAACACTGGCAACAAAATCTGCAAGGCATTAATATGAAATCAAGTGCACGCTTAACAACTCAGGAATACGGCCATGAATTTTACCGTAACTTGCTAGTATACCCTTTGGACGTTATAACACTTCATCTCGAAGCTCATGTTGCTTCATTGTATTACCAACTGCGGACACTATACGTTGTAGTTGAAGTCGCCAAAACGTCGGACCCACAAAGTCGAAAGAACGAACTAGAAACTCTAAATAAGGGTCAACATACGGAACTATTTTCAGTACACATGTCTGCGAGAAATTACTCCCTCCTGGTTCCCAAATATGTCATTGCATATTGCCAAAACTAATTACCTTCTCCTCAATCGTTTTGTGAATCAGCCCTCCCCCCCCCTCAACTCTTTTCTCTTTGTCAGTGACCCACATAATGTGAACGCTCTCTGTGACTCTCCCCACTGGTGTGGTAAATGATCTATCGCGATCACCCCTTTGGGCATCACCCCGTGCCTTTCGAATTTGCCATCGAACCCATAGGAATCCGCGATTCCCCCGCGGTAATCGTGCCCGCCCCCCTATTTGGAGTCGTCTCAGTGCCCAAGAGGTCTCGTGATGTACCCGAGTTACTGTTGTGGACCCACGATCCCTCTCTCTCACTGTTCCCATGTCCATACTCCATCGTTAGCAAAAACTATTGCAGCGACATGCCTGTACTACTCGATGACATGCCCTGCCAGATGCCCGGTGATATTGTCGCTACGGCTGCTGCCCGTCATCCTGTGTCCTGCCTGCCATAGGCATGCCCTGGCTCGTGCCCATGGCACTCTTCCCCGTGCCCTGCGAACCCTGTACGGTGCCTTGACTCGTGCTTGCCTCGTGGTGTGGCATGCCTATGCGCTGCATGTCATACCTATGTGACATGCCCACGTCTTCTCCCAAAAATCTCTGGTTCGTTTCGCCCTCAATTTTGCGTCTTCCGCGGACCTCACCTCCGATGAAGACCTTTCTCTCTTGTATTCTGGCCACCGTAGTCACTGGTGATCCTTCCTCCGTCGTTGGCAATGTAATCAATTCTTCTCCGATTGTTTTTTGAATTCTTGGCATGGGTTTTGGATTGGGGTTGGTCTTCTTTGGTTGGGCTTCCTGACAATTGGAATCGTTGATCATGTGAACCTTTTGCATCAATGTCGCAACCTCCTCGTCAAACTTTGATCGAGAACTCTTCGACACGTCTTCGTCTTTCCCACCTACTAAATCAATCGCACAGTGAACGTCTTTCTCCGTCATCTCTTCGTGGTGTTTCATCTCCAAGCCATCTCCACCGAATTTCTTTGAATACTCCGTCACAACTCCAACCTCAATCTCCAACGCGTCTTCGCCTACCCCACCCACGAAATCGGTCGCACGGGGAACCCCTTTCTCCGTCGGTACCTCGTGGTGGTTAATCTTCAAGCCATCTATATCGATTTCAACACCTACACTCGTCCGAGACCCGTATCTTCTGACATTAGAGTTCTCAAGCATCTGAAACTCTTTCATTGTCAGATCTTTTTTAAACATAAAAACATTTGCGATCCATGATGATTCAGAATCCATATTTCATTGACTTCTCTCCATAGAAGTATGAAGCCGTCATTTTGTAATCTTTGTTTTATCTAATTTTCCATATAGTCTTCTACTTCGCAATCTTTTCACCCCAACTTGTCCCATAATCCTTCTAAATCTTCTTGGCTTAACATTGCGGATGCAAAAATCACTGTAGCAGATGCAGGAAATTAATGTAGTAACCCAGAAATCACTGTAGCAGATACTGAAATCACTGTAGCAATACAGGAATCACTGTAGCAGTTGATGCAAAAAAAAAAAAAAAAACCCCGCAGAATCTTACTAGCTTTGGTACCAAGTTAAAAACTACGTTTGCAGAAGCTAATTAATCTCAATTAAAATTAAATCTCTCAAGTGCATAAAATTAAAGGTCAGAGGCATAGGGTTTTTGAGTTTTACCCCAAACTCTACATAACTCTCTATAAGGCTAAGCCTTTTTATCACTAAAACCAACAAAAAATAAACTAAACTTAGGCTCTATTTTATAAGAGAAGAGACCTAGCACAAATGAAAACCTTAATACTAATCTAATTAAGAAACTAATCATTTTATTCAAGGAGTCAAAGTAAATAGCAATAACTAAATAAAAAAGGTACGCACGCGATGTATGAAACGTGCTATGCGTGGTCGTGGATACTACCACGATTCCTTTTAGAGCTTCCTCTTTCTTCCTTTTTTCTTTTGTTCTAGTATTTTTCCATGTTTGCTTTGTCGTTTCCTGGTTTGCCTTAACTCTCTCCTGCTTCTAGGGCATGTTCAACTATTTGAGCTTCCTGCTAAGTTTTTATACCCCTATCATCTATATAAATTCCCTTGGGAATTCGTTTAGAGAAGTCAAGTTTAAGAGAACACTAGCATAAATCCTAAACTCTTTGTCTCTAGTGTTGTGATCCACTCTGATAGGATTTCCAAGAGCTTTACCAATGCCATTAAATTCTCATAGGACCAATACTCCATTGGTAACCCGAGTAATCTTACCCAGACAAGAGCGCGAGTGTTTTTATTTTATTTAAGGATTAAATATTCTAGTCCAAGGCAAGATTCTCATTGGTTGTTTCTCAATAAACCAAGTCCCCCCACAAAACTTTTAATTTATCTTCAGCTATATCAAGCATAATCACAAAAAAGCCCATAACAATTGTGATGGATCACGTAGTTGTTACGATGCCTACGTAGGTGATCATCTCTCCACCTCTTAAGACCAATCTCTCTATTTTAGTTATTTCTATTTATTTTATTTTAATTGCATTATAATTAGGAGAAGCCTCCTAATTAGAGTCTAGCTAGGGTTTCTATTTTTGATAGGTCTCTTCTCTTATAAAAGAGAGCCTAAGCTTAGTTTATTTTGGTAAAATTGGTTTGAGAGAGAAAGGCTTAGCCTGAGAGAGAGTGATGTAGAGCTTGGGGTAAAACTCATAAACCCTTGGTCTTTTGGCATTTATTTTATGAGATTATGAGCGATTTAGTAAAAGTGAGTTTTAGTTTTGATTAATTGTGATTGTTAGGGAGAGCTTCCGCTATAGTTTCTATCAAATTTGGCATCAGAGTGACGTTCGTTCTTTGAGGATTTTTTTTACATTGACAGCTACAGTTATTTTTGCATCTGCTACAATGATTTTTACAGCAATATGGAGAAAATCTACCCAAGTATCGACTAAAAGATGGATGCGATCCTTACCTTATTGAGATCCCTCACTAGTTCTGATGAGGATAGAAGATTTGTGGATGCCATTGCAGAATAACCTGTGAAAAGCGAGGAGTTGCTGAATATCGGCGGTGATAAATTGAGAGAGGTTGACAAAAACCCGATCAACGGAGTTGTAAAAACAGTGCCTAAAGTCGTTGGGGTGGGTTTTCATGGCTTGAATTCGGCGAAGTGTTGGCCGCAGGGAACGCATGTTCAATAGAGTATGGGTAACCCAATAAGGGCAAAATTTTGCAATCCCTCGCCATTAATTGTTTAGGATAAACCCCCAATCTTTAATGAGTCTCAAGAAGAAGGTAATTACTTTGAAGTTTGTTAATCCGTTTTGGGATGGGTTTGAAGACCGTCCAAGTCAGAGCTTTAATCTGTATTTGGGACCTCGTGATGAACTCAAGTACGATATTTTTGGCGAAACAATAGTTTATTTCTTTGCAGACAAACAAAATGGGTACGGCAAGTACCGTGGGAGGATTTGTACATTTCATATGCATATGGTTACTCCTTCCACCTTCAAAATTCGTAGATAAATTTTTCAAAGACAGGGAAGAGTTGATAGATCACGTGGTCGTGACGATGCCCACATAGGTAATCGTCTCTCCACCTCTCAAAACCACTATCTCTATTTAGTTATTTCTATTTATTTTAATTTAATTATATTATAATTAGGAGAAGTCTCCTAATTAGAGTTTAGTTAGGGTTTCTATTTTTGCTAGGTCTCTTCTCCTATAAAAGAGAGCATAAGCTTAGTTTATTTTGGTAGAGTTGGTTTGAGATAAAAAGGCTTGGCCTGAGAGAGAGTGATATAGAGCTTGGGGTAAAACTCATAAGCCCTAGGTATTTTGGCTTTTATTTTATGAGATTAAGAACGATTTAGTAAAGGTGAGTTTTAGTTTACATTAATCGTGATTGTTAGAGAGAGCTTCCGCTATAGTTCCTATCAAATTGCATTAAATTTACAAGATCTTTGCAGCTTCCACTTTGCCATAATTAAAGGCTGATAGCTTGCATGCAGGTTGATCTCCAAATGAGAAAGCATCCCAATAAGGCTATACTAATAATACATTAATACTCATCAGCAATAGATTTTTGTAACATCACCACCACAGCTTTATCACCCCTCATCACTGGATGTGCAATTTCTTCCAGTGTGATTTCTTGGGTCATGGTTCCTTTGAGCATAGCTGCAGAAGTCACAGTTTGTTGAATTTCATCGTTCACATTTACACCCTTGTCAACATTAATTCCAATCTCCTTGCTAGGGTTACATTCAGTTTGAATTTTTGTTTTCTTTTTCTTTTGAGGAAACTGGAACTACGCAGACCCCTCAGTTTGGGTTTTTTTTCTTTTTTTGAAAGGTAAGCCAGTTTTAGGGATCCGTAACTACAGAGTAACCAATCCCGGAAGGGCATCTAAATCTCGAAGGCAGCCACAAGCCCCAAATGGTGAAGCTTCCGAAGAGGTACTAAGCTCGAAGGCACAAGCCTCGAAGGGTACAAAGCTTAAAGGCCACAAACATCCCAAAGGATTGTCCACAATGCTCTGTAGAATGGGTTTTGGTGAGAGGTGGAGAGGGTGGGTATCCAAATGTATTTCTTCGGCATCCTTCTTTATCCTGGTGAATGGGCCCCGACGGGGTATTTTAGAAGTACGAGGGGGATTCGCCAGGGTGATCCTCTCTCCCCCTTCCTTTTTATTGTTGTGGCCGAGGCTATGAGGAGGATGATCAATAGAGATGCGTTACACGGGGATATTGAGAGGTTTAAGGTTGGCCATGATCAATTGTGATCCAGGAAGATCTGAAGAAGACATGAAGGGTTTCAAGTTTCTATTCGAATACATTTTTGCCTGAGGTGTTTTATTCGAATAGATTTTTATTCTATTTGAATACATTTATTTTATTCGAACAGAAACTGGTTTTGTTCGATCAGAGGCGCGATTCAGCCTTTTTCCTTTAGGCGTTGGTTGTATTTTTTAGGGGTGTTTTGCCTTGAGATGCATTCTTTTAGTATTTTAAGTTCCCTAGTATATAAAAGGGACTTAGGTTATTTCTTTTTTAAGTTAGATCTAGAGAGAAGTTCTAAGGAAGAAGCTTAGGGTTTAGAGTTTATTCATTGTAATTACTTGGTTTATACAATGGAATCGCTTATTTTTCCTATCTAATTTTGGCGTTCTTCGTACTTTTTTACTAACTAGAGCTTCTCAATCGTATTGTGGATTAAGTGGTATCAGTTTTCCAGTTTTGATTCTCGGGGGGTTGATTGGGGTTTATGGTCTCTACACGTGACTGTCTCAAGCAAACAAAGGAGAAGCTAGTGAGTCCGTTGAAGATCCATCGCAAACCTAATTCGAAGAAGAATGACGATTTGGAGATGGGCGATTCCGACGATCGACTCACAATTTTGGAGACAGTTTCTGTCATAACTTCTACTGTAGGGGAGTTGGTAGAACAGTTGTGTCTTACAAACCTCGCGAAGGCATCCGCTTCGGGGAAACGGCAAGGCCGCTCGAAGAAGAAATGGGTTATGGAGGGGGATGGTGACAAGCGTACTATGAAGATCAATAGTAATTCTAGTGATGCCGAATCCGACGAGGAGCGATTGGTTATTGGTAAGTCCACGAATCCTGTGCGTAATCTTCGTATTGGTTTTAAGATTAAAATTCCGGTATTTGACGGTTCGATCGATGCTGAGATATTGGATAACTGGTTAGATAGGTTGGAAACTTATTTTTCAGTTTACGATTACTCCAATGCTCAACAAATATGCTTTGCTACGTTGAAATTCACAAGTCATGCACTCACGTGGTGAAAATCTTATCGGAAACACCACGATGTAGGAGATTTGGGTTGGAAAGAATTCAAGGTTTTAGTGCGAAAGCAGTTTTATTCGATTGGCTATGTGCAAGAGAGATGGTATTATAAATGGCACAATTTGCGCCAAAAGTTTAAGCAATCCGTACAGGAGTACACTACGGTGTTTCATAACCAAGTGTTGGTTTTGGATATTGATGTGAATGAGTACGACGTGTTTATGAAGTATACAGAGGGTTTGCCGGAGTCCATTAGGAGAGAGTTGAAGCTCTTTACTGTGGCCAATATCGAAGACGCAACCGTGAAGGCAATTGCCATTGAAGGCAAGTACTTGAAGAGTGACAAAGAAGGCGACAAGATCAAGTCGGGGTACAAGTCAAGTTGGAAAAACGAACAGAAGGGAGAGGCCAAAGGAGAGGGGTCTTCGTCCAAGGAGTTTCATTGCAATCATTATAAGGCGAGCGGGCATCTTTCCGATTATTGTTGGAAACTTCACCCGGAGCTTTGGCCAAAGGAGGAGAAGTGCAATAAAGAGAAATATACACTAGTCCCAGAGGTTGTTGACCTTCCGGATGTAGATATACCGAATCCTAAGCTTACACTTATGTTTTAGCAGACTTTGGCTGCCGAAGAAGAAAGTCGGGAAGAGCTTTTTCATGTCAGTATTCAGGTAAAGCAGAGTTTAGACAAGGCCATTATGGATCCAGGTAGTTAGAAAAATTTGATTTCTGAGACGTTGGTGAAGAAGATGGGTTTGAGGACTACAGCTCATCCTAAGCCGTATGGTTTGTGGTGGATTCAGAAAGATGTGGATTTGATGATCACGAAGCAGTGTACTTTCAAGTTTGCAATTTCTGAGAAGTTTATTGACGAGGTGACGTGTGAGGTGGTTCCTTTTGATATGTGTCAGGTCATCTTGGGTAGCCCTTATCTTTGGGACCGAGATGCGATTCATTACTGTAGAGCTCGCAAGTATCGTCTTGTAAAGGAGGGAAAGGAGTTTCATATCAATGCTTGTAAGGAGTATGTCACTACGTCAAAATTGGTAACGGCGACTCAGGTGAAGCGGTTGGTTAATGCGAGAGGCAAGTTTGTGTTATTGGTGCGACCGGTTCAGGAGGGTACGTCGGCTCGAGTGTTGTCTCCAATGACAACGTTTTTTCAGCAACAGACCGACATGCGAAAGTTGCAATAGGAGGTTGTGGTACATACTGATCACAAACCGTTCCAGTTTTTCGCTACACAGTCCAAGCTACAGCAAGCTCGCCAAATGAATGGGCTGTCGTATTTCCAACAATTTCCCTTGATTATACAGTATAAGAAGGGAGTGGACAACAAATTGGTTGATAGGTTATCTCGACTCCCATTACCAACTACTTCTGCTATGTTGGTTTTTATACAGATACAACCTTTTGTTACGTCAGGATATGTTGCAGGATATGATGATCCTAAGGGGCGTAGTGTGTTTCGCCGAAAGTTGCTGCCATGCAAGACATGTGATGGTATTGAGTTGTTTCGAGCTTGGAAGAAGGGTCAGCTACCTCTTCAGTCGAAGTCGAAGTGGTACAGCAGGGTAATGGGCAACGCCGCATTCCCACCTTTCCAGTTCAAGCTTGAGCAGGAGCTCAATGCTCCTAAAGGGGGGAGCCATGATCCAGGAGGATCTGAAGAAGAAATGAAGGGTTTCAAGTTTCTATTCGAACAGAATTGTTTCTGTTCGAATACATTTCTGCTTGAGGTGTTTTATTCAAATAGATTTTTATTCTATTCGAATACATTTATTTTATTTGAACATAAACTGGTTCTGTTCAATCAGAGGCGCGATTCAGCCTTTTTCTTTAGGCGTTGGTTGTATTTTTGAGGGGTGTTTTGCCTCGAGATGCATTCTTTTAGTATTTTAAGTTCCCTAGTATATAAAGGGGACTTAGGTTATTTCTTTTCTATGTTAGATCTAGAGAGAAGTTCTAAGGAAGAAGCTTAGGGTTTATTCATTGTAATTACTTGGTTTATACAATGGAATCTCTTATTTTTCCCTTCTAATTTTGGCGTTCTTCGTACTTTTCTACTAACTAGAGCTTCTCAATCGTATTGGGGAATAAGTTTAAGTGCGACATCTTCAGTTTGCGGATGACACCTTAGTGTTTGTCGGAATATCTATGCATCAATTATGATTCCTTCGTGGTCTTTTGTTTTGTTTTGAGGCCGTGTTGGGTCTTTGCATCAATCTTAGTAAGAACAAGATTATGGGGATCAGGGAGGTCCCTAGTTTAGATTCTTTAGCAACGACTTTGGGTTGTGGTGTGGATACTCTTCCTTCTTCGTACTTAGGTTTGCCATTGGGCGCTAAGTATAATTCTAAGGCTATTTGGGATCCCATTATTGAAAGACTTTCCAATAGATTCAGTGGGTGGAAGGCCAAATACTTATCGAAAGGTGGGAGGTGACCTTTTGAAAAGTACATTTTCGAGCCTTTCAGTGTATTATATGTCATTGTTTACGCTTCCTAAAGGTATTGAAAAAACGTTGGAATCGATTATGAAATTTTTTATTTTGAACGATATAGTGGAGGATCACAAAATTCATCAAATGGGCTGGAAACAAGTCTGTAGGTCTAGAGAGGAAGGCGGGTTAAGGATTATAAAGTTGTCTAGAATGAACGAGGCGCTAAATGGTTGTGGAGATTCGGGCAAGAAGAAAAATTGTGGAAAAAGATTATTATCTCTAGATTTGGAGTGAAGGATTTTGGGTGGAGTAGAAAAGAAATTGTTGAGGCGTTCGGGTGTTGGATGTGGAGAGGAGTGATGAAGATTAGCGAGAGTTTCGGTAGAGGAGTTAGAATATGAGTGAGTATTGGGAACAAGGTTAAATTTTGGGAGGATCGGTGGCTCCTCAACTCTTCGCTTAAAGATTTGTATCCTTTGTTATTATCTTTATCAGGCAATCATGAGAGTTCAGTAAAAAGAGGTGATGAACTTAGGACATACTGGTATGTCTTGGAATCTCGACTTTCATAGAAACTTGAATGATTGGGAATTGGACCTGGTAACTTCTCTTGTGGAAAAATTGACTAGCTTTCACCATTGTCCGGGGGAAGAGGATAGGATGATTTGGATTGAGTGCTCCAAAGGTTTGTTTTCAGTGAAGACATTCTACAAGGCCTTGGATAATTCTCCTCATGATACTCATTCCTTTCTTAAAAAGAGTATTTAGGTTCCTAAATTGCCTCCTAAGGTGGCCTTTTTTACTTGGACTTTGTTTTTGAATAAAACCCTCACCATTGATAATCTTCGTAAATGCAAAGTTCTTGTGATTAGTTTTTGTTCTGTGTAAAAAGGATGGGAAGTCCGTCGACCGTCTTTTTCTTCATTTGCCCTTTTGCCGAAAGTATTTGGATTGAATTGTTTACTGAGGCGAGCATTGTGTGGCCGCCTTTTAGGAATGTTAAGGAGCTCTTAACAAATTGGAATACGAGTAACCTTGTAGGTCTTGGTAGGATATTATGGCGCTTTCTTCCATTTGCCATGATGTGGTCCATATGGCTTGAACATAATTGGAGGAAGTTCGAAGGGAAAGAGAAATCTAGAGCTTCAGTCATGGCTTCTATTAAAGTTTTTATTTTCTGGTGGAGTAAAGCTGCGAAAGATTTGTCGGCAATTTCTCTCTAGTCTTCCATGGTGAAGTGGAAGGAAACGAGTAATGGTTATATTGGATAGGTCTTGTTGATGCTGATGCAGGGTAGTTCCTGGTTGTTTTTTCCTTTGTTTGCCCCTCCTCTTGGAATGGCGTTTTTGTTTTTTTGTTTTTCTTGTTATAATCGTTTCCTTTTATCAATAAATTTTACATTTATCAAAAAAATAAAATAAATTCTCTGGAGGATTACACAGCCTCGAAGGGCATCTAAACCACTCCGTTTGGATTGACAGTTTGTCTACTATGAATTGTGTAATCGATGCCTCAATTTGATTTTGTGCAGTTTCCCCTTCTATAGCCGGCCCTGAGGTTTGTAGAAGGTAGGAATTGAACCTCTGACCCCTTAAGGTGTATTCTAGACACTCCAAACCATTGAGCTATCCTATATAAATATTAAAAAAGGGTCCTTTTTGTATACACTACAAACATGACCCCTTAGGGTGTATTCTAGACACTCCAAACCATTGAGCTATCCTATATAAATATTAAAAAAGGGTCCTTTTTGTATACATTACAAACAAATTTTGGGGGCAGTTTCCCCTTCTATAGCTACCCTGAAGTTTGTAGGGCCCAATGCGAGGTCTAAAAAATGGGCCCTCCCAGGGGGATTTTTTTTGTAAGGCATTTTCAAAGCAAAAATTTTGGGATTTTTTTTTAACAAAGGTTGGAATTGAACCTCTGACCTTAAGGTGTATTCTAGACACTCCAAACCATTGAGCTATCCTATATGAATTTTACAAAAAAGGGTCCTTTTTGTATATTTTGGGTAAAATATTTGGGGACCCCTATTTTGGGTAAAAATTTGGGGGCCTAAGCGGTCCCTCTTGCACCTATAACCAATGCCGGGCCTGTTTCTATAGCAGTTGGAGTTTCCTTCTGCTTGTTCATGGCTTGTGCATCCTCTGTTTGGAGGGTTCCCACCAACTATTCTTGACTCTACTAGAACACATTCGTAGTCCCGCCCCTGAATATTGTTGGCTTAATTTATCTTGAGCTGAAAGTTTGGGTGTATTCTGAACTTCAGAACTTCAAAACTTCATTTGTTCTAAAATTATGATCTACAAATATTATATATTGAATCTATCGTGTGTGTGTGTTTTGTTTCAAAATATTTTGAACACCACGAAAATATACTTATAAATAAATTGCGTTTATCAAAATCTATGCACAAAATTAATTTCATCTGTGACTCTTACTTTATCTAACCAATATATTGGGTTTTTATCATATTGTAAACTTTGTTGAATAATATATATTCCCATTTTGAGGCATAGTTAATTGAATGTTGCCTGTTATCTTGACGTGCAGTCGTTTTTTGTAAGGCTATCTTGCTATCTCAGTTGGGAAAGGATCACTGGAATGGGATGGAGTTAAAGCAAAGGAAAAAGGAGATACTTATGCTGGCTAGAAATTTTAGATCTGTATGATTTACGCTTTGCACTTTCAACTCTTGTTCTGGAACAGCAACAGGAACAAGGGTAAAATACTTTACAAGCGAAATCTTAGATCTGTAATGGTCACTAAATGTTTAACTATATTGGTCAAGTGAAGCCAATTATACATTAACAAGCCAAATTTTGGATCTGTAATATACTTAAGTTGATATAATATATTGTTACAAGTTTTATTGAGTGTGTTTCTTGAAAAAGGATACTAATTTTGAAGCACATTTGTACTTGGTGTATGAATGCATGCTTCAAATAGGGACCATAAACTTGCAACCAATTTGCATACAACCCAAGTAGATCTATTGTGTAATCTATATTTCCACATTACAAGCTAGCTAGCATTTGCCAGGTTGAGGTAGTTTCTATCTCCTTCAAAAATGGGGGTGCCCAATTTTGGATCTGTAATATACTTAAGTTGGTATAATACATTGTTACTAGTTTTATTGAGTGTGTTTCTTGAAAAAGGATACTAATTTTGAAGCACATGTGTACTTAGTGTATGAATGCATGCTTCAAATAGGGACCATAAACTTGCAACCAATTTGCATACAACCCAAGTAGATCTGTTGTGTAATCTATATTTCCACATTACAAGCTAGCTAGTATTTGCCAGGTTGAGGTAGTTTTTATCTCCTTCAAAAATGGGGGTGCCCAAGGTCTCGGTTAGTCCAGAGAAAAGAAGAAGAGCCTACCAAGAGGGCCAAAGGAAGAGGGGCGGCTGATGCACGAGCGCCAGGCTCCAAAAGTTAGGAGTAGACGTGATAGTAGTTTGGATAACTGGTCTAACTTTGCCGGTGGAGAAGTGGTCTAACTTTGCCGGTGGAGAAGTTTAGGTAGCCGTACGTAAGTTTCAAAAACGCAGAGGCTCAAAAGGAGTAGGATGAGGCAAATGATGTGGCTCTCCCTAAAGGAACCAGATACCCGTGTGGCTTTGTCTAAACAAAGAGGAAGGAGTCGCAAAAGAGAACAGGGCTCTGGAACACAAAAACACCCGTAGAATCTTTAGATTTGTCGTACCAAAAAAAAGGTGACCTCAGCCCAGAATTCCCAAACATCTATGCTGCAATACTTCTGACGTGCGTACGGGAAAAGAGCATAGGGCTCTCCTTTCTCTGTACGCAAGTTCGTAAGGATCTGCCAAGTCTTCTTCCACATAGTAAAAAACTGGCTCTTTTGGCTTTGAGAACCTGCAATCATTTTTTGACTAGTGCGGAAACCCTGTATCGAAGCGTTCGAAGAGATAACTAAACTCCTCATACGTACCATTGGACATGCTATCGCTTATTTCTTCCACATGCGCTGTCCAAAACAGGCGAGGTGAGGCTGAACTTCTATACCGCGAATTTGTCAATTGACATGGCAGAATACTCTTCAAACAACTCGTGGGCTTAACTGTGGGAGAACAAAGGTGCGCATCGATGTTTTTGTTTTTCGAGGGTGAACACCGGGGTTAAACCCTTTCATGAAATCAATTTGATTTTTCGTTAGGGTATAGGAAGTGGAACCCGCACCCCCCAGTTAAACACTTCAAGTCCAGTCCTAAATATAAACTACTCACATTTGAAACTTGTAAGCAATGAGGGACTACTATTTTTGAAGAGTTTGAACTTTGAACAATGAAAGAGAATGACTCAAATTCAACCCTGAAACATCTACTTTCCTCATCACCATTATATTCTCCTTCTATCTTTATGTTATGATCATCAAATCCAGCTCATGAAATGTGTAAAAACTTTATTCACCCCATATGTTTTGCTTTGGTCTCCTTTGCATGTTCAGTTAGCAAGAGAATCGAATAGCTTTATACTCCCGTCAATGATGAAATAACCAGGTAACTTACTATTGCTTTAGTCACTAATAGTAGAAAAAAACCGATTTGAAAAAAGAAAAAAACTTCGCGTGGACGGGCAGGATTCGAACCTGCGTGGGCTTTGCCCAAAGCCCACATGATTTCTAGTCGTGCCCGATAACCACTCCGGCACGTCCACTCTTAGTGCAAATTTTACGACTTATTAAATAAATACAACTTTTTTTGCTGTAATAGAGCAAATACACATCGTTCATAACGATTTCACTAAACAATTCATTTGGCAAAACAAATCGACCATAATAGCTAAGGGGAGAGGATTTAAAGACACTCACAAACTAAACACTCAAGTCTCACTCAACACGAACCACTCATCTCTATTAGATGAGTGACTCTTAAAATTGGTGATTTGCTATATAGGAAATGGGGTAGAAAACTTATTGGGCTAGCTGGCACTCTTCCTCTCTCTTCCCCTCTAGGTGGCAGCCACGTGGAGCTCTTATTCCCTCTCTCCTCCTATGATTTTTAAATTTAAACAAATTTGTTCAAATCATGTCACTATCCCTGTCTCATATCACATTTTTTTTTCTCTCTCTCCTATACCATTCTCTCTCTCTCTTTTGTGATTTCTGCCATTAGAGGTGAAATTGTTTTCTCCTTAGAACTACGACACCCACAGTGTTAGAAAAAAGTAGTAGAAGACTCTTATTCCACAGGTATTTTATCACCCTTATCTCTCTCAAAGTAAAGAGACAATTTTCCATTTTGTATGGAATCTTGTAAAATTGTTAGGGTTAAGAAACTCTAGAATTTGAGACATAACGGATAATTGTGGGCTATACAGCTACGGTGAGTAATCCTCTGTATAATCCAATTTTGGTCAGGCAATTTCTCTTTCATTGATTACTTGCAGATGGGTTATGAGAGTGTATGAATTATCGATAATGCATCATTCGACAATTAGATATGCGTAAGTCTCAGCATACACTAACATAATTGTCGAAATCAACAATATTAGTTATGCAATTCCTCACATGCATTAACGAAATTGTTGATCTCGACAATATTACATATAGAAGTCTTTACACATACTAACTACATTGTCGAACTCGACAATAGTATATATACAAGTCTTTACATAAACAAGCATATTGTCGAACTCAACAATATTATTTTTGTTGTCAGCTTGTTTTAGGTTACCCCGTACGTTGTAAGCATATTTTGTTAATGCACGATAATTTCATAGGATTTTACTTTTGTTATTTCAGAGGCCTGACAATGGGGTTTAATTTTTTTAACTGGGTCCATAAATTAATTTGTGCGTGTTTTGCCATGAAGGAGGCAGAGAGTTACGATAGTGTCCATATCCCAGTTTCTTCGCCAACTCACGAAGAAATTTATCCAGCACTGCAAGAAGTTGAAGCAGAAGAAGCGATTCAAGCTAAAATTGAGTAGGAATTAAAATTTGGATGACTAGAAAATGAGTTCTGAGTGAAGCAAGATTTGACATATTTTAATTTACTGCGTAATAGGCCTAATTACGATTCTTCTGACGATTCTTCTGATGGGTGGTAAAGGGGTAATTATAGTAAGGAAGAATGTGAATGTAACTAGATTTTTGGATAGGACAGTTAATATGTTAGAAGTTTGTGTTGTACAACGAGTTTTTGTGGGGTGATTGTTTACATTTTGTATTCCCTCTTTTGTAGCATGTGATGTAAAGAAGGCTTTTGAAATGAAATGAACATGCATTGGTCTTGAATTTTGTTTGATTTGTGATATGTTGTTGAATTACTTGTAACTCACAATCGCTCCTTTTATGTGTCTACTTGTCAGTGAGATCGACAGTAGAACACTCCGTAGATGTAAATTGGACAAAAGTTATTCGTGACGAGTCACTAGAACGGTCAGAAAATAAACGTATTGTAGACCCATTATTGGCGGAAGCCCCATTAAAGGCCAACATGTTGATATTGTTGAGGATGTACGTCGGTGGTACGAACGATATGGAAGAAGGCAGGGTTTCTCTACCAAGATGCACAATTCTATTAAGCGTTCGAGATCAGATGATATAGGCAGAGTCCACTTCAAATTTTCAAAGAAAAACCTTGGGAAAAATTCAGAAACTAGCGAAAGAGATGGCAACAAAATATCATCTGATAAGTGTGGGTGCAAAACAACGATGAACATTAATTGGAATACCAAAATAGGCAAATATGTTGTCATAAGTTTCACGGATATCCATAAAAGTAAACTCGCATCTCCAAGGAATCATCATCGTATGAAGGTTTACAGATTCCCTCCAGAAGCAGCAAAAAACCTTACAGCGACATTTAAGCTTCACAATATTTTGGTGAGCAAGGTCCCGACATTATTCCTAGATAAAACCTTTAACAAACGGGATTGTTATAACCACAATGCCAAACTAAATAAGAAACGACTAGTCAGAGGAGTTGCACAAGCCGCATTGGAGTGGGTTAGAAAGAAACAAAATGAATATATGATGTTTTATTTCGATATAGAATTAAATGAGGAAGACCGAACACTCAATTTATTTTTTTGATCGATGGACGTTTAAGGTGCGCATACAAGGCATTTGGAAATGTCGTCACCTTCAATACTACGTGCCGGATCAATGTCTATAAGATGTCATTTGCTCCATTTGCAGGGATCAACAACCACTACCAAACAATTCAATACGGATGTGCTCTACCAAGAATATATTTTTTTGCTCATTCTTATGTAGGAGAATAATACGGATGTGCTCTACTAAGAATATATTTGTATGGTTGTTTGAACAACGAGAGAGTTTAAAATATTCTCCGTGATACTATGCATAAACGTCATATTCTCCGTGATTTCTTTATAATGTGTTTCCCATGTATTTATCCCGTATTTATAATCTGAATGAATTCCATGTAGGAGACAGTAATGGGGATTATGTTCAGCCATTGCAATCCCGACAACCAAGACATCTAGGAAAATAAAAGAAATTGACATGACACAGATCTGCATTTGATTTTTTAATTAATAAATTTGTATCTGATTATTATTGTTAACAAGAGATTGTTGTGTTGATTCAACATTCAATTTGCTTTGTATTTGGAATTTAGGACAATAGTAATGCATTATTTGGAATTTAGGGATTATTGTGCTTTATGTACCCTCTATCAATTTGTAGATTCCTCAACGTAACTGACAATGGTATACATGCAGTATTTCATTATGCAGGTAAATTGTTGAATATGCAGCATTAAATTGTCGGTTTATCCAATAGATTGACAATAATTTAACTATATTATCGATTTCGACAATATTATATATGCATAACTCCAATTACACTTGGTAATTGTCGAGCTCGACAATATTTTATATACATAACTCCAATTACACTGCCATAATTTTCGAACTCGACAATATTATATATTAAAAGTTTCCATGTAAACTACCAATATTATTGAATTCGACAATATTTTATCTTTATAACTCCAAATGCACAACAAAAATATTCTTCACAACCAATATGTACTTACTTTCAATAGTCAGAATTGAGATTCATATATAACAGTAAGCCAATAGACTTGTGTATACTACATAAAATGGGATTTACAAACACTTGTCGACAAAAATTAAATCAACAAGGGGTACTCTTACAAAAAATGGGATATACAAACATTTGCTCGACAACCCTAAACATAAAGGGGCATACAATGATTATCCAAAAATGAAAGGATAAGAGTTCTGTCACAAATCAACACCGATCATGTTATTCAATTGATACCCCTTTACCTTTGTGTTCACTCATTAATGCCTCAAGGGTCCTGATCTTTACACCAAAATACCTCGTCAACTGTTCTTTTATAAAACCCGATGGAATTTCCAGTCTTGCATGACCGAAGAAAATAGTAGAAACTGGAGGCATTAGTGTATCAAACTATGGAAACAAACAAACGTAGTGTTTGTCCACCCCCAAACCAAACACCAATACTTACTAGTATATATAAGAAGGTTCTGGAACCTCTTCTCATTCGGTGTAGTGTTTTTCTTTCGTAGCCAAAAAAGGGGTAAGAATGTATATGCTTCAGTGTGGCTAATGAAGACCACAACCTTCTCATAGCAAGTGGATAATAAATATGCCATATGCATATACTCCACATGCTGATGACCAAATGAAAATGCCCACAACAAGGATTCATACGCCTTCTCACCGGCTGGACTGAATGGTATACCCAATATCTGACTGAAGACACTCTTCCAGAACACGGGGTCCTCGGTAAGAAAAGACTAACATTTTCATTGCATCCTGAAATCTATGCTGAATCGTTGTCGGAACCCTAAAATCAAAATTGTTATCAGCCACGTCGACGCCGCGAACATCTAGAAGATATTTTGCCCACGGTTGGAATAAAACTTCTTATAACTTCTTTTTCTCATCCATATTCTCCCTCCTAGCACTGATGACATTTTCAAGAGTTAGCTCCGTGAAAACCAAGACTTCTTGATAATCTCCCTTGGGTCATTGATGTACTATCAAGGATGAAGCCAGAACTTGAGTCCATTGGGATCAAAAAAATAAAATGAGGGGGTTCGGGGGCTTCGCCCCCGAGAAAAAAAAAACAAAACATATTAGGGTATTTTAGTATCACTTATATTATAACTCATGCCAAGTTAAAAAAAAAGTCTTAGAAGAGAGTCCTCAATCTAAAAGTTAATTTTAAATCATTTAATGTTAAATGATGAAGTAGGACTTGATAATCAAAAACTTAGGCTATAAGGACTTGAACCCTTGTTTAGGTAGTCAAAATCAGCGTTGTCCACTAGACCAATAACAATTATATGATTAGAACTGAGTGGGGTAATATATATACTAATTACGTATATATGTATCATTTTTATCTATCTGGTAAGTGATTTCTGGCAAATCCAGTGGGGTCATTTGAACCCACTGGTCCCCCTAGCTTCGCCCCTGTGTGCTATTGTGAAGAATCTTTCGTTCTGGTCAAAAAGTTCTTCAAAGGTAGGGTCCCCCATGTCTCCCATCTTTTCACTCGTAAGTACCTTCTTTAATGATTGACACCAAACCTCTTACAATAACAACAATTATATATTATAGCGCAGACACTAATAAGTGCATTACCAAAGTTTATCAATAATGGCATGAGATGACATAGGTACAAGAGTTTGAAATAGGTCATACCCATTCATTGTTATCTACTTCCAAGTCTTCTTCATTTCTTCAACATTAACCAACTTCTTACGCTGAAAAAAACTCCAACATTAGGATAAACAGTTAAATACGCATTCCATGAAATAAATATGGAGAGGGAGGCATACGAGATCGTTAGTTTCCTTCGTATATATCGCGGCTTCTTTCTTATACTTGGATGTTCAGTTCAGTATTTGTTCCAAAGATATAAAGGAGATGAGCTATATATATCATGTTCAGTTAATGGTGATATGACAGTCAATTATTGTCGATTAATGCATGCATCGTCAATACTATGATGTCTAAGCAAGCACTAGTTGTCGAGGGGGCACTAAATCGATAATTACTTCAGTTGTTTTTGTTGATACATGGGGTAACCGACAATATTAACACATCAGTGCTACCATAACCATTCTGATATTGACTAGGGAATCCAAATTGAATACAACATCTGATTTATAGACAAAATAAACTCCTACACAAAGTTAAACTTAAATAAAGTCACTACTATAAACCCAACCAAGAGATATTATATTTTTGGATAATCAAACACAAACTCCAATTCACTAACTAAAACTAATTTCATTCATTTTGAATGATTTACAAAATCTTCTTTCACAGTCAACTTCTTCTTAACTTCTTCATGCGCAGACAATAAGTCATCATCATACTTATTTGCTAGATTTAGGTCTGTCATAGGCTAATGTGATTGGAGAATAGCAAGTTGTTCAAAACACGCAGCACAAGAATCATGTTACCAGAGTTAGAAATAATGCAGCCATAAACCAATAGAAGTATGGGTAAACTCACAGGTGTAGCTGGTGGAAGTTGCAAGTCTAACTGCTCCATTAAAAGGACATTGACCACTTTTAGTGACTCGTTCTCTTTAGATTGTACACATTTGTAAAATAATTATGCCACATGCATGAATGATTAATGAACTTCAATAAGTAATTAGGGGTTATTAACATCTACACACCATATTACCTTCGTATTCAACTCAACGGATAAGCCCTCTTTATAGTCTTCAAGGCCAGATTTTTGCATTAGCTCTACCTCTAAAGTTGTATTTTTTCTTGTAAATTTTTGTACTCCAATATCTGCAAACAAAAATATTATTATGAACATCAGAGTTTGGAATAAAACAATCAATGGAGGGGATAATTATATTTTCCTAAGCCTTACCTTCGCATCTAACTTCCCCGGTAGATCTACGTACGTAAGTGCACATTGTTCGTCAAGTACACGCTTCAGTTGCATATCCTCCTTCACTTGATCAATGGTTTCTCTCAGCAAATTATATTTACTTGTATAAGATTAAGATGAGATAAAACAATTATTCTATAACCCAATTAAATTTGTACATGTGAACTTCAATTCAACATAACCTCTAAATTATTATGAACATCAAGGTTTGGAATAAAACAATCAATGGAGAGAGAAAAAGAGATTTAAGGGAGGAAAACTGTTCAAGAGAGAGAAATAGATTTAAGGGAGAGAATTTAGGGAATTTGAAAACTACTCTAATGGTGAGTGTAACAGAGAGAGAGACAGTGTTTGGTTTGTAAGAGAGAGAGAGGGAGAGACAGCAAGACGAGTGATTAGTGATTTGAATTCTTTGTAAAAGAGAGGGAAATACGATGTGTCTGCCACCTAGAGGGGAAGAGAGATGAAGAGTGACAGCTAGACCCACCCAAGTTTTCCATCTCATTTCCTATATAGCAAATCACCAATTTTAAGAGCCACTGATCTAATAGAGATAAGTGGTTCGTATTGAGTGAGACTTGAGTGTTTGGTTTGTAAGTGCCTCTAAATCCTTTCCCAACATAGTATAGGCAAATATCAATAATGTATAGATCTACATTTTTGGGATTGAAATGCAGGTTTGATCTTTCTAGAATAGAATTGAATATAAAGCAAAAACTTGAGAGAAAAAAACAATCCAATGGATTATGGCTTAAAAACTGTGAATGTTAGATTTTGTGTTACAAATTTCATAATCAAGATTTTGATTTCGCAAATGTTAATCACAGATTTTCACAACCATACCAAGTGATGAATGTAAAAGGCCACGAGAAAATTTACATGGTAAAAAAACTTGAGAAACGGTTTCCAACCCAACTCCATTAGAAACATAGTTTCTCAAATGGAAATAGTTTCCTGAGTATAAAATCAGCTTTCTAAACACAGCTTAAATTTGAAATTCCAAAAATTGTTTGTTTGTCTTCTTCCTCTCGCCTAATCACAAAGCACTGAAAACCGCAAGCCTTGTGAGCATAAACTTGTTCTTTCCACAACATAGCTGTAGTAATGCAACCAGGCAAATTATGGGACTACGATGTAAACAGTTAAGATAATGCTCACAAGTTGAAAATGCCTGTTCATTCAACCTCCTTTATTCTCACGATGAAGGATTCAACTTTTATACCATAAAGAAACTCAATTTGCACGCAGGGTCGAGAAAAGTCGGCACTTTATCCCTAAATATGTTTTATTTGCCAGGGAAAAGGAAGAGCAAAGTTTGGTATAATGAAACGAAATGCAGCTAAAATACTGTTGAAATTTCCAAAAGACAATTGATCAACAGATCTCTAAAATATATGGATAAGAAAAGGAATGTGGGATTCCATCTCATTTCAATTGTTGCATTTAGAGACTCAGCACCAACAAGAGAAAGGGGATAGAGCCATCCTATAACGCACTTTAGTCATAATCACATCCATTTTAATATTCAATTACCCATTCTCTTGAAGAAGTATAAGTATCCCATGTCCTTTGGGGGTTTGCACGAGACCCCGAACTTGTCATCATTGAAGATCGCCCATCGTCCATCTTTATATATATGAACCACATAGTGTCCATAGTGGGTTGAGGTACCAATGTGGCTGACCAGTCCCATAAGCTCGTATCCTGCACAAATAAGAAAATGAGACAGACATTAAGCAATCTCGTGAACTGACTTCAGTTATTTAAAAATATAAATAATCCTGGTTAAAATGTGAAAGAGAAATAATACTAACTTCCTTCACCGTCGAGTAAAACTGCATTGGCAGAACCATTTGCACCACTTGATGCGCTGGCATCCATATCCGTTGGACCAAAAGCATCAGGTTGGTTAAATATCCAATTTGTTGCTTTCCCAATATCACCACCCTCTAAAGAAGTCAATAAAGACAAAACATTTAACCCAATACCAACAACAATTGTTTTAATCTAAAACATCCACAACATATCAATTACAAAAGTTTTTAAGGGTAAAAAAAAAAACTTACTGATGCTCTCAATGTATTTTTAAAAATCTATAATACTAAAGGAATAGTTATGCCATGAGAATCAATCTCGGCTGTTGATCACCCTACCCTACACATGTTTGAGGAAAATATATGTTTTAGTTTATAATACAACCGTTAGATCATTAGAGTTATTTAGTTTACTCTCGAAATTTATTTAATACTAAAATGCCCCTTTATTTCGTATGAAAGAAGAGGTATAAATGGAAGTTCACCGCATAACTTTTCGTATATACGAAATAAGCCTAAATTTGCCAAATGATTTGGCTTCTATGTCTTCATCATTTCCTCTTCCTCTTAATTCTAAAATTCAAACATTCATCGATTGATCGAAGGCGATCGAAGCTTCAATACTCTAAGACCGTGTCATCTCCTCCTTCTCAATCTGATGATGCGCAACGATGGAAAATGAAAGTTTACGAAATTATTTGCAATTCACCTCAACCAACACCTCCCTCTCTCTTCTCTGCAAATCGACCTTCTAGGGTTCCAATTCTCACTCACAGATTCACCTCTCGAAGACTTAGATCTTAACATTTGATTTGATTTTGATCAGTTTCAATGACTGCCATCCCCGAATCCATCACAATCTCTGGATGTTCTGCCTTTTGATCATCAAGCACTTCACCATCACTGATGATGGCTTCATCGGTTTCATCCATCTCCAGCACTCGCAAAATCTGGTAGGTTATCAAAATTCAGCAGTCTAAAACTCCAGTTATCTGTAACTCAAAGGTTGTCTATTCCATTTGAGTACGTGTACACCAACACCTACTTCTGACTCTATGACGTTCAAAAATAATTTTTCTTACTTAGGATGTACTTGCTTGAGGGAGCCATGCTCATGTTTTTCATGTTGACTATGGATATGCAGGTCACATGTTTGGGGACATTTTTGCATATGTTATGAAGGTCTAAAGCTAATTAACGACAAGGTTTATCAATTGTTTTGGGATTAATGATGGTGGCAAGGTTTGTTCCTTAGAAACTAAAATTTTAAACATCAACAGAGCTTTCTAGACTATTTAGGTTGTTTTTGGTTCATGGAGAATGAAAAAAATGAAAAGTGATACTCCTGAAAACCAATTCCCTAGTATTTGTTTTTGGTTCATGAGGAAAATTGATAATCCTGAAAACCCACTTGGTATTCAAAACTCGGGGAGTTGATTTTTATTTTTCATTTTTTGATTTAGTGTTTTAAGAGATCTATTTTCATGAAATTATTTTCCATAAAAACTATTTTCCAGTAAAAGTTTATGATTTTTCTTAGAAGAAAGTATCTTTACATGGTAACACGGTTTTAGTTTCTGGAGAGGTAATTCATGACATAATGATGATCACGTGTAAATAACATTTTTAAATATTCTAAATGAGTAGCAGAGGGAGCACAAGTTTAGTGCAGAGGTCTACCAAGAGGTGCAGTTTAATCTCATACCCCTTCTTTTAGATGGTATTGGGAAATTTGAAATTTTTTTGAAAATCCAATCATGTACTTTTATACAGATTGCCACTTTTGCCAGCTTCACCGCATGACAATACATTGATACAGGCTACCCGCGTCTTAATGGCCAGTGACCACAACCTTTTGGAAGTCAGCACTCATGTAGGAAGAAGTAAATCCATCTCCAACTATCATAAAAAAATCCTGATCATAATATCCAAGTTTTTTTAGCCTATTTCAACTGAAAAATATCTTCAAAGGGATTCTAGGGAAAAAGGTATGCCTCGATTATCAACGTTATTTTCTTTTCTGAAAGAAATATATCTTCTCTGTATGGTTTTGATTTATTCGTTTGCATTTATAGAAATTTTATGCATTTTGTATAGGACTTCTATTTCAAAAACCTTATGTGCAATGATCTTATATATTTGATTGTCGATGTGGTTTTATGTTTGGATATACAAGGATCTTAAGATGTTACAACTAACTGCAGGCATGTGTTGCCATCTCTAGCTTTGATGAGAAAACTCCTTACTGTGCAAGATCAAGTAAGTTTGAGTTTTTCTAAATTTCAGGCCATGTTTCAAAATAAAATTCCCCGTTTGCAATGAGTGAACCATAAGTTGTGTTGGTGGTTGGCCTTTACTGAAATGACTACTTCACTAACATTATCAATTATATTAAAGTGAGGAGTTTATGATGATCGTAATCTCACTATGTACTTGGTGGCTGGTTTTTGCTAAAGTGGTTGCCCATCTCGCCATCATTCTTTATCTTTTGGATATATAGTAAATTGGATTGGAAAATCCAGCCTGACTGTCTTGCAACCTTCTACAGGGAAGTTATAGATTTTAACCCCGCACTAGTGGTATTTAAGATTACATGGAATAACTTTGTTTAGTTACGACAGAAAAAATACTAATAAGTCAGAAGAGAAGGTTATTATTTGGTTCAAAATTTAGTGGTGGTGAGACGATGAGATATCCACATCTCCTTTCAGATCTTAGTCATCTCTACTGCTTTCATATCGTACATTAAAGATTTGAGAACACCACCCATATCTTTGTGCAAATCTTTTTTATTATGATTTTTTTCCTTTTATGTTCATAGATTAGAGATATGAGAACCGCTATTGCTACAAGATCATTTCTTTGCTCTATTTGCAGACTTCAGCGAATATTCCGAAGATGAAAGCTGATAATTGGTACAAATTTGGGGTTTTCTATTTGAATTTTAGGAAAAAATCACTATTGGTACAATCCACGATGGAACTCATTAGCAATTGGTCTGATTATTGATTTCTCATCTGATAATACCAATCCAAGTGTCTTTTTTAAAAGGTGCAATATTTCTCCTCGTATTTTTTTAATCCAAATGTTGTTAGTTTCTTATGTTTCCAATTGTTGCATTTTCAGGTAAATGTTGGTGGTGAATATGATGAAGATTTATTGTAGTTTGGGTTGGGGAAAATGTTGTTATGTTTATTTAATTTGGAATACCAATAAATATGGTTAGTTGTCAAAAGGGCCATTCTATTGATACGGATAGCCTATGATTGCGTTCCGTGTAAATTTCCATGGTATTTCATGTATGATGGTTGTTTTGTATATATTAGAACCATGAAAAAGAAAATTCCATAATGCTGAGATTTCTTCTGATGTGAGTGAATGGATTTGAACATTTACATTCAATATAATTAGTACTAAGAGCCTATATGGTATTCATCAGTCCGTTGAAGATTTATTTATTATTCATCCTGTGATTCTCTCTTTGAATCTTTTTTTCTCTAGAGTCCCACACCCACACCCAAAACATAACATGTGTTTCTTATTTTGTTGGATACCTCTAAATTCATCTTTGAATAATTTATTCTTTAATGATTGCCCTTTATTTCTTGGTTGCTTATTTTTGTTGTTTCTTTCAAAAATCACAAAAGTGTTACTAGAAAATTTTTGCCACTACGAAATTATATGGAAAATCGTACTTTTGATGTTTGCATTTAGATTCTTTAGTCAGAGAATCTAATATAATCTTTCTCAGTAACATCTTGGATACAAGTTAAGTACTTAGTGTAATCATACTTCCATTTTCCATTTCATAATAGATTTTAGAATTATTACCTTACAATCTTATTGGCTTTAACCAGTGATTAATTTGTTGTAGATTCAGACTGTTGCTTGGTTGGTGTTGCTTTAAGGTACATTTTTGTATGTATTTCTATATAAGGTGAATCCATGTTTTGATATTTTGAAACTTATGATAGCAAGAATTCACGCGGATTATATTGTTCTCATTCGTACTAGGATCTTAAGCTCAAATGGAAGAGCGCTTGACAATGTGAGTATACATATCAAATATCTCAAGAGATGGTGTTTCAAACCCACCAAGATCCTATTGTCTTAAAATGTTATACAAGTAAAATAAAAAATAAATGTAAGTATTGCTGTAATGAAATCCTGGGACGCTATAGAATAAAAGTTTAATACTCAAAAATATTATTGCATTCTTTTCAAACCTCACGGATTTCTCGTGAAATGAGACCCAATAACTGCACTATTTGAAATGTGTTATATGTTGGAAATTTAGATGCTTTATGAGTAATGCCTTTTTGATCTATTTGTCTTGGTGAGTTGTATGTGCTTTATGACATTAGTTTGAGAATTGGATTTTCTCGGATGGTACTGCTGCTTAGCATTCCTTTACTTATTATAGAAATTGTTCTATAAGTAAAAGAGTTTTTAACCAAATTGTGAGTAGATATCTTATGTGGTTAAAATGCTTCATGTTTTGTTTTACCTAAAGATAAGAATATATAAATTTAGATATGCAATAGCCTTAGCAATTTACTCTCTTTTTTATCTAAACCATCCATCGACCATTGTATTGCATATTTTAGGAAAGTTATGCCTCAAATAAATTAACAAACGATTGTTGTAGGAAAGAAGCATGTTTTATTAGCCTTCGGGTTGTGTGTAGGCCTTTAGTCTTTGCATAAACTATATTTTGGTCGGGGGTCTTCTTTAACCATGTTTTAACAAGGGCTTGATTAGCTCTGGACTCCGAATGCAAGTTGGGAATGGATAAACTCCCAAAACACAATAATTATGTAATCATTACTTGTGATGAAGTTTCTAAATCAACTTCCAATAAGCGAAACAACAACTTTGAAGACAGAATGTCACAATATTTTTAGGGATGAAAGCAATGAAGAAAATTGATAATCACAATGATAGTGAAGACCCAAAAAATGGAGATGCGCTATAAAGTGATGCAGAAAGCGAAAAGACCAATGGAGCTGAATGATAAACAAGCCTACTATTTTTTTTAGTACACACCTTTGATTTTTGCTTTATACCAACTTATTATTCAACCTTAAGCCATAGTTTATTTAGCACTCCTAATCAATAAAGATATTTAATCCATGTAATAGAGTATCAGTGCTTTTACTCTACTAGATTAAATAGTATATGTTTTTCTCTTGTTGATCAATATATAGAAACATGCATAAAGCCATATGATAAAGTTTGATCTGGACGACTAAAGCTATTCTACAGGATTGCTTCGCTTTGTTTGGACAGTTTATTAATATTAGTATATGTTTTGTACCCCGCATTGTTAATTCCGTTGCCCATGTGATTGCCACAAGGCCCATGGGGGACAATTTTTTGCCTTACTTGGACTGGTTCCCCGCCTGTATGGTTGCAGGTGTCTCTACAGGGCGACGGTACCTCTTTTATAACAACTTCTGGGTTTTAATATATGGTTTACCAATAATAAAAAAAATAAAGTTTGATCGGGACTGTTAATTAACACTCCTATGATAAAACACATGAAATATCATGTTTTCTGTGAAACTTTCTTGCAACATTCAATGGCTTGAGCTACATGATAACATATCCAAATGACCTCAGTCTTCTTTTCAAAATAATCTACGACTGTATTATAGTCAATACTCACCCACGGTCACACTCTTTGATCATGTTTTATACTATATTCATTGCAATCAAGTCAAAGAATGTAATAGTTTCAGCCACCCTGTATAATATCCGAGAGATCACCATACAAGATACCCATATAAAAGCTTCTATAACTCCTAATTCATAACAATAGTCTCATTACAAACTAGTTTTAGCCCTCCATTGATTAATTTGTTTTGAAGTATTTTTCATGTGTGGTCATTAGCTAATTAATGTTTTATGAAACATAATCTGGTTTGTGGGAAGAATATGTTAATTGATATGAGCATACATACAACATATGAAAAGGCCATACAATCTGCCCAACATTTAATTTACATTGAGAACCTGTACTTCCTTGGGTCATTATATAATTGAACTCAATACAAAGACCTAGGTGAATAAAATAACCTTCAACATTTAACAATAGTTATATCTATAACCCAATTATACCAGGTTTTATTATCTTCTAAGTTACTTTTACCAAAAACATAATCATAATCATGTTTTCATTTATAGATGCAAACAACTTAATACCGATGGAAATAGCTCTCAAGATTGCTAATAAGATCAGAGTAAATGAGAGGTTTGCAGTGTACGTAGTCGTCCCTATGTGGCCAGAGAGTGTTCCAACCGGTATAGCTACACAAAGGATTTTTTTGGCAGGTAACCATCCCTTGAACTTTTATTTTCTTGTCAACATTCGACAATTAATTTGGGAATCACAACTATTTTCAAAAGCTTCTACTTGTATTTATCGAGTATTAGTACTAATTTTGTAGAACAAGACAGTGCAAATGATGTACTAGACAATATACAAGGCTTTGAAAGAAGTTGGACTTGAGAATACAAATGTGCCAAAAGACTATTTGAACTTCTTCTGTCTTGAAAATTGTGAGGCTCCAGATGGCACCGAACTTTCTTTTGAAGGAAGTTCTACTGTATTAAACACTCCTCACGTATCTCCTTTTATCCCTCCCCCCAACGTTATCCTTTTCAGAATATAATTTCATAGTACTTTCCACATTTTTTAGTTAGTTATCACATCTTACCTTTTTTTTCTTCTATAAATTAAATTTGTTATAAATCTACACTAGTTTTTTTTTCTTCTTCTCAAAGTGAAGTGGATTGTCTCGTAGTTTTTATCAAATTTATTAGTCTTATTAGTTAATGAAATGTTCTGCATATTTGGTAATGCAGGCACTGATAAGAAGAATTGACGCTTCATGATCTACGTACATTCAAAAGGCATGATATGATGAATATGTGATAATAGGCTCCGTGAACATTAATCAACCCTTCATGGAAGGTACGAAAGACACTGAGATAACAATGGGTGCTTATCAATCACAGCATACATGGTTAAGAAAACTCTTTAATCCGCGTGGACAAGTAAAAGCTTTTATCCATTAATATGTTTGCATCTCTCATATTAACCTTATTTCCATTTTCCATCTATGTATGCACATATATATGGTTATAGGATGTCACTGTGGGCAGAACATACGGGATTTCTCAAAGATATTTTTACAGTACCAAAAAGCTTAGAGTGTGTGAGAAGGGTTAGGTCATTGGGGGAGTCAAATTGGAGACAATTTGCAGCGGAAGACGTGTCGGAGATGAGTGGAGACCTTCTGAAATACCCCTTGGAAGTTGATCCAAGGGGCAAGGTGAAGCTAATTCCTGGTTGCAAATCATTTCCAGATGTTGGAGGGACTATTGTTGGTACATTTTCTGGTCTTCAAGAAAACCTAACAATTTAACCAAAATACCCATTTTGGTGTGGTTTTGAATGTGGGATTGGTTGGTGTAGAGAATATTAGGCCAGCTAGAGCTATAATGAATAATTTTGTAGATTAGTTATCAGTTTTTGTTCGTAATTAGAAACCAATAATTATGCGGACTCGTCCCTTCATTTTATTTGTACATAAGCTCCATGATTGTGCTAGGGATTTGCTTGTTTATAGTTGATTAGCGTGTTGTAATAATCATAAATACATTGTCTTGTTTACACTAACTTAGATCAAACGATATACAGTTTCTTTAGCAGTCAGTAAGATTTGAAGTGCTCTTATTGGATGATATAATAAGTCATATGTTCTTTGAGTTACATGAATCTTTGGTGACTGAAAATTTGATTCTTCCTTTGAATCCAATCTAGGTATTTCTAGGCCAAAGTGGGGGACTTGACACTAAGAGAAATCAATTACCATGTCTAGTGTATGTCTTTAGGGAGAAGAGGCCTGGACACAATCATCATAAGAAGGCTGGTGCCATAAATGCTCTGGTAAGTAGATAATTTACAAGTCAATGTTTTGGTTTCTTGCAGTTTGTTATATTTTGAAGTTTTTGTTTCTAATTTTATGTTTGATATGTACGAAAAATAGGTGTGAGTCTCCGTTGTGCTGACAAATGCACCCTATCTGCTGAACTTGGATTGTGATCATTACATCAACAACAGTAAGGCTCTCAGGGAGGGAATGTGTTTTATGATGGATCCATTGCTGGGGGAAAAAGTATGCTATAGTTTTCACAGAGGTTTGACGGTATTGATCGAAATGATTAATATGCTAACAAGAATACTGTATTCTTTGATGTAAGCACAAAATCCTCTATACTGTTGTTGTTCTTTGAAATTGGTATTTTGTATATGTGAAATTAATGGCTAATCTTTTCTCTAGATTAACATGAAAGGTTTGGACGGGATTCAAGGACCCATTTATGTCGGGACGGGATGCATTTTCCAAAGGCATGCTCTCTATGGGTTTGATGCACCAAAGACAAAGAAGCCACATTTGTTGAGGACCTGCAATTGCTTGCCAAAGTGAGCGCACTGTGGATGTTGTTGTTCTAGAAAGAAGAAGAAGAAGGATGCAAAGGCTAAGTCAACACTGATTCCCTTTCCTGGCTTAAAGTGGCTAAAAGATACAAGAGACAAGAGACGTACGGCTAGATTAAATCTTTTGCAAGAAAAGAGCAGTAAACAATCTCAAAATTCTAAAGGTTAATCACTAAGTTTATTACAACCTGGAAGGAAGCATGTAGGGTGCATCCTGTTGTAGAGGTATTGTTTCTTTAAGGCCTGCATTTATTACCTCTAAATTGTCAAATACATCATGTTGTTATTGAAGACTCCTTTATTTTATTTATAGATTTTGGATCGGATGCTTTTTTTCTACAATTTTGAAGATCAAAAGGGAAATCAATTCTTTTCGACCGGTTTCTGTGTAGAAAGAAAATATTGTCTTTATTTTCAATATTTCTGTTTATTGGTTTACTAAATATCGCAGTAAGTTGATCATTTAATTTCCCTCTGTATTGTAGTATAATGCATAATGGGGGTTAATTAGTACATCTTCTATAAATCTTTGTATATCATTCCCCCTCGCCTTGCCCTCCTTGAGATATGATATTTTCTTCATGTATACACATTTCTCATCTAAAAAATAGGATAATAACATATATATGCTAATTCAAGGTATATCTGCATTGATATTTGTTTGAGGTTTTTTGTTCATTGCAGACAGAGTCCATTAAATTTGGGATGTGGGATGGCCTTTATGATGTTTTTCATTCCATTGGCCAACATATATGTACATCTCCACCTTCATCTTCTACTGAACTCGAGACAATTGAAATTGAGCCTCCATGTAAAAGAGATGCATCATAACAATCTTCTTTACATAAATTGAATGTATCAGGTTTGCTAAGCATTCAAGTTCACTAGACTTTTTGTTTGTCCTCTTTTTATAGCAAATAGGGTTGGCCTTACTTTTGATTTCCACAGGGAAATGGCAAAATGTTGATTTTCTTCTTATGCTACACTACACTCCGCAGATGTTAATGTTGTTGATATTGGTAAGAGTATCGCTGCGTATTTTAAACATGAAACATCAATTACAAGGGAGACCAAATCACCGTTCAAAACACAACTTTCATGCTGGAAGAAGTTATGTGATTGTGAATTATGGTTGACAGAGAAATTTCCAGTCAATGATTTTGATTCACTGGGTTATGGAGAGTTATTATAATAATAGACATTTATTTGTTATTTAATTACAATGCATTTTCATGTTCATGACTATAGTTGAAGAAGTATTGTCAACCTAGAAAAATTCATTGAATCGTATTTGTGACTCTTGAAGGAGATAAGGTTCCTCTATATAGAGCAGGAGCAAGCTTAGCAGTTTCAAGAACGGTGGTGGAGTTCCAGTGATGTTAGAACTCGGAATTCGAACACGCGGAAATGTGGTGGGGAAGTTAGTGAGGACACAACACAAAAGGTACATTACTTGCCCTATAGTCGTAGCGGGTGTTAACTCCACAACCTCCAAACCTATCAAGCTTAAACAGGATTCATGTACATCATTGAGATCATAAAGGTTTTGCGCCTATACTTTTATCTGGTTTCCCTCGTCCTAAGTTATATTGTAAAAGTTTAGGTGATTTGAGGCATACGGGGTCATTTCATTGATGGGCCAGGTCAATCCCTTGTATCTAAACCCTATATTTAGAAATTCCATGGATTATACCCGAGTTATATGCAGCTTGGTTGGCTTCTCTGCTTCAGTTTTCCTCTATTTGCCAAACTTGAAGAAATGGCAAAGGCAATTTACATTTCAGGATAAACTGAGAATCATAAGCAAGACTTTGGAACGTGCAGAGGAAAGGGTTATTAAATTTCAAGAAATACATGATCGGTTGTTCAACTAGATTTTTTTGTACTACTACCATCATGAGCTTGAACAAGCCCTGTTAGGTGCCTGCAAAGCCATGAATGAAGATCTTGTATGTTCTTACTCTACGACAAATGCAGATGAAGATGATGTGTTCTTACCCAGATGAGATTCTTGATATCTTCATGTTAGATAGTTCTCATGGAAGGGCAGGTCAATCAAGAAATGCTTAAATTTTCCTATGTTTGTATACTGGATTGCTGAGAAATTTATAAGTTCGTAAGGCTAAAATAATGTAATGTTTACTAAAATTACAAAACATTAGCTTTGTGAGAGAGAGCTATTTTCAACTGCACCGAGATTATATGTTATATTGTAAAACTTTGTGTTAAGAGTTGTGAATGGGTTTTCATTACATGTATGTCATATATTATGTAAGACGTTATTGTTAATATTTGTAGATTTGTTGATATGCTGTTGTTACCTCACCACAATCTTCTCCACTATAAGTTAATGATATAGGGGCGATGCTTAAATTCTAGCAATTTTAGTACTATTTAATAATATTGTGTCGTTTCAACCTGCATTTATGTCAAGAACAATGTTAACTTTAACATTTCAAGTTATACTAAAGGGAGTTCCTTTTCAAAGTCCGGACATTAGGCTTATGTCTAAAAAAAAACCTACTATTGATGACAATACAACTTCAAGTTTTCTCGTATTCATAAATAAAACTGTTTTGCAGTCCGATAATAATCTAATTATAAAAATAATAAAAATGTCTAAACAACATTGACTGTGTGAGGGTGTGATCCCTCGTTCAAAACATTGATCCACCTTGCTCTTTTTACCGTTATACTGCTATAACTTTGGACCGCCCAATATGATTGGACTATGTTTTGCCTATGAGGGTCTTCGATCAAAACTGGCGTCTTGTACTCATGTCATTACTAAGTACTAATATTTTTGTTAAAGCCAAAGTAAAGCGATTTACAGATAGCCAAATCATCATGTTAAAAGATTCTAAGTCATCCGTCTGTCCAGTATCTTATGCATGATCAACTATTTCCAGTTGCGTCTGAGAATTGTGAAGAATAATATTACCCTTGGCCAAGTCACAGTAAAATCTTGATGGCACTATCTATAGTACTGGACACGCGCCTTTAACACTTAAACATTACAAAGACGTGTCTTCAGCACTAAAAAAACAAAAATGCCTTCGACGATGGATCACCAACATTACAAAAGTCATTAAAAATTAAACATATAAAAACTATTTAATAATTTTCAATTCTCTAAAAATTTTAAAAATCATTGTAGGCACGCACACCCGACTGCTAGTCTCTTCTGAAAATCCAAAGGAAATGAGAGTATCAATTTTGGATTGGTCAACAAATGATAACAGGACTTCAGCCAGTTTGATGGTCTGTTTGGGAAATAGGATCATTTATATCTGAATCTTCTGCGTAATGGAGTAGCCAATTCGTAGCTTCCATTAACCCAGCATTGGAGGTGTTAATAGCAGCCTTCTGACAATGGAGATAGTTAAAACCCATTGCCGCCAGTTCAGAAATAATATCATTATTAGCAGATGGCATTCTTGATTCTATTTTCTCACTTCCCTCTACTGCATGACAAAACAGATACCTGGTTTAGTAATACCGCTATCATCTAATATTGCATCAAACAAACAAACATGAATCTTCTTATAAATAGAAGAATAAACTTTATCCAAGATCATAGAATTCAAATAATTAAATGATACTCTATCAGCATATGTACACACAACACACATGGTATAAGCATATCCCTGTTTTTTAAAACCATGTCATCGCCATCAAAATTTTGGGTTTCGTGAAAGACGACTTTAGCTCTAAAAATTATCAATATGTACAAAGGGAAGTCGCATAGTTGTACTAGGTATGTTATCCTCATATTATTAGGTGCACTTTTTCCCTTTTCTCATCCTTGTCCCTTCTAATTACACGCTTCAGTTACATGTCCTCCTTCATTTGATCAATAGTTTCTCTCAGCAAATTACATTCACTTGTCTGAGGTTAAGAAGAGATGAAACAATTATTCTATAACCCAATTAAAATTGTAGATGTGAACTTCAATCCAACACAACCTCTAAATTGTCGACCCACTGGGAATTCGACAATTTTCTAGTTTGTCTTACTATGTTATTATCGATCTCAACAATATTACATATAGATGACTTCACATACACTACCATAATTGTGGAACTCGACAATATTATATATGTATAACTTCACATACACTGTCATAATTCGACAATATGATATAAGGATAACTGCATATAAATACTAACATTAAGTTGAATGCAAATAATGAACAATAAGTATCGTTGTTGGTATAACCGACCTTCTCTTTCAGGGCCTCTGCTTGCTTTATGCTGGCTTCAGACTCTTTATCTTTATCTTCCTTAAGCTTCTGAAGCTCGTCATTTAATGTTATGATTTACTTATCAAACCCGCCAGATTCACCCCGTATTGGCATAGTATCATGGGCATTTGGAGATAGAGTGGCATGCTCATTGAGCTACAAAAGTGGTTTGTAAAGTGAACAAAATATTAGAAAATAAATATTAAGGAATAAATTTTGTGAAGTGAACTAAATATAAGGGAAGTTAATCAAATTGTCGTAAGATGTACTAACCAATTCATCATATTGTTCACCAACATCTTCACATTGGTTCACGGGGGTGTCACCCTCCTCATTAACGCAGGCTTCCTTCCTTCGATGAATTCTAAATAGCCCAACATCATCATCTGTAGCCAAGTCAACAGTAATGGGACAGATCCTCGTCCATGAGATAATGGCAAACCACTCCGAGTATCCCTCTGTACATACTGAAGGCCCCTCTCGTACCCTCTGGCCCATTTCAGCCTTCTTCAATACCCATTCCTTCCACTTCTTCTAGATAAGCAATCAATCCACTCATACTTAGGGTTATATTTTCTCGGCTCTTCTGAGATCCATAGGTTGAACACCTCTGGACATAGTGGCTTTGTGGGGATGCCTTGTTCCTGAGAAAACTGCCGCAGAACCATATTTGGGTAATAGGGCTGAACATGGTCTAGACTTGCTAACGCACCACAAAAATAGGTGGTCTCCTTGAACGCATGTACAGAATCTCTTTTATCTCTATATGAGTCTCATACAACCTATGTAAAAAATGAGTCAAATGTATTATGTTAAAAACAACAAAAGACACGGGAAAGACATCTAAAGAAGAAACTGTGCAAACACCAAATAAAGACGGAGAATACATCTAATCAACTTACATCCTCGACTTTGTAATTGTCTAATGTTTCTTTAAACTTTAGTAAAGTCGGACCACCGTTTCTATCCGTAACAGATCCACCCCATTTCCAACAAGTATAGTGCTCATAGTTATCGGAATCCAGCTCCTTCGGTATCCCAGGAAGCTTTGGGAAATATGCAAAGATCCACGACTACATGTATATAGATAAACAAAATCAAATTAGTAAACAGGTTCATGCATATGTGAATAACAATGTAGACTAAGATCCCATAAATATTACTTTCTCATACATTCAATCAGTAGCTGCTTATCGAAGATCCAGTTCATAATTTGAAATAAGTTATCATTGTGGCAATTGATATCTGGGAACTATGGGAATAACTACTACATCTATACAACAGTAGTAAAAGAGTACAGGAATCACCTCGAGTAGCGTGGTACAGCATGCAAATTGCCTCCCATCATCTCGAGATGTTGCACTGAGATTGTAATATATGTGCATAAGAACTGCTGATCCCCATGACCACTTCTTTGACACTTTGTCCATGGCAAACAAGTCAAGATATCGTGCGCTGACATCCGTGCCCTTTTTTGTGGGATATAAAAATGAACCAAGGACATATAACATGAACGCACGATCAACAGACATAGTTGTTAACCCCTTCTTCTTGGCTACTGCAGTAGTACCATCACTGATAACCTTCTCTAATTTGTATGCATAATGTTCTCTTAGTTTCCTCAGTGACAAAGAATTCCCTTTACAACCAGCTTTCAAAGTTTTGAAACCATCAAAATCTTGCAAAAGATTATTCTGGAAATTATTGAGAAGTGTGGGGAATCCCCAAGTACCGCCAATAACCGTGACATCACCATCTGTACCAAAGCCAATCAATTGCTCCACATCATCCAAAGTTGGAGTCATCTCTCCCCATTTGAAATAGAAACTATTAGTTTCCAATTGCCAACGTCCGGCAAAATCAGAAATAAGCCCAGAATTATAATAGTCATACGATATGGCCTCAATTCTATCTAAACCCTTCAACTTAACCAATCCCTGAACCATTTGTGGTTCCCTTGTAAGATCCCACGTTGACGGGTAATAGTGAACACGAAGGCACTACTTCTCATGAACAATAACATCGATTATGTCAAAAAAAAATAAGATTACCAAATAAAATGTAACTATTTAAATTTCCAAATTGTAATAACAATACTAGGAATAACAAATGGTAATTAAATAGTATACCTGCCCTAGCGCGATTGACCTCGTTCTATGGAAGTTGAAGCTCCTGAGCAAACTAGTATCAATAGGGCCTGCATCTTCGTTGTTTGCAGCCCCTTCCCCTCGTCTTCACAATTACCCCCAGCACTACGTTCACAATTACCCCCAACACTAGGAATATTACTCTCAGAATCAGTTCTGCTGCGACATTCACCGAACGTTGATTGAGATCCCAAAGCAGCTTGGGCAGACTCACTCTGCATTTTAAAACCCACAGTTACCCGAACCTCGTCACCATCTTCAATATAATTCATTGTATCAGTTCCACTATTTTGACGAACACCCTCATTCGTAGTTTCAAAGTTTTTTAATTGTTCAACAGTGTTTGGAGAGACCACTGTTCTCTTCTCAACAGTCTTTCTCTTTCTCTTATATGTTTTTGCATATTCAAAGTCCGAGTGTTCCGGAGCTGCTCTGTCCAACTCTCTTTTTCTTCTATTGGAAGCTATAGGATGCAGTTTCTCTTTTGTTGTGTGCCTGTACACAATTTTATTAGTCAAAATCTCAGTGCGATATTGTTGATTTCGACAATATTATATATGCATAACTCTAATTACACCTGATAATTGTCGAAGTCGACAATATTATATATGCAAGGCTTCATGTACATTATCATAATTGTCGAGCTCGACAATATTATATATTACAAGTTTCTATGTACATTACCAATATTACCGATTTCGACAATATTTTATCTACATAATTCTAATTACACTTGCTAAATTATTGAATTCGACGATATTAGATTTCATAACTCCAATTACACTTACTAAATTGTCGAATTCGACAATATTAAATTTCCATAACTCCAATTACACTTGCTAAATTGTCGAATTCGACAATATTAGATTTCCATAACTCCAATTCCACTGCAATATTGTCGAATTCGACAAATTTAACTTCTAACCATGCATTACACAAAAGGAACATGAACTAGGGGAAAGAAATTATAATTTAGGATTGCAAAATACATTACACAAAAGATGAGACAACCATTAAATGAACTAGGGTTTACTGTTGTTTTAGAGAATAATTATTCCTGAGAATAATTATATCTCCACCAACAAACTGTTCTCCAATATTCAACAGCAAACCCTAAATTATTCTCTAAAACCCCCAAATTAAAAGAATAGTGTCTCTAAAAACCTCAACCAAATGGAGAGAGAAAAAGAGATTTAAGAGAGGGAAATTGTTCGAGAGAGAGCAAACCCAGGTTCTTAATTCAGGTTTTCATTGTTGGCCTCACTAGCCCTAACCCTGAACCACTACTCAAATGCTTAAATTCTCTCGCCTCAAGATTTTCGTCATGGCCAGCAAACCTAGTTCCTCCTTTTGACAAAGACACCAAGTTCCTGTCCTTGCATCCTTGATTGCATATCAGACAGACCTTATCAACAGCCATAAATCTGTCGGCGCACTTTTTGCAGAAGACATGCCCACAAGTACTCAAAGCAACAAGTGTAAGCGTAAGCGTATTAGTGAGAGTGACTTTGCAGCTATGACAAATGAAGGTGTTATTCAGTGATGATTTGGACGCTTTCTTCTCATTGCTATCTTCGGTAAAATATATAGGGAAAAGGGTCTTCAACTTAAGCTTCTCTCTACCTTCAGGACAGACTGTACAAGTGGAAGGGGAATCAACTTTAACAGGTGCTTCTGGGGTAGCAGATGGAAGCCAAAACGCTTTCATTGTGCGAAGAGCTTCTTCTTCGTATGATGTCACCCTCACGCTGTTCACGCCGTGAAACCCATTCTTGTCACGTGTGCGGCTCCTATCGCTATACTGTGGGACGGCACCATGATTCTGTTGGTCAAAAGCTTCGAGCTCTATAGCTTTCTGGAGCACTAACTTTTCTTCTTCCTCCTCATTTTCTTGCTTTTGGTGAACATCATGAGCGACTAAGCTTTCTTCTTCAAATAAACATCCATTCAAAGAAATAACATTAGAAAGATTGAACAAACTACATTGTTAGTCCTTAAGTTAGACACATATACATGAAAATTAGCTCAAAATTAAATTGAATATTCCATAAGAAAAGATCATGTTCATTTTGGTCTACCGCTAGTTCTTTTATGGTCTTCAATTTGCAAATCCACTACATTATACATTATGAAATCATGCCAATTGTTTTTCTCCAAGTTTATATTAATCGAGCCTACTCCCACATTATGACTCCGCTTGATATCCCGGGGCAAATCAAGCATTCCGGGGTGCTTCGGTTTTGTGCGCGTTCTAAATTTCGCAATTTCTGGGATACCAAACAGAACCTATATCAGATGCTTTTGCTTATTTTGGATATTTTTCAACTTAGTATGTCCCTAATTTAGTTCTACCTAACATTCAGCTCCACAGAGCTTGCACAGACATGTTATTATCTTGTATGAGTTCATTTTAACTTGACATAAGCTGGAGACATAAAACTCTCAAGTAAAGTGCATGTCCACTCCAAGGACTAGACAACTTCCAAATACAACAATAAATCTCCTAGTCGTTATAATAGAAACAATATTGCGGAAGCTCGTAAATTAAATTAATTTGATCTTTCTCTAGGGTTTCATGAGTTTTCCCTAAAACTCGCAAATCTCACTAAGCTCTCTGTAAAAGACCGGATCCATCAGACGAAAAGTAGCAAAAAGTAGCTTCTGGAATCAACAAATCCCTAGCCTGGTTAACCCATCGAACCTTAAACATAACATAACGACCTCGTCTCGTTGTGTGGCAGACATTCCTCTCAAGAACCTCATTTATACAAACCCCTTCCTTAGGAACTCTGGGTAAAGGGGGGTAAAGTAATTGGTGGGATAGTATTGCCATGATAAGGAGATAAGAGTTCGACATTCACAACACGTGAGCGTCTCATCTCCTCTGGCATATCTAGCTCATACGCATTCGCACCAATGCGTTGAATGACACGGAACGGTCCTCTACGTCGAAGAAGTAGCTTAGAAGCTGCACCTGTGCACCTCTTCATCTCAAGATAAAGCATAACTAAATCCCCTGGCTGAAATATAACCTCTCGCCGGTTGCGATCTGCTCACTCTTTAACCCTAGCATAATGTTGCATTAACCGCTGATGGACGTCCTAATGTATAGCGCGAATAGATGATGCAAAATCTACTGCACTGGCAGAAACTGGGACCACTGTGGAATCGGCGCCAAATCAAAAGCCGTCTCGGGTGAATACCCTATAACAATTTGGAAAGGAGATAATCCTGTTGAGCTATTGACAGAGTTGTTGAATGCAAACTCTGTTTGGGATAGGACAAAATCTCACTCCTTGGGTCTATCGCCGGTGAGGCATCGTTGGAGATTACCAAGGCTACGATTTACTACATCAGTCTGCCCATCTGTCTGAGAGTGGAATGATGTAGAAAAGTAAAGTTTACACCGTATGAGCTTTCACAAATACCTCCAAAAAGCCATGTGAAACGAACATCCCTATCTGAAGCAATCGATTGAGGAACCCCGTGTAGGCGAACGATCTCCCGAAAGAACAGATGTGCTATATGGGAGGCGTCATCCGTCTTCGTACAAGGAATGAAGTGAGCCATCTTGGAGAACCGATCAACCACTACGAAAACAGAATCGAAACCTCTAGTCTTCGGTAACCATGTCACAAAATCCATGGATATATCACGCCAAGGAATACTAGGAACAAGAAGTGGAGTGTAGAGGCCAGTATTCTGCTCGCGCCCCTTGGCCGTGATACAAGTGTAACACTTCTTGATAAAAATGTTAACATCCCAACGCATAGTAGCTCAGAAATACTTCTCCCGCATTAAGGTCATGGTCTTGGCCACTCCGAGGTGCCCTGTTAAATCACCTGCATGAACCTCAGTAATCAACTGCTCTCTCAGAGACGAAGCAGGGACGCATAAAAGTGTACCCCTAAACAAGTAACCATCCTGTATCGAATATTCCTCATGGTCTCTGTGGTATTACAAGCAAGAACTGTAGAAAGGTCCAAAGTACGCATCCTTTGGGTTTAACTCCCGTATCTCAGAAAACCCAAAAATCGACGCGTGTAACGTAACAAGTAGATGCGCTGCCCTGCTAACTCTGTCTGCAAATCTGTTTTCCTTCCCCTTGATGTGCTGAACATGGAAATGAAACACTGCAAGTAGTTAAACCACTTAGCCTGCCTGTCCGAAGAAACATGTTGTTGGTTGTACATGTGGCGGAGTACGTCGTGGTCCGAGTGGATAACAAACTCCCTGTGAACCAAATAATGACGTTAATGTTGAAGAGCCCGTACCACTGCCAACAACTCTATATCGTATGTCGAATACCGAAGTTGATCCCCAGATAGCTTCTTACTGAAATAAGCTATCGGCTTCCCCCCCCCCCCCCCGTGACAGAACAGTCCCAATACCTGTCTTGCAAGCATCTATAGTAACCTCAAACATGGGACCTGAGAAATCTGGAAGTTCCAAAACTGGAATCGTTGTCAATTTCTCTTTGATCAACTGGAAAGCCTCGTTAGCTTCACGAGACCAAACAAAAGGAACATCCCCCATTAGAGATGTGATAGGTGGCATAATCCGACTGAACCCGTCAATAAACCAGCGGTAAAAAGTAGCCAACCCATGGAAACTCCAAACTTGTGACGTGGTGGTGGGAAATGGCCAATTACGTATTGTTTGTACCTTCCCCTCGTCAACCCGAATACCATCAGCTGAAACAACATACCATGAGAACTCCATTGAACCCACTATAAAGAAACACTTCTTCAGCTGAAGAAAAAGTTTGTGCTTTCGTAAAAGCTATAATACTCACTCGAAATGTATTAAGTGCTCCTCCTGAGACCGACTATGTATGAAGATATCAGCAAAATAAACAACCACAAACCTCTGCGTAATGCACTTCCTCAGCACCTCAGTCATAAGTCGCATAAAAGTGGACGGGGCGTTGGAGAGACCAAATGGCATAACTAGCCACTTGTAAAGACCATCCTTGGTTTCAAATGCAGTCTTCCATTCGTCTTCAGGGCGCATTCGAACCTGATGGTATCCACTCCTAAGATCCAACTTGGAGAATAACTTTACCCCATGAAGGTCAACTATCATGTCCTCAAGTCTCGGAATCGAAAACCTATATTTTACCGTAATCTTGTTAATAACTTTGTTATCAATGCAAATATGCCAACTCCCGTCTTTCTTTGGTGTCAGTAAAGCCGGCACGGCACACGGTGCCATACTCTTTTGCAATAAACCCTTGTCACATAGCTCAGTGACCTACCTCTGTAGTTCAGCATGCTCAGCTGGGGCCATACAATAATGGGGTTAGTTAGACAATGGTACCCCTGGATATCACGCAGAAGTGACAACTCTAGTATATCTGGCTCAGAACATACATCGTCATACTGTATAATAAGAGGCTGTAATATATGTGGAACTGGAACAAGTGGAGCCGAAAGATAACTCAACAAAGCATACGCGCAACCATGCACTCTCGCCTCAGTAAAGAAGCTGGTATGTGTCTCTCTATGTAGTCCCACTGGAGGAAGGCAAGTCAACACTACCCGCTTTCTATTCCAATTGAAAGAATAGGTGTTATATTTCCCTAGATGAACACTATTCAACACATACTGCCACAGCCTGCCTAAAATTATGTGACAGACATCCATGGGTACTACTGTAAAATTTACAGTCTCCTCATAAGATTCTCTAATCTTGATTTTCAATTTACAACTGTACAATGCCCTCCGTACCCCCTCTTTGTAGCCAATGAATAGTAAATGGTATAGGATGTGGAGTAAGCTTGCACCCGAGTTTCTCCACTATCTCCTCTGAAATAAGGTTTTATGTGGACCCACCGTCAATAATGACCTCAAGTAGCTTACCATCTGCTCTACATCTCGTGCGAAAAATGCTATGCTTCTTCCAATACTCGTGATCTTCCTCTAACCCCTCTTCAGGTACCCGTACACTTGAGGTGAAGGTGTCTTGATTGCCGTCGGCAAAATCAGGCATGTTGTTTGAGGTTGTTGTTGTTTGTTGGTTGGAGTTTTGGGTGTTTTGGGTGAAGGACCGCCAAACATCAGTTGATGTGGTAGTGGGTGAAAGAGATGAAGTTTGGGAAAATTTTGAACTTAAGCATGTGCTCGTACTAGGTTGAGATGGGTTTGAGCTCTCGGTCTTAGTTGGGTCCGCTTGAGTTCGGGCCCGTATCCTTGGTATTGGGCCTGGATTAGGTAACTTTGTTTTGGTCTCACATGCCGTACTTTGGCCTGCACGTGATCCGCTCGTGGGGCTCGCGAGTGTGAGTCGTGTGAGCCCTCGAATCTCGTCTTCTTCCCTACCGTTTTCCTTAGGCGATTCTGACCGCTTCAAGGTTAAATCTGTCAGTGTTTCTCGACCTCCCAACCCCAAAACCACGCTCCAAACTTGGTGGTCGTGACTCCATTTCGCGGGGTGAACCCCTTGGCGACTATCTGCCTCTTCATAGAGTCAATCGTAGTATCGAGACCCTTACTCAAGCTTCGATTTTTGCTAAATTAAGTAGAAAGTTTAGACCCAAATCGATGAATTTCTACATCCTCGGATCTTGGTTTCACTCTGATACGAGATTTAATAGAAACAATATTGTGGAAGCTCATAAATTAGATTAATTTGATCTCTCTCTAGGGTTTCACGACTTTTCCCCAAAACTCATAAATCTCACTACGCTCTCTCTCACAAAATATCACAACTAACTCCTACTGGAGATGATACCCTGACTTAAGTAAACAAAACCAAGCAAAAGACAGTTCATACGCCTGTGGGTGCCATGCGTAGTAACTGCGACCTATATAGACAACCCACGATCTATCACGTTATGCAACGAGTACGTGATTATTGATTGGAAACTCAATGGCAGGGATTTAAATGTATTTACTCTTTAAGCGACGATAGCATAACAATCCTTTAATGTCCATCCCACTTCAAGCCTTTAAATTTAACATTCTTTGACCTTTATCTGATTGACCGATAGGGTGGTCAATTACAAACAACTACACAAAATTGTATTTGGTGGTTACAAAGAGGTTAAATGATAGTCCGTCCGAAGTTTTTTTGGATCTCTAAAATACTTTTTAGTGTTTTTTTGTTGTTTTTTGTGTTTTTTTTTTTTTTTTTTCAGTTTGTGTTAGTTTTACACACATAAATAAGTTGGAAAAACAATGGGTAGTTTAGGTAAAATGAAAACATCTCTCTACTCCTATGAATTTCTCCATTTTATTCTTTTTCCTCCTATCTTTTCTTCTCTCGTTGCAAATATTGTTTGCGAGCAGTCTCTCCCCATGTTTATCTCCCCTCTTTCTTCCTATAATCTCTCCAACTAATCTTTTTTTACATCTTTCACCCCATATCTATGTAAATCTCTTCCTCTCCCACATAAACTCCATTAGCTCTACAAATGGTCAAAAATTCTCTCCTAAACTCCATACATCTTTGCCACTGAAAAAATTCTTCTTCTTCTAACTTCTAAATAAAATAAAACTTTTTTTACAGTGATGAGGCTTTCAAGCGAACAAAATCTACGATGTTGTTCGAATAAAGATGATCCAATCTACTAGCACTTACAATCGGAAAAAAATCTAAGAGAAACACAAATATAAAACCAAGATGACAATAAGAAATTTACGTGGTCGGTCCCACCGTTATGTGGTAAACTAGTTTAGTTAAGTCAACATAACAATCGCCTATACTTGTTGGCTCATTTTCCAACTCCCCTCCTTTCTTCAGTATTATTACCACCCTAATATTCTCATTAAAAATCATAATGTATGTACTTAAGGAGTGGCCTGCAATATACACTCACCTCCCGAGAGATAGTGATCTTAGCAAATTTTAAAGACTTGAAAATAGGAGTAGGATTCACCAATTTCGCATCACTAGACGCAGAGTATGGGAATGACGTGAAGAATCTCTTGTATGTAACTTGGGCTCTTTACCTATACTCATTTTGGTATCGTATGAGGGGCGTGTAAAAGTGCAAGTCCATATTGATCTTGTAATGGGGAGGGCAGCAAAGAGGTTGTGAGATTTCAAAAAGTGAGAATCGACTATACCAAGCCAGAACACATGGAGAGTGGCTAACAAGACGGATGCTCGAAGATGTAGAAGTTACATAGCAAGATACTTCCATACAAGAGCGGGGCAGGGGGGAAAAAACGGTTTATTGTGTCGGATATCAACAAGATAAAAGAAGAAAGATTTAAACATTGCATCTGATTCTCCAAATTAAAGTCAAATTGCTTAAAGTAATTTTTGCTCTCCAAATTTGACTTCACTCTTCAAACCAAATTTAATGGTTATGTGAAAATCAAATTTGGTTAGAATTAAAACAAAATATAATCACAACTAAATGATTTTGTGGGAAAGATGACATGTGTCATTTGGCAAGTAATTTTTGAGTCCAATGTAGTGGAAAAAACTATTGGACTTTATTAGCCAATTAAGACAAATTTTATGACTAATATTTGGGGAGTCAAATAAAGATGCTCTAACAGACTCATTCATCCTAGAGTTCCATATAAACTAATTCCAGATAATGAAAAAGTGAGGTTTTGGTGTGATACAGAGTGTAAGAAACCAAGGGCAATTAGAGAACAAATTCCTTCTACCTATACACTACGCTATTTTGGCTATGGATATGGATCACTTTTGTACGGACGGCATCAAATTTAATAACAACTAAATAAGGACCATAAACAAATAAGATATAGGCATTATGGTTGGCTTCATTCATATCAATATCCATAAGAAAAATGAGGGGAAAAGTACGATACGATGGAAATTTTCTCTGTGTCAACGGTCTAAAATGAACATTCTCAGTAAGTCTGTTTCATCATCTTATATATTGATTACAGGTCCCCTAAGGCTTACTTTGACGGTGTGCCTCAATATGATACCTACTACTGATTACCTCATCAGTTCAAACTGGCCAACAGGTCTATAATCTATGATTAAGTGAAAAGAGGTATTAAAGATTTCATCATAGCCCTGGCATCATGGATCTTATTACCTTGAGCTGGACAGGTAAATTTGGTTGTTTAACACAGAGGCAGACAGCGAGTATCTGATACTGATTATTAATGCTTGAAAGGTCTTTTCAAAGTTTCAAATTTGATGATTTCTTGTTCTGGTGACACCAGATTATTACCCCCAATCTCTGTTGCGGTTTTTCAACCTCTTTCATGTTTTTATAGTACTCTGTCTCCTTTTAATTCCACATACGGGTATAATTTGTCTGCGATTTGGAGGTTTATCCGATACTTTTGTTCTTTCCTTCACTTAAAAGTAGTATCAAGCCACATTGAAGGTCTAACTTCGACATACATTTACTTTGCAGCGCACCTTAGAAATTGCCTTTGCTTATAACTTAATAACAAAATTTTCTCTCATAAGAGCATACTGAATGGTTGGTACAATGTTTTACACGTTTAGTCAGTCTTTCTCCAATGGATTTGTAATATCCAAGTTTACATCCCCATATTCTCAATATCATTCTGGCAGATTTTTGCAAATAGTATATTAACCTAGCACAGGTTTTATGATTGGCACCACGCCATTAGTAATAACAGGTGCACGGAGTAGCCCTTTTTTAGCAAACAAGGTTCTACATTGGCCAACATCCGTAGTGACAACAACCTCATCCATGATTTTTGTTCATGGAAGAAAGTTTTGTACTTTTTTTTATAAATCGATCATCCCTGCGCTTTATAAGAAACTGACAATGGGAGCAATCCTACCAGCGACGTATTAATCCCAAACTCATTTGAAGATGCTCTAAGCAACTTAATTTTCTACTATCCAGGAAGTCTCGATTGAAAATCAAAGCTTCTCTTTAACCGAGCAAATCGGGCATATGAAGCAAAAAAACATACAGCTAACTAACCTTTGAATATCTTTCTTTTGGGACAACAAGCACTCGAGTATACACTCCTTGCAGAAAACATGACCTTTCTGACAACAGAGAGGATCAATAAAGGGCTTCAAACAAAGGAAGCAGGAATCAAAGGGCTTTATTGAATCCTTCCCAAGTCTTTCCTTTTGTGTTCCGTACCCAAGCTTTTTCTTCTCATCATAAGTGAAGTAAGCGAGATCATTGTTGTTTTTCGAGTGTCTCTGAGGCATCTTTGATTCACAAAGCCCTTAAAATTGTACCGTCTTTGAAAGGAGAATTTGACGATTAATGTTTGATTCACCAAGCTTAGATGACTATAGCGCAACAGTGGGAAAAAGACTGTTCAACCTGAAATTTAATATTATAGCAATTGAATGAGACATTTATACAATTATGCTGAAACAGATATCCAATTCACCACATGTTAATCCAGATAAATCAACAGCAGGAAAAGAGACAAACGCAAATCCTGTCTAGACTTCAATCATTCAATGAAAAAAGAACAGTACAACAAAACTATCTCGTCCATTCTTCAGAGGAAGGTATATTAATAGGACAAAAAGTAAAATTTCCTCCAACTATTACACTATAACACGAATAAAGAACACCAAATCGAATAACCTCAACTCCCTAACATAGATATATTGTACTTAGGAGATACTCATGCTCGGGATACATGAAGACTAAAATTCAACTTTCTAAGTAAGAAGAGCACTAAGAAATCCGTTGTATTACTCAAACCAATGCAACCAAAAAGCGTTTAAACAAAAATACTTTAAACTTCAAATAACAAATCTCAATACTCCTCTGTATACCCAACTGATTCCAACTATAACACATAAATCCAGATTTAAACAAAAAACAAAAAACAAAAAAAAACAAAAAAACCCGGCAGCAGCAGTATTGGTCAAATAAAAATCTACCCTTCGTTTTTAGAGAGCGCGAAAAAACTAGAACGATTTAAGTTTGAGCAAGAGTTTTACTTCATGTTTAATGTAGATTATGCAAAAACAATAAATTCAATGAATTTGATCATGTACCAGTGAACAAAGAAAGGAGTTTTGATACCAAAAGATTCCTAAATCTCAATAGATACCTCTACATCAATGAGTAACAAATAGGCGTTGAATAAACCCTAAAATCAATACTTTTTGTAAGATTATCGAGTAAGATAAGAAGGAAATTATACCTGTTAAAGATGAGTGGAGCTCCAAATTATCGAATTGGTAATTTTGTGTGAGGATTTTTAAGGGAGTCGATGAGGCGCCCCTTCCAGCAGTTCAGACTTTTAGGTGTGGCAATTTGGACACATAGGGCACAATGTTGAGTTTTTGAGTTCAAGTAAATTAATTTTGAAAGAGACAATTTGTGAGAGAGAGAATATGGGATGGAAAAAACTAAATCGAAAAATATATATTAAAGGAAAATAGCTAGATGAGACATTGAGGCACACGATAACGCGCATGCTAAACCGTTATGCTCAATTACTAATTAGACATTACTGGTGCATAAAATCAGTAATTGAAAGTATTATTTATACCCTATCGGAGAGATGTAAATTATAATGGCAATGTAGCATGGTTTTCCAGTAAAGCAATTTAAGATAAGAAGATAAAAAATATTATATTATAGACCTACTCTCAGACTTACAACATGTATTTGCCTTAACCCCAAATCAGTTTGACTCTGAACCAAATCATATATTTAGACATATGACTGAGCATGTAAGCAAATAATACACATAGGGGGTTTGCAAGACATGAAAAGGGTTAAAAGTTTTGTATACTATAATTGGTTGTCGAACGACCTCTAAACTTGGTGGAGAGAGTTAGAAGATTGTAATGTAATATACAATATCTAGAGTTAGAAGGACTAAAAGCCTCGTAACCTTAGAGTTGCAAACTACTTAGCAGTTGCACAATCATGAAGTGAAAATAAAGGGTTACCAAATCATATTACAAATGAAAGATTACAACTACAACTTGTGTTGCATAGACACGACGTGTACATCAACAGCAGAAATATGGTTTTATAAAGAGGTGATGTTTAGCATTACCTGAATTTCTGCTATTGCCATCATCAAGCTCTCAACTACTGTAACACACTGGCATACATGCACAATTCAAATAACAAATAATAGACAAATCATGGATGGAGGTGAACCATGGAGTAACATATGGTTCCTGAAATAAATGTTTATCATTATTAAGGAAGGCAACGTTGAAACTGTATTGTTAATAACAAATGCAGTCACGCAAGCAAATCCAAATGGATTCGAACCATCATCCTCTCAAATTATGAGAAGCTCTTACCAATTTGAGCTTATGGATTCATAGGGAAGAGATCGAAGACAAAATTAACTTATAACAAAATACCTAACACTTGAAAAATCTAGTGAATAAGATTTAGAACTTACTTCTAATGCCTAAATTATAAAAATTAGTAGTTTTGTTAACCACCAAGATTGATGGTTGAAGCTCGGTACAGGTTGGGCAGCTTCTGCTTCAAAGAATATGCACTAAGAGTGGATGCACACATCATGAAAAATGAAAGTTAATTTTGAAGGTATGACTTATAACCTCTAGCATTATTTATTTATTGACATCCTCCAAAAAAGACAAGAACTCATTACTATGTTCTTACGAGGAAATTGCCCTTTTATTGGAGGACACAATTCCACAAGCCCCATGTTGAATACCTTTCATCACCCTGCTTCTTTCCCTCCGCTCATCTTCCCTGATAAACCCATTCACAACCACAAATCAGTCAATCATTCCAAACCCCCAATCACCAACCACTAACCCATCAATAAAGCTAAATTACAAACCCTAAAAAAGTACCCCGTTATGATCATTAGTATAAGTACCTATTTTTGAAGATTCATTGAGTGTTGGGAATTAGCAACTGCAGCAAGAAAGATAGGACGACGAGAACTTTAGTAATTATCACCTGGTTATGATCTTGGCTACGGTCAGCAAGTGTATCCTGCCAAAAAATAAAGATTATATATTAGGATCGCAAAAATAATAAAAAGATTAGATTGGTTAATTGGTTGATTAATGGACTTCCCTTAATCCCTTATATACATAAGAGAATGGAATCCCGTTTCACAATATGAAATCATAAAAAATATCCATTAATGTCTAATTAGTAATTGAGATATAAAAGTAGGTTGTGCAAAAACTAAAGCCAGGACAAAGGTGCAAAATATTAATACCTTTTTTGCTAGTAGATCCTGAGTATCACTTTATTGTGCTCATATATTACCAAGTTGTTTGAACATCTAACCATCCAAGACAAAAAAAGATAAACAAAAGAAGAAGACCGTTCGTTCTGCTGTACCATAGGAGGTCACTACCGAGCCATGTATGACGTGCATCTGCAAAACAAGATAATGCTGTCAGTTTTTATGAGAGTTTTAAGCCAACTTAATATAGTTGGAAAATCTTTAGATAGAAAGGATATGATTTTCAAACAGTTGTACAAGATTGGTTTCTTTTGCAGTTGTAAAAAATTGATAGAAATTAGAGTATGTGTCCTAGCAGTGAAAAAATTAAACCAAAATTATAGTTCTTAGATCTCTCTATTACTCGATTGGTTGAAAGCTAGAAGATGACTAAACAACTTGACTTTTACCTTCACCAAGCGTCCCCACTATTCATACTAATTAAGCGAATTTAAAGCATCCGAAATAGTTACCCTAGCTCCTTAGAAAGAGCTTTTATAAACATTAAAAATAATTATTACAAAAACTGACACATAAGATGTGGCTCTCGTAAAAAAAAAATCTGCAAATTTATGGTTTACATGATACTCTCTACACGCTAGAGAAATGGAGTATACTTGATTACTCTTTCTAACCATTTTCCTTGTACAAATGCGGTATTTTGAGTAGGGAGTGCCACGAAAGAGAGCGGTGATTGTAGGCTTATTCTTTACGATAGTTTAGAGCTATGTAACATGGACACTCCATATACCTAAAAAATCTGTGTCCAAGCATATTGGACACTTGGACACACCGACACTCGTGTGTACATTCCAACGTACACAAACAGGATACATTCAAGATGTACGGATATGAAATCTCTTTATTTACGAAAATAATTAAATTTACAGTTTGAACCAAAAAAGACAAATAGTATATTCTATCATTTCAAGGGAAGATAATACAAAGATCAATGTGCATCAAATTTAATACTAACCAACAAAGACTACGAGATGTTACTATAGACTGAAAATGTGGCACTAGTAACCGAGATACCATTTCACTGGAAAGACTATAGCATCCAAATAGCTTTTGAAGCTTGGCATCACAAATAATCGCAATAGTATCTAGAGGGTCCTGAATATAGAGAACGTTAAAAGAATACCAAAAGTTAGACACAAATCAGCATGTTCCTTGCCAAAAATTAGTACACTACAAAATTATGGAGGGTTTACCTCGAGTTGGTTAGGTTTTATGTACTTCCAAACACAACATAAAGCCTTTGATTGTGACATTTCTCTTGCTCCAGTGCCAATAAGCCTTTCGAGTGCATCAGATATCACCATAGGAGGTGATGGTTTAGCTTTTGTAGTTTCAGTTGCAGAATCTACTTCCACCTTTTGCCGTTTGAATTCTGAACCTGATTCTTCTTCTAGAACCAAAAAATGCATATATAATTCCCCCAAAATATCGTGAGCTACAAAAATTGCGTTGTTTACAACAGATACATACTCTTAGGTTCAAGAGAAGTGATATGCTCATCTAACAACTTATTCGTCTTGAACATATCCGTACAGATTTTACGAATATCTAGGATGTGATAAGTACCTGAGGCATGACATAGTGATAAGAAAAGATATACTTAGCTAAAAGTTGGCATAATGATAAGTAAAGATAAGATTGACTAAAGAACTTCTGACATTTTGTAGATCAATATAATACCTTATCAATCTTCTTAAACCATCAACCAAATGGCATAACAACTTGACATGTTCAGGATCAGACTATAACAATAATGTTTTAAGAACATTACAGATGGATCCCAGAAAGTTACAATTACAAGATGCAAAGATGAATTGGAATATGTTTTAATACATATCAGTACGCCAAAGAACATATAAAAGTTACATTAAATATACCTCAGACATGAAAGATGCAGTTTTCCTTGTTAAGTTTTCCGCCTACTTGCTAATATCTTTATACCGTCATAGTATATGCACTTCAATTTACAGTCAAACTAGAGTAAATTCCCCCAGTTAAATGAATGTTGTCTCTGATGGGTTAAAAGCTTTTAAATGCTATGATATTTGATCTAACATATCATAAAACATCATTGTCAAACTCCGTTCTATTTCATAACCCCTAAGTTTCTAACCTGTGTGCTAAGAGTATGTGTACACCTATGCGTCTACTGAAACACTTATCATTGACACAGCTATGACTCCTTGAAAGGGATGAATTAGAGATCATTTTGAGATTGCAAATGAGATAATATGCCTCTCAAAAAGATTATCCACAAAAAAAAAATGGTCATTCCAACATATCTAACAACACAAAATAAAGATTACATGATGAAATATTAAACCCATTTTGGATCATCCATGGAATCTTGTATTAAAGGCACGCAATAATAAGAGGCAGCCCTAATGTCGTAACTGCATATAACCAAGATTTAAGTTTGCATCTTGCATAAAAGGAATAAGATGAAATTATTAAGTCTAACCTTGTCAACCAAATGTTGCCCAAGCCACTGTATCCGATCTTTCAAGGAGAGAACGGACTAGAATTCAGGTCCAACTGCTTTAGAAGTAATTTCAGAAACATCTTGTGGATGCCCAACATCAGTCAAAGGCTCAGATGAGTGATTATCCTTTTTAGAGGCCCTAACAGCCCATTCACGTTTCTCTTTACCATGTCGATTCTTTCCTATAAAAAATCGAAGTATATCGTCAAATATATACCACGTGTTCCTGTCCGCTTAAACCATGTGTAATATCACAAGGTAATAAAATAGTGCTTGATGTTGTTACATGTTGGAAGACGTTTTGGTTTGGAACTTAAGCAAAGAGTTCCCTTTGTAGGGGCCATTCATTACCACTGATGGGGCAGAGTCTGTAGAGCATGTTGAAGAGCTGTCATCCATTATAACAGATGTGCTCGTGTTCCACTTGACCATTTTGTACAGGTAATTCGCTTACCCCGCTACTACTCGCTTCTGTTGGAGAATGAACTTCTGATGTATTTGTATCCCAATTGAGAGGGCATACATCTCTATATTCCAAGTCAGGTTAAAATATTTTAACAGCATCTTCTCCTGTAAATGACACGTCGGACAAATCTTCTGATATGTCAGGCTTTTCAAGCACAAAGAGTACTCGTTTAAGAGGAAAGTTCTCAATTGTCCTTCCATCAGTATCAATCTCATCAAGCATGTTGCCTTGTACTGTCACATCAGAACTTTCATCCATTCTTTTATTTTTTTTCATTTATAATCTACATTACGCCAACCCCTTCATCTGGCGAGCTTGTTGTAGTTTGGACTGTGTAGCTAAAAACTGGAACGGTTTGTAATCAGTATGTACCACAACCTCCTCTTGCAACTTTCCAATATCGGTTTGTTGTTTATAAGACGTTGCCATTGTAGACAACACTCTAGCAGATGTACCCTCTTGAACCGGCTGAACCAATAACACAAACTTGTCGCTCGCATTAACCAACCGCTTCACCTGAGTCGTCATTACTAAATTAGACGTAGTGACATGCTCCTTACAAGCATTGATACGGAACTATTTTCCCTCCTTCACAAGACGATACTTGCGAGCTCTACGGTAGTGAATCGTATCTCGCTCCCAAAGATAAGGGCTACCCAACATGACCTGACACACATCCAAATGACTGCTTCACCTGAATACTGACATGAAAAAGTTCTTCCCAACTCTCCTCCTCGGTAGCCAAAGTTCGATAAAACATAAGAGCAAGTTTAGGATTTGGTCTATCTAAATCCGAGGGGTCAACAACCTCTGTGGCTAGTACATATCTCTCTTTTTTGATCTTCTTCTGCTTTGGCCTAAGCTCTGGGTGAAGTTCCAACAATAAGCAGAAATATTCCCACTCACCTTACAATGATTGAAATAAAACTCCTTGGACGAAGACCCCTCTCCTTTGTTCTCTCCCTTATGCTCATTTTGCCAACTAGACTTGTACCCCGACTTATTCTTGTTGTCTTCTTTGTCACTCTTCAAGTACTTGCCTTCAATTGCAATTGCCTTCACGGTTGTTTCCTCAATATTGGCCACAATAAAGAGCTTCAACTCTCTCCTAATGGACTTCAAAAAACCCCCCGTGTACTTCATTAACACCTCATACTAATCCACATCAATGTCTAAAACCAAAGCTTGGTTATAAAATGTCGTAGTGTACTCCTATACGGATTGCTCAAACTTTTGGCGCCAATTGTGCCATTTATACCATTTCTCTTACTCATACCCAATCAGATAAAACTATTTTCGCACTAAAACCTTGAATTCATTATAACCCAAACTTACTACATCGTGGCATTTCCGATAAGATTTCCACCACGTGAGTGCATGACTTGCAAATTTTAACGTAACAAAGCATATTTGCTGAGCATTGGAGTATTTGTAAACTAAAAAATAAGTTTCTAACCTATCTAACCAATTATCCAACTTCTCAGCATCGATTGAACCGTCAAAGCTGGAATTTCAATATTAAAATTGATACGAAGATTACGTATAAGATTCGATGACTTACCAATACCCGATCGCTCCTTGTCGGATTCTGCATCACTAGAATCACTATCGATCTCCGTAAAACTGTCGTCTTCATCCACCTCCATAACCCCTTTCTTCCTCGAGCGGCCTCGCCGATGAGAGCGGCCTCGCCGTGTCGCCGAAGTGAAAGCCTTCGTGAGGTTCGTGAGACACAATTGTTCTACCAACTCCCCTACAGTAGAAGTTAGGTCAGAAACTGTCGTTTCCAAAATTGTAAGGCGATCGTTGGAATCGTCCATCTCCAAATTGCCCTTCTTCTTTGAATTAGGTTTGCGATAGATCTTCAATAGACTCACTAGCTTCTCTTTCGTTTGCTTGAGACGGTCAAGTATAGAGACCATAAACCACAATCAACCCCTGAAGATCGTAACTAGAAAATTGATACCACTTAATCTATAATACGATTGAGAAGTTTTAGTTAGCTAAAAAGTACGAAGAACACCAATTGATTGGGAAAAATAAAAGCTTTAATTGCTTAAAAATGAAGTAATTATAATTAATCACTCCAAAACCCTAGGCTCTTCCTCAGAACTCTTTCTAGATCTAACATAAGAAAACAATGCCTAGCCTTGCCCCTTTTTATAAGAGTTACAAGTTCCTAGTTTCAATAGGACTGGGTTATAAGTTCCTAGTCCCAATATGACTTACCTAGCCTTGCCCCTTTTATAAGGGTTACAAATTCCTAATTACAACAGGACTTGGTTACAAGTTCCTAGTCCCAATAGGACTTGCCTAGCCTTTCCCCTTTTATAAGGGTTACAAGTTCCTAGTTATAATAGGACTTGCCTAGATCCTCCTAGATCACTTTACGACTACTTTTTCTCTATTTACTCTAGAGAATGAAAAAAAGATAAATGATATAATAAATTTACACACAAAAACAATACATATTACTGTTACAAGGGAATTTCATTCTTCATACCATTGTATAGAACACTTTCACGAATGTAAAATCAGCAAAAGGATTTTGAATGATATATTCAAACCAAAATATCAGTTGGTATTACAATATTAAATGGTATATTCCTAGGTAACAATGGCATCTCAATTTTAAAAAATAAAACATGTCCGACACCCGTATCTGTGTCGTGTACTTCTTCTTGTTGTTAAATGCATACTTCTTTCATAGTTTTATATATGTAAATATATCATAAATAGCCAGTATTCTTAGAGTGACTTCATGCCTAATACCATCATATCAAACAATTTCAGTAATACGATATTAGCAATCAGCGATAGCAAAAAGATAAAGCCACAGTAAATTAAACTATTTTTTCTTCAGCTGCTCCACGTCTCACTTTCAACTTGCCCTGCTACCTCTTCTTCACGTATAAGCTCCTCTTGCCACTTCAAAGCAACAACCTCCTGGTAGGCAATTTCAATCCTAACTAAAACTTGAAACTCTAACTAATCTACTCAATTGCATACCCTGATGCCAATCCAACAAAGCCCCTAACTATTTAGAGATGGGCAAACGATAATTGACCTGTCTAAAAATGGAGAAATCCCAAAATAGACTAAAGTTAAGCATGAAATCCACGATGGATTCGAGGCTTCTGAAATCTTACCCCATGATTACCAAATGAACAACCAAATAACACATTGAAATCAAACACTTTAGCATAGATCAAAACCCGGTTGAACCAAAATTAAACCCTTCAAATCCAGACCAAGAGACCAAATCAATTTTTTCAGGGGAGATTCACAATCGAGGGAGAAATCAATTCTACGGAGATAGAAGTCGAAATTGGGAGGTTTGGTTAAGAGTAGGGATTTAGGGTTTAGAGGGTGATACAGAGATAGAAGTAGTCGAAGATTGAGAGTGAGAAGTTTACCATATGATTTGGCTTTAAAGCTTATAACTAATGTTGGTTGACTAAAAATATAGCCTAATAAGGCAGATGATATGGCAGTTTATAAGAGTTGAGCAAGTTTGAAATTTCTTGTGAGATCTGACGGCTGGGACTTAATTTTAAAGCATAGGAGAGATCCGAGCGGCCTAAATAATCCTCGACTCGTGAGAGATGAGTAACGAACGGCTGAGATCGAGAAATGGCTGATGAGTTATTCCCTTAGGTGTATAGATAGATAGACTGAGACATGTATGACATTGGTAAGGTGGAGGAGAAAAAATAGTATGTGGAAAAAAGTATTATTTCTTAAATCCCTCATATTTTAGAAATTCTAAAAACATCATTTTAGGATAGTTACACACCAAATTTAAGATAACAAAATTGGACTCAATCGATGAGGCGTTTCTTCTAGCAGCAATTCAGACTTTTAGGGATGGTAATTTGGACCCATAGGGTAGTAATCCGAATCCTAGTCCTAGTTCTAATCCTAATCAATACTTATATATATATAATGCAAGGAATTTGGAGGATGGAGAGCTATCCTCACCAATCTCTCAAATAATAGAGTGTCAAATGTCTTTTTATGGGTACTTTAACTAAAGGAAGGGGGAGTAATTAATTATGAAATCCTCCAAATTACATTATTATCTATGAGCCCCATGATGTATATTGATCTCTTTTGAAGAGGCTTTGTTTGGGCTCGTTTGGATGGTGGCTATGTTCGACTCAAATTTCGGTTCTCTTGGTTGAGGAAATCTTCACCGAGGTGGAGAATTGTGAACAGCCCGAACACTTTTTGTTCGAATAAAAATTAAGTTTTTCTGAAGTCTATTCGAACAAACTATTTGTATTCAAACAAAACCAATTTTTATTCGAACAAAAAGTGTTCGGGCAGTTCTGTTCGTACAGACCCAAAGTCTATTCGAAGAAAAAGCATAGCAACCTTCACAATTCTCCACATCGGTGAAGATTTCCTCAACCAAGCGAACCGAAATCTGAGCCGAACATAGCCACAATCCAAATAAACCCAAACAAACCCTCTCCACCATCAAAAATCCCCAAAGTCCTAAAGTCACAAGCGGCCCAAAGAAACCAATCAAACCAAGCGTCTTCAAAAGGACCAAATCCAAAACCAAGCATCCCAAAAGACCAAAAAAAGAGCCAAATATCCCAAGGAACCAAAATTGACTGTACCAAATAAATGGTTGCCTACGTACTGTGGATCAAGTCGCCCGTAGTTTCCAAAAAACCCATCAATCAATATGAAGAATTTGAACTAAGTCCAAGCAATGATTGAACTTAATTCCCGAAACAACTTTCGTAAACATATCCGTCGGGTTATCTTTGGTGTGAATCTTCTTCAACAAAATCTCACCCTCTTTTAGGACTTCTCTAACAAAGTGATAACGTACATCAATATGTTTTATACGTTGATGATGAACCTGATCTTTGGCCAAGAAGATAACACTCTGACTATCACAGGAAAATTTTCAAGATGGTCAATCTTCATGCCTAAATCACGCAGAAGACCTTTCATCCAAAAAGATTCATTTATCGCCTAAGTCACCGCCATATACTCCACCTCAGTAGTGGATAGTACCACCGTTGACTGTAGCGTGGATCTCCAACTAACCGGTCCTCCACCCAATGTAAACACATACCCGGTAGTAGACCGTTGTTTATCCAAATCACCCATATAGTAAGAATCTACATAACCCACACAAAACCGATCAATCGAATCTTATTTACGAAATTCCAAACCAATATCCACTGTATCTTTGATATACCGTAGAATCCATTTTACAGCTCGCCAATGATTTATACCCAAATCAAGCATGTATCGACTAACCATACCAACTGCCTATAAAATATCTGGCCGAGTACATACCATAGCATACATCAAGCTACCTACCGCGCTAGCATAAGAAACTTGACTCATATAATCACGTCCCTCATCAGTGTTTGGAGACATAAAATCCTTAAGCTTAAAATGAGAAGCAAGGGGAGTACTTACAGATTTTGTGTTTCCATCAATGCCAAATCTCTGAAGTACCTTCCTTATGTACGTTGTCTAAGAGAGACGCATTATTCCCTTATCTCTATCTCTATGAATCTCCATACCAAGAATTTTTTTCGCATCACCAAGAATCTTCATTTCAAATTCTTTATCCATTTGCATTTTTAGCTTATTAATCTCAATTTTGTGCTTACACGCAATAGGCATATCATCCACAGACAAAAGCAAGAAAATAAAGGACCCGCCACATAGCTTGCATAAGTAGACACAATGGTCATAATGACTCTGTTTGTACTTCTGCCCAATCATAAACTGATCAAACCGTTTGTACCATTATCTTAGAGACTGCTTCAAACCATACAACGACCTTTTTAGCTTACACACATAATCTTCCTTCCTCGCAACCTTAAACCCACTTGGCTGAGTCATATAGATCTTTTCTTTCAAATTCCCATGTAAGAACCCCGTCTTAACATTGAATTGCTGCAACTCCAAATCAAATTGCGCCACCAAGGCCAATAGGATACGAATAGAGGAGTGTTTTACCACAGGAGAAAAAACTTTATTATTGTAATGACTTATTCCGCATTTCAAACTCAAACTTCATCTTCGACCATTATACGACCACTTGACCTTATCAACATAACACATGGCACTATTGAAGACATATTACAGTTACAGAGTTCTAGTCATCACTATCAACCTCTGCATCAACAATTCGAGTTAAACAAATACACCGTCATCAATGAAGCCGTTACAAAACAACAAAGATCAAAACGTTATACAATCAAATCAAATATTATCAAATACATATTGTAACGTCCATCATTAAGGATAATAATGGTCGTCAAACGGTCATATTATAAGACCTATAAATAGGACTAGAGAATCTGAGATGAGGGGACGGAAGATAGAGGAATGCTCACTCAAAACTCTATACAAAATACTCAGAGCTTATCTTGTAATATCTAGCAACTATCAAGAAACTACTCTTTTTCTAAATCCTCAAAAGAGGTCATGGTTTTTAACCTATTCAAAGGTTTTCCACGCTAAGCTTTGTGTTATTATTCTTCTATTATTCATGTAGAAGCTCTTAATATCCTTGGTGTAAAGGCTAAGTTCGGATCACGAAATTAGGCTATTATAATTATAATCAATCCCCTCCCTTTGAGCATAGCCTTTGGCTACGAGTTTGACCTTGAAGCATATATCATCATCAAGAGATTATTGTTTCTTTATGTAGACCCATTTACAATCGATCGCCTTCTTTCCCTTCAGCAACTTTGAAAGTTCCCAAGTTCCATTCTTGAAAAGAGAATACATCTCTTCCTTCATTGCTCCCTCCTAATGATTAGCCTTGAAATCGTAAATAGCTCCCTTATAGGTGGAAGGAACATCTTCTTCAACAACCGAAAGTGTATAGGCTACCATGGCCTTTACCTTTGTAAGCACCATATCATTTGTAATCCAACTCGGTTTACTTACATCCCTCTTTGGTTTACTCGTTGCGATTGACTCTACCACTGGAATCTCTTCATCTGTACTACCAAATGCTTCGCCTTCATTCGTGTTTTTATCATTTGGAACATGAACCAGTGGCTCATCACCCGTTGTCATACCGGTAGATAACCCCCCTTTTAGTACGGAACTCTTTAGCCAATGTGAATACGCATCAATCTCTACCCGCTGTAATACCTTGTTGGTCATCTTCTCTGTGTACTCAGAGACATCTAACTTCATCATAAAAGCCTCATCAAAAGTAACATCTCTACTCAAAATAATCTTTTAGTCTCTCGTATCCCACAACTTGTAGCTTTTCACACCCTTCTTCTTACCCCAGAAAAATGGCCTTCCTTGCTCGTAGATCCAACTTATCATCCTAAACATGATAGTATGTCGAACACCCAAATATACAAAGAGTATCATAATATGTAGCAGGTTCTCTCGACCAAGCTTTCATTGGTATTCTACCCTCAATTGTAGCCGAAGGTAACCTATTAATGAAATAACATGCATATGTTAAAGCCTTAACCCAGAACGCCTTGCCCAACCCAGAATTGGACAACATACACCGCACCTTTTCCCGCAAAGTATGTTTCATGCATGCGCTCAGTTACCCCATTTTGTTGCGGTGTTTATCTAATCGTGAAGTACCGAACTATCCCCTCATCCCGACATATTTGTAAGAATGGATCACTAGTGTACTCCCCACCATTATCCGAACGGGGCAACTTGATCTTTCTGCCAGCCTGAGTTTCAATCAACTTCTTCCACGTTATAAAAATTTCTAGGACTTCATCCTTCCTCTTCATAGTGTACACTCATACACACCTAGAAAATTCATCCACAAAAGATACAAAGTAATATTTTCCCCCTAGCGACGCATTCTTAGAGGGTCCCCAAACATTAGAGTAAACATAATCAAGGGTTCCACGAGTACTATGGATAGCGGTACCGAACTTTACCCTTGCCTGTTTGCCCAGAACATAGAGTTCACAAAAATCTAATTTGTACATTTTGGCACCTTTCAATAGCCCCTGGTTCGTGATAACTCCCAAGGACTTTTCTCCCGCATGCGCTATAGCCGTGTGGTATCTTTGGAAGTGGTCTTCTCCCTTTCCACGGTAGAAACTTTACCAAAAATAGTTATACCATCCAAATAGTACAAGTTGTTACTTCTCCTTTGGCCCTTCAATACAACCATGACTCCCTTAAGAACCCTTTTCACCCTATTCTCATATACAACCTTGCAACATTTCACTTCAAGTAAACCCGTCGAGATAATGTTCTTCCTTATTGTCAGAATATTCTGAACCTCATCAATCTCTTTAACCAACACATTGTGCAACTTTACTCAAATGGTACATATCCCCATGATGCGGCAAAGATTATCGTTTTCCATTAACGCCGCTCCACCTTCTAACATTTTTTAACTAGAAAAATAACCCCTTTCGAGATAAATGTGATAAGTAGCACCCGAATCTAAAATTTATTCTTTTGTATCAATAACACATTCACTAGATAAAATAGTCAAAGATAAATCAGAGTCATTACCTCTATTTGTAATGTCTTGAGCCACATTTATAGAAGAGCCCAATTTTTTCCCTTTCTTCATCTTGAGAAGGGCGAGACATTCATTTTTCCAATGACCCATTTCATTACAAAATGCACATTGGTCATTTCCCAAGTTGTTTTGGTTTCCACCACGACCTCTCGATTTCGACCGAGAGCTGTTACCACCCGTCTTCCTCTTGTTCGAAGATCTTTCTCGAACCGTCAATATCTTGGATATTGACTTATCGGACTCACGCTTCTCCTTTCTTCGGTACTCATGGTTTACAACTACTGTAGTTGCATCTGTTTATTTTAATGAACTATTTTTATAACTTATCGTCGTAACGAAATGCTTAAATTCTTCCGGAAGCGAGTTTAAGAACAAGAGTACCTTTTCTTTATCCCCAACTATCTCTTCTAGATTCGCTAAGTCGGCTAACAACATGGTAAAGTTATTCAAATGCTCTGACATACTAATCTCTTGCCTTATGGTGATGCGGTAAAGCTTCCTCTTCAAGTGGAGTCAATTTTGGATACTCTTTACCAAATACTTCTCCTCTAGAATCCTCTAAATTTCTTTTGCAGTGGTTTCATTCATTACATGGTATTTGATGTCATGAGCAAGATAAGAGCGAATTTGGCCACATGCCTTCTTGTTCATCTTACTCCATACACTCTCCTCTATGTCCTCTGGCTTATCCTCTAATACCTCATCTAAGTCTTGTTGACTTAGGGCATTAATAACCTCGCATCGCCACATACCATAGTTATTTATGCCATTGAATTTTTCAACTTCAATCTTCACATTGTTGAACATCATCATTCTATTTGTCACGACCCCAAAATCTAATAATCAGTACCTGAACCGATTACTGAGACTCGAGGTTGCACAGGTTGGGAATCCAAAGATTTAACCCACGAGCGATCGAGCCGTAGACAAATTCTGGCTCGATCATTCGCTTAGAAAAATCATCAGAGCAAAATTAGAATGAACAATAATAGCGGAAGCAAAAGACATATATACATCAACTGAATATATACAAAGTCCTGAATAATATATAGAGTCAAAAGCTAAGATCATATACAGAGATGTCTAAAACTATGAAGATCTGCAACAACCCCAAAATTAGCTCCAAACTAGCTAGAATCCTTGGCAGAAAACACCTACTCAACCTCTGAAATGTTAACAAATAGCGAGGGTGAGCAAAACCACAGCTCACCGAAACCCACAAAGCTAAATAACCAACTAAGTGATCTAGTGCCGAAGAAGAGTGAGGAGTGAATAATAAAGGGAAAATCTTTAATGCAAAGTAACAAAAACAATAACAACTACTACAGTTTAATTACACTACAGTTACTCTACACGATCACTAAAAAGATCTATAATGTTTCCAAGAGAAGAAGTGAGTAATTTAGAATAAGAACAGAAAAATGGATGATAGGATTTAGAGTAAGAATAGAAGAATGGATGATAGGATTTAGAGTAAGAATAGAAGAATGGATGATAGGATTTGGAATAAGAGTTAGAAGGAACAGAGAGTATGCAGAATATGATATGATGCAATGCTATGATGATATGATGGTGGTAAATTTGGAATAATCCCATACTTATTCCAAATTCTACAAGATGTGTTGTTATGAGACATGCATTTCAACCTCGCCTGAGAAGTCTGGGCACCAGGAACTAGCATCCAACCATGTCACTCCTTGTTGGATGAGACTGGGAACCAGGAAGTAGTATCCAACCATGTCTCTCTTCGCAGGACGAGACTGGGCACCAGAAAAACTGATCCAACCATATCTTCACCTTGCTGGACAAGATTGGGCACCAGGAAATAGTATCTAACCATGTCTCTCTTCGTGTGACGAGACTGGTCACCAGGAAGACTAATCCAACCATATCTTGTCTCTTTATCTGAGACCCGATCATACTAAGTTTTAGATGAATTAAATACTATCCAAGGGGTAAGCGAATTCATAGACAAGCAGTGACTAATTACCCCATCATAGTGTTATGCCATAATTACGCTAAACGACGAAGGAGGGTCTAATCTGACATGTCTAACCACAAGATGTTCTAACGATACTAGAAGCCCATAACTTTTGTCAAACCAATACTAAGAGCAGCTAACTAAATTAACAGGCAATAAACTACAAGTATGCTAAGAACGACTAACTAGTTTATAGTTAAAATTATCAACACCTCTCTAATACAAGTAGTTCTCTAAATCAACACTAAGCAATTAGTATGGAAACTTAGCAAATATGGTAAACTTGCCTGTTATAATGCTCGATTCCTGATGATGCCAAAATCGGAGTTCCAAGCCCTAGGAATCGCGAAACGACAAGGGAACGACCTAACAACACCCAAAACCCCAATTGAAGCTCAATAATCACAAAACCTATAAACCCTAAATTATACTCCAACATCAGTAATCGAAATGAATCTAACAGAAGAGAGAAAGGAATTACTTATCGAGTAATGGGGTGAAGATCACGGCGATGAGATGCAACAAATTTGGCGTGAGAGGAGAGGATCTGCAGAGAGAGAAGTGAAATGTATTTAGGGGTTAAGTGTTGTTTACATAGGGGAAGGCCAATGTGTATCACGAGAAAGAGCCAACGCTTGAAAAAAATAGCTCAAAAGAGCCCAAAACAGTTCAAGAAAAATAGTCCAGAAAATGGACAGAAAAGACGCCGAAAGGACGAAATGGATGGGTTAAGTCCTAAGCCTTAACGGAACTGATAGGGGCTGTCGGCAACACCCACACGCACACAAGAACATAACCAACCCATCTAGAAGAGCCAACGCTCAAAAAATAGCTCAAAACAACCCAAAACAGTTAAAAAAAATAGTCCAGAAAATGGACAGAAAAGATGCCGAAAGGACGAAATGGATTGGTTAAGTCCTAAGCCTTAACGGAACTGATAGGGGCAGTCGGAAACACCCACACACACACAATAACATAACCAACCCATCTAGAAGAGCCAACGCTCGAAAAAAATAGTTTAAAACTTTTCTGAACAAAAGTTCAGAAATGGACAGAAAAGACGTCGAAAGGATAAAATGGATGGGTTAAGTCCTAAGCTTTAGCAGAACTGATAGGGGATGTCGGCAACACCCACACGCACACAATTACATAACCAACCCATCTAGGGGTTGCCCACAATAAAAAAATAGCCTACTCCGCCCTAAAACCACCGGAACGCCTAAGTTGCTAAAAAGGAATCTTTTTACCTAAAAATTTCAGAACCTGGCGGCGATCCCAACGGGCTTCCAGAATCACCCCAAACCACACACACTCTATTACAACATCATACTCGACCCGTCTAGGGGTCTCCAAGGTCATGATACGGGCTCCTCCCGCCGAAACCACTAAAACCACTATAAGGGAATCTAATACCCAAAACTGAAAATATAGTACATTAATGTATTCATAACGGTTTGAATAAGCGTGGAATGAGTAACGTGAATGATTATATGCAGACGTTAAAGAGTTGGAATATGTAGAATGATCAAGAATTTGAAATATGCGAAATCGGAATAGTAAAAGAAATTAAGAATTTTCAGGGTCACTACAGTATTCCTTTTCGGGGCCGAAGAACTAGATTCAACTACATCTCCCATGTTTTCCCCAATTTTTATGAACTAACCAAATTGAAATTGAGAAACCCTAAGTTACCTTAAATTAGCGCACCACCGAGGAACCAACCTCGCTCTGACACCAATTTTTGAGTCACAGCCGCGAAACTGAAACTCCAAGTTTGATTTGGCTAGCAATGAACAAGCAACAATCAAAGAAGTACATAATACACAAGTTTAAGGTAGTTCGGTAATTACCTACGTCTACCGTATATGAGAGAGAGAGAGAAAGAGAGTTTATTTAAGATCCAAGGTTACAATCACTCAAGGCAATTAGAGGTTCTCACAAGGATTTCCTTTTAAATTGATCTCTCCAAGGGTTGGCTTTAAAAGAACCTAAGTTCCCATTTATATACTAGGGGGAACTATTTACAATCGCTCAAATCTTGAGGCAAGTCAAGGGTTCCAAACAAATCTTAAAAATTGAGCTTTTCCAAAGTCTATTCAAACAGACTATTTCTCTATTCGAGCAGACTATTTGTATTCGAACAAAAAGTACTCAGGCTATTCTGTTCGAACATTACCCAAAGTCTATTCAAACAGAAAATAGAGCAGCTTTCACAAGTCTTAGTTCTACTCCTAATCAATACTTATATATGAAATACAAGGAATTTGGAGGATGGAGAGCTATCCTCACCAATCTCTCAAATAATAGAGTGTCAAGCGTCTTTTTAATTAAATAAGGTGGAGTAATTAATGGGTATTTTAACTAAAGTAAGATGGAGTAATTAATTCTTAAGCCCTCCAAATTACATAATTATGTATGATCCCCATGATGTATATTAATCTTTTAACTAAAAGAAGATGAAGTAAGTTAATTTTGAAACCCCCAAACTCTTTATCTCCACATTCATGTAACCTTTTCCAATTCTTACCTATATAAGCTATTGTTGCCCATACGCTTCCCCCTTTTAATATCATACCATAATAACATCTCCTTCTCTTTATTTCTACTATCAAAATTGTAGCAATGGTATTGAAGAATTAGGTTAATATTAGCATTTTCATGGGGTGGCAACTACCTTGAACGTGGCTTTAGCATTAAAGACACAAAGGGTTGAAGGCTTACGATATGGTGCTTTACGGGTGTGTTTGGTTCATGGAAAATGGCGGAAATGGCAAACTTGATTTCCATGAAATCCATTTTCCACCGTTTAGTTCGAGATGGAAAACAAAAGGTAGAAAATATGTTTTCCATGGTTTTAAAACTTAACAGATCATGGAAAACCTAACTTCCTCTTTTAAACGAGGTTATTCTGTTTCACCACAGAATGTCGGGGGTCGACAATTTTGTTATTCTCGACTTATAATAAAAAAATGGCGTTAAAGATCTTACGTCTCTCTCTGAAATAACAAGGAACGACAGTTGCTCTCAATGTCATGTTGTAGGGTGGACATGTTTATTTGTGCCATGATGTTGTCGAGTGGGATTGTGTGAAATTATCCCAACCTCCACCAAGGGATTTCGATTATCTCAAGGTTTATATAGTGATTTTACGATAGTTTATAGTCCACTTTTAAGTGAAAATGTGCCAAAATTTATGTAGTTTAAACTTATTTTATGGAAAATTTCCCTTATTTTTAATGCTCAACCAAACAATGGAGTTGGTTCATGGAAAATGGGTTTTCCACGGTTTTGAAAAAAAAAAAAAAAAAAAAACATGGAAATTCATATTTAATGGAAATCCAGTTCACCATTTCTGCCATTTTCCACGAAGCAAACACACCCTACATGTTTTGCTACTTTGTTCTCTATATTGATATTGTATAAGAAATATTGATTTGTACAAATTTGATATTGTTTAATGGGTGTTTAACATGTCACTTGAATATAATCAACATGATAATTAAGCATGAAATAAGTATTCATCTTATTTCTGAGTTATTCACCTAATTCTTAATTATGTCTCGAATTTTATGTTTACTTGAAAATAATATAGTATTTAAAAATTACCCTAAAGAGACAAACTCGATTCAGATTTCTCATGGTAAATCGTGTGAAGCATGGGAAAATAAAACTAGTTGAAACTAAAACCGAATGAAAACATTATGGTTTTGGGTTTTATTTTGCGAAGACTTATTCAAGGCTTTTATACACACCCACAAAGATATAAAACATAGTCATTGGGCTCTTGGTCCAATGGTCATTGTGACCCTTCACCAAAAGATGAGTCGTGGGTTTGAAACTCTATGGGGTAGAGCCTCGGGGTTACAGATCCTATATAAAATTGGTTTGCCTAACAAAAATAAAAAACATAGATCTCAAAACTTGATGGTTAACCTGATCAAGATACGTGAGTCTAACTGGATTTAACCTAATTGAAAATGTTCTTAATATGAGATTTTGAATCCGACCAATTTTGCCTGAAATTGTTCAAAATTCGAATCCAATTTGGTCTGAAGCAAGTTTCCAAGATTCAAATCCTTAGTAAATACCTTAATCTTTATATTAGTCACAATTATTGGTAGATGCTCTTAGCACCTCTAAGTATTAATGACATCTCCAACACATATCAGGGTCAAGTCCCAAATTACTATACATACCCGTAAAAAAGAGACTTTGCCAACAATCCGTGTTGCCATTCACCTTGTAAAATATATGCATCATCATTCTCTTTGTCGTTGCTAAATGAAGCTTTAAAATAAAATACATGGACACCCGATGCTGCAAAGGTTACAATTTGTTAAACACCAATAGAGATAGAGAGAGAGAGAGAAAGAAAGTGAGTGAGTGAGAGAGAGAGAAAAAAAATTCAATGAATTGATGTTCGAAAAGAAGTGTTGGAATTTAAGAGTAGAAGGCCCATAACATAAAGAGAGTTGTTAGCATAAAATATAAAGATTAATAACTCAATTTCTTCGCCTTTGAGTTTGGCCTTGGTTTCAAAGACACGTTTCTTCAAGCATTTATCAAAGGGATCCCGACAACTGATTAGAGAGAAATAGTGGCTTAGAATTATAATTATGCACATGATCAAACAAAAAGTTTAGAAAAACGTAATAACAAAAGTATATTTAAATTTAATTGAAGGGTTTTAAGCTATACCATGCCACAAGTGTTGCGCATTTCCAAAATTTCAGAGCAAAAACCATGCATTCTATGTTCTACCAAATGTGAATAGTTTATGTAGATCTAATTCTTCATAGTTCTGCCATTAACCATTCTCTGTCACAAAAAACTATTAAGCATAAATAAGGTCTTATAATAGTTTTGCACCTAGCATCATTGTGCCCCATTGTTGCAAGGCTTTTAAGGTATAGAATGCAGGCATGAAGATATTTTGATACCCAAGCCTTTAAAATCAGAATATCAATAAATATGAAACATAAATGTTTGATAAGCTAGTATCTTCTGATGCATGATCCTACAAATGGATAACAATAAGTTGTTATTTGACTTTCATAGTATTTGAACTAAAAGAAGAAAAACAAATCCATTAGCAATTAATAAATGAATGAACTATGGGGCATTATTAACAAAGAAAGGAATTTTGATGCCAAAAGATTCCTAAATCTCAATAAATACCTCGTCTACATCAATGAGTAACTAATAGACGTTGAATAAACCCTAAAATCAATACTTTTTGCAAGACTATCGAGTAACATAAGAAGGAAATTATGCCTATTAAAGATGAGTGGAGCTCCAAATTCTCGAATTGTTATTTTGTAAGAGAGGGCTATCAGGGAGTCGATGAGGCGCCTCTTCTAGCACTTCAAACTTTTAGGGGTGGCAATTTAGACCCATAAGGCACTAATTAAAACCAAACCGAACAAAAAAATTATGGTTTTTGAGTATAATTTTGTGAGGACTCATTCAAGGCTTTTAAACACACCCACAAAGATATCAAAAATACTCATTGGACTCTTGATCCAATGGTGATTGTGACCCTTCACCAAGAAATGAGTCCTGGGTTCGAAACTCCATGGGGTTGGAGCATCAGGATTACAGTTCCCTATATAAAACTGGCTTGCCTAACAAAAATAAAAAATGTAGATCTCAAAACTTGATAGTCAACCTAATCGAGATGCGTGAGTTTAGCTAGATTCAACCTGATTGAAAATGTTCTTAATCTGAGATTCTTAATCCGACCAATTCTACCTGAAATTGTTCATAATCTGAATCTGATCTGTTCCGAAGCAAGCTTCCAAGATCCAAATCCTTAGTAAGTGTCTTAATCTTACTATTAGTCACAATTCTGGCAGATGCTCTTAGCGCTTCTAAGTATTAATAGAATCTCCAGCACATGTCAGGTTCAAGTCCCAAACCACTATATATACTCATAAAAAATAGACTTTGCTAATAATCTGTGTTGCAAATCACCTAGTAAAATATATGCATCATCATTCTCTTTGTCGCTGCTAAATGAAGCTTTAAAATAAAATACATGGACACCCCCATATTCATGTATGCAGATGCGCGCCATTCAATCTGTTGTCACTGGACTACACAACCAAAACATAGTCCGCGTATTCCCTGTTATGCCTAGGTTACTGATTAATTTCTTATCGAAGTGGCCTAAAGTGAGACTTTTTGTTGCTAACAAGGTGATAAAAATTGGTTCACCCCTTTATGGGCATCAGGCTTTTCATAGGTTTTAGAAGAATGTAGGGTATGGGAATTGAACAATAATTGGGGAGGTGGGAGAGTTTATAGAGAAAGAAGGACATCATGTCACGAGTTGTTGTTTTTCTTAGATATTAATAGCGTCCACAGCCGCATATTTGATAGCATTATCCGAATAAATGTTGTCGATAAGCAGTAAACTACTCAATCACAACAAGCCTCTTAAAATCCATTTATTTCCCAAGACCAATTTGGCTAATTTCTTTAATCTGCATTGTCATCATTATTATATTGATGAAAAATGGCTTTGATCTTTTTTCCACCAATGGTTACTACGCTATTTTTGTAGGTAACCTCCATAAGAAGCAAACTTATAGGTGTTTAAGTCACTGATGTTCTTTTAGGTTGAAGTCCATTTAATTAGTAACTTCTTATATTGGGAAGAAATTTGGAGAGATCTTTAAACCATAGTATCTTCATTACTCTTGTACTTGTAGCTAAAGAAACTTTCTTGAAACCATTCTCAACAGCTATCTCCAGCCTTAACTAAATATTTTAAGGTTTATGAAGAATGGTTAGCAGACCTTGGATCTCTTTTCCCCGCATAACAAAGTATACACTTGCCTTCATCATCCCTGAGAATGCCTTCATCATCCCAAGATAGCATCTTGACTGAAGTTGGAGCTTTGTACTTGCAGCCCAAACCAAAAAGCTCAGTAATAAGATCTTCAACACAATCCTGCATCACACACTATGAAAGAGAATCCACATACCTAACAACACTGAGGGTCTCAAAGATAACTTTACATCTTGTTTTTCTATTAAAAAAATAATAGTCACACTACCACCAGGCTGATGTCCCTAACATAAGATCTCATACCCTTAACCTTAGAATAGAGCACACACAAAAGTCGATCTAAAGAAAATAGGAAACAAAACCACGATCGTATGCCCTTAGAAGTTGCACATTCCCAAACTCAGATGAGAGAATATTTGCTCTCATTATTGTACAATACACATGGTAAAGTCAGAGCAAACCCTTGAGCATCAACCTGGCATAGGTAACTAGACCTGAAGATAAGAACTTCCTATACAAAACAAAAAACCTCGGCAAATTTGATTTAAATTTCAGACCCATCTTGCATGCACATTCTTTATACAACCTCATTCTCTTATTGAAATGTAGGCTGAAGAATCTGAGAAGTTACAATTTACATCTTGACTTTGCCTCTACAAGGACTCTCTCTCACCATATGCTTTGACTATTTTTTTTCCTTGCCTAGAAATAGAGACATCATTGGAAATATATTATACCCAACTCTTGTAATAAAGCCAATTCATAATAACTTCTTTATTCTCATGTTTACATCTCCAAAGGCACATTCAAAACAACCATAATCAACACTATTTATTCTTTGACAAGGAATATAAATGGCGGGCCCTTTAACATTAGACTCCAATTACTTCTTTACAATGTCTGAAAATTCTGGATGAATCATCCACAAATTATAAAATTGGAATGGGGTGTGTTTAGGTCTAGGTATCACCTTTGGTGATAAAGCTTTGAGAATGATCATATTCACCCTAGGCGGTACTTTTTATGAAGCACACATTTTTCTATGGTCTAGGTATCTATCCTCGAACATTATCCAACCAAGTGTTATTGGAATAACCTATCAAGCACACATTTTTCTGGGGTTTCCCTTTTCATTATTGTACTGTGCCAAGTGTAGCATAAAGTTATGAAACAAATCAAACAGTATAGCCCAAATTTATGACACTCAAATAAAGAACTATGATCAATGTATTAGGAGTTGGGTCCGACCCAAAGGAGATAACCCAACTGGATTGGAGTGTCTCTACTAGATTCCTAATAGGCCCATATAATTATGATTTATGGGAAGAGTTTAGAGAGAGTTATATATATCCAATAAGGTCTAATATTGTAATTGTAACCTTACAACAACCACAAGGTTTTTATCAATAATATCAAACTTTCTTTTCTATCATATCTACGTCTATATGTGTGTATGTTAGATTTGATTGTTTGGTCCAACATGTAATCAACATCGAGAACCTAAGCTAGTGGATTAAAATATAAAAAGCTCTCCAAAGGAATATTTTTTACATTTCGGAGAGGTATTATTTTCTCAAATTCATTTTTTTGGGTATTAATTACATGATCTTAGGTATAAGATACATAAATCTGACTATATGCATTAATACCGTAATTTTTTTTATGAATAAAAATCTACTTTTGGCATTTTTTTAACCCTAGCGAAGGGTTGTTTTTAATCCAAAATAAAGACCGTTTTAGGGATTAGTTTAAGGAGTTAGTATATTCGTTGGGAAGCGTAGACCATGACGACCACGGTGGTATATTACACTTTGTCATGAGATGTCCTTGTCTTCGTCATCACCATTTTAGGGCTTTATTTTTATTAATATATACTGACATCATTTAGGGCTTTAAACCTAATCCAGATCCAATTTTGGAAATCAGACATAGATCAGACCAAATCAAATCAAAACTGAACCAGATTAGATTTGGTGACATGCAAGGGAAGTAGAATCCACAGTGCTAATGTGGCAGTATTTAATATCGGCACATGGAATGTAGAACCCACCTAGAAGTGACATGGAAGAGCCCACGTCGGACCTATATATACTTATATGACCAGGACATGTGGCATGTGTAGACCTCATACGTGCTAACGTGGCAGGGACACGTAAAATGTATGAACCCCACACGTTTTGGCGCAGAAAGGGCGCATGGCTTGTGGTCCTACCTATTGACATGGCAGGGCCATGTGGCATGTGGACCACACATGCTGATATGTCAGTACTATAACAGTGACACGTGGCATCACTGTATTAGTGATACATGATAGCATTGTAATAGTGACACGTGACATCACTGTAGTAGTGACATGTGGCATCAATGTAACAGTGGCACGTGGTATTACTGTAGCAGGACATGTGTCAGCATTGTAGCTGGATACATGTCAAACCAAGTAAGACCGGTCTAGACACTAAATATGGATTTTAAAGCCCAATTTAATCAAATTTTATTAAAAAAAATCCATATTAATTAGACCTGCCGCTGGGGGGACCCATTTTAAATTTTTTTACTAAATTTTTTTTTAGGAACGGATACTGTAACACCCCGCTTTATTATTTTTTTCCCCATTATATAACTCTGTCCATGTTAGCCGTGGTAGTGTAATAGATTGCACCTCTTTGTATGTTATCATAGCTCTTGTTTTTTCTCAAAATCCTAATAGCGGAACCCATTCAAACCACCACCGTTCTTCACCAAAATTCTCCTCCAAATTCTCCACAAAATCTCCTCTTTATTCTTCTCTTTAGAACCTCAACTCCTCTCCAAATCCAGTTGTAGCCTAAAGCAAACCTAGAGTATTAGAGAGAGGAGATAACATCCTTTTAATTTTTGCTTTTCTTTGGGGATTGTTTGATTTTATTGGAGCAGTGAGGGCAGGTTTTTGTTCTCTTATAACACTCAGATTCATCGATTCAGGCAAGTATCATTATTGTTCGTCATTGTTCTTTGATCGGAATAATGTATTAATTATAGATGATATGCCATGTTTAGTAGGTTATTATGACATATATAATTACTGATTAAGCGTGCTCGTCGTAATTGTTTCGCTGTAGAATTTCACAGCTTGTTATATAACTATGTTGGAACTCATAATAGTAGGTCTGTTAGATGTAAAAGGAGCATATCAACAAACCCTGATTTATTCAATAAGTTGTTTCTGTAGTTATATATATAAAGTACTATAACAGTTCTTTTATACAAACAGTAGTAGATATATTCAATTGGTTGCTTCTGTAGTAATTATATATAAATACTATAATGGTTTCTTTTATGATCACATTATAAGGTAGACTTTGTGTATTGTATATACATAATATATATGTTAGTGTATATATATATACTAGTACTACCCGTGGCTCACCACGATGAACAACGTCGACGCATCCTTTAGCGCTATAAAATTTTCCATTAACGCGCCTTCAGCGCTACAAACTCATGTACCAAATTGGCTCGCCATGGTTATTGAAATGACACAACAAATATATATTGAGCGCTTTTACCATTTCAATTGGTATTTGATCGCGCTTTCAATCCAAAATAAAACCCTAAGCACTTACAAAAATAGGTGAATGTGTCCAGTTCTTTAATTCATATTTCAGTGTAGCCTTGGTCAAATTTAATCCCCAAATCAGTCTCTTTTACACACAATACTTGGGTACTCATTAAAGTCCCCATTCTCTGGTTAGGAATTATTAAGTTTACTTGAGTCTCTTAACTCTATTTGGTTATATGGGTACCGTATAGAGCTCCCACCCCATTCCAATGATAGAGAGTCAGCACCAAGGAGTATAAACTTCACTCTAAACCTAGGAAAATTTACTTCATTGGGTGCCTCCTACATCACACATTACGACATTTGTAGATTTGGCAGGCACAACATAGACTCTGGAGATTGTTTGTGAAAATTGATGCTCATTGATTATCATTGTGATCCTCGCATTCATTCACACCTAGTAACCCCATCACAAACCTAACATACATATCAGGCAACAGTGTATTACATATTTTAAAAGTAAAATAGAAAGTAAAAAGAAAAAAGATTGAGAATTGCAAAACGATTCCATATTATGTACCTTGACATCCATTGATGAGATATGGATTCCCTTCATAACCGCTGGGACAATCGCAATGATATCCATAAGTATTACTCATACTATAACAGGTAGTATTTTTATACTTGCATGTAAAAGTCTCAGGATCTTGTAGAGCTTTTTCACATATTAAATTTTATCCTATTGCTCAATCAAGCACCGCAGGAACATCTTTGATTTTGTTTATGAATCTATCGTACTGTAGATCTAAAACACTGAATTGGTACTTCATTTGATCATCCATGAAGCCGTAAGTTCAGTTACCGAAAGACGTTATATATGTAATGTTTTTTTTTCTATAGGACCTATATATGTATCGTTCGGAATTGGGGTCTGGCAACAATCCGTGCCTGCCTTAACATTATCTTTGATTTCACAGTATAAAATACATCCACTAATGTAACTACGATTCCCCACTAACCCACTAATTAATGTGGCAGTATTGCAGCCAACACCATAGAACTCATTTTTCGTATCCGAGAATGTATATGGCGTTCCAAACAAGTTTGTCTGGGTATAATTAATTTTTGTCGGATCATCATAGCAATAGAAAGCTGCCCGGTTCGATATACGAACTTCAGTTTGTGAAATACTCACAACCTGAAGATTCGTGGTGCTTAGGAATGGCCTATGTGGGTTGTAAGATTTATCACAGTATATGCTATATGAAGGGTGTATAAAATACCTACTCCCCACACCGAACGGGTACAAAATATTAACGTTTCTGTACGTTGGTTGATACCCTGGCTTTGCTTCTAATGTTGTTGATGCTGAAGTTAACCATGAGAGGCAGATGAGAAACTGTAAGAGCATTATTTCTATTTTGTTTCACTTAAAATACAGATATTAAAAGCTCATACTTAAGGGTTCATATTATAGTATCTCCAAGTTAATGTAAAGCCTCTATATCACTGATAATTCAGAAGAATTTTAGCCATTCATTCTCTGAATGACGCAACAAAATCTGTCAAACTAAAAAACAATGACATTCTAGATTTGTCATTCTATTGAGCATAAGAGTACTATCAAAGTTGTATTGAAGAACATTCAAAGTTCTCAAAAGGGTTAAACTATATAAATTTCCTAGTTGGAAACTGAAAAGAGTTAGTAGGGCTAGTCGTCTGTATGAATATTTTGTTTGTGCTATATCACCCTGTCCAAGCTTTGGGTGAAATTACAATCGCATAATACACTCTAACTTATCTCGTAAGACCTTGACTCTATTAGTAATTTATTATTGCTAATGTTTCCCCTTTTTATTTAGTTGTAACTTGTAATGAGGTAATCTCAATATTCAAGAAAACGGAAAACTCTCATAAGCATATCGTTGATTACATAAAAAATTTGCATTATCAATTAACATAATTCAATGAATGGTTACCCAAAAAGCTAAATTTTTACCTCCAGTTACAGCAAGAACTTTACTTAACCGCTGCGGCGGATCCCTAAAGTTCTCATTATAAAACCTCCTAGTCACTTTTGAATACTTGGTCTCCGACGTCAAAACCGATTTACTCAGACCTGCATTCTTCTTCTTCACCGTGGTCATCTTCGTCGAAGTCTTGGCATTTGCCATATCATGTAGTAGCTGAGCAGGAGGGGTATTCTGCACCTTAAGTTTCCCATCTTCCTCTCTGACAATCCAATGTATGAAAAGCGGAACCGAAGGATTGGAAACGAAGGAACCTTGGCAGAGACTTGTGCAACAGAGAACTACGCCTTTGTTAATGTAGCTTTTCTCCTAGTTTTTGGAAATGGGCAAACTCCCGTGCTCAATCTCGCTATCCATTGTGATCCATCGATTAATGGTTGTACAGGCTTAAATTCTGACATCAAAGCCTGCCAAGTAAGCCTACATTGGGATGATCTTGTGAGATACCTCAAGGGTTATAGCAAGTGAGGTAAGAAAGTATACCTGACTGTAGCTCCCCAATACCCCTTTCCTGATGCTTGGATTGCTAATGCTCTAAAGATGGGTTTCTTTGATTATATTTGGGTTCAATTTTACAACAATCCTCCTTGCCAGTATACCCAGGGAGCGTTGAGTAATCTTGAAGATGCCTGGAGGCTATGGACTTCATCTATTCCCACTACTAAGGCATAAACATTAAAAAAAAGATACAATTTGGTTCATTTGGACGATCTGGGTATGGACTCGACTGTGGAACAACTCAATCTTGATTATTATGAATTTTCAAACGCCACATTGTGTCTGCCGTAATAAAATGTAAAATGCAGACATCATAAAAATTGCAAATACTAACTGACCAAACAAAACACAACCAACTCAAATATCAACACTTACTGCATGTTATACTAACATACATTACAACTCTTAAGTAACAAAATTTAGGATAATTGAAGCACGGAAACACTGATCAAACAAAATTAAGCAAAATAAACAACATAATTCAATTAAATGACACCCCATTATTCATTCGGGATCAAATTACCTTCGACGTTATCGACCGATGCATTCTCAGATGTTAAGACACCATTATTCCTCACTTGCCAATTATCGAGCATCGAGAATAACGATCAACACACAAAAGCCTCACCACCCCAATCTCCAATTCTACAAATTCCCACTAATCAACCAAAGGGGTTAAATCAAATCACTAAAGAGTCACCCCCAAACTACAAACTAAGAACGAACCAAATCAGACCCAATCTATATCAAATTGAAAAGCCTGTAATGACAGATCATTCCAATATTCGATGGTAGAGATGAAGAGTCTGAAAAGATGAAGAGTCGGGAGAGATGGTAGAGATGAAGAGTCGGGACAGATGGGAGAGATGAAGAGTAAGACTTAAAAGTCTTAACTACCATTTTACGTGTTTTGTCAAAAATACCCCTAAGCCAAAGATCTAGGCCGTCCATCTCGTTCTTTCCCACAAATCTCAACCCCTCTTTATCTTTGAGATAATGGCAAACTTGTCTATACCAAAAACACCATTGTGTAATGTAATATATATATATATATTTATATTTAGCGTATAAGATAACTTGTAATGATATTAATTAAGTCTATATCAATAGAATTGGTAGTAGTAATTGGTGCCATCATGTTCAGCCCTTAAACTATAGATGGATAGGTTGGACCTTGATGTTAAATCAAGGGGGTACTAAGCATAAGCCTATATTATATCATGACGTCTGGCCACCTAATATTATAAATCGGTCTGTATATGTGTAAGGTTTAAAAGGCCTAAATTTGTGTAAGTATCAAAAGATCTATTTGACGAATGGCTTAACTTTGCCACGATTATAGAACTTTACTGATATAACCTTTGTTAACTTGAGGTAGAAAGATCATTGATCGTTAGAGTATAAAATCATCGACAGAGTCCTAACTTTTATATTTGTGAGGGTAGAAAGGTCGTTGAGCATAAGATCGCCAATTATATAATATAGTCTCATTACCTATAGAGCAAGGACAAATAGGTCATTTTGATTGAGTGTCGATCTCTTAAATCATTCATGCATAGAAGAACTTAAAGTCATATACATAGTAGGGCTATGTTGTCAGGGTCCTTAGGTTCAATTCCTTAAATAAAAGATTTGGTAACTGTTTATCAGTACCAGGGTTCCAAGTCCCTAAATTAGCTCCCTGTTACTTCTTGGCTGCATGCTACGTGAGCATCCCGTGGGTAATAATTGTGCTTCAATTTTATATCACATTAGTACTTTTGTATTATATCGGTCTGTCATATTCAGTGACCGATAATAATTATGCTTGCTGACCCCCTGTACGCTATATTTTTCACAGGAGGTTGAGCACGGTAGGATTTAGCTTAATGAGGCTTGCTTGATCATTTTGGGATTCTTTAAAGATCTATTGGATCGTTGAGCTGTGTCGTAGGGTATTTATGTATTTATTTCAGATTTCATTGTCGTTGTTTATTTCTCATTTTTAGATTTAGTTGAGAATATTATTCACTTTATTCATTCTATTCATTTAATTTTTAATTTAGTTATTTCCGCTGTGTTTTTTTGGTAAGTAGATGTAGTTAATTTCTTTATAAATATATTACATCTGTGGGGTTCATCCGTGGGATGCTCGACTTGTTAAGCCTTGGGATTTGCTTTATGATTTATTATTAGAAAGTGGATTTTGGGGCGTGACAGGTGTCTTATTTAAAAAATATAACTAACTTATATGCGATATAAGAATAAAAATTAATACTTAATCAAGTGTTTTATGATAGCTTATAGGATATTAATAATATGCCCGTAAGATACTAATTATTTTGACTGAGGGTCAGAGATAATACAAAAACCAAGACTAATTTAGAATATGGTTGGGAGTCATATCTAATTCACAGTTAAATGTTTGGAATAATAATTAGAGATCAATTGGGAATTGACTTAGTCTTATTTTCTAAAAACTTGGTGTCTGAGGAACCAATTTTACGTATCTAGGTATAATTAGATGTTACTTGATAATATTTAAAAGCATTTAGGCACTAATAGTAACCTATAGTACCCTAAAATATTTGTTCAAAGACAAAACTAATCTACCTATCTTGTGAACTCAACAGACTTCAGGGTAGGACCACTTGTCAGCTAAACATCTAATACCCCATATTTTCGTAGTAAATAAGGTCATTTGGCTAGAATATACAGATCTTATAGAACTTTAGGATTAGAATACTCTAGTTGTTTGAATATAGATCACAATATCAAGTGGTTTTGAATAGCTGTCTTGGCTAAGATCTATTAAAATGCACTATAAGGTTAAGATCACCATTTTACGGGGTAGAGTTAGGATTTGATGCTTACTAGGATATCATGAGTATAAAGCCATGAACAGGCTTCACTTTCAATTAATGATTATGAATCACGTATTTTATTACGTTATATACTATGAACTATAAGTAACGATTATGAGTCATATACTTACTAGGATTTCATGAGTGAATATGAACAAGGTTCACCTATAAGTAATGATTAAGAATCATTAACTTGAATATTATGAATTACCTTTGCAAGAAATATTTATCAAGTACTGCTACTTTATTGATTCACATGCATAACAGATGTTTACGATACTCAGAACATTGAGTGCCTCCCATACTATAACTTTATTTCGGTACCAATAAACTTGACCTGTATGGATATTAAAATCTATCTGCTACTGCAGAAGCTGGATAAGACTATTGTTAAAAACAATGAGTCTCTGATTGATAAAGTAGGAGCTTTGTTTACACCCTCACTCCCATATTCAGGAAGACCTGATAATGGATCACCCCTATGATATTCTAGTATTGTATAGCTGTGAATTTTTTTTATTCGGTAGTGCAGCTCTACTATAATGTTATTTTGGAGAAATAGTTAAGGTAAACAAAGATATTAAGCATATTTTGTTAACTTTCCATGCTTCAAATATTGCGCTTCCAAGGTAATATTTGATAGTTTACTGCGCACACATACCAGATTAAAGTTTTCCTCATTTTTAAATAAAATAATGAGCTACTGGTTAAGAACCATAAGCTTACGCTTACTAAGAGTAAACATGCGCCTGGCGCATAATGATTAGGTTTAGTGATAAGGAAAACTACGGGCAGAGTCGCAGCCATGGATAAACAAGAGGTGATAATAATGGGAGGATTAAATTTCTAGCTATCAATAACTAGAGGCAAGGGGAACAAGAAGTTTACCAACCGACCAAAATAAAAATGGAGGAATTCAAAACTGGATACAAGATAGTCAGGCACTGGGCACAGAATTACATGGCACCTCAGATGATCTAAGGATATCAGCCCCAGATTTATTATGTGATCACAGTTGATACTGACTCCACTATAATAGAGTTTGCGGTCTGAGATTTTTACCACGATGCCAATGCATCTTTGGATCAAGTTCTAAAAGTGATTAGTAGTAAATTCTCAGTAAATAAGTGATGTCATCTAGAGAGTATTACCAAGTAGTAACTTTACTTGTTGCATAATAGTAGGTTTGCTCTATTAGTATTATCATTGACTGAGTCGGGAACTTTTCACTGGTTAGTTTAATAAAATGTTCGTGACATGAACTGGTTCGGTATCACATCTATGAGATTGTTCTTTGATTTTTCTGTAAATTTATTGTTTGGAAAGTAGTTAAATTCTATGTATGATAGTTGATCAACTATATATAACCCGCCATATGGATCTATCTGCTCATTGTGCATTAACCGATAATCGGATGAGTAACAACACATGTCTAAGAGACATTAGTACCACATACTCGATCCTTTTGAGATATGGACATATTTCTTGTCTCTAACCTTACACATTGGGGATATCACGAATATTATTGGCATGACCAACATGATAAAAGGCACTGGGAGTGTCACGTTATTACTCCCTAAGGGTACGATATATGGTATCTAGTCCACTTTATAAACCAGTAAATCAAGGCAGATTTTACTGAGGGGTTTTAAAGTTAAAAGAAGGTTTTTCATATCTAAGTCCCCTTTTGTCACTTTCAGATTTGCCCTTACTTAGCATCTTATCATTTTTTTTGCTCATTGACAAAATATTTCAAGTTTCTGCTGAGATAAAACTAAATCAAGCTTGGCCTTATCAAGTTCATCTAGAGCTGACTTAACTTTCTCCTCAGCATCATGACCTTCCTTTTTTAGCATCTCAATTTTTCAAAGAAGATCTTGTTTCTCACTTTCAAGCTTTCCAATCAGAAGGCTTGAATCCTTAGTTTTTTCTTTAAGATCCTGTGTGAGTGTATTAACTAGATCTTTCAAAATTTTGTTAATTTTGTCAAGTTTATTACAATCCACAAATGTCTGAGTATATAACTCATCAAGATTAGAGTCCTGAACCTCACAAAATTCATGATTACTCTGACTTTTAGTATGATTTTATCTCAAATGGGTCAGACTAATCACAATTATTATTTAGAATAACAGGAAATGCACAATGTCGACCATTTTTATTTTTATTAGGATGATCATTATTATTATCAAATTCATAATTATTATCATCCCAAGTAATGGTAATATTCATAGCCTTGTTATTACTACCAATTTTTTTATTAGGACAACTATGTGCATAGTGACCAAACTTATGACACTTATAACATTCAACTTGACTAAGGTCAGTGTCAGGGTTGGCCTACCAGTTATTCCATTTAACTTGGTTATGAGTTCGCGACTTATAATTCACTGATTGCCTTTATCCTTAAAATTGATGATTTTTACAAGTTTGTTAAGTTGTTGGCTTATGGAGGCAATATGTGAATCAATATCCGACCCCCCATCCTCATCTAAAATATATGAATAATCAACCTCTTTGGTACCCTTAGAAAATGAAGAGGAAGCTGAGAAATTAAAAACTATACTCTTATTCTTCACGGGGTTTTTTATTTTCATCTCAAGTTCAAATGCTTATTACTTTCCAGCCAATGTGTTCAGCTTTATTTTCTTAAGATCTTGAGTTTCATCGATATCATCACATCTAGATCTCAAGCTCTTAGGTAATGATCTAAAGACTTTGCATAAAATTTTGAACATTGGAAGAGGTTGCTCCTAAAGTAACACTAGTGTTGACAATGTCACTTAGTCTCGTATAAAACTCATTAAAAGATTCATCCTCACTCATTCGAATATTTTCAAATTGAGAAGTAAGCATTTGAAGCTTGCTTTCTTTGACTGTATCATCGCCTTCACGAGTTTAAACTAAAATTTTGCAAGCTTCTTTCGAAATGGTACAAGTAGAGATATGTCAAATCTCACTTTGACTCACAAGCATAAAGATTGTATTACGACCTTGGAATTTAAACCAGCAATATCTTTTTCTTCCTTTAACCATTGGTTTTTAGGCTTAGGAACCTCTATGGCTTACCAGACCTTACATCGCGATAAGGTATTTCCATCCATCCTCAATGGCAATCCATACATCTTCCTCGAGCAGTTGTACGAATGTAACCATTCAGACTTTCCAGTATGAATAATCTTTACTATCAAAGAATAGAGCATAATTTACAGGACATTCAAACTTCTCTGAATCTATTATTCTTAAGCAATTGAGTTATGATCCACGATCAGGTTGTTATGGCTCAGAGCGTGATCGCTCTAATACCAATTAAAATTTTGGACTACTTGAGATTAACCGATGTTGATTAATTTATGTCAAAATTAAAAGGTTCGATGATCCTTGAAGCTAATGGTCTAACTCTAACCCAACTGAAGTTGATATAATGATCTACTATTAGCAACAAGCAATCCACTATACATAAGAATAAATAATTTTAACCCTGCGGGAAACCTTTATCAGGAGAAAAACCCACAAGTCGCTGCCAAATCGTCGGATAGCTAAAAATCTACTATTAAAACAAAATTACAAGAATTTAATCACTTACAGACTTGATAAGCACATCTTGTGGTTACCTCGCTTTTAATTGAGCTCATTGCAATTAATTCCTCATTCTCGTAGCACCCTTCGTTCAGGTAATGCTTCGCTTCAAATTACGCACCAAAGCTTCAAAGCTTGAATTCCTCAAACTCTCAAAATCTAAAATTAGAATAGTTTTCAAAATTCTTTATCGATTTAACTTAAGGTTTAATTCTCGTTGAATTTCCTTTTCTCTTAAAATATCTCAAGCCCTAAAATTTGTTTTGAAAGAGGTAAAATTCATAAAAGAAATGATGTCTTAAATAAAGAACTGAAATTTTTGTGCACTGTTCGAATAGAGTAAAAGTATATTTGAATAGAATAAGTTTTACTTAGTCTATGTAAACATAACAAAAGTTATTTCAAACGGAACATGTTTTGCCTAGTCCATTCGAATAGGCCAAAAGTTTATTCAAACAAAATAGGTTCCGCCTAGTCTATTCGAGCAGACTAAAAGTTTATTCCAACAAAATACTATTTTTCTTAAAAATTAACAACTCTTTTAAACTTTTGTAAAATACTAATGGGCTAAAATATTTGAGCGAAGAAGTACAAAACCAACGTACCGTTTATTGCCAGTCCAGCTGTAATCATTCCACATATACTCTTTAACAATGAATAACCATGAGATAGTGGTGATACCCATTCTAGACACGAAATGAAACAAATACCAAATATAGATGTCTTAACCCAGTAGTAAGCTTTGCTTCTCAAGAGTATTTGATGAGCCACGGCAATCAGATTGCCACATCACCAAAATAGCCAAATTAAAAGACTTCATTTGTGGGTTTTATAGCCAAACTAATTGAAATTGGTCCATCGAAAAAAACAATTCTACTAAGCAATCATATACTCATAGAGATGAGAGAAATAAAGTGCTTGATATTATTGATATAAATTTTGAGGTTGTTCTTCTAGGTTACAATATTGAACCTTTTATATATATATATATATATAGTGGATTTATATAAGCAAGAACAACTAGAGCAAACTATAAACAAAAGTAAGTAAAAAGATTAGACACCCTCAGGGGTATGTGTGTAGAAGAGTGAATAAAATAGAAATAAGGAATAAACAAACTCAAACTTTATTATAGAAACAAGAAATACTTACATAGGAGTTGTAGATGAGAAAGGAGAAACTTTTAAAACTTAAGAAAAACTTGAATACAAATGGGGTCTTAGTCCCTTTTATATCTAGTGGCGGATTCCAAAGCTTTGGAGTTCGGAGTAAGTGTCATCCACGTGTAGTCTTGAGTGTGGTTGGAGTTGTCGGATGGAAGACCAAATCATATATTCTTTTGATTTTTATCTTTAACTTTTGATAAAGTTAAGATTCTTCAGCTTTAATCATTTACTTTTGATAAAGTAAAAATTATCTTTTTATTTTATCATTTACTTTTGATAAAGTAAAGATAAAATCATTTCTATTTTTAATTTTTAAAATAAAGATTCTTCTGTTTTAGTTTTCATGCGTCGACGCCTGCACACCAGATGTTAAGTTTCCTTCCTTCCCTTTCGCTTTTGCATTTATCTTCTATTCTTATACTTCAATGATGGCGTCCTAATAATCTTCCATAGTGGCATCTAAGGATTTCAAAGATGCCATATCCTCATTATCATAGAGGTCTTAACCCTCTCCTACTAGGTAATAGTGTTGCCCCAGACTTTTACTACCTTCTTGAGTATTGGATGTAGTTGTTTGTCGTGAGGCCTGTATATTAACTTCCTCAAATTATTTCTTCAAAGTTTGCATGACTTTGACTTGTTGTTCTTCTAATGATAAATTGGGATAACGGTCCTTAATAGAATATAATAATAGTTGGAAAACATTTGTCCAAGAGACTAATGTTCCTACTACTTTCTATTTTTCTTCCATAGAAGATAAAACATACTCTTCGGTTATTTTGCTGATCAATGCAACAACTCTTTCAGTTTCAAACCCATCCTACCATCTAAAAAAAAGATTTTTTGTAAAATGTGTAGTTTCAGATCATCGAAACAAAGTTCTAGATCTCATTTATAAATCCAAGTGATCTGAAACTCTATAAAATACCATAAAGTGGTATTTCTTCCAATAGGTGGATTTTGTACAGTTTTTCTCTTTAATTTTGGATGAAATTCATACCCTAATATGAATAACTCTTGAAGGGATTTTGGCAAAATATCAAAGTCGGGTCACATCTTTTCCCACCAATTTAGTAACCAAGCAAGGAAACCTGATCTTTTGATAATGTTCAGATTAATACAAAAAAGCTAAGTATACTTTCAGATTGGATTTTGATAGTAAAAAGTTCAATGCCAGACTTGAATATAATTTTAATAATTATATTGCTGGTCATTCAGTTTGAGAGATCTAGATTTGCTAAGATCTAATCCCTATTTGGATATGTGCATAACCCTTGTAATACAACACTTAGAATGTGTTATAGGGTTTTTCATGTCTTTCGGATTGACATGATGACGCTCAATTTAATCTGTTGTTGTTTATGTTAATATGACCTCATAGACATATCGATAATGACTGTCTTGAACCATATAATTATATTTAGCAAAATATCTCTCCTTGAGACCCCTAACATCTTGATTTAGCTTAAGATCATCAAAGGAAAGGGTTAAGATACTTTCTTTTAACCGTTATTTTCTGTTGATAGATGATTTCCTATTTAAGGGCATTTTTAGCAGTTTTCTTCAGTTCCTACTTAAGGGTATTATTAGCAGTTTTCTTTTGTTCCTTTAATCTTCAGTTTTGACTCTATCCGTTATCAAGAGGTTCCATGTTCAGATTTTTTCTGTAGAAATTCTCTGGTTAGAAAATCAGGAAGAAAGTTATGATTTCCTTTGATATACTCTATTGAGAAATCAAAGGCAGATAATTCAGATTGCCATCTAGCAAATATCTGCTTGGACACAAGATTTTTTACATCTTTTTGCAAGATATATTTATAATAACAGCCAAAATCTGTTGTTTAGTAAGGGTTGAAATCGAGTATCATTCACTTCCGAACGGGACTAGAAATTGTTTTGGCTTATGTTTTAGTAATCTAGTGTTGTAAAACTGTAAAAATAAAAGATTTGGTTTTAAACAAAAATATATGTCTAGGGGTTTCGGATTTTACCGCCATTAACGAATAATAATAAATGTAGTTTTGTATATTTTCCCCAAATATTAAAATAACGAATGTTGACCATTTGTTGATGTAATCCCATGATCAATGCAAACCAAGAAGACATATTGTATGAACTAAGTATGTACCAAAAATACATTTCATGAAAGACATGCTAACTATGAAATGTTAATTAGTAACAATACTTAAGAAAAATATAATATTAATACATTTTGTGTGAAAATACTTACTATGTCATTTGAGGGTCTCAAAACTCAACCTATATCTCTACTTAAAGAGATCATAAGAAGATAATGAATCTCCTCTACGACATAATGATGAGATTATTTTATACTATGCTCATATCGGGGTGGAGAAGAATATAGTATACTATATGGAATTATACGCTAATGGTGGCTCAATCCTCACCTCTAGTGAGGATTTTAGTCGGCAATTACAATAATAATAAACTCAAGATAATTTGATAAGGAAAAGAAATAAATAAACTAAGAACAAAATATGGGAATTGTATTGATGAGAAATAACACTTATAAAATTCTTTAATGCTACAAATTTGCTCCAAGTTCTCCAACAATGCTTTCTTTTCTTACTCTATTCAATAATTCTTTCAAGTTTGGATGATCTTATGAGCTTACCACTTCTCATTTTATAGATGAAGGAAAAGTTTCTTATATTTAATATGAAATTCTAACCTATGCCATGAATGTACATAAAAATGTAACCTCCAAGAGTTATCTTCTAAAATGAGATCTTCCCATGTGAAACCTTTGTGTTTGACAATTATAATTCCTTCTCAGCAGTTCATCTTTTGAGCTATACATCCCGGTATTTGCACATATTTGGTAAATGAGCTCCATGTGAACTAAAATGCAAAAATTGTTTTATATGTCATGTTTAATAATAAAATTAAGGATAATAAACATTAAGTCATAAGGGAAAATTGGTCATTTTACATGCCCATCACTTTAGCAGAACTACAATCGATTTGGAGTTAAAAGGGTTGATTTAACAAATCATCCTGAAATTTTGAAATGCATTTGACAATGGAAAACATTTCTTTCTTAATTGTGAAATAGTTCTTTTAAGTTATTTTCCACTTTCCTGATGTAAAGCGAAGTAATTCTTCTTTTTGTAAAGAATGATTTATTTATTTTAATATACCTCCAAAACCCAAGTTAGAGGCATCTGTTTCAACAATATTTTTCCATTTAGAATTGGTAAGACCTAAGCATAGGAGTTATTTAACTCTTAATTTGATTCGTTGAACAATTTTGGTGTGTTTAGAGGTTGAAGGGGTAAAATTCTTTGTGAGCCTTGTAGTGGCGGGTTTTCCTGGAGAAAAATCTTTGTCAATACTTATTTGAAAATACTATAACTAAGCTAGATGGACAATAATTTATGTGGAAAACTCAGTAGAATCTGAGAAAAACCATGACCTCGAGGAGGGTTTTGATGTAAAATCCAGTATATTATTAGTTATTACAAAGATTTTGTATAATAGTGGGGTTATGAAGTTAAAATTGGTAGCGTGAGAGGATTTTTCTGTGTCTAATATCCTATTCTCTGCCTGTATTTATTGTATATACAACCAATTTTGCAAAAAAGAAACAGTCTTCTATTCTGGGGGAAGTGGGTGAACTTCGCAGATCTCTAGCAGCTCTTTCTTGACCAGGCACAACGGCTACTTCTGGTAGGTTTAGGACATACAAAATCTTCAAGAATGTTGAGTTATCTTCGACTATAATGTATTATCTTCTCGAATGTAGGTCTTCGGTTATGTATGGTTGTCTTTAACTACGCTTTGTTAGCTTATTCTTATCGAATCTGGGGAATATGTTACTACAATCGCCCCATTCTCGACATAAGCACTTGTGTTTGTGTTAAGATTTTTTTTAGAAGCTGAAAAGGTTGTCGAATAGAAGATGAGTTGTCTTTGTGAGTTCCAAGGAACAAGTGAAATGTATCTCGCAATTTTATTTCCGAGGCACATTAAATGTGGTACAATGAATCTGCCAAGTTGGAAGGGTATAAATGGGCGGTTGGTTGAGAAGGATAAGGTGGTGGTTGTGGAAGGATGTCACCCCAAGTGTAGCGACCAATGGTGAGGAAAAGTGAAGACGGAAAGGCATCGGAGGGAAGGTATGTGTTTACAAGAGGCCTTGACAAAAGTGCTGCGATTGATATCACGGTAAGGAAGGTGGGGGAGGTATGTAGCAGAGGATGGTGGTGTACGTTGGAACCAATTATGTCAGCACATTGTGGAGAAGGGAATGGAGGTCGTTATAGTGGGGGAGAAAGGATAATAGTTCGTATTATTGATGAAGAGTTGAAGCTTGAATGGGCGTCCAAGGATCTTGCCAAATTAGGGGAGGCTTCGTACATATATTTCCCCGTCTATCAGTAGAAGCAGCTCTTAAAAGTTCAGTGACTTGAGAGTCATTGAGTTTCTTTTACTGGAAAAGAGGCTTTAATATCTGATTCTGGTAAAAAGAAAACACAGTTAAATAAGTCATGTAAGTCAAATAAAAAGTAGAATGTAACCGGATATAATGTAATCTAATGATGAATTTGTAATCAAATGAGATAAATATCGAATGTAAGAGAAGCAATGTAAGTGAATAAGATAGATATCGAATGTATGAAACAATTTGTTTAAAGAAATAAATATTTTGTCGAAGTTTTATTTGATTGTAGTTTGTTTATGAATTATTGTGAGTATAAGTCGAATCGAAGATATATGTGTCGATTCTTTGTTTATGTGTATAAAGTTGGCAATGTTTGACTATGTAGGGCCAGAGGCGGATTTCAAGGTCGATTGATAGGACTTTGAAATATGTAGAGTTCCCAGGCAAAATAAATGCAGGTGAGGATATTTTGACTGGAATGATTATAATAGCTTTGTGTGGTGGATACGATCTTGCATACAAAAATGATGAGGACGAGAGCTCAAGCCCATGACGGTGTGTTCAGACGTATTCAAGCAATGTATTGGGTGTTGTACACGCGGTATTTTGGAACGTAGAACCTTGATTGGCATTTGGATGATCTGGAAGAGCCAGATTACAAAGGTATGAGTTAGGTAGAAGCGAAGGAGGCTGAGGAGGACTTTGAGTTTCATGTTAGATTTCAGTTTTGGCATCCTCCAGAATGTTACGGTAGAATGTAGACTCGAACAAAGGTGTCGATAAAGAGGGAAGATGAAGTTGCAGCGAGGGGTTTATGAAAGTATATAAAATTGTAGGAGGGGATTTGTTGTAAGTAGTTGTTGATGGAGAAGCAAATGTAACTTTGTGATTTGTCGAATGGAATTTGTACTTGTTAAATGTTGGGAATGAAGAAATTGTGTTTAAACGAATTACTGTCAAATATAGTGATATTTAAATGTTATCGAATACGAGCCCTAAAATATAGGAATTCGTGGGGACATTAAGAAACAAGGGAACTAACATGCAAAATGATTATGGCAAGATGTATTCCGCCGGATGATGTTATACAACATAAGGAAAAATATATAAATTATCTGTTTGATAAGATAGGTCGTGCACTTGGGGATATGAATGTATATACAAAAATTCTTCGTGAATTTGAGGGTTTGAAGTACGAATGTAGAGGTTTATTAATGGCGAGAAAGTTAAGAGTCGAAGAAATCGAGAAAAAGCGCATGAGGCATTTCAATCGAGAAATTGAATGGTCGCGAAGTGGTGCGACGAATAGTCACGTGGGGTCTATAAATAGGTCAGAGGTGGGCGACTGTTCATACTTTACGAAAATAGAAAAAACATTTGGTGGTGTGAATTGTTGTTGCTCGTCGTTGAAGTAGTGAGATAAGATTGTGAATGAGGAGATTAGTATGTTGATTGAAAGAACCAAGCGAGCAAAGGAGATGGATACAGAAGCGGCCCATAAACAAGGTTAGTGATTCTTTTGGAATTGTTTTCTAGTTTGATTGATTGGTTATAAATGAATAGATATAAGTAAGGTGAATTGTGTAGAAGTAAATTTGAAACGAATGAGTGGTAGATAGGAAAATAAATTTTGGGTTTGTTAAATTCTGAGTTGCCGGTGATTCTGAGTTTCTGGTTGGGAAATTTTGTTTGTAAAAAGGAGATAAATGGTGGATAGAAGGAGAAGAAAAATGGATTGGTTAAGGGCGCTGTGATTACGGCCCATTGGGAGGAAATGGTGGTGATGTGGCAAGATATACGAAGATTGTGATTGTTATTAAGATTTTGCCAGTTTGTGTGCCAGAGAAGGGGAGTTCGTAATTTTGGAAAGATTGTGTTTTGGCAGGAAAAGTTGAAGCGCCTTCGAAAAGCTATTGGAATACTTAAAATTCGACTAAAATGGAAACATATCAAAATACTTAGCGAAGATTTATGTGTTAAAATAGAAATCATCGAGTAATGAGTAATGTGCTGTAATCGGTGGTATAAATATGAAGTAATATAGTGCATCGAGAACTGAATAATATAAAATGATAGTAGCAGATAGTAAAGTAAATGATGTGTTTGAGTGGAATCTCAATAATGATATGATTATGAATAGATAAACTTATGAACATATATATGTTTCACATATGATAGATACTAACTGTGGTAAAAATATGGAATCTGATTGACAGGTTCTAATAATGGTTGAGCCAACTTTAAATGATGATAAAGACATATATGCGAATCTTGAAGATGTCGAGCCCTTGATGATTGATGTGAGAACTTGTGTACAACAATTGGGGGGAGATATAGAGTAGGGTTGAACAGTGTAGATACAGGGGGTGTGGAACAGTTTAGGGTAGCACCTAGTGTGATCGACTTATCTGAGGAGGAAGCTACGGTGACTGATATGGATCACGAGCCCCAAACTAGTGATCGAGAAGGTAGTGGGATGGGAAAGAGGATGTGGAGGAGGGTGAGGAAACATGTTATGGAGAGGGTCTAGAGACCAAAGAGATTATAAAGTTCAAGAATAAATACGGCATTCCTGAGGATATAAGATTAGAGAAGTATCAGTATGAAATGATCGACCAGGAAATACCCTTAGATGGTATTATGGTGCATCGAGAACAAATAAAGAAAGGGTTGAAGCTCCACCTTAGAGCGGACCAGAAAAAATTAATAAACTTCTTCGATGTATCCCCGAGTCAGTTTAATCCGATTGTGTATGACCTTTTTAGGGTATGTGGGGTAATAAGCGGTCGACTTAAGGCCAGAGGGAGGAGGTAATAATTGTTGATGATTTGTGTGTTTACTACACATTGAGGACAAACCCGAAATTAAAAGGGTATCGATATTTGGAGAGGTTCTTAAAGAGGCCGATGTTTAATGACATGGTATCAACTGGAGGTCGATACACCGATGAACGTCTACTAGTGTCGGGGAATTACGAATTTGACAAGAAAGACCCGGGGGAGCCATTATAAAGAAAATCGTTTCATCTAGGTCTGTGGTTAGGTAACTTAAATGATTAAGTTTGATGTAACCTCGAGTTAGATTTATTTTTTATAATTTTGTATTTTTCTCTTTATTTTGCAGCTTTGAAGAAGAGCGGGAAGTAAACGGATGTAGATGAAAAATTGTATAACGTAAAAGAAGGATGTTTTGGTAGGATTGATAACTTAACGATTGACCAAGATCGTTTGAATACGCTTTTTCAAGAAGCAGGGCTAAAAAGGTTGAGAACTAAAGGTTTGGAAGTGCCTGTTATTGGGGGAAAAATGTCGGCGAAGAACAAAAGAGTCGTTGATGTGAGTTTGCCACTGAAAAATCCTTCCTTGACAGGGTACAATACTGATACGGTGATCGATGTTATGCTGGGGGAGTCTTTTGTCAAAAATAAGAAGAAAATGAAGGTAAACTCTGAAGTACCTTCGTTACTTAACCCAAAGAGGACTACTCGACAGTCGTCAACTGAGGGGGTCGAAGTGACTGCCAAACCAGCTATCGTGGTGAGTGGGTTACCCCCACGAGGTTCAAGCAGTGTACTTCCCAGGAAGACTACTGGTGGGACATCGAAGAAGAAATTTGTGGAGGAGTCTGACACGGAGGTGCAGAGGACTATGGGGTCTTATACGCCTGGGACAGATGAGTTAAAGAAAGATATGGAGGATTGTATGGTGGGATCGATAGCTTGGATACCTTTTTAAGCGAGGGACGGAGGAATTTGGCGAAGGTGAGAAATTTTAATACTTATGCTTGAATGAAAAGTTTGGTAGGTCAATCGAATACTCATTATATAACTTTCATGCAGATTAAGAAGTTGATGGGTGAAGAAATGGGTCGTGTTGAGGGCAGTGGTGAGTTGGCAAACCAGGTGGTTGCCTACCAAAATATAGTGAAGGAGTTGACCGCAGAAAATGATGATCTGAATGCAAATCTGAATAGGTATGAGCTGGAAGCAAAGAAGGCGAAGGAGGCTGCGTTGGCTGAAGCGAAGAAAGTATTAGAGAAAGATAAGAAAAAAGCCTTGGCATTGCAGAAAGCCACTTATGATAAAGATGTGAGAGATCAAGTTGTCGATGCTCGCAGAGCAATAGAGCTGGAGCAGAACAAACTGCTCGATGAGGTGAAAGCTCGGATGAATGAAGAAAAATTGGAAAGGTGTAAGGAAGTGAGGATGCACTTTTTAGGACAATTCGAGGAGGCAGAAGAAAGGAAAAAATATTACAAGGGCCTTGTAAAAGCTGGTGGTTTTCCATGTGATAACAGTTCAGATGATGATGTATCCCAGACGCCTGATGTTCGCGGAGTAACTGATGTTGTCAAAAATGAAGTAACAATGGAGGTCGAAGGTCCTTGTCCTAGGGAAGTATCAGATGTCCAGGTGCCCGAGGTGCCTTAAATAAAGAAAAATCTCTGTCTGAAATGCTAAATCTTGCTTAAAGAACGATGTGTTAAGTGAAAGTATGTAACAAATGGTCAGTGGAACCAAAACAATTTTAATTTGGTGTGTGCGAAGGATATTTGTGTTGTTTTTAATTATTTTGATAAATAACTATTTTACATGTGTAAATAAGTTTAAGTAGTAGATGTGATAAAGTGATTGGTGTCGTAAGTGATGTTATATTCGAGCAGATAAGTAAAAAACGCTTATGTGCGCGAAATGTGAAAGATGGCTAAACAATGGCAAGTTAGGAGAACCATATGTATATCCAGAGATAGGTATCTAGATTTAGATTGGAGAAGAACAAGAGGCTGTTCAGCAAGTAAAGAGCGTGAAGTAAACTATCCTGTAATTGGATAGTGATAGCGTGAAGTTGATTGATAGGTTTTAGGATACTTGTGGAAGCAAGGACCTAAAAACAAATCAAGATAAGAAGGAAATTGTTTGTCTCAGGCATACTTGATAAGTATTGATCAATATCAAATCGATGCAGGAAAGAGATCGTTTGTCTGATCTATACGTGATAAGTATAGATCAAGATTAAATCGAAGTAGTAAAGAAGATAATGATAAAACAAATTATTTATTTGATTCAAAGAAAACGGTTACAGTGTATCATATGTAAAAGAGTTTTAGCTGAGCAGTGTTCCATGGATACTCAAGCTGAACTTCATCTTCAGTCATGAGCCAATAAGTTCCACGATCTATTTTGTTGCTGACAATGTAGGGCCCTTTCCAATTTTCTAATAACTTTCTATAATTTTTAGGTCGAGTACTATCTTGTATCTGTCATAGAACAAGGTATCCAATACCGAATTTCCGTTGTCGAACTTTTTTGTTATATTCTTTTTTTAATGTATCATGATATCATCCCAGAGTGGTAATGGCTTTGTCTCGGGTTTCTTCGATCAAATTGAAGTTACAAAGTAGACCGAGTTCATTGTCCTCATCGAAGATTTTTCGTCGAGTACTAGGGAGATTAAGGTCTGAAGGTATGACTGCTTCGGTACCAAAAGCCATCATGAAAAGAGTACAGTCTGTTGAAACTCGAGGAGTAGTACGGTAGGCCCATAAGATGCTGAGTAGTTCATCCACCCATCTGCCTTTCTTGTCGTCGAGGCGCTTGCATAAGCCAGATTTGATGCTTTTGTTGATGGCTTCAGCTTGTCTGTTGCCTTGAGGATAATATGGTGTAGAAGTTGTCAACTGAATCTTGTATTTATGGAAGAAAATAAGGACTTTAACGCTGATGAACTGTTTTCCATTATCAGAGCGTATCATTTGCGGATAACCAAACTGGGTAATAATGTGCTCCAAAAAAATTGATGACCTCATTCTCATCAGTATGGCAGAGAGGAACTGTTTTAACCCATTTGGTGAAGTAATCGGTGGCAACTAAAATGAACCTTCTGTTTCCCAATGATGGATGGAATGGGCCAATAATGTCGATTCCCTATTGTTTAAACGGCCAAAGGACATTGCTAATATGCAAGTCGAGGGTTGGGCTTTTGATGTCCTGAGCATGGATTTGACATTTATAGCATTTACAGACAAAATCTTCGCAGTCTTGTCTCATCTTGGGCCAATATAGTCCTTGTGTGAATGCACATTGGGCTAGCGATCTTCCGAAAGCATGTGCACCACAGATTCCTTCGTGAAGCTATCTGATTTTGATCTGAGCCTATTTCTGTGAGATGCATTCGATAAGTGGTCCGCCTCCAGTGAGTCGATATAATATTTTATTTTGGACGGTGAATCTGGGGCACTTGCCTAATAGGGATCGAGCTTCTTCTTTATTACTGGGGAAGATGTTGGAGTTGAGGTAAGCATAAAATGGTCTTCTCCAGTCTTCAGGGTCGTCATCTTCAGTTACGATTATCTAGAGTGTTGACAAGATATCGAGGCTAGAATGCTCGAGGATCTCTATTTCTAAAGATTTTTTTTCACTGTCTCCCAGCATGACAACGATATAAGCTAATGCATCGGCATGACAATTTTCTTGACGAGATGGTTGCATGCTTGAATTTTTAAATCTTTTTATCGATCAAGCCTGCGTAATCAACCATTTTGTCTATTATCTTGAAAGTTTTGTTATAATAATTTGCGACGAGTAAGGAGTCGACATATACTGCTAATTCATCAGCTCCGAGAGTAAGTGCAAGATCAAGACCGTATAAGATTCCTTCGTATTCGGTTTTATTATTGGTAGCATAGAAGTTGAGTTTGATAGCTTTCTCAATGCGATGATTGGAAGGCGTAATGAAGACTATGCCAATTCCGGATCCTTGTGGTCATGCCGATTCGTCTATAAAAAGTCGCCAACCGGAACTTTTGGACCATGCGTCTGGTTCTGCAATTGAGTCGTCGGTGAAGATTTCTTCGAGTTCTTCCCAATCGGGGTCTTCGACGGGAAAATCTGCCAAAAAGTCAGCCACTGCTTGTCCCTTGATAGATATTTAAGGTTCAAAGGAAATATCATACTCTCCAAGAAAAATAGACCATTGTTGGATTCTGCGAGATTTTTCTTTCTTGGAGAGTACCAGTTTAAGAGGGTACTTGGCGATGACTTTAATAGGATGAGCTTAAAAATAGGGACAAAGTTTTTAAGAGTTGTAGACCAAGGTGAGTAGCTGTTTTTCTGTTGTTGTATATCATTTTTCAGTAGGCATAAGTATTTTGCTGAGGAAGTAGATTGGTGTCTCTACGTCGCCATCTTCTCGAATAAGAACAAAACTGATTGATTCTTTTGTTGTAGACAAGTACATAGTGAGTGATTCGCCATCAATTGGAGTACTCATTATAGGAGGACGCCCCAAGTATCGTTTAAGATCTTGGAACGCCATTTCACAGTCAGGAGTCCAAATAACTTTGTTTTGTTATTTGTTCAAAAGAGGAGTAGGGTTGCCACAAAGAAGAAGGTAAAGAAGTTTACATCGATCAGATGACTTTGAGATAAATCTGTGAAGAGTGACTATCTTATCGACGAATTTTTGAACATTTTTTTTCATTCGAGGAGAGGGCATTGCCATGAGTACTTTGATTTGAGTTGGATCGATTTTGATTCCTCTTTTACTAACTAGATGGCCCATGAATTTGCCAGACACGATGCTGAATTGACATTTCTTTGAGTTGAGTTTCATCTGATACTTGTGAAGGATATCAAAGATAGTTTGGAGGTTATTGAGACGATCTTCCCTTTTCAGGCTTTTGCAGATCGTATCATCGATATATACTTCTATGATTTTGCCAAGCTGATCTTTAAATATTTGGGTGACCAGTCGTTGGTAAGTAGCTCCAACATTTTTAACCCAAAAGGCATTACTGTGTAATAGTAAAGTCCTCTTTCGGTTATGAAGGTTATTTTTTCTTGATCTTCTTCGGCAAGTGAAACTTGGTTGTATCCCGAGGCGGCATCCATCATAGAAAGAAGTTTGTGCCATGCGACTGAGTCGAGAAGTTACAGAATTAGTGGTAGCGGAAAATTTGTCTTTGGGTGTGAATTTGTTGGGTTCTGTGAAGTTGACACAAACCCATATTTTACAGTTTTTCTTTGGCACGACAACGATATTAGAAACCCACTTCGGATATTTAGCTTCCCGAATAAATCTTATATAAAAGAGTTTATCAATCTCTTCGTTGACTACATCTCGAAGTAAGGGAGCTAGATTTCGTTATTTTTGGATGATTGTTTTGCTGTCTAGAAGGAGGTTGAGTTGGTAGCAAGCGATTGAAGGATCGATTCCAGGCATTTCTTGGAAAGTTTAGGCGAAGACGTCAATGTTTTTCTTAAGTAGTTGTATCATAGCCTCTTTTTTGTCGATTGACAACTTGGATCCAACAAAGGTTGTGCGTCCTGGGCCATCGAGTTCAGCAGTTTTGACCATTTCGGCATCATGCTGCTCAAATGTGGGTGGTGCTTCATGCTGTAGTTGCTCTGCTTAGAGAAGTTTAATTGTATGAGGGTTAATTATGGTATTTTTGCATATTCGTGCGACTGCTTGGCTGCCCTTGATTTCATAGACTCCGTGATCCATAGGAAAATGTAGCGCTAGATGATAAGTTGAGGGTACTACTTTGATAGAATGTAACCAACTGCGTCCTAAAATGACTAAATATTTAGACTCTGCATCAATGACAAGAAATTTGACAAATGTGGTTTATGAACCTGCTTGAACTGGCAAAGTAATTTCTCCTGTGGCTAATTTTTTTTGAACCATTAAAGCTCGTGATTGTTGTTGTCGAAGCTTTTACTAAATCTGTAAGGCCCAGGACTTTGATTGCTCTTCTGAATAAGACATCCGTGGCACTTCTAGTATCGACAAGAAGTGTATCTAAGTAATCATGTCCGACTTTGAGCATAATAATAAGAGGGTCATCATGAGGGTATTTAACATGACTGGTGTCGCAGTCCTCGAATATTATTTGGTAAAGACATTTGGATTTGCTTGTGCTTGGAAGAAGTTTTGCTAATTTGTCTAAGGAGGTCATTTTGCAGCAAGACATAATACGATCGTCTTGTTTTCTTTTCTTCCCTTTTCCAATCTCGATCATATACAAATGGCGAGCTTGTCCCTAGATCTAATTTTGCTCGACTTTTTTGGTTTTTGCTTGTTCTTCGAGAAATTTTTGAATATCGATGACATTATTGTGGAGTCTTTCAACTAAGAGAATATGATAAGAGATACGTATGAGGGAGTAACAACTATCAATTTCATGACTACACACATTATGATACTGACATAAGGGTATGTTTGGAAGATCTGCAATTGCTTGTGACGCGGGATAACACTCGCCTCCCTTTATCGTCGACAAGATAGCGGAGAGGGTTATTGTCATCGGCGACATAATTGGGATAGGTCTGTCGGGTTTGCCATCTCTTCTTCTGGTATTATCAGTATTTTTGTCGTATTGCTTCGGCGCTTTAGTAGTGACTGCTCGTTGGGACGGGGTCAAAGATGCTTCTCAAGAATGGATGATAGAGGAGTTTTTCATCTTATCTTTCCTTGATCGTTCCAGCTCGATGTAGTTATTAACCATGTCAATCATTTCAGTGACCGTGCGCGGTTTGTACAGAGTAAGTTCTTCTCGAACTTTTAAGTTGATGTGCAAGGCGGAGGTGAATGCCAGAACCACGATTTTAGGGTCTGAATTCCCAATCTTACGTGTTTCCTGTAGGAAACGTTTATAAAAGTTTGCCAAGGTTTCTTTCGCACCTTACTCGAAGTAAAACAAAGAGTTAACGGTAATTTCGCGCTCCCTAGCATGAGCGTAGTTGGATTGGAAAATATGTTGCAATTGGCTGAAGGTGGTGATGGAGGCTTCTTGGATAGTATAAAACCATCAGAGTGGTTCTTCTTTTAGGCTCATGTTGAATAGCCTACACAGCATATGGTCGAGCTTAGAGTATAACCCAACCGCGGCTTTAAAATGTTGAACATGTGTAAGTGGATCAGTTAGGCCTACATATTTAATGAACTTGAGCATATAGAAATTTTCTGGGATGGGCATATTTTTGAGATAAGGAGAGATAGGGTTTGTTTCGATTCTATCAAGCGCAGATCGTCGGCCTGGGATGTCAGAGTTGATGGCTTAGATTATGTTGTTAAGGTCATCTAAAGTGATGAATTGTTGCGGGGGAAGAGGTAGGGCTGCAATATGAGGAACAAAATTTCCCTGTCCCTCCGGTCCCAATCAATCTCTGATGAGCCTCCTTTCTGGTGGAGGGGTTTGATGACGTGTGCGTCGACTTCCTTGGGTTGTCGAGGCTGAAGAAGTTAAACCAAATTGTCGAGAGGTTATATTTGGATTTTCAGATCTAGATCGAGACATTCGTTGATCGTCCTCTTTCGGTTGATCATCGCGTTGAACTGCTCTTGATCGATGTTCACTTCGAGCCAGTGGAGGTGACTTCTGGCGAGCAGTGAGTCCATATTGTGTCCTTCATAATCTTTCCATCTCTTTTTGATATGTTGACTTTACTGATCCAGGGCTTTTCTGTGTTTGAAGAGCCTGAGCGTGGATACGCTGATCTTCTAGTCTCTGGGTTTTTTCTACGGCCATTTGTTTTTAAAGTTCAAGGACTGCACCGTACAGATTAATAGCTCTAGGTATGTCCTGATCTCTTACGGTACTGGAATGGCTTCTCAAGTTCATGTTTGTCATTGGATGGTGTTCAGATTGGAAATGGTAGAAAAAAGTGTAGTTTTCCCACAGACGGCACCAATTGTAGTTGCAGGTTTTCCGGGAGAAAAATCTTTGCCAATACTTATTTGTAAAGACTGCAATTAAACTAGATAGACAAGATTTTACGTGAAAAACTTAGTAGAAGCTGAGAAAAACCACGACCTCGAGGAGGGTTTTGATGTAAAATCCAGTATATTGTTAGTTATTACCGAGATTTTGTATAATAGTGGGGTTATGAAGTTATAATTGGTAACGTGAGAGGATTTTTTTGTATCTAATAACCTATTCTCTATCTGTATTTATAGTGTATACAGACAGTTTTATAAAAAAGAAACAGTTTCCTATTCGGGGGGGAGTGGGCGAATTTTGCGAATCTCTAACAACTCTTTCTTGACCAGGCACAACGGCTACTTCTGGTAGGTCGAGGACATACATAATCTTCTAGAATGTTGAGTTATCTTTGACTGTAATATATTATCTTCTCGAATGTAGGTCTTTGGTTATGTATGGCTGTCTTCAACTACGCTCTGCCAACTTATTCTTGTCAAATCTGGGGAATATGTTACTACAAGCCTATTATATAAAATAACACTATCCTAGGCCAAGTTCAGGTAGTAGTCTGTAATGTAATTTTGACTTTCATAAAATCTTTGTAATTAAATTTTCTCTTTAATTTCATCTAGAAATTTTAAGGCAAACTCAATACTTCTGTTAATAGAAAGAATTTATCATTTAGCAATGTTATGTCCTAAAAATCTAACTATTAATTAGAACAATCTGATTTTAGGAGCATAAATAACTAGGCCATTTCTGCAGATAACATCCTTAATGATCTTTAGATGTCTAAAGTGTTGATTAATAGAATTAGATAATAAAATAATTTCATTAATATAAACAATACAAAAGTTAGAATAAGGAATAAAAATATCATTCATAATATTATAAAATTCAGATGAAGCATTTTTTAACACAAAGAACATGACATTCCATTCATAATGACCAAATAGAATTGTAAATGCAATTTTATATTTATCTTTCTCTGTAATTTGAATTTGCCAATATCTTAATTTTAAATCAAATTTAGAGAATATAATCGCATTATATAGTCGATTTAAAAGATCTTTTTTATTCGAAATTGGGTAACGAATCCATTTAAGGGAGTAGTTAAGAGGTTTATAATTGACAACAAGTCTAGGAACACCTCTTTCTTTTTTAACATTCTTGTTAACATAAAAGGCTGTACTGCTCCAATCAAGTAGATCCTGAATCTTTTTTTTGCAGAGTTTAAGATATTTAGAATTCATTTGACTTGGCCCAGCCTTAATAAGAATTTGAGTTTTCTCATCAAGATCCTATTTGTAGGGTAAGGGAATAACATGTTGCTTTCTTTCCCAAAAAGTGCTAGGGATATCGTTATAGACCTTAGTAATAAATTGTTTGTCCATTTTATTAATTATTATCTTCATCTTAGAGGATTTAAGTTTATGAGAAATGTCCATGACTTGGAATTCTTCTTTAAGAAAATTTAGACGATTTTACTTAAAGCCAAACATGGTTTTAAGTTCATTAATGATCCTGGTTTCAGAATCTCTGATGAATTCAAAAATAATTTCTTGACCTTGGAATTTACAAAATATCCTCTTATGATCAATATTATGTAGGGGCATAAGAAGACTTAGAAATGGGGCATCAAATATGACTTGCTAGTATAGATTTTGGACTAGAAGAAAGGTAGATGGAATACATGCACCTTTATTGCAGATAAAAATTTCTAAAAGTTTGTATTGGATATTCATCTTGCTTCCACTTTCAGAAGTAAGAGATTGAACTGATTTTTCAAAATACTTGGTAGGAACCAAGTCTTCTTTAATACAGTTCAAGTCAGCTCTACTATCAACTAGGGCTATGACATTCTTAATGGTATTTTCATTTTTTATTATAAAGGCAATTTTGATATACTATTTCTGAGAAGCAATTTTTTGGAGAAGATTAAGATAAGAGTTATCTATCTTCTCAGAGTTTTTATCATTAGATTCACTAGTTTGAATATTTTATTTGTCCTTTGACAGAGTTGTAGATGATTGATTTTATCATCCTATGCCTGCACATAAAATTTTAATTGTTTAATTTCAAATTTCAAGGTATTAATTTTCTTGCGAAGGTCCTGGATAGTGATAGGTTTATCACTTTCCATGCGCTTTAGGACATCCTAGAAATTATAATAGTTGTTTGTTACTTTCCAGCGGTTCTGGTTATGTTTTAGGCTTCGAGTTATCTTGAAGCATCTATTGGAGAAAAATACTTACAAATTTAGCTCTTGCTTCTGGATCAAAATTTTTATCCACAATAGATAAAATTTTACTTTAAGTATTAGTCAGAGTATTAAGGTTTAGACCATTCATTTTAACAATGGCTTTGCAGTAATTCTTTGGATTAGATTCTGAACATTTGTTGCATAAAATTCCTTCTTTAGAGGAGGAGGAGTCACTTTGGTCAATTTCATTGACTTCCTCCTTGCTATCAAAAGAACTTTCTTCAGAAGTGGTGTTAAGTAATAGTTTACTTAACTGAAGTTTTAGTCCTTCATCCAGTTGAAGTTCTTATAACTTTCTTTTTATGGTGCACTTGTTTGCCAAGTGCCTTTTTTTACCACACTTGTAGTAGGTGCGGGTTTCAAATTTCTTGGAAGAGCTGGTATGAGATTTATCTCGCATATGTCTCTTTCTTTTTCTATGTTTTTGGTAATAAGAATTATCTTGATCCTTATATTTCTTCTTACTTCTTTTTCTGAAGTGAGAAGGATGTTTTGCACTCTTCTTGTGCTTCTTTAGATAATTAACAGGAAGGTTATAAGCAAACTGGTGACAAAACTCACTAATTTCCTATTTTCCTTTTAAATTATATTTTTTAAGTTGGTACTGTAATTTTATATCATTATAGATATTGAGACCAACTTGAGTACAAATACTGATAAGATGATCATAAGTGTGATCATGGTATGGTATAAAATTGCCATCATGCTGGTCTTTCAGCTTTTAGCGAACCTTTTCTATAAACAAAGGTGGAAGACCATCAATGAATTTGGTTTTCCAATGTTCTGCATTGACGTCACTCCTCTGCATCACCTTGCAGATATAAACATCCTTGTACTATCTAAAATAGATTAGAGAACAACATCTAAGATTCTGTAAAAAAAATTCTATTCCTCTCATGCCTCCGGGGTGAAAGACCCACAAAGTGTATAATTATGGTTTGAACAAGAGAATAAACAATATCCTTTAGATGAATATTACTATTTCCTTCAACCTTAACTGCCGTAAGGATCTCTTGCTTTTGATAAAGTGTGATAACATTATCCCACAAACCTTTTAGACTTCTTATGAAACCGTTGACAATAAATTTTGCCACGTTGTCATCATCATTACTATCAGCCTTACAAATAGAGGCATACATCAGCATTTTATGAATAACTTCATAAATTTGATATTTAGATAATCCATCTATATTCCATTTATAGATGGTCCTTCCATTATATGAATTTTGATTATAGAAAGAATCTTCTTCAAATAAAAGATCTTGAGGTGTAGGTTTTTTATAATAAGTTTTTAAGCCTGATGGTTTATATTCTATCTTATGAAGGCTTGCCTCGATGACTTGAATTTGATTCTCTGATTCACTATCAGAGGACTCAGATGTATTTTATGATGCAGAGTTATTATCCAGAGTATTAACACTAAACTTTTTTAGTCGATCAACCAGAAGGTCAACAAATTTAGAATACTGAGAATCTAAAAGCTTAAAGTCATTGGCAAGAGGGGCTGGTTTAATATCAGCTTTGTACATGCTAGAGGATGTACTTGCTATATTATTATAAGAATTTTGACTACTGTTTCTTTGGACTTTTTCTTCTATACGATTGAGTTGATTACTAATCGTTTGAAGACTCAAATTTGCCTAATTGTTTTGTTTGATAACTGGATTAATATAAGTTATCTAATTGTTAGGGTGAGTAAAGGCATTGGCTTCCAAAGCCCTTGAGCTATTACTTCCTTTACTTAATTTGAGAGATTCAGGGGGAGGATAAACAAATTGGACTTCTGTACCATATATTTTTACCCATTTCTTAGTAAAATCTTCTATATTACTAATAATGTATGGTTGGTGAGGGTACCATTCTGTAAACCATTCATAAAATAATATTACCTTTTTGTTTTTCTCAATCTCAATGTAGTATAATTCATTGATTAAAGCCAATTCTTCTTTACTAAAAGTTTGGAAATACCATGTCCTAAACTTTTCATGACTAGAAACATGAATTCCCTACTGATAAGCTGACAAATAAATGAATTAGGGCTTAAATCCATAAATACCTAAATATAAAAGCTCGCCTCAGATACAGGAAAAGTAGGTCTTTCTTTTTCTACTTCTGACCTGGTGCTGGTAGAGGGATCAGTATAGACTCTATGAAGAATCAGCTGATTAAACATCTAAATTTTATTAAGGATAGGTTCAGATGTAGAGTTTCTAAACACATATGGCCTAGAAGAAGGGCAAGAAACATGATAAAGAATATTTTCTCTTCTTGTTATTCTACTATAAGACATACTCCTATTAAGGGAAAGTTTGATTGGAGTATAAACAAATATTACTTCAACATCTCTATCAGGAGTTTGGGTGATTTGACTGACTTGGTTATTAAACCTTGGTCGTGGAACTACTGCCTTGGACAGTGTCCATTATGTTGGGATATTGAGCTTATCCCAATTGATAAGTCCGTTGACAACAATATTAGTTGTCAAACAGTTATTATGAACGGCTACAGTTTTACCTGGTTCACTTTTTAGAATAGCTCTAGGGCATAAGGTATTCATAACCTTATATCAAATCCGGTAAATAACTATTATGACTTCTGCTCCAAAAATAAAATCATACCCCTGTGTCTAAATCCTTAGACTCACAACATCAAACATAGACTTATCTGTAAATGGCAAGGTTAAATTGGGATAAACATCAAAATAAATTGGTCTATGACATTGACTAGTTTGAACTATTCCTATTAGAGATGATTTAAACTCTCTACTTCTTTCATTCCTTAGGTATGCAAGAATACTATAATTAATTCCTAGGAGAGTTAATGGTTTGAGTGCAACTTGAATATATCAAATATGCTGGTAATTATATTTTTTGAAATACCTTCCATATTCACTGTCAAGAGCTATCGATTGCTCCATAATTTTGATATTATCTTGACTAATAAAGTCAAACATACCCTTTTTGTAAATTAATTTGGACTTGATAGATGGTATAGTCCATTGATTCAATTGTTGAGTTGGTTCAAACCCAACTAATTATGAGTTTTTTTTACAGATGATTGGTCTTCATGAGACCTATTTATTTTATATATATATGAAAGATAGATCACATAAATAAGTAAGTGTCATATAAGAAAGTAGGTATGGTTACTGTTGATCTTCTTCCTTGATAAAAATGTTTAAGCAATATAATCTTATTTAAAGTATCAGGTACACGTCTGTCAACGATTTACCGGCAGAAAATGTTCACCCAGGACAACTACGCCATACGCGACTTGGATGACGTCCCATACATTTATCTCCAAAACAGACTATACTGTGAAACATGTTTGTCGAAGAGGAAGATGAACAATAGTCAAATTTAGTTCTTACTAGGCCTGTTTTCTGATCGGATCGGATCGGAAATAGAGGTGTTCGGAATTTTTCCAATTTTTTTCGGAACTAGAAAACCTGTTCCGATCCGATCCGATTTTTTTCGGAACTGCCAAAATAAATCCGAATCCGAAATTTTTCGGAATTTCGGAATTTCCGGAATTCGGAACAAAATTCGGAATTTTCGGAATAAATTTCGAATATTATGAAAAATCCGAATAAATTTCGAATTTTCAGAGTAATTTTCGGAATAAATTATTTTGATATTTTGGATTCGGATTTATTCGGAATATGTTATTTTCGGAAAAATCGGAATAATAGTATTCAGAAAAATCGGATCGGTATTTTCGGAAAAATCGGAATTTCGGAATTACAGAAGCCTATCCGATTCCGATCCGAATTTTTTCGGAAAAAATTGAAAATCGGAACTGTAAAATTGGGTTCCAAAATCGGAAAAATCGGATCGAATTTCAGAAAAAATCGGAAGTTCGGACAAAAGTTGCAGCCCTAGTTCTTACATAAGATTTAACCTATATCTCTCCCTCCCACCTCTCTCTCCTACTATTTATTTTTTCTCTCTATCTCTCTCTAGTTGTTAATTTTTATGTTTTAGAAGATATTTATATGTCATATATCTCTTTATATCATTTTATTTGGGATGATATTCCATTATTCCCATGAATTATGAATTAGATAGATGATATAGCCTTTTTATTTTGGTCGTTTACCCAAGTGGGAAGTTGGTCTTGACAAACTTCATAAGCAGTTAACTTCACATTTTCAAAAAACAAACAAACAGGGCCTAACAGTTTCCTTTCTTAAAACACTCTACAATTGCAATCGAACCCAGAACGTCAGTGTAAACCAAAGAGTTAGAGCTTGAGCAAATTAGGGAAAAAAACCCTAACAATGTATGATCCGATAGAGATTCTTCGATCGCTTCTACCTCAAATTCGAATCCCAGAGCCCACAAATCGAATCTACAAACATGAATGCTGCATCTCGTTCAACTCTCCGGTAACCTTGAGTCTGTTTGAATCTCGATTAAAACCCTAATTAGCTACGTTTCTTTTGATAATCTTGTAATCTCATCTTTTAATTTGTATCTGTAGTAGTTTGTGTTTGTTTATTGTGGGATTAAAACCCTAAACCTGGGTGATTTTCCGAGTTTCAGAGATCGCCAGGAGGTTTATTCATCGATATGAAGTCGTTTCTTGCATTTGGGTCCGATTACGTTGGTTGGAACGCTGAAAAAACTGGGAACCAGATATATTTGCATATCAAACAGACTAAGAAAGAGGTGTCCGAAGATCGGCCTCTTAAGAAGCCTACACTCCTAGCAATAGGTATGTCAGTGATGTGATTATATTATGTTTGATTATGCTGCAATCTTAATTACTTGTATCGTTATTTGAGCAATTTTAGTTTCATTATCGAGATGGAATAAGTAGTTAGTTGGTAGAATTACTTTGAGAAAAGAAAATATTATAATATGGCTTGGGTGGAATTTCATTCCACGGCTTCACACTTCCTGGAACTGCTATTTTATGCCGCTGAGCCCTACGCAGTTGAATTATGGAATATCTACTTTTAAGTGAACGCTACCATATTAAGTGAAGAAAAATAGAGAGTTATATGCATGAAGAAAAAAAGAGAGTTATATGCTTACTAACACCATATTAAGTGAACACTACCTTTTATTAAGTTCCTATTTCACTTCAGATCTCAGCTCTTTACAGTCTCTGTGCATACCCGTCCTCAATCAAGCAGGTTTCTTTGTCTTGTGCTCCATTTCTTAGCCACTCCAATGTTAAAATTGACTGGCTTGAAACTGTTTTGCTAAAAGTGGCATGGAGTAGACGCATAGATTAAGTTACACATTCCTTGTTATGGGTTCTGTAGTTCAAATTCAATTGTGAAAGCCACAAAGCTGTCAAAGTTACATAATATGCAAGCGATATTTAAGGTTGATGATATCATTTTACAGTAAAGGTTTCATTAACTATAAAGAAAAGATAAAACATGTGTAGGGGTTGATGGGGGATTTGACAATCAAGAAGCCGAATATGAAGAAACTTACCAAATTGTCATATTGCCTGATTGTGTCCTTCCTTTTCCTTCTGTTGAGCTACCAGAAAAGGTGCGTAGATCATTTTTCATCGATTATCTCAAAGATGTGTACGTTTGGTCATAAATGTTGGAGTTACATCTATTTGGAAAACAAATGCAGGTCAGGTTGGCTGTTGATACTATTTTAATGGCTGAGGGTGCAGAGCGGAAAGAGCAATTACTATCTTGGACTGCTGATAAAAAGAAGATTACCCCGTACGCCATGGATCTGCAACAGATTGACAATGGTGTTGTTGTGCCCCCATCTGGCTGGAAATGTTGCAAGTGTGAAAAGACTGAGAATCTCTGGCTGAATCTAACTGATGGAATGATTTTTTGTGGGAGGCGTAACTGGGATGGAAGTGGTGGAAACAACCATGCTATAGAACACTACAAAGAAACGAATTATCCTCTTGCAGTAAAGCTTGGAACAATATCTGCTGATTTGGAAGGAGCAGGTAATGCTATCTGACATTTGTAATTTGAATCTAACTATCCCATACATATTCAAAGGCACATTTTAGGATGTAACTTTTTTTTTGATATATATTTACATATATACGATCATGATCCCTTAGATATCTAATTCCATCTTTCTTCTTAAAAGAAAAGAAAAAGAAAAGACAATTAATATATATAAAAACATTCTCAAAGGCATCTGCAACATAATAAAAAATATACTCCAAGGCATCTGCAACATGTTTTTTTTGTTCTCTTATCTATTAGGTATTAATTACATGGTTATAGAAACTATGTGAAGTCTGTAGTAGGCAATGCTGTAACAAGGCACTGATGATAGAGCGTGGACTAGATTGAAGTGCAGCTGGATATTTTGCCGTGTTGATGTATAAATCATGAATTTATATAACACTTTCATAATGTATCTGCAAATATATATGTACAGACGGCAAAAACTTTGGGTTACAAATTGCAGTAAATCGATATATATGATCTTCTACGGTATATACAGTACAGCCTCGTTAATTTAATACGTGATACATTAATAATCGCGCTAAAATAATATATTTTGCTGGTCTTGACTTGGGCCTCTGTACTAAATTAGTAATTTCACTAAATTTTAAAATAATACATTATTGAAATGTTCGTATAGGTTTCTATAGTCCCTCATACTACGTAAATTAATAATTTACTAATAAGTGCATGCTATGTCGCCCATGACGACTTCTTAAGGTAATGATCTAGCGTTACTTGTATTTTGTTGACATTTAAGTCCGAATGGATCTCATAGCTAACTTTTTGTAATACACCGAGAAGATCTATTATGAATCTATGATAAAATTGTAGTCGAATTGAGTCTTCACTATTCTTGAGGTACTAAAGGTTTTGAAAATAAATAAATAATGTATAATAAAAATGTTTTGCCAAATTACTACTATTAATCGATTAATTAATAAATTAGTAATTCAATGATAAATTGAAATCCCGCTTAATTAATAGATTTTATCGAGGTTACACTGTATCGCTAAACAGGTAAAGGATAATAAAGAAAATAAAAAATGATATATTATTATAAAAAAGTACATTGTCGGAGCCCTTTGACTTTTTAATTATTGTTTTAAAGTTTATGTTTAACAAGGATCAAATTGAGACTTGCATTTGATTTGAGTCATTTGCTTGCTCTATCTACCATCAGAATGATTACTCGGGCCAACCTACCATGTGTTTAAAGAAAGTTCTGTGGGACCCCTTCGACAAGCACGTAAAAAAATGCACATAAAGGTTTTGAAGAAAAGAAAGCTTGTTTTTCTTCGTATTCTTGGAATTCTTGGATGACTTGCCAAAAGCCGATCCCTTGGTGGTATGCCATCTCCTCCCCAGATCATGATCATATCATGTTCCACTCAAACTGATGCACTGCAAATCTCGCTGGACACTTTTTTAACTTACTAGCAATCCAGAGCACAAAAGAGACCAACGCCAAACACACAAGTTTTGAAGAAACCCATTTGCTACTCCATAGAGTTTACAACCCACTAGGTGTGCGCGGGATGACAAGCTTTACTACACTGAACTTTTATAAAGCGACCGTAGGAGTTTTTCTCCCTATGGTCAAGTTTACAAGTTCATGTAATTTTTTCCGTCTGTATACCACTTTAAAAGAACCCTAATCTTCTCTTTCTTCTCATGTTCTCTCTTCTCTCTCTCTCTCTCTCTCTCTCTCTCTCTCTCTCTCTCTCATCTTTTTGCCTTCCTCATTTTTAACGCAGTTATTTTTTGGATTAGACATCAGATAACAGGACACAGTCATCGTGATACTAGCAAGGAAATAAGACTTTTTTTAGTATATATTCTCAGAGGAGAAACGACCAGGCTACGGATTCCAGTCTCTCGCATTAACTTTTTTCCAATTATTATTATTATTATTATTTATTTGTAAAACACAAGGAAATGAAAAGAGAAGAGTCATACTTTAACAGAATCTTGAATTTTTTTTGTGAGAAATTATATTAAAAAAAAGGAAATAACCTGTAAATTCTGAAAAAGGTAGACTTAATTTGTTCCCCTTCCATTTTATTACAGTTCTTTGCTAAAATGAATATATATTTTCCTGGTTTTTCATAAAGATTATGACAATTGCAATCTAAAGTGGTAGCATAAATTCAGACTGACATAAGCAATAATCAGGATTCCTCGGTTTTCTTCGTATGAAGTCGCACTAATACCTTATTCTATGTTTATATCTATTTTTTTTTACTGATATAAATTTAGAGTTACATTTATAATAGAACGACTATTTGACAGGAGCAGTAATTGAGATTAAATGCGCTACTGTATAACCAGTGTGCTACTTAGTTCGCTAGTTTTGGCTTGAGATTTATCCAAAGCTGTTATGCAAGTAACTCGTCAATGCCAACTTGCATACCTATTACTCTTGTTTTTTGAGACTGTGAGAAGGCCTTAATCGGCAGTGAAAAGTTTGGTGGTATGTGAAGCGGATGCTGTTGTTACTTTTTATGCACGATATTTGATAAATTTATTGCATGGTTTCACTCGTAAATAGAGCAAATTATACGAATTATGGCTAATAGGAGTCCTACGTGGTTGTTATCCATTTGTTTTTTATATTTTAGATCAAGGAAGATGCATAAACTTGTTTGTTGATCTTTTTGGCATATCATCATGTATGGAGGGTTCAGTAATTTAATTTTTTTAGTTGTCACATTCTCTTTCTTTTCCTCCAAAAATATCCGCTTCCATTAGTTATGAAGTAATTGTGACAAATTGATTGTGACAGCTCAGACGTTTTCTCTTACCCGGAGGATGAAAGTGTTGAAGACCCATTGCTAGCTCAGCATTTGGCATTTTTCGGAGTTAAATTTTCAACGTTGCACAAGGTTAGTTATTCCTTTTATGATTGGCGTTTATGTTCTAAGCTTTGTCCAACTAGGAATTCCATACCAGACACTTTGTGATGGAAAACTATGTATTTTTTTTCTCCTCAAAGTTAACTCATAAGTTGGTGAGTACCGATCTCTATTGTAACACGTTAGTTGTTTTGCACTAAAGATGAGTATGTCCTGCAAGTGTATGTGGTTATATATATATATATATATATATATCTAATTTTCAAATTCTAATCATGTATAGGCCCTTTTAAAGTTTGGTTGAACTTCAAAAGGATAACTAGCCTTTTTGGCCCATGCTTAGCATGGGCTCTAGCTATATCTTTGGCACCTGAACAATACATGAATGTTAATAAGCAACTCTTTAACTCTTCAAAGAGTTGCCCGCCCATTGATAATAATATTAGTAGGATTCACATTTCATTTGAACCACACATCGATCTTCTTATTAATTGGATCATTACAACCCTTTGATCTTTCAATAGAAAATGTCTGAGGATCCAAAATATTTAGAAATTGCTACACTTTTTGATCATGTTTCTAGATTTCCTCAGAATTTTTATGTTTGTATCAACTTTACATCAAAATGACGTCCAATAACATGAAAATGGGAAGTTTTACAATGCAACTCATAAAATTATCATCTCAGCATTTCTCTGAAAAAGAAAGAAAGAAAGAAAACAAATGCATAAGAAGATGTTAAGCACTCTATTATGACTACGATTTAAAGAAAATGTTTAATTCTTGCACTATATGATCTTCTGATAGCATGTTGCGGATTCTAAAAACAATAATGAATAGCAAGTCCTAAACAACTAGTTGATGTAAACTGCTAGTTGGTATGGTTTGCCTATTCCTTAATGATTTTGAAGGATCGAATATTGTATTCATCACCCGCATCTCCGGAAATTTCTCACGTTTTAAGCCTAAAGATCACAACCCTCAATGAAATTAGTTTTCAAAATTCTGTTCAAATAATTACTTTGTTTTTCCTAGTTTAGACAAAAAATTGATGAGTTCAGTGGCCCGGTTAGTACCTGATGAAAGGTTTTGTTTAAAAATGGTTTGTTGGTTCTCACTCGACATTAATTGATTGAAAGTTAATAAGATATCCGAATATTCACTTAATAAAATACCGATAAGATTAATCTGTTGAAGTTAAATACAGAAGAGGAGTTATGGTTTAGATTCTTCAGAATCTTTAGAAGAGATGTGAGATAAGAGATTGCTGAACTGAAGATAATAGTTGGAGACGTTTAAGCATAAATTTTAGGCGGGAGAAGTTGCGGAAACTTCCGTCAAAAGATTGAATAACAAAGATGGCCACATGGCTACTCCCTTTGCCCTAGAAACGTTTCCGCTTTAAATTAGTAAGTGTAGATGTACTCTCGTATAACCTTGTTTTGCTTAACAAAATCACTTACATGGTAGCCCATGATTGTCCGGGTGCATATTTAAGATTAGAATGTCTATTGAAGTTTCTATGCCCTTGCAAAGAAAATGTCGTAATCCATTTAATACTTCGACAGGATCAATTTTCTAAAATTCATAAGGCTGTAGGTAGTAGCCTAACTTTGAAAAAGATCATGTTAGAAATTTGTAAATAATATAGTAATATCTTAACAATAGATTAATCATGTATCAAATAAAAATGTCAAATTTGCATTTAGGTCCATATTTTATGCTTTATCTTATAGAGTTATACTATATACTGGATAGCTCTAAACTTAATGTAAATGTATTCGCTTATCTAGAAGGAAACAAACAACTTAAACGAAAACCTTCTGACAATGATGTGAATACAGAAAAAAAAATCCTGATGTTAATGCAGCAAAGCCTACTACAAATGCTTCAATATGTCTGTTTCTTTATCTTGGTTCATCATAAGGATGGAGATTTGGAGAGGATGTTCCTTTACATTTGGTGCTAGATGATTAAACAGAGGTGGGATTCTCTGTAATAAGTTTTCAAAACTAGAAATAATAGTATAGATGGCGTTGAACTGCTTTTTCTAATGAGGTTAATCATTGGGAAGTTAAGACACATCATGGTTTCTTGGTCTAGCAAATATGACAAGGGATATATGAATGAGTAATATGAATGTACTAAACGCATTCATGAACTTTTGAAGTCATTTGAATAGGCAATGAACTACCATAAAATAGGGTGCTATTTCCTGGAAAATCTCAATCGGCATCTTTTGCTTGGTTTTGACTTTAGACAAGATATTGCAATTTTCAATTGATTTATATACTTTCTTAAGAAATAAAGGGTTTCCTTATGCCTAGTAGACTAAATGCTTTAAATGATCAGTACTATATACTTCGAGGCTTTTGACAGCATATAATAGTTTCTATTACGTAAATATAAGTTATACTTGTTTTCAGACGGAGATGACAACTGCTGAAAGGGAACTCGACCAGAATACCAATTTTGATTGGAATCGTATACAAGAAAGCGGACAGGAAGTTGAGCCACTGTTTGGACCAGGTTATACAGGACTTGTCAATCTAGGAAACAGGTAATTTTGTTATTTCAAGGATACTCTTATATTGTCACTTTAAAGTTCATTATTTTTCATATTTGGGTGTATATTTGCTCAACTCATTTTTTAACTTTTAGCTTTGGTTGCTTCGTGACAGTTGCTATTTGGCATCAATAATGCAAGTTGTGTTCTCTACTCATTCCTTTCAATCACGGTAATTATCATTTTTAGTTGTGCAGTTGTATAAATTTGGAAATTAAGGAGGGGTTGTGTTATCAATCTTTTTGGTTTTGATCTCAAAGTTTATCCTTTGCTATGGATTTTTGTCAGTTACTATACCAGCTTGAGTTTGAAAGAGGCATTTGAAACAGCTCCTGCCGATCCAACTGTAGACTTGAACACACAGCTGTAAGTAACAAATATTCTGCACTCTTCCGCTGTAAGTCCTGGTTTGTTATGGATATTGTCAGTCTTATTAAAAATTACTTGTACATATAAAGTGATCTCGCTATACTTCTAACTATTATACAATCTTTATCACTTGCCTGCTTTTTGGGTGTATTCTTTGTGGTCTCCAGTTGTGTTGCCCCACAAGGTTCTTACTTTATTTTATAAATTGTATAAACTAGTAGTTTGATTAGTAACTGCTCTTACCACCACGTCGTATAAGTTTGGAGATTTGGTATTTGATCAGGAATAAAATCGTGGCTGGGTAGTTTCTGTAATTTTTCTCCTTTGGATTATATTCTCAGGAAATTGTTCTACTGACATGCAAGATTAATAAATATTTTCTCGGGGGAAAAAGCAATGGTAAAAAAAAAGACCAACGGGTTTCTATCCCCGCCTTCTTTAGGAACAATAACTCATAGCTAGTAGTGTATGCTTTCCTAGGTTGCCAATGGTCAAAGCCTTCGTTAGTTAACTATGAAAACGCTACGTTGGCCTGGATTCTGAAGACCCAAATTTTCTTCAGGAATTAGAAGGTATATTGATCCTTGTGAAGCGATCTTCCAAAAGATACCCCTTTGTTATAATACATCCAATTCTACTATCCCCCTCCCTTGGTGAGGACGGAAACTAGGTAGTTTATCTAAAGAAGAGACCACTAAAGTTTGTTGCCAATTCTTGATCCTTGAAATGATGCAATGGCGCTGACAACCCAAATTCAATTTCCCATATGTATAAAAAATTCTCGTTACTTCTTGGACAGCTGAAATGGGGAACAAGGGAAGAGTGAAAAAGCCAAGAATCCTTTCAAAACCTCAACCTTGCGCCTACCAATCCCTAATCCTTAATCTTCTACTAACTCTATTCTCTTATGTTATAAATCGATGCTACACTTCACACCGCTACTCTCTATCATTTCCTTACTACTACACCCAAAATCCATTCCACAAAACCTTAAGATTATTGCTCTTCTCTATAGTCCTTGAATGTCAATGCAAAATCTCGGTAACCACCTATCAAACAACGCCACCATCTAGATCAAGCTCTTAGTATCTGCCGTCCTTAACTTTTCCTTAAACTTTCCTGTATTCAGCTTATGAATTTTAGTTCCTATGACTTGTAAAACTTTTGTTGTGATTTTGTTAGACTTTCTAAGGTCATTTACATCTGCAAATTGAGGGAACTCCACAAAAGAGTTACTCTTTTTCCTATCTATAGGTACCTAGTTTTCTAACAGTCGATTTGCCCGCAAATATATCGAAGATAGGCTTCCTTTCGTCTTGGGGTTCGACTCCGCCCCCAACAACGTGCTCAAATAAGTTGATTATGCGAATCTCAAGGCAACCTTTCTCTTTTTTTTGAATTTAATAGTTTTAGTAGAATTTTATTTTTGCCTTAAGTAAGCCAAGATCCTGAAATAGATTTCCACTAGGAATAGGGAGTTTTCTAGGGACCGAGCTCCTAAAATTGCCTGTCACGGAGCCATCTAGAAAATCCTTTCAATCCTACCCGTTTGATATTGGGTGGGTTCCTTGGAAGGAAAGAAATGTTCGGTACTTTGGAGGATGGTGGACTAGAATCTGAGAATCTTGTTGGACTCGGATGAGTACTGCATTGGAGCAAGACTTGGAAAGAGTTATTCTAGCTATCAGTACAGTGTTGTAGAGAAGTTGGTAGCTTTGGTGGGTTCCTTGTTGCTGCGTGCCACTAAGCAATTATTTTCAGAGATTGCTTCGGCTATGACAATGGACGTGCCAAGATAACAATCAATGTGGGAAACAAAGTTGGACATGGCCTGGTTTGGTCAGGATTTTGGAACTTGAGTCCACCTCCAGGGAAGGAGTAGCTTGTGCGAGGTTGGCCACTTGAATGATGTTTTTTGATGATGTGCTCTCGATTAAAGTTGACGAGGGATTCGGATTAGCAACATTACATGCAAATAATGTTTGAAGTAGGGGTGAGCAAAAAACCGAGAAACCAAACCAATCCAAACCGAACAAAACGGTTCGATTTGTGAGGCTTCGGTTTCAGTTCCTAAAAAGAGGAACCGAAAATGTTTGGCTTCTCCATAATAGGAACCGGAATAAACCGAACCAATCCGAAAAAACACATTATTAGTGAATAAAACTTTAAATTTATATCAATCCTTGATCATTCAATCAATCCTTAAGGTATGATGGGATGAAATCCTAGAAACCGAACCAAACTATTTTTTCGATTCGGTTTTAACCTTTTTTTTTTCTTTCCGGTTTGGTTTCAGTTTATAGTGTTGCCGGTTTCGATTTTGGATTTTAGGAACCGAAGTTTTCGGTTTTATACCCAAACCGACCTATGCTCACCCTTTGTGATGAGATGAAATCCTAGAAACCGAACCAAACTATTTTTTTCGTTTCGGTTTTGACTTTTTTTTTTCTTTCCGGTTTGGTTTCAGTTTATAGTGTTGTCGGTTTTATACCCAAACCAACCTATGCTCACCCCTTGTGTGGAGGGATGAAGCAATAATTGAGGATATGATCACGTGGATCAAAGCGTAAGATATGGCAAATGTGGTGGAATTGGTAAAGTAAAAGCACAAGGAAAGTGGAAAGATGAATATTGATCCTTTTTTGGTCGATGATTCGTTAGATTGGGAGTTTCTTCTCGAGGTTTCATAGTTAGTATCTTACACTTGCCGACTTGCAACTCGACTTTGTATCATTGCTAGCGACTAGAGTGAAGATTGGTCACTTCGCAGACTGAAATTGTTTCACCAAATGCGAGTGCTTAGAATTGAGGGAGATAGGCATGGTACACTTTATATAATGAAGTTAGGCCCTCGAGTCTCCAGGACATTTGTTTAACATGAATTTGGTCCTTTAAGTCCGTAGACTGTGATGGTGTATTCGTGTGTTCCTCATGTTTATATTTATGATAGGAACTAGTAGTTGGAAGCACACTGCTATGAAAATCTAGTAATTAAACACTACTAAAAATCAGTTTTCTTATTAATCTGAAGAACCCTAAGGACCCGTACGGGTGTGTAGACGACCCAACATGTCAACTCTCTCCTCCTAAAAGAAGTTCAACCACGAATTTTAATGATCTTGACATCTCTAAGTTTTTTGGCAAATTTATTAAACATAAACACATGCTTCAAGCCTAGATTCTTCTTCGGAATTTTCTAACTCCAGCCGATGTACATATTCTTTTATACCAAAGCTGTCGCACAAGATATGCCTCGACAATTAATTGTTATATATGTACTTATTGTGTTGTTCGCTCGACATAACGAGCGTCAAAGTCCTCCCAATGAGGATCAATAAACACCGAAAAATCTGTATATTAAAACCTTTATCTTTGAGATAGTCGTCGTAAGCTTGCCTCTTATGAGTCAAAAGTCCCAAGTATTCATAGTCATCCGAGTACTCATCAAATGTTGGTGATAGTCCTGAATTGTCAGAATACATCTTGTGAACCTCATAAACATCATAAAAAATTTGAGAAAAGTTTTCGATCTTATAACCATAAAGAGTGAAAATCTTCTCGACCGTTGCTTTCATCAGTTGTAATACCGCCTTTATTCTTTTTTCAAATCATCAATATCTTCTAGTCTTGTCGATAGTAAGTGTTCATTTGCCATTGGTTCAACCTTCTCGATAAGTGAACCAAAGTATAATTACCTTGCCAAGTGCTAAGTCAAAGGTTGAAATAGAAGCACCACCCACAATACTAAAGATAACAACATATAATATTTCAAAGCACAATATCGTAGAGCGGGAAGCACGAAATCAAACCACAGTCAAAATCCATTTATTAATAGCTGGTTGCCAGGTCAAGAGCCAACCTGAATTCCCGACTTAGACTGTGAGAGAGGGAAACAAAGAAATCTTAAATAGAGAGGAAACAAAAAACAAGTAACATATGGAGCCCAATAACCCTTCCAAATCCTAACTTCATAACTACGTGATTGATTTCAAAGACGGCCCCAACAACATGAGGATTGAAGGAACCCCATAGTCCGTCCCGAAACAGTCCCTCTCTGCGAAATCTGAAAGTACCAGAAGAGTATCGAAATATTACATTGCAAGTCTCAAACCTTGTATGAAACCCTCGATTCGATTCGAGGTTCAACAACCAGAACCTTTAGAAAGAATATGCAAATCTAGACGAACAACTCAGATTAAACTCAAAAGTTACTCGAAAGAAGAGTAGATTTTCAAATTTTAAAACCAAGATTAGATTGAATATGTTTTCAGATGAGATCTTAGTGAAGACTTCCATCTTTTCTTGTTCTTTTTTTGGATCCAGATATAAGCCCAAAACCAGATTTGTAGTACACCCAGAAAAGGATGAAGAAAAAACAGATTTCCCAAATTAGATCGTAAACCCTAAACTTTATGATACCTCGTAAAATAAATCAAAACCATAAATTAATCGCGGAGCCGACAAAATAATAAAAATTCCAAATGACAAGTCTAGCTAGCTCTTAACAAAATTAAAGAATAATCACGAAATTGGAGGATTTTAACAAAGAGATTTAAGAAAATTCTGGGAAGAAGCGTCTCTCCGGCACCAAATTTGATAGGAGCTAGTAAGCGAAAATAAACTACTATGAAAATTCGTAGCAATTAAACACTAGAAAAACTAAACTCTTATTAATTTGAAGTACCTTAGAACAAGCTATCAATTCCAAACAAAACAACCAAAGAAGAAAGAGGCAAAAACCTCTTATATCAACCCACTAGCCCTAGCACTAATCTAGAGAGAGACATCAATTAAGGACCTGTATGGGCTTGTAGACGACCCAACATATCAGTTTCTTTTCCATCTTGAAAAGCTTATTTGATTTGATAAATAAATGTTTTTTTCTCCTTTATGAAAAAGAAAATAAATTAACCACTTTTATAAAATGTCTAGTCCATTAATGGTGTTTGAGTTTATAATGATATGAATCATTTGATAATAGTAACCGATTTTATTAGTAATTAAACTAGTGACCACGTTCAATGGTAAATTTGTTAAAATAATTTCAGATTCCTACTTTCTGATTTTCTGGCAGGATATTTTCTGTTCTGTATGTTAATGTTATTTCAAGCTCTCACTTTTCCCTTTTTCTATCTCTCTATTCTGTCTGTTTAAGAGATTTTTATACGAAGTATATTTATAACTAATTGCTAGTAAGGGTCAGTCCTCTTTAACGTGAAACTCAGTAATGTGTTTATGCTGTTTGATAGGGCAAAATTGGGGCATGGTTTGCTGTCAGGTAGATATTCAGTTCCAGAGCGGAAGGTATGTTTTAATTATGATTAGTTTGTGTAATTCCTTATGTCGTTTATTTCTATTTATCATGTGGAATAACACGTTCTTACTCGTGCTTCAGAAAGATGAGTACTCAGATCATTTCCCGCTATCTACAAACACTGTAAGTTATCTGGGTGAATTGTCTTATTGCTAGGCGGCTTTTATACTTAAGAGTATCCCTAAATTTAAACTTGAAGTGGGCTTTATCTAGCCATAAGGATTTATGAATGATGGAAATCATGTAAATGGATTTCATGGAATTGATATTTGACATGCACTTTTTATTTAATTTTAAGTTGCTAAATAGAGAGAGGGATGGAGGGAGGGCCATTTTTAAATAACACAAATTGTGTGACAATATGAGAAAACGTTAACCTAAAAGCTACATACAAGATACTGAGGTCCCACGAAAGGGATTTTTCATCCTAATTCCTATTGAGCTTTATCAATAAGGTAAAGGAATATATTATTTCCACCCAGAATTTCTTATGATCCACTATTTATTTACAGTATAATTTTCACACTGGTTTTTTTTGCCATTTGTTTTCTTGTGTAAAAAACCATATACCTTTAATTTGAATGTTCCATTGAAGAATGTTTAAAAAATCCACTTCAAGAGCATGTAGATATAAGTTCAAGGTCTGATTAGAAGAAACTCTTGGATAATCAATAGCAAGTACTAAAATAAAGTCTGGAGGTAATGAATCTTTGAATACCCAAAAAAATTTGAGTTAATTTAAGTAAATAAGGGAACATTCAGTTTCATATCTCATCTCTGATAACTCTAGGAATGGGAGTTTCCTAAAATAGTAAAATTATAATTTTGTGGATACTTTTTAAATCTAGAAAAAAGGCTCTGTTAGCCAACCATCATTGAAATCATCCTTCAAGTTATTAATAATATTTAATTTAGCTATCTAACATTTTTTTTCCTGTTTCGTAATTGAGCTGGGGCTGGGCAGACTTCTTTTATTAAGCAAGAACATAGAAAATAATTAAAACAGTGACCTACCCCCTCCTAATAGTCACAAATGGAGGGAGGAAGGCAGTCAAGTAAGAAACGTAAAATATAGTCTCTCATAAATAATTCCTTTCGTTGCTCTAAAGAATCCTCTTTAAATCTTCTGCAACTGAATTTGGAATAATCTCAATGAATCTGCTGTTAGTATCTTGCTCTGATGCTCTATTTACTTCTCTTTACAATATAAATAATGGAGTTCTCATAAACTTATATTCTTTTTAGTCAGACTCCTATACTGGTAAAGAACAACTTTTTTATTGCCATATTTTGCGCTCCCGTAAAGTGACTTGATATTTATGTAACTTTTTATTGTGTTTAATGACACTTGTTTCATTTTTCAGAAGCACGAAGTTGTTCCCCCTCGAATGTTCAAGTCAGTTATTGCTGCTAGCCACCCTGAATTTTCTAGTATGCGGCAGCAGGTAGTCTCTCATTTGTATATATCGTATCTGAGGAGTTATATGGATTATATTTTCATAGGTGACATGTGGACCATAATTTCTAGAAAGATATGCCCATCGCCCACAATACTTCAAACCAATTTTTGGTAGGGCTACCTCCACGGACAATACACGCAAAACAATAGGGCATATTTTTGTTATCTAGCAATTTCAATCCAATTTCTGTCACATGCTGATAAAAAAAGTTTTTTGTGGCGTGTGGGGAAGAATGAATGTTTTTACATTTAAATGCACCTTTGCAACTTATTTCTTTTGGGGTGAATTTTTATATTACAGGAACCCCTTTAGGGTTTCATTTAAGCGTTTGTGTGTAATAATAACCTGACAGGGATGTTTTTGGTATCTGAGTCAAAATTTCTTTCTACGCAGGCTCACCACCAAAAGGAAAACAAAAGCAATAACTAAGTACGTAATAAACAAATTAAAGGAATCACCTTCTACCACTACTGGAGCAGAAAAGAATGGAAATTTATAAAGCTTGAACTCTCTTTTGCACAAACTTCTTGATTCAACACCTTGATAATTTCAAGGGTGTTTCGTTGGATTTTTCAAAGGAGAATGTTTTAGCATTATCTAATTTACTCAGAGATTAAGTACATTGAATTGATAATATAGGATTGTTTTGATAAGATGCTCATCCAGGGATGGATTAGAATGGAATTTAGGTATCATCGAAGTCTATAAAATTGAGCTTTTTGTTTACAATTTTTTTTTGCTAATTTCTATTCCTTGTAAGTTTAAAATTAGGAGGATAGATATAATTGTTTTTATATGGGTAACTGTGAAACTTTTGATGATATTTACAAGGAAGAGATGTATTTAGGATCTCATTTAAATAAAGTTTTGAAAATCTGGATTAATATAGGTCAGAATCCGTGTATCATATACATGTAAGCGTTCCGCATAGATTAACATTTTGAATAAAAAAATTCTCCCAATCATGCCACCAACTTTTTTCCAGGATGCCTTGGAGTTCTTCCTTCATCTGCTCGACCAAGTTGAGAGAGCTAATGCTGGAAAATCTGAGTTGGATCCATCTAGGAGTTTCAAGTTTGGCATTGAAGATCGAATTCTGTGTTCATCTGGAAAAGTTTCTTACAATAGAAGGGTTGACAGCATTCTTTCTCTAAATATCCCTTTACATGAAGCTACTAATAAAGGTAAGCTTCTATGTAATCATGCTCGCTGTTGAACCCAATTTTTAGGATATGTCTTAAAGATTTTTTGATCGATGTTCAGAACTGCTAGAGGCCTTTCGGAAGTTAAAAGCAGAAAATTTTTTGGAAGGAAAGGATGTGTGAGTAATATCGAAGCAATTGATACTGAATTCCTTGTATCATTTATTAGGATCTTACTAATAAGGTACCTGATGATTGCAGGTCAGGCGATGAAATAGTAAGACCAAGGGTGCCCCTGAAAGCTTGCTTGGATAGTTTTTCAGATCCAGAGGAGGTGCATGATTTCTACAGCACTGCCTTGGATGCCAAGACAACAGCAATTAAGTAATAATCACTATGAGAATATCCTCTACTTATATATATACCCGTGTTTTGTTGCCCCCCCCTGGATGCCAAGACAACAGCAATCAAGTAATGATCACTATGAGAATATCCTCTACTTATATATATACCTGTGTTTTGTTGCCCCCACCCCACCCACTCACCCATAGATACATATTTTGGAGAAATATATTGCACATTTTCAAAAAACAAAATGTAATAAGAGTCTTAGTGTTCATTATAGAGAACAGTAGAATCTCAACTTGGTATGGATGCCTACCCAAAATATGGAACCATGAACCCAAATAAGAAAGTTAATCACAAAGTCCTGCAGTGGAATGACTAAAGCTTTTGGTTGGCTTTCTTGCAGAACGGCTGGTTTGACTTCCTTCCCAGATTATTTGGTATTGCATATGCGGAAGTTCGTAATGGAGGAAGGCTGGGTGCCTAAAAAGCTTGGTATGCGTTCTTCTTAAGTGGGCATCTTTCTTTTCAGGTGGATTAATTTTATTACTGAGAGCTGTTTGTTGTGCTATATGATTCTTCAGATGTGTATATAGATGTGCCTGATGTTATAGATATCAGTCACATGAGAAGCAGAGGCGTTCAACCTGGGGAGGAACTACTACCTGATGCTGGTATGCTAACTTTCTCCTTGTGTTTGATTGATGTTATGGTTTTCATTACTGGGACCCTTGGAGTTTCAAATAGTTCCTAGTTTCTTGGCAGGTTAAGAATTTAATATTTATTAACGATCATCTAAGAGGAAAGTCTCCAAGGTGAAAATATTAGTAGGCAGAGGCAAAAACAAGAATAAAAGCCCATTAACGAGACAAGTACAAAACACTAGGCCATGGTACTGAGTCCAATGTACTAAATGTTCTTTCTTACCGTGCGATAACCTCACAGAAGCTACTCCTTCCATGGTTCCTCCTGAGGTGGACTCAAGTTCCAAAATCCTGATCGAATTCTTTGCAAAACCAAGCCACATTCCTCTTGAATATCCTAATTGTATGGCTTTATTCAATATATTCACTCACAAATTTCTTTAAGTTCCATCATTCTCCCAGTTTCTCTTTTTTTTCCGATGTCTTGAGATTTATTTGGTAATTGCAGCATTATCGAATCATTTCAATAACCAAGAATCTTCTAAAAACTTGGGTAAACAACGGTTTTCGGTATATCTAGGGGATTCTGGTAATTTGATTTTACAAACCCATTGGTACTATACAATATTAATTACTTTTTAGATCTACAGATCTACCTGGTGGTATTGAGATAAGTTGGGATTTCTTGTTATTCTACAACCAAGTTATCACTATAGAACTATCATTCTCTCAATCAGAGTCTCCTTTTATTATTTTCTTTGGAATAATTTTAAATAGTATATCTCAGTATCTTCTTGGCTGGCTTATAAGAACCTCTGAACATAATTAAATTACACCTTTGTGGTATTGAAGCCATTCAAGTAAACATTGGTGATCTGGGCACCGGTCCCTCTGATAAACTTACCATGATTTGTAATCCTTCACCTCTCGCATACCGTATGCCTAATATGCTAAAAATGAATCAACTACTTTGAAAAACAGCTTGCAAATCTAAATCGTACAAATAAACGGCTCAAGTCCAGCTCTCGTGAGAAATTGGCATTGGTATACCGAAACTCTTCTAACAAAGGGGATAACTATTGCAAAACTCAGCTATAAAGAAATATGTAGGTGACTCATGGTACCTCTAAAGGAAGAACATCCTATAAATAAACATGAAGTGGGTTTCTTGAGGATAGTGATTTAGAAGGGCAAGGATGAGAAAAGGGAAAAAGTGCACCTAATAATATGAGGATAACATACGTAGTACAACTATGCGACTTCCCTTTGTACATATGATAATTTTTAGAGCTAAAGTCGTCTTTCACGAAACCCAAAATTTTGATGGCGATGACATGGTTTTGAAAAACAGGGATATGCTTATACCATGTGTGTTGTGTGTCCATATGCTGATAGAGTATCATTTAATTTTTTGAATTCTATGATCTTGGATGAAGTCTATTCTTCTATTTATAAGAAGATTCATGTCTGTTTGTTTGATGCAATATTAGATGATAGCGGTATTACTAAACCAGGTATCTGTTTTGTCATGCAGTAGAGGGAAGTGAGAAATTAGAATCAACAATGCCATCTGCTAATAATGATATTGTTTCTGAACTTGCGGCAATGGGTTTTAACTATCTCCATTGTCAGAAGGCTGCTATTAACACCTCCAATGCCGGGTTAATGGAAGCTACGAATTGGCTACTCCTTCACGCAGAAGATTCAGATATAAATGATCCTATTTCCCAAACAGACCATCAAACTGCTGAAGTCCTGTTATCATTTGTTGACCAATCCAAAATTGATACTCTCGTTTCCTTTGGATTTCCAGAAGAGATTTCTAAAAAAGCATTGAGGGCATCTGTAAGTTTTTTTTTTTGTATCCTTAAAAACTTTTGTAATTGATATGTTGTGGATGTTTTAGATTAAAACAATTGTTGTTGGTACTGGGTTAAATGTTGTCTTTATTGACTTCTTTACAGAATGGTGATATTGGGAAAGCAACGGATTGGATATTTAACCAGCCTGATGCTTCTGGTCCAACGGATATGGATGCCAGCACATCAAGCGGTGCAGATGGTTCTGCCGATGCAGTTTTACCCGATGGAGAAGGAAGTTAGTATTATTTCCCTTTCACTTTTTAACCAGGATTATTTATATTTTTAACTAACGGAAGTCAGTTCACGAGATTGCTTAATGTCTGTCCCGTTTTCTTGTTTGTACAGGATACGAGCTTATGGGACTGGTCAGCCACATTGGTACCTCTACCCACTGTGGACACTATGTGGCTCATATATATAAAGATGGACGATGGGCGATCTTCAATGATGACAAGGTCGGGGTCTCGTGCAATCCCCCAAAGGACATGGGATACTTATACTTCTTCAAGAGAATGGGCAATTGAATACTAAAATGGATGTGATTATGACTAAAGTGCGTTATAGGAGGGCTCTATCCCCTTTCTCTTGTTGGTGCTGAGTCTCTAAATGCAACAATTGAAATGAGATGGAATCCCACATTCCTTTTCTTATCCATATATTTTAGAGATCTGTTGATCAATTGTCTTTTGGAAATTTCAACAGTATTTTAGCTGCTTTTCGTTTCATTATACCGAACTTTGCTCTTCCTTTTCCCTGGCAAATAAAACATGTTTAGGGATTAAGTGCTGACTTTTCTCGACCCTGTGTGCAAATTGAGTTTCTATATGGTATAAAAGTTGAATCCTTTAACTCGAGAAAAAGGGGGTTGAATACAGGCATTTTCAAATTGTGAGCATTATCCTAACTGTATACATCCTAGTCCCATAATTTGCCTACTTGCATTACATAGTATAACAGACATGCTTACAAGGCTTGCGGTTTTCAGTGCTTTGTAATTGGGCGAGAGGAAGACAGAAACAACTTTTGGAATCTCAAATTTAAGCTATGTTTAGAAGGCTGATTTTATGCTCTGGAAACTATTTCCCTTTGAGAAATTATGTTTCTAATGGAGTTGGGTTGGAAACCGTTTCTCAAGTTTTTTTACCATGTAAATTTTCTCGTGGCCTTTTACATTCATCACTTGGTATGGTTGCGAAAATCTGTGATTCACATTTGTGAAATCAAAATCTTGATTATGAAATTTGTAACACAAAATCTAACATTCACAGTTTTTAAGCCATAATCCATTGGATTGTTTTTTTCTCTCAAGTTTTTGCTTTATATTCAATTCTATTCTAGAAAGATCAAACCTGCATTTCAATCCCAAAAATGTAGATCTATACATTATTGATATTTGCCTATACTATGTTGGGAAATGATTTAGAGACACTCACAAACCAAACACTCAGTCTCACTCAATACGAACCACTCATCTCTATTAGATGAGTGACTCTTAAAATTGGTGATTTGCTATGTAGGAAATGAGGTGGAAAACTTGAGTGGGTCTAGCTGACCCTTACCCTCTCTCTTTCCCTCTTAAGTGGCAGACACGTCGTATTTTTCTCTCTTTTTCAAAGAATTCAAATCACTCACATCACTCGTCTTGTTGTCTCTCCCTCTCTCTCTTACAAACCAAACACACACACACACATACACACACACACACACACTCTCTCTCTCTCTCTCTCACCATTAGAGTGGTTTTTGAATTCCCTAAATTCCCTCCCTTAATTCTCTTTCTCTCTCTCAAACTGCTTCTCTTTCCATTTCGAAGTTAACCATTATTCGCATAGTTTCCCTCCTTTAAATCTCTTTATCTCTTTCCATTGATTGTTTTATTCCAAACCCTGATGTTCATAATAATTAAGAGGTTGTGTTGAATTGAAGCTTACATGTGCAGTTTTAATTGGGTTATAGAATAATTGTTTCATCTCATCTTAACCTCAGACAAATGAATGTAATTTTCTGAGAGAAACCATTGATCAAATGAAGGAGAACATGCAACTGAAGCGTGTACTTGACGAGCAATATGTACTAGCGTAGACAGATCTACCATGGCAGTTACATGCGAAGTATTGTCTTAGGCAAATATCATTATCCCCTCCATTGATTGTTTTATTCCAAACCCTGATGTTCATAATAATATTTTTGTTTGTAGATATTGGAGTGCAAGAATTTACAAGAAAAAAAAATGCAACTTTGGAGGCAGAGCTAAGGCAAAAATCTGGCCTTGAAAACTGTAATGAGAACTTATTTGTTGAGTTGAATAAGAAGGTAATGTGGTGTGTAGATGTTTATAACCCCTAATTACTTATTGGGGTCCATTAATCATTCATGCATGTGGTGTAATTATTTTACAAATGTGTACAGTCTAAAGAGAACGAGTCACTAAAAGCTGTCAATGCCCTTTTGATGAAGCAGTTAGACTTGCAACTTCTACCAGCTACACCTGTGAGTTTACCCATACTTCTATTTGTTTGTGGCTTATTATTGGTAACTCTGGTAACATTGTTCTTGTGCTGCATATTTTAAACAGCTAGCTATCCTCCAATCACATCAGCCTATGACAGACTTAAACCTAGCAAAGAAGTATGATGATGACTTATTGTCTGCGCATGAGAAAGTTAAGAATACAATTATTTAAAATGAATGAAATTAGTTTTAGTTAGTGAATTGGAGTTTGTGTTTGATTATCCAAAAATAGAATATCTCTTAGTAGTAACTTTATTTAAGTTTAACTTTGTGTAGGAGTTTATTTTGTCTATAAATCAGATGCTATATTCAATTTAGATTCCCTGGTCAATATCAGAATGGTTATGGTAGAACTGATGTGTTAATATTGTCGGTTAACCCCATGCATCGACAATAACAACTAAAGTGATTGTCGATTTAGTGCCCCCTCGACAATTAGTGTTTGCTTAGACACCATAGTATTGTCGATGCATGCATTAATCGACAATAATTGACTGTCATATCACTATTAAATGAACTCGATAGATATAGCTCATCTCTTTTATGTATTTTGAACAGATACTGAACTGAACTGAACATCCAAGTATAAGAAAGAAGCTGCGAGATATACAGAGGAAACTAACGATCTCGTAAGCCCCCCCTCTTCATATGTATTTCATGGAATGCTTATTTCACTGTTTATCCTAATGTTGGAGTTTTTTTTTCAGCGTAAGAAGTTGGTTAATGTTGAAGAGATGAAGAAGACTTTGGAAGTAGATAACAATGAATGGGTATGACCTATTCCAAACTCTTGTACCTATGCCATCTCATGTCATTATTGATAAATTTTGGTGATGCACTTATTAGTGTCTGCGCTATAATATCTAGTTATTGTTGTTGCAGGAGGTTTGACGTCAATCATTGAAGAAGGCACTCACGAGTGAAGGGATGGGAGACATGGGGAAATTTTTTTTGATCAGAACGAAATATTCTTCACAATAACACAGCAAGGACCCAAGGGAGATTATCAAGAAGACTTGGTTTCCACGGGGCTAACTCTTGAAAATGTCATCATTGCTCGGAGGGAGAATATGGCTAAGAAGAAGAAGTTAGAAGAAGTTCTATTCTAACCGTGGGCGAAGTATCTTCTAGATGTTCGTGGCGTCGACGTGGCTGATAACAATTCTGCTTTTAGAGTTTCGGCAACGATTCAGCATAGATTCCAGGATGTAATGAAAACATTAAAGTATTTTCTCACCAAGGACCCCACATTCTGGAAGAGTGTCTTCAGTCAGACATTGGGTATACCATTCAGTCCAGCCTGTGAGAAGGTGTATGAATCCTTGTTGCGAGCATTTTCATTTGGTCATCAACATGTGGAGTATTGGCATATGACGCATTTACTATCTACTTGCTATGAGAAGGTTGTGGTCTTCATTTGCCACACTGAAGCTGTTAGGTTATGGCTCAAAATAGATAGTTCGGACGAGAGTTAAGTCGTTCGAACGAAAAATGTTCTGTTTGGTTTTTTGCTTAAGTTCATTCTAAAGGGATTTATTCCAAAGTGATAGTTTGTCTCGTGATGCGTACTTTAGTGATTACCTAATAGAGAGTCTATAAATATAGAGTGTGAGTTCAAAGCCTTTCAACACAGTGTGTGAGTTAAAAGCCTTTGTGTGAAAGAAACTTGAAATTTAGTAGAGGTGTAGCCTCATTGGTAGACCTTGTAAAGAGTTACTCTTTACAAGGAAGATGGTGGAGGGTGTTGTTCTCTTGGGATTTGATGGTGAGAGGGAAAGTACCTCTTGGTTGCTAAGATGAGAAATCAAAGAAGAGAGAAGATTAAAGGGTTTTAAGAAGAAGGTTTGCAACATGGTCTTTGTAGAGGTAATCTTTAGATTCTTGATGAATCTCTTATTTTCTTCTTCTCTTGTAAATATATGTGAGGGTATTATGAGATTAGAGAATTCCATGTTTGTTAGAATCTCTTGAGGGTTTGTAATTGAACTTGGATACATAGTAGATTTCTAGCTCGGTGGGGGGGGGGGGGGGGTAGCCTTATGGTGAACCTCCGATAAATATTGTGCTTTGTGTGTATGTTAATTGTGTTTCTAGTTTCTTGATTGATTATTTGTATGCCATGAAGATAACGGTTAAAACCAAAATGCGCACGGGTGATGTATTCCGCTTGCTTACCCCAATAGAAGCATATACATTCTTACATCTTTTTTGGACACGGAAGAAAAACACTACGTCGAATGAGGAGAGGTTCTAGAACCTTTTTATGAATACTACTGGTGGTTTGGTTTGGGGGCAGAAAAATACTACGTTCGTTTGTTTCCAAGGTTTGATCCACTAATGCATTTAGTTTATACTATTTTCTTCGGTCATGCAAGATTGGAAATTCCACCAGGTTTTATGAAAGAACAGTTGACGAGGTATTTTGGTGTAAGGACCAGGACCTTTAAGGCATTATTGAGAGAACACAAAGTAAAGGGGTATCAATTGAATGACATGATCAGTGTTGGTTTGTGACGAAACTCTTATCCTTTAATTTTTGGATAACCATTGTATGCCCCTTTATGTATAGGGTTGTCGAACAAGTGTTTGTATATCCCATTTTTTGCTTGAGTGCCCCTTGTTGATTCAATTTTTGTCGACAAGTGTTTGTAAATCCCATTTTGTGTAGTATACACAACTCTATTGGCTCACTGTTATATATGAATCTCAATTATGGCTATTGAAAGTAAGTACATATTGGTTGTGAAGAATATTTTAGCTGTGCATTTGGAGTTATAAAGATAAAATATTGTCGAAATTGACAATATTGGTAGTTTACATGGAAACTTTCAATATATAATATTGTCGAGTTCAAAAATTATGGCAGTGTAATTGGAGTTATTTATATAAAATATTGCGAAGCTCGACAATTACCAATTGTAATTGGAGTTATGCATTTATAATATTGTCGAAATCGACAATATAGTTAAATTATTGTTGATCTATTGGATAAACCGATAATTTAATGCTGCATATTCTACAGTTTACCTGCATAATGAAATACTGCATATGTACCATTGTCAGTTACGTTGAGAAATCTACAAATTCATAGAGGGTAAATAATGCACAATAATCCCTAAATTCTAAATAATACATTGCTATTGTCCTAAATTCCAAATACAAAGCAAACTGAATGTTGATTCAACACAACAATCCCTTGTCAACAATAATAATCAAATACAGATTTATTAATTAAAGAATCAAATACAGATCGGTGACATGTCAACTCCTTTTATTTTCCTAAATGTCTTGGTTGTCGGGATTCTCTTACAACGGCTGAACATAATCCCCATTACTGTCTCCTTATTCAGATTGTAAATACGGGATAAATACATGGGAAACACATTATATTGAAATCGCGGAGAATATGACGTTTATGTATAGTGTCGAATATGTACTTACTTGATTCCATTATCTTCGTTTTGAGAAGTGGGCATGTCCGTTTTCATAACTTTTGCATGTTCTCTTCTTCTTCATAACTGCTTCTTCCATCCCCCCTTCCATCTTGCCCCTTTCTTGTGATCAGTCTTTGCTCGTCCTTTTGTTTGAACAATAAGGGCGTTAATAATGATAGTTCTAGACATCATAGAATCTGCTAAAGAAGTTGAGATGTTTGGTTGTGATGCATATGTCTGTGTTAAAGACTCATCGTAGTGATCAAGATTAGACTCAATCTTGTCTAGCTTCAAAACTATAAATTCAAAACTTTCTTTGTTCTTCGAGGCTCTTTCAAATAAGTTTAATACATGAAAGGATAGGTGGCTATGGCGTAAGGCATGTTGTAAGTTCTCTTCTGCAGAGTGACTTTCATCATACGACCTTGAAAACTTGTTTGCCCTAATCGTCTACCTTTTTTATAATGAAAGCCTAAGGTATTTTGAGAATGTTGTATTTCGAGAAAACCTTTAGGAGGTGACAACATGAGAGTCCAACATACTCAAACAACTTAGATGCACAATTACCAGTTAGCTTCTCTAAGTTCATATTTAGCTCAAATGATTTGGTACGACCACTATGGGACTTCACCATAAGTTGTCGAAGGTTGCCTTCTATACGGTTTTATATTGCAACGGAGTGGACAACTTGGTCAAACTGGCATTGAAGTTTGGGGAACATTGTTTTTGTATAAATCTTTACGGCATCATTGAGTAGAACTTGATAAGGACCCACTTGACTATATCTATGTTTTGATGTAAAGTCTTATCCACTTTCTCGTTCATATACATCTAAAAGGGCAGCTTCGTACTTGGTCACAAAACTGTACAATCCAGTTGCTATTGGCAACTAACCATTAAAGAAGTTGTTTGTGGACTCACTCCGTCCTGTACTGCTCATGTCTGCAAAGAAGGTTGACCTATTCCATAACGGTATTCATCCAAAGGTTGACCTATTCCATAAGGGTGTTTGTAGTTCATTGGCTTCAGCCAAGTATGAAATAACCATACAAATGTGTTTTCTTGCTCACTTCTTAGAAGAGCATATCCGTATTGAATTGTTTGGTAGTGGTTGTTGATCCCTGTAAATCGAGCAAAGGGCATCTTGTAGACATTGATTCGATACAAAGTATCGAAGGTGATGACATCTTCAAATGCCTCGTATGCGCACCTTGAGCGTTCATCGATCAAAAAAAATTGAGTGCTCGATCCTCCTCATCTAATTTTATATCAAAATAAAACATCGGATCTTCATTTTGTTTCTTTCTAAACTACTCCAACGCGGCTTGTGCATATCCTCGGACTAGTCGTTCCTAATTTAGTTTGGCGTTGTGGCTGTAACAATCCTGTTTGTTGAAGGTTTTATCTGGGAATAATGCCGGGACCTTGTTCACTGGAATATTGTGGAGCTCAAATGTTGTTGTAAGGTTTTTTCTACTTCTAGAAAGAATCTGTTCACCTTCATATGATGATGATTCCGTAAAGATATGATTTTATGGTTATGGATATCCGTGAAATTTGTGATAACATATTTGCCTATTTTGGTATTCCAATCAATATTCATCGTTGCTTTATACCTAAACTTATCAGATGATCTTCTATTGCCATCTCTGTCGCTAGTCTCTGGATCTATCCCAGAGTCTTTCTTTGAAAAGCCATTGCTCATACGACAGAAGTGGGCTCTGCCTATATCCTTCGATCTCGAACGCTTAGTAGAATTGCGTATCTTGGTGGAGAAACTCTGCCCTCTTCCATATCGTTTGTACCACCGACGTGCATCCTCAACAGTTTCAAAATGTTGACCCTCATATAGAGCTTCCGCCAACAACGAGTCTACAATACGTTCATTTTCAAACCTTTCTGGTGATTCGTCACGAATAACTTTCATTTTATTTTCATCTACAAAGTCTTCCATTGTCGATCATACTGGAAAGTGGACACATAAAAGAAGCGATTGTAAGCTACAAGTAATTCAACAAAATATCACAAACCAAACAAAATTTAAGACCAATGCATGTTCATTTCATTTCAAAGGCCTTTATTACATTACATGCTACAAAAGAGGGAATACAAAATGTAAACAATCACCCCACAAAAACTCTTTGTACAACACAAACTTTTAACACATTAACTATCCTATTCAAAAATCTAGTTACATTCACATTCTTCCTAGCTATATTGACCCCTTTGCCACCCATCAAAAGAATCGTAAGAAGCATTGTAATTAGGCCTATTACGCAGTGAATTAAAATATGCCGAATCTTGCTCCACCCATAACTCATTTTTTAGTCGTCTAAATTCTAATTCTCAGTCAATTTTAGTTTGACATGTTTCTTCTACTTCAACTTCTTGCAGTGTTGGATAGATTTTTTTATGAGTTGGCGAAGAACTGGGATGTGGACACTATCGTAACTCTCCACCCCCTCCATGGAAAAATATGCACAAATTAATTTATGGACCTAGTTCAAAAAACTAAACCCCATTGTTAAGCCTCTGAAACAGCAGAAGTAAAATCCTATGAAATTGTCATGCCTTAACAAAACATGCTTACAACATATGGGGTAACCTATAACAAGCTGACAACAAAAGTAATATTGTTGAGTTCGACAATATGCTTGTTTATGTGAAGACTTACATATATACTATTGTCAAGTTTGACAATGTAGTTATTGTGTGTGAAGACTTCCATATGTAATATTGCTGAGATCGGCAATTACAATATTTCATGTGAGGAATTACACAACTAATATTATTGATTTCGACAATTATGTTAGTGTATGCTGAGACTTACGCATATCGAATTGTCGAATGACGCATTACCGAAAATTCATATACTCTCATAACCTATCTACAAGTAATTAATGAAAGAGAAATTGCTTGACCAAAATTGGATTACACAGGGCATTTCTCACCGTAGCTGTATAGCTTACAATAACATGTTATGTACAAAATTCTAGAGTTTCCTAACCTTAACAATTTCACAACATTCTATATAAAAAAGGAAAACTGTCTCAATCTTTGAGAGAGATAAGGGTGATAAAATACCTGTAGAATAAAAGTCTTCTGCTACTTTCTTTTAATACCGTGGGTGTTGTAGTTCTCTGGAGAGAATAATTTTATCTCTAATGGCATAAATTGTAAGAAAGAAAGAGAAAATGGTATGGGGGGAGCGAGAGAGAGAGAGTGAGAGTGTGTGATATGAGACGGGGATAGTGACATGATTTGAACAAATTTTTTTAAATTTGAAAATCAGAGGAGGAGAGAGGGAATACGAGCTCCACGTGGCTGCCACCTTAAGGGGAAGAGAGAGAGAATGAGTGCCAGCTAGCCCAATAAGTTTTTCACCTCATTTCCTATATAGAAAATCACCAATTTTAAGAGCCACTCATCTAATTGAGATGAGTGGTTTGTATTGAGTGAGACTTGAGTGTTTGGTTTGTGAGTATCTCTAAAACCTCTCCCCTTGGCTATTAGGGTCGATGTATTTTGCCAAATGAATTGTGTAGTAAAATTGCTATGAACGATGTGTATTTGCTCAATTACAGGAAAAAAAGTTATATTTATTCAATAAGTTGTATAATTTGTAATAAGAGTGGACCTGCCGGAGTGGTTATCGGGCATGACTAGAAATCATGTGGGTTTTGCCTGCGCAGGTTCAAATCCTGCCATCCACGTTAAGGGATTTACTTTCCACTTCTTCCCATCTTTAGAAATTACCACCCAACTGTTAAAATCAGGACCTTGGGGTTCATACTCATTGTACAAACTCTTCATCCTGTCAATATGTATCTTGGCCCTAAATACCATAGAATTTTGATCCCAACCTTGAGCTTTCACCCTTCTATCATATGTTAACTTCATCATCATCAAGTTAATATCTTCAATTACCTTGTCTAGTGGTTTGTCTATTATTTTAAAAATCCAGTTATTAAAAAACTCTAAATAGTTATTGGTGATGTGATCACATTTGGTCGTAAAGTCAAAATGTGATATGCACCAATACTCTGTAGGTTCCTTGTCCAACCACCTCTTAGCTTTAGGATTATCAACTTGAAGTTTTTCTAGAAATTCTTTCTTATCAGCTTTAACAAAAGCCTTTGGTGCTCTAACATAGCCTTTCTAAGTGCGACCCCCTAAAATTAATTTTGAAGTTCTTCTACATGTGCCTAAAGTAGAACCTGTGGTTTTGATATGGGAACACCTGAAACATAAACCCAATAAGTAAAGAAATACAAATATGTAAATAAAGAAATAAAGTTAAAAACAAGTTCAAACACTCTCCTCAACAACAAATTTAGTTAGGCCTTTTTGTTTGTCTGAAATGAATGCAAATTTGCTTTGGTGCCTTGTCAAATGAGGGGCCAACATAGTTAGAAATGTGTGCCAAGTTTCATAACACTCAGGCGTGCATAACTAGATAATAATTAGAAACAATCCATTATTTCCATCCAAAGCCACAATTGAGAGACACTGCCCTCCATATTTTCCCTTCAAGAAACAGCCATTAAGACCTAATACAGGTCTACATCTATTTTCAAAACCATCAATTGAGACCTTAAATGCCAGACATATACCAGTCCACTGCTTAGTATCATACTGAAAGCTCCAAGTTTCCATGATTCTAAGATTTAATAAGAGTACTTATCTAGTTAACTCAGGTAGCCTATTGTAACCATCATCAAATGATCTAGTGATCCTCTCAATGCAAATGGTTTTTGCATTCCAAGCAGTATAGTAAGAGATATTAACACTATATTTTCTTATTGTAGTTTGGACATCCTTTGGTATCAAAGTCTTCACATCCCTTACCAACTCCCCAATTTCATTTGCTATCCGAAATGTATTTGCCAACTTATTTTTACTTCCAACCTTCCCAGTACAGGTGTGTTCAAAATGACACCCCTCAAGAACCATGTTATGGCCATCATATCTTCTCCTAGTATACACCAACCACTTACAATTTTTTTTACAGAACACTTGTACCTAAGCTTGTAACTCTAATTTTTTATCTGTTTAGTTTTAAATTTATTCAGAATTATAAATTTTTTCAAGTATTCTCTAGCTTCAGAAATAATTGGCCATTCCATCCCAACATGCAATATTTCATAATCAGTTTGAGGTTGTGGCTTAAAAACAGCTTCTTCCTCTTCAAATATATTATTTGCTCCATTAAAAAAATCTCCAAACACTTCACATCATCTTATGTCTTCTTCATTAGGTATACTATCCTCATCCTGGTATGAGTGGATGCTGTAGTAACTTTCTTCAGCATCTAAACTATCTATATTCAACTGAGCAAGCTGGATCCATTCATTAACCTGTGTCTCAATTTCTTCACTATCCCAATCCATATCAACATCAAATTTCCGAGCCCCCCAAATCAGTAAATATCGCATTACCGATCCTCAATCCCATATTCTCGAATTCCAAAATGCTCTAAGCCTTTACTCCGCAGCTGCCCACCTGATGTGTCAAATTTTTCCCACCAGCCTCACAGATTGCCCTCTTCATTGGTATCATAATCTTCCCAATGGCTCGATTCAAAGCTTCGAGCAATTATCCAGCCTCTTCATCGCCCAATTTGCCTTCAACAAGGACCGTAAAGTCCGAGTCGATACCCTCTTTAATTTTAGAAAATCCCCCAGTGAAACCCTTGAGGCCTTCACCAACAGGTTCCTCAATGAGTCACGCAAAATAAAAAATTATGACTGTGTGAATGCCGTACTCGCGTATTCGAACGCTTTGCCAGATAACAGTCGTGTCAAAGAGTACCTGGTCCTTCACAAACCACGAACCCTCAAGGAGATGCTCTTAAAAGTTAATTGGTATATCGACCTTGAGCGCCTCCGTGAATCAAATAAGCAGGGGCAGCCTTTGACCACCAATCCAATAAACCTCGACATGGCCCACCATCTACTCCTACACCCCTGATTGCTCCTGTCTCATAGGAGACTGAGAGACGCAAATGTCCCCACACTAGTAATACTGCCGATGCTCGTAAAAAATGACAGAAGCCGGCCCTCCCCAAACTTACTGCCCCTATCAGCACCCCTCTACCACAGATCCAGGCAGACCCCATATGGCATATCCCTTTCCCCATTGATATAAAACCAGGCGAACCTTATTGCGTCAACCATAAGTGTAACTGTCACCACACTAGCAAATGCTTCGCCTTACGGCGTTCTCTTGAAATAATTCTCAAGGCGGGTCGTTTACATCCGTACGTTGCCGACCTTCCTAGATATCCCGACGAGTCGTACCTCAAACCTCAACCTGACACTGCTGCCGACACAGCCGAAGTACACATCTACCAAGTTCATTTCATCAAAGTAAATAATATCGACAGCGGCCGTTCCAGGAGCAAGAGCAAGCGCAAGCGTGTTGAAGAATGCTTCAAATCACTTACCATGAGAAGCTACCCGCCCTTTTGCCTGAGTCAAGCCAATGCCATTGACCCAAGGGTATCTCATTTATCGACTGTGATACATCGCATGTTCATTTTTCCCATTCCGACTCTTTAGTCATAATGATTAAAGTCGTACTCCTCGTTCTCCACACCATGCTTATCGATACAGGAAGTACAGCCGATGTAATTTTCCTTCAAACCGTCCAAGCCATGAACAAAACAGACCTCATCACTGCCGCCAATGTCGAACTAAAAGATTTTAATGGGGCTACCAAAGTTTCCGTTGGTCGAATCAACCTTCTTGTTACTACTGGCCCAGTTACACTTTAAACTAGTTTTCTTGTCATCGACAAGAAATCCGAGTATCTCGGTATTATTGGGCGCGACTGGCTCCATGCCATGCGCGCCATACCTTCGACTTATCATCAGACCCTTCGTTTTAATGCCCCCTTGGAACATGGAACTTTAAAGGTTCTCAACGTCTCGCCCGTTCATGTGAGCATCCAGAGATCGATCTGACCCGGAAACTCGTCAAACTACCATAGCAATCACTGTCTCCCTCTATCCCTGTACCTTTGACCCCTGTCACCTAACATTTCAAACCCACTGTCTATATTAAACTTAACATTCTTGGTCGAAGTACATTCATCGGAACCTTTCTAGATGAGGCCGAGCACCTCAAACTCACAGACTTCTTTCGAACAAACAAAGACGTCTTCGCATGGACGTTTTAGGAGATGCCCGGTGTCGATCCCAGTTTAGCATGTCATCGGCTCGACCTCATCCCTCACTACACGACAGTAAAATAGAAGAAGCATACCTTGGCACCACGACTTCGAGAGGCTGTAAACCTCGAGGTCGACAAAGTTATAGTTGTGGGTTTTATCAGAGAAGTCAGGTATACTGATTAAATATCTAATATTGTTGCAGTTCTTATAAAGAACGGCAAGATCAGAATCTGCTTCGACTTTACAGACCTTAACAAACAAACATCGAAGGATAACTTCCCCCTCCCGATCATTTCAGTACTTCTCAATGCCACTACTGGACATGAGCACCTATCGATGATGGACACAGCCTCGGGTTACAATCAGGTACCCCTCCTCCCCGAGGATCAACTTAAAACTTCTTTTATCACTGAATAAGGCCTTTACCATTTTAATGTCATGCCCTTCGGCCTTAAAAATACGGGTGCCACCTACCAGCGCCTGGTTACAACCATGTTCAAACCCTTTCTTGGCAAGTCGGTCGAAGTTTATATTGACGACATGTTATGCAAGAGGCCCCAAAAACAGACCCACATCCAGAACCTAACCGAAGTTTTTTGATACTTCGAACATACAAAATAAAACTTAACCCAGACAAATGCCAGTTTGGTGTTTCTTCTGGCAAATTTCTAAGCCACCTTATCAGCAAACGAGGTATCGAGATCGACCCAACCCATATCCGAGCTCTCATCGACATGCCTTTGCCCCGAACCAAAATAGATGTCCAAAAAGTGGCTGGTAAAATAGTGACCCTAAACCGTTTCATTTCCAAATCCTCAGACCACTGTGCTTGGCTCTTCTCTCTCTTACGCGACCAAGGCTCCTACAAGGCTAAAAAGAAAAATAATCCTGAGATCAATTGGACACCCGACTGTGAACAGGCCTTCCTCGAACTTATAACATACCTTGGTCGACCTCTCATCATCAACATCCCTGCAGAAGGTGAAACGTTTTCTTTATACCTCGCAGTCACTGAGACTTCTATTAGCTCAGTCCTTATTTGACTCGAATCAAACATTGAGAAACCTATACATTATATCAGCAAAACTCTGTCACCTACAGAGACTCAAAATACAAAACTTGAGCGTTCGCTCCTTATCCTTGTCTACACTTCTCGAAAACTTAAACCATATTTTCAAGCTCACCTTATCCGCATTATAACAAGTTTTCCTCTTTGAGAAGTTCTTAGCAAGAAGGAAAAATCCAGACGAGTACAACAGTGGCCCGTTTATCTGGGGTAACACGATATCACATTTGAGATGCAAGTATCCCAAAAAAGCCAAGCAGTCGCCGATTTCCTTGCCGACTTCCTGGTCGTAGAAGTCGACTGGGAGGAACACGAAGATGAACTACCAGAAGACCAGCCCGAACTGACATACCCATGGAACCCCAATACAGGCTGATGTCTCCTCATAGATAGAATCGCTGGACCTAGCGGTTTGGGGATCGATATCGCCCTGGTCACACTCACCAATGATCTAATTAAAATGGCAGTTAAGTTAAACTTTGAATGCTCCAACAACGAGGCTGAGTATGAAGCCTTGATCCATGGCCTCGTCCTCGGTGTCCCTAAACTTGTAGTTTTTATTGACTCCCAACTCGTCCAAAGACAGTACTTTGGTGAAAATCAGGCCAACGGTCGTATGGACGAATATGCTGCCCTCGTCCGCTAGCGCATGAACCTTTTCCTTGGAAAATCTTCTATTACTCACTATCCCAGAGGTAAAAACAGACACGTAGATGCCCTCGCTTACATAGCAGGTATGGTGGGCTAGTCCGAATCTTGAACTCTTCATATCGAAGTACTTGAATGCCAAAGTATCGACCAAATGAAAGTTAATACCCTCAATACTGGGGGCGAGAGTCTCGATCCAGACGATTGGCGAACACCATTCCTCGATTACTTCAGCAATGCTATCCTCCCAGACGATCCCAAAGCTAAACAACTATTATTAGAAAACTGCCGCAGATACACCATCCTCAAATGTGAGTTACATCACAAATCTCCAAATGGCGTCCTCCTTTGATGCATTTTCCAAAACGAAGCCTCTTCAATTCTGGCCGAACTCCATAAAGGTACCTGCGGTGCTTATATCGCTCGTTGATCTATGGCCCCTTGAGTTGTCTCCCAAGGTTTATTCTGGCACAATATGAAGAAGCAAGCAGAAGAGTATGCCAAACACTGTGACAAATGCCAGCGTTATGCCCACGACATCCATAGCCCCTCATAAGACCTCCACTTTAGCCAAGTCTCTTGGCCATTCAAACGATGGGCTATTGATCTTGTGGGTCCTTTTCCCAAAGCTTTGGGTAGCCGAGAAAACATCCTTGTTGCAACAAATTATTTTACCAAATGGGTCGAAGCCGTACCTTGTGTCAAACCAGAGAAGAAGTCATCAAATTCCTATGGGAAAATGTTATTACACGTTTTGGCTGCCCTCATATGATTCAATATGACAATGGTCCACAATTCGCCTAGAACAAAGTTAAAAATTTCCTCAAGAAATGCAAAATCATCCTCTCCTCCTCAACACCTTACTACCCCCAAGGGAGTGGTCAGGTTGAAGCAATCAATAAAACAATTGTCGATGGTCTCAAGAAGCGTGTCGATGCAAAGAAAGGACAATGGGTTTAGGAATTACAGCATGTCCTATGGGATTACTGAGCAACACCAAGAAAAGCGACCAACTGCATCCCTTTTCTCCTAACTTATGGTACTGAAGCAGTGTACCCTACTCCATTCAAAGCACCCATACGAGATCCCAACCTCCCAGACGAAGATAATGAGTTTGAACTTGGGTACAATATGGTATGGATCGACAAAACCAGAGACCGTGCCATCGTCAACCTCGGACGTTACCATCTATCCCTCCACAAGTCATATAAAAAGTGAGTTCGACCATGAAGCTTTAACATTGAAGATCTTGTACTTCAATCTGTCACACAGTCTTCGAAGCCTCAAAATACCGGCAAGCTAGCTGAATCCTGTGAAGGATCTTATGTCGTTTACGATAAAACTGACAATGGTTCATATTACCTGATAATAGAAGATGAAGAACCTCTTCCAAATCAATGGAATACAATACAGTTAGTATCATACAACAGGCCACGACCTTCACCTTGGTCCACTGATATAAATATAGTATAATCAATGAACATATTTTCCTCTAAACTTCGTCTTCTATTTTCCAGTGAATTCCTTGGTCTAACCTAAGTGTCATGTCAACCCTTTGACCCGACTGACACTTGGGGGTGACCTTCAAAATTTTCAAGTCTCAGATTTCGAGCAAACTCGAGGGGCACGAATGGTTGATAGACTGGACCCTCTAGAATGCATTGGGGGCAACCACGTTCTACTTCGATCTGGCTCAGGCCTGCGATATTCAGTGAATTCCCTGGTCTAACCTAAGTGTCATGTCAACCTTTCGACCCGGCTGACACTTAGGGGTGACCTTGAAAATTTTCAAGTCTCCAATTTCGAGCAAACTCGAGGGGCACGAATGGTCGACAGACCAGACCCTTAAGAATTTATTGGGGCGACCATGTTCTACTTCGATCAGGCTCAGTCCTGCGAGGTCCAGTGAATTCCTTGGTCTAACCTAAGTGTCATGTCAACCCTTCGACCTGACTGACACTTAGGGGTAACCTTGAAATTTTTAAGTCTCCAATTTCAAGCAAACTCGAGGGGCACGAATGGTCGATAGACCGGACCCTCGAGAATGCATTGGGGGCGACCACATTCTACTTCGATCGGGCTCAGGCCTTAGAAGTTCAATGAATTTCTTGGTTTACTATAAGTATCAGGTCAACCCTTCGACCTGACTGATACTTTGGGGCGACCTTGAAAATTTTCAAGTCTCCAAAATTAGAGCAAACTCGAGGGGCATGAATGGTCGAGAGACCGAACCCTCAAGAATAGATTAGGGGCGACCATGTTTTACTTTAATCAGGCCCAGGCCTTTGAAGTCCAGTAAATTTCTTGGTCTCACCCAAGTGCCACGTCCATCTCTCGACTGAGACTCGGGGAACCATCTCGAAGCTCTTCAAGGTTCGATAATTCTTCAAGCATGCTACACTTACAACATATGCAGATACAAGTATGCAGGAACATCAACAACTCTACTATACACAAGAAATCTCAGTACAACATATATCTGAAAATACGGTTCAATACAAATCAATAAACAAATTCAAGTTCAGCATCCATCAGCAAGTCAAATCAATCACAAGTTCATAGCTCAAGTGCAAAGCAAGCTCAACATTGCTTAAATATTACAACTCAGCAGAAAGATCAGAAAAAAATTGTTTTGTACGCTCAGTACCATACCTCATATAGGAGTAGCTACACCATCTCCTCCTACAGGTTCCTCCTCGCCAGCAACTCCAGCACCCTCAATCGAAGGGTTTGGCACAAGAACATTTTCAACTTCCTCAGTACCAGTCCCAGCAGTAGCTGCTCCCATACTTACACCAGCAACATCTACTTCTACCCCCTCTGTCTGAATAATATTGTCAGCAACAGGATCATTGGCTCTGGGTAACCATTTTAAAGTTTCAGGATCAGCCCCAAATCTTTGATGAACTCTTTCAGCTGGACATTAGTCTCACATTCATCATCAAACTGCCCTTAGAAGGTCTCCCTCTGTTCTTTCATTGCCTTATCCTTCTCAGCTAGCTTCGACTCCAGCACCCCGCGTATGGTTGTAATGGTGGGATTCGAGTCTCCTCTCGCATTCACCTCTGACAGTCCCCTGCTCTCGCATCAAAATCTTAATCTCAGAAACCAGTGACGCCTCAGTCCCTCGAGTGAGCTCCAAATTTTCAAGTGCCTGTTTCAACTGCCGCGATGTTACCTTTTGGGCCTTGATAAAAGCCTGCGGCCAAGCATCTGTCTGCTAGAATAGTCAAGCCATCAGTATCTCTCGAAGTATGATGCACTTAAGCAAAATTTCAGAATTTCAAAAGCAAAATAGTTACCTAATACATCGTCTTATTCATCCTCCTCCCAGCTTCGTCTGGGTCAGTAACGCAGAGTGTTTCCATCGAAGTAACTACGGCTTGAGCTTGATCCTCTAGCTCGGCCTCTGTCAGTTCTTCGTCCACATCCTCCGCATCATCCTTCCCCAACGCTCTATGCCTTTTCCGCTGAGTTCCCTTTGGCGGCTGTACCTTGGGAGATTCGGGAAAGACCTTCCCCTTTCCTTTATCAGCCTACGTCGACGTATGCTTCAACCATGCCTAGAGGCATCACAAGCTACTTCATGTACTAGTCCCGCCTGCTTCGGCACCTGCTGCACCTTGGGAACATAATTTACCTTCCTCGACAATCTCACTTTCTCTATTCCTTCGATACCTTTTTTTTATGGCTTCGGCGTAATGGGTACGCTTTAAAGCAGGGAATATGCCTTCTTCTGCCTTTTCCTCTTGATACCAAGCCCTTGAACACAAAGTTCACCCACTCCTCGTCCGAATTGATCAACTCATCAATAAAATCCCTCGAATTTTTCCAAGTCCGGATACTAGGACCTGCAGAACAAACAAAACACATTTATCAGTCTATTCGATCAATACGTCAAAAAAAATCTTTGACAGACAACTTACTTGGATTATAAACCTTATGCTGTAACCTATAAGGATCCTCCCCTTCGACATTCTCATAGTTACCCCATACTACAACCAGGTCTTCATCCAACCCTCGACCCGTCAAGCACATATCAAACGACCAAAGCTTATATGCGTGACATTGGATATGATAGGTACCCGCCTTCTAGTTTGCTTTCCTTGAGTAGAACTATACAATATCGTACCACTCGATCAAGCTCCTCCCCTCACCTCCCAGTTTTAGATTCATACCCTCAACTACTTTTATCATTTCGTAAAAATTCCCATTCATCTGGCACGGGGCAACTTCCCAAAAGTTTAGAACCTCCTTCACCAGCCTTCGGAGGGGTAGTTGTATTACTAGCCGAATTTGGCCTCTATATGCCATAATAACCTCTCGATGTTTAGATTGGAAGGTATTCCCTGACCCTGCAGCATATAATATCACCCCTACCTTCGATAACTCCAATTTAGTCTCAAATTGATCAAATCTCAGCTTCTCTTTAGCCGAGATAGCACCCACAACCTCCTCCGAATAAATAGATTCCTCACTATGATCACTTTGTTCCCCCTCTCCCCTTTCATCACCCAAAGGCTCAACATTAACTTCATGTCCCTTTTTTTCTCCTCCCTCTATCTCTTCCCCGTCACTCTCCTCGGTCACTAGTGTCTTCCGACGTTTACTACTTGAAGCCCCAATTTCAGGAACCACCATTGCTAATGGGGCATCTTTTGCAAGTCTAACTCTTTTACGTCGTAGCTCTCACCCATCGGAGCACGACCAGATACACTAGCCTCACTTTTTTCAATCTTCTCGTCTACTAGCCTCAGTCTTGAAGATCGATGGGTACGCATCTTATCATACAGAAGAAGAGGCACACAATTTGATCAGTATATTTGACTATTATGTATCAATAACTTATTTTCACCTACTCTCTCTAACTCAGACTATCATAGTCGAATGTTCGACTCCAATCCCTGCTACACCATCAATACCCTCTAAACCCCAAAAGGCTAGACCCACAGATATATGGTTTCATCCCCGTCCTCAGTCATATTATCGTAACTATAAACCCTAGCAGCCTCTACCCTAATATGTACTCCATATACAGAAATAGAAGACGAAGCAGCAAGACAGAAATTAAATGACATACCTGTTGGAGTAGAATATTCTTCTTACCCTACAACAAATCAGATGATCCCACAGCAATGACCAAGCTCTATGGAACAATGGCGTATGTTCTTCTCCTCTAACTCTCTGGTTTTTTCTATAAGTGGGTAAACGAGAACAGTAACATTGCTCTTACCATTATATATACCTCCTCAAAATAACAAAAAACCACTTCATTTTCCAAAACTGCTATCATTATCACAACCCCACTACACCTACTTTTCGGTTGAGATGTATTTTTTCGACTTTACCCTTCATTATCCCCACGTGCGCGTCTCGCACTCACATTCACACAATTTTACATATAAACAAATTTGAACCTTCTAATCCCCACTCGAAGCTGTCAAATCAAATCCTCACATCAAATCAACCTTTTTCGTAATCCAAGGAAATATCATGATGTCTGTAGGTCACTCTTCCCTAGGCCCAGTGTAATTTTTGACGTGCCAGCTATTTGGAATGTCAGTTCTGACAGTCGAAGCCCACCTTCCTTCGAAGCCCCTTCTTCCCATCTGCGAATAATCGTCTACATCATGTCTCAAATATTCATCTACAGATAACCTAATATTTGCTTTCAAAATGTGCTAGTCATTCGATTTCTTTCATATTCGACATTCGACAAACTGCTTTCGCGCCTAAATTACCTTTGAGTATTATGATGGTCTTACTTACACACAAACATTTCAGTATTTCCATTCGACAGTTATCTTATAGATTTTTAATTTAATTTGGGCTGGCACCCTTACACCAAACACACAGAAGAAAATAATCAACATCAACATAATAAACTACAAACATTCCTACCTACCATCCCACACCAGTACTTTTACCACATTGCAGAAAATTTTATTTATAGGTGGGACACTTCTTCGAGAACCCAACCTCAGCATCTTCCTTGTCCACCACCTCCTCAGCAAAAGACTCCAGGAAGGTGATCCAGTCACTGGGGAGTGGGATCATCATTTGTAGCACCCTCTACTAGTATACATAGGGTATCCCACTAATGGGTTCTCCTAACTCCAGTTCAAACAAATCTGGCATAACCCAATCAAGACCTCGATCACCAAAAAACCTCTGCTTCAGCCCGAGCATCTTCTCCCATATATGATGGTCCCTTACCACCACATATTCCTGGTCCCTGGTGTTAGGAGTATCTCCACAGTTGTAAGGAGAAGATGAAGACATGTTTACTCAGAGAGAGTGCAGACAACTGAAATTCTTTTAACACACCCTACTTATACCCGAAAGCAGGTGCATTTAAACCCTCCTTAATCAGAACCCACATTTATCACAGTCTTAAAAGTTTCCCTCAAAATTTTAATTGTCAAACCTTTTTAACTTCCCAGACTCAACCGTTTTATCAGCATACACACTCAACACCTATTTCTGAGGTTTTACAAACGACACATCCCCAGTCTCGAACCCTCGACCGCTATATATGCTTTTTCCCACAACCCTATCGATATATACATCGAGCTTCAAGAATTTCAAGTAAATTATTCATTCCAGGTCGACTGTTAACCAATGCCTTCAATAACTATGACAATTCGAAGTACTTTCCCCCTAGCATAGTACTATTTCTACCATTTACCCTTCATTCGAAAGCCTAACAGTTTATTCGCCTACCATATTTATCAGATGAAAAAATTCATTATTTCAATAAAATACCTTTTTCATATCATTACTTCATTCATACAAAAGAAGAGAAAAGGGCAGAAGTGAAAAATACATAGACTTCAACAAAAACAAAATAGAAAAACTTCAAATACCCCCATACAAAACAAAACCCATCCCCACCTTACGAAGAGATCGCCCTATTTTTAGACGGACCAGCTCCTCCCGCCGAGTCCTGTTTCTCCTCCAATAACTGATCCTCTTCATGCACAAAACGCTCGGCCAAACCTGACAGAAAGATGTAATGCTTTTCGGCAGCTATAAACCACCACTATATTATTCCCCACAAGTACTCATAGGAGTGCCCATTGATCGGCTACCCAGGTTCCACCTCCACCAGGTTCGGCATGTTCCAGTCGTGCTCCTTGTCACCAAAAATCTTCAGCTTCAGTTCAGCCATTTTCTGCCCTATTCGACAGCCTCTAGCAAATCCCATCCTTCTCTGATAACGCGTATTGGGAGTGGTATCCATGATTGTTCTCACGAAATGCAGAGGATGAGACTGAAGACAAAGAGTATACAGTGTTACCCCCTCACAAGCCATATTTAAATCCTCATTAACGTGATTTATTACTCCGTAATCACCATAACTTCATAATTATCCCCCTTTATTAACTTCCTCGGAAACCCAATATACTTCAGTCAACCGTTTAATTTTTAACAACCAATAGTTTTTCTCAGCAAATGCCGCTACACCTATTTCTGTGCCCCTTGCTGAGAGGGGGGGGGGGGATGTAGTAGCCTACTCGCAGCCTTCTAGCTCCAGTCAAACACTCAAAGGCTACATCGAAGCCTACATGAATAACTAGAAGCCCAATCAATCCGTAAAGAAGCCTTCCATGACTACACGAACTTCGACTAGGAACAAGCCTCGAAGACTAAGGCGGATCCATCAGCACACAAGCCCCACATCAGCATCAGAAATACTTCGACCATAGTCGTACATGATCGAAGGCAGACATGTCTGATAAGCCAGCTCACCAGATAAGAACGACGCCATTGTTGGTTCTGACGACTATAGTAACGGAACCAAGAACGGCTATAGTGTCAAAGCACTGTGTAAGATCCGACATTTACGATGTCAACACCAACTCCGGGTTACCTGCCTAATACCCAGAAGATACATCTATAATTTAACTTTCCTTGGTGACTCAGCCTTCCTATGTTCTATAAATAGGAGAGAGGGGGAACCAAGGTGGGGTTACAAAATCTCTCCCCAAAACTCTTGCAGTTTACCTTCGATCACTCTGTAAATTTCCCAGTACTCGAAATTTCAACTACTCGACAGTTGTATAAATTATCTTAAAAATCCTCATCAGAGGTCATGGAGAGACCCATTCTAGGCCTTCACGTAAGTATATTGTCAGTAGATTATTCGTATTATTGATTATATGCTTAAACCCTTTGATAGAAGATAAATCTCGTGGTGCAAGAGCCAACTTCCCCTCCTTGCGAAGTTAGGCCCCTACAAAAATGTCTGGATTATGGTATTTTGACTATTTGTATCGAACTTGTTTGTGTAGTTTTCTGTTATAAAATAAGAGTCTGTTAATATGAGTTAGTTATCATGGGGTATGATGGGGAAAAATCAAGCTGTAAGGAGTTTCGTGTGTATGATAGTAAATGACAGTGATAGGTGAGGTCTGAACATTTAGAGGAGTTTAAAAATGTGGTGATAGGAAGTAGATAATTTATGTAAGATGACTTAGTAGATGCAAATATATATGGTTGTCTGCGATCTGTGTATTCGAACTGGATGACAAAATGTCTCAAACTATGAAAATGATTGATATTGATCTGTAGGTACTACTAATGGACTTGCTTGATCTTGTATGTTGCCACCTGTATAATTGTACGTAAAAATATGTGGAGATATTTTATAATAGGGGAAAAATGACATGTCACAATATTTTGCATTTGATGTTGATATTCATCTCTCCCAAAAATTTTCTATGAAAATATCCTCTTCAAGAAATCTGTGGGGTGATCTGGATTTGCAGAGATCTTCTTGGTGGCTATAAAGTAGCGGTTCTTAGCTGTTATGACTTGTTTCTTCTGCAGGAATAATTTTGCTCTGGAGGTAGTATGAGTAACCATGGTGACTTGTTCATCAGGCAGTGGGTGGTCATTTTTATATTAAGGTGGCTAAACTTCTTGAGCGGTATTTTTGTCGATTGCCATATGATGCTGTTTTACCAGAATGGACATTGAATCTGACCGGACTAGATGATGAAGGTAAGCATGTAGAGTATGATTAATTTTTCTGGTGTGATGTATTTTATAGGTCTCTACTGAGTGCCATGGTACGAGAACTGACTGTTCAATAGCTCGTGTGTGACATGATTATTGAAGAGGATGCAAGGGCATCAAGAGGAGAGATAATTATGTGTGGGGAGGAAAATCATCAAGGCTACTTTAGATGTGACTAGAGAGCTTGGTAAACCCAAAGTGTGAGAGCTCGTATGAAGTATTTTATTTTTAGTATTCTATGTTGGTACCCAAATTAATGTAAGATGAGGTATATTTGATGCCTCGGTCTGATTAAATAAGAATAAAGTATTATGTTTTACTATTTTTGTACGGATATTGTTGGATGACAACTGTAGGATTTTAACATCTGTATGAATATCTTCAAATTTTGAAATATTGATCTATTTTAGGAATATTGTGCGATATTGGTAGAGTATAAAAGTAAGGTGATTGGTCATTTGTTATGTGTTGAGGAAGAGGTGCAGAATTTTTAATGGCAGACAATAAAGACAGATGCGATGGCAATAGGCATTATCATAGAAGTCATGATGATGCTCTAAATAAAAACACGTGCCTGCAGAGGCAGTCGTGATAGTTGACGCATGTTAGAAGGAGCCGTCATTTTAAAAACTGAGGGAGAGTATAAAAACTCGTATCTCTCACCCTTATAAATTATCAGCAGTTGTAGAGAGAAAAAAAGTGGTGCAAATACTATTTTCAAAGAACGGAAACATTTGAGTTTTGAGTTGGGCTTGAGATAAAAGGGTTTATTGTGTGAGAGAAAATAGGTGAAAAAGCAAGGAGAATGGCTAACCAGTGTAAGACATCCAGGTAAAGCAGAGGATTGTTGTTCTTTAAGTACAGCTTGGTGATATGTTTCCCTTTTTTGTTTCCTTTTTTACTAGTAATCTATATGGTGATATCTCTATATCCTTTTAGATTGGGGATTCAGAAGTTTGATAATATAGGGGTTTTTGTAAAAATCTTGGATAAGTGATGAAAGAACTTTGTGATGTAGAAGGTTTGACATACAGGAATTGACTGTAGAGAGAGAAAATCTTTCTTTTGGGAAGAAGAGGGAAAACTTGAAATGATTATGTTTTGTTTTCTAGGAAATTGTAAAGTAAAACGTGTAGACTGGGTAAAAATATGCATGGGGCCGTTTTTGTTGTATGTGGGGTTGAATATGAAAGTAGAGATAATGAAAATATTTTTTGTATTTGTAGGTTTGTTATGCATTCTAAATCTAGTATTCCTATGAGTAAATTCATAGTGTTTACAAGTTCGGAAGAGACATCCTCGTCGGGATGAGAGGACGAATGTGAAGGGACTGTTAAGAGCATATAGGGGACTGGAAAGGTTTGATGGAGAAAAAGATGGAGGAAAAAAATGGGAAAGATAAATTATTTGTTAAATACCCCGAGGGGGTAGATGTAGGAACATAATTTTTATAATATAAGATGAAATTGCAAGGGGAATGGGGGAGTTACCTGATGGATCAAGGTTTATGGTTCAGGGCCTATGTCCCCGGGAAAGATGAGGAGGCAATATACTACCAAGTCCCATACTTGGAGAAATGGAAGAAGGAGAAAGGGATTAGTGAGGAGGTGAATCTCTCACATTATAATAGCTTCGGGCTATCATGCCCGAGTGATAGTTTTTTATGCTATTTGAACCAGGTCGTGTATAGCCCGAAGATTCCTCTGACTTTCTTTCAAAAAGGAGTCATGGATGTATTATAATGTTGCCCTGCCCAGTTAAATGGGAATGTGTACGAGATGATGAGGGTCTGTGAGGCATTGAACAAAAAATGGAGGAAGAAAGGGACTGTCAAGCAGTTCAAAGCTGAAGATGCATTGAAATATTATAAATAGAAATATATCATAGGTCGACGAAGTTGTTACTCCGGAAGACTCGATCTTATCTAGTACTAGACTCACGCATAAACAAACACGTTACATACACATCAACAGTTACACATCGACCACGAACTTAAGCAAAACGTGGGTTATCCACAACAGATGTAAACAAAATGAGTCAACATGCACCTGTCTCCCACGAGGTAGCAGTTACACACTCAACTGCCCATGACTCCCACTTTCAGGAGAACTGCTTCAAGCACGATGTTAAGCTGAGAGCAGGGTCTATAAAAGGGCAGGGCTTTTAAAGAAACAGAGACGGTCAACAGACAATTTGATACATATAATTATCTGATCTCTAGCTATCTTTTCTTAGATTAACTCTTGTTATCAGATTATCTCTCTCTCTCAAGCAATAATACTACTTTAACCAAATTCTCCACTCGAGGTCGTGGTTTTTTTACCTATTTACAGGTTTTCCACGCTAAATCCCCTGTGTCAAGTGTTATCCCTTATTTAATTCTTGTCATAGTAGTTCTTGGTGTAAGGATCGATTTCAAGCTATTTCGAGCTTTGCAAAATCTGGTCCCTACATTTGGCGCCGTCTGTAGGAATACGCGGTTTTTCCACGTACTTGAGAGCCACGATAAATACTCATTAATCAAACAATATTCGATTATGGTTCAAACACGTCAATCTTCGGGAGCTCAGCCTGAAAGTTCAAGAGGGCCTGATCGGGTTGCCAAACTTCAGACGAGATTAATTGCTAAAGCCGAAGAATGAAGTCAACTCGAGCGTCTGTTATTGGCAGATCGAGAGCTCCGCGAGAAGGAGTCAGAACGAGAGCGTCAAGCTCAAGTTCTGGTGACAAAGAAACAAGAAGCTCAGATGTTAGCTTTTCAAGCAGCTCTGAAAGCATTACAGAGCAGCCAACCACCACCAGCCCTGAGAGAATGTGAGACATTACCAACGACCTCAAGGGTTTCCGTTCACAAAAGGTTAGGGACACATGAGGTACGCAGTACAAACATTTCCAGGATTCATTATGAGGATCCATAAGCATCGATAGTCTCAATTCATTTGGGACAGGAGGCACAAACAGATATCAGCAGAGATCGTAGGCCTTTCAAGCAACCCGAGGAAGTCCTGCAACCTCCTTACCGAGCTCCACTTCCTGAACATATGAGCGAGGAAACTGGTAACCACGTTCTCAAACTCATACGTCAAGCGGTTCCAACAGTTTTGACAGTTCCAACAGTTCCGGTAGTTTCAGCAGTTCCAGCAGCTCCTATCCCTCAGTATTATATTTCTCAGGAGCTCATGGACCAACGTATCAGGGAGATCATCGAAGTAACGACTTTAGATGCGAAGGACGGCTCGCATAAATTACAAGGTAGTCCAATTGCTTAAAAATTATTTAATATGAATGTCCCAACTGGTTTTCATACACCCAAGATCATCAAATACAAAGGAACCGATCCTGGCTAGCACGCTCAACAATTCTGCCATTTATTGGGTTTGTATTCTAATTTGAATCACATCCTTTCCGGCTCTTCGCTACCAGTCTCCAGGACGAACCTCTCCGTTGGTTCCACTCTTTACCAGAAGGTTTGATTCAAACCTTCAAGCAGTTACAAAAAATCTTCATCAAGGCTTATGCCCACAACAAAGTCAAAGAAGAGAACTTATATTCTCTTATAAGTCTCAAACAAGCACAAGGGAAAAATCTCGAGAAGTTCTCCAAGAAGTTTCTCGAACTGGCTCGTAAGGTCGATAATCTAGATCACAAGACAGCCGTGTCCCCATTCACAAATGCTCTGCAGTTTAATTGCAAAGCTAAAGTGTATATCTTCCTGAAGAAGCCCAAGACTCTCGAAGATATGATCGAGAATGTCAACAATTACATCGATCTAGAGCGGATGATGCCCGAACCGAATAAACCCGTAAAGGCAGTCCACAACACCAAGGTTCCTTCTATAGATTCTAGCAACAACCACAGCACGAGCGATCAAGGTGATCCTAAACGAGCAAAGACAGAACCAGGAAGGGATAACAATCAGAGGTCGCAAAAATCATCCAGAACAGTCATACCAAAGTTGAATGCCAAGCTTTCCGTAATCTATCCTGTTATCCAGAAAGATAAATGTTTTCATCCAGCTCGACCTCTTGATCCAATAGCAAGTCGACCTTATTGCGAATATCATAAGGTTAAGCACGACAGCACCGACAATAGCTATAGTTTGAAAAAGCTCCTGGATATAATTTTTAAGGAAGGGAGGATGCTCGAATACATCATTGATCTTCCCATCTATAAAGATGGGTGCTATCTGAAACAAGGTGATGTGACTCAAGCAACAGAACAAGCAGAGGAGAGGCATCTATGTTATCTCTATTGCAGTAATATGATCTAGATCAATCAGGTTTCGAATTCCAACATAATCAAGCGGAGGAAGTTGGGCGAGTACTGTGATCATACTGTCTAGGACAAGGAAGCCAAGCTCCTCCCCGAGTCAAGCAGTCGTCAAAAGGTAATCTCCTTCGAAGACTGCGATAGAAGACATGTGAAGTATCCTCATCATGACGCACTAGTAATTATGCTCAAAATGAGGAACTTCGTAATGCACACCATGATGGTGGACACAAGAAGTGGGATTGAGATCCTTTTCCAGAGCATGATTGACCAGATGGGACTCTCAGATTAGGTCGTTCAAAGCGAGACAGACATCAGTGGGTTTAATGGGTCCAAAGAAGTACGAGTTGGGAAGATTACTCTCCCGATCACAGTAGGGCCTACCACAATTGACGTCATTTTTTATGTCATCAATGCCAAATCAAGGTATTTGGGGATACTAGGACGCTGTTGGATGCACAATATGGAGGCCATCCCGTCCATGTTCCACCAAGCACTCTGTTTCAAACATAACAGCGGTATTTATGAAATCAAAGGAAGTTAGAAACTCTCTCGAGCTTGCGAGAATAAACTCTCGCCAGTTCTCGACCAGATTGTGGCATAGCAATCACAGTAGGCTGATCACCTCGATGATCAGTCTTCTCCAGCCGAGCCTGTAGAATACATCTAAATCGATGGAGTTAACCGGGGTACTTATATTGGTACAAAATTAATTTAAACAGAGAAAGAAGATCTTATTTCTTTCCTCCAATCCAACAAAGACGTTTTCGCATGGAACTTCCAAGAAATGCCAGGCGTAGACCCCTCAAAGTCTTGCCACATTTTAAATATTCGCCAAGGCGCCACGGCAGTTAAGCAGAAGTAATACAGGTTATCTCTAAGACTTAGAGACGAGGTGAGCAAGGAAGTCAACAAACTTATCGAGGTCGGTTTCATTCGAGAAGCCAAGTACCCAGACTGGATTTCTAATATTGTTGCAGTTCCAAGGATGAATGGGAAGGTTCGGGTCTGCGTGGATTTTACAGATCTTAACAAACACACGCCAAAAGACAGATTCCCTCTTACGATCATTCATCAGATCCTCAACTCTACAGCAGGTCATGAACTCTTGTTCATGATGGACGCTGCTTCGGGGTATAATCAGATTCCACTCTTGGAAGCAAATTAAGGAAAGTCTACATTTATTACAGAAAGAGGTCTCCATTTGTTACAAGGTCATGCCATTCGGTCTTAAGAACGCTGGAGCCACTTACCAAAGGCTGGTCACAAGTATGTTCAAAGAACACGTGGGAGAAACAGTCGAAGTCTATATTGACGACATGCTTTGCAAGAGCCTAAAGAAAGAAGATCACATCTCTCATCTCTGTACAGTATTCAGTATATTACGATCCTACAGAATGAAGCTTAATCCCAAAAAATGCCAGTTCGGTGTTCACTCGGGAAAGTTCTTGGGTCATCTTATCAGCAAGAAAGGGATAGAAGCAGATCCAGATCAAATTTGAGTTCTTCTGGACATGCCTTCACCATCAACAAAGAAGGATGCACAAAAGCTCGCTGGAAAGATTGCAACAATCAACAGATTCGTATCCAAATCCTCGGACTGATGCAGATGGTTATTTATGCTACTCAGAGGTTCTACTCAACGAGGCAAAGTTTCAAAAAACAAAGATATCAACTGGACACCAGAATGCGAAGCAGCTTTTCAGGAACTCAAAACTTACCTAGGGAGGGCTCCAATCATGAGCACTTCGATAGGCAACGAGGAATTGATTATCTACCTCACAATTACAGATGCATCTCTCAGCTCGGTTCTCATTCGGCTCGAAGGAAAAATTAAGAAACCGATCTTCTTCATCAGCAAAATACTTACTCCAGCGGAAACGAGGTACTCTAAAATTAAAAGATTACTTTTAACTCTCGTTTACACCGCACAAAAGCTCAAACACTATTTTCAAGAACATCCTGTAAAAGTCATGACAAACTACCCACTTTGGGAAGTATTGTCTACAAATGAAAAATCCAGACGAGTATAACAGTAGTCCGTCAGTTTGGGGGTGCACAAAATCAAATTTGAGACACTCATTCATGGTCTGGATATGGCTCTCGAACTCGGAATCACTGAAATCTTGGCCTACACAGACTTTATTCTAATCTTTCATCAATACACAGAACATTACAAGAAGAATGGCATCATGGTCGATTATGCAGCTTTGGATGCAGAAAAGTTAAACAAATTTTACTAAGTTACGCTCGAATACCTCTCTCGAGGAGAGAATCGCCATGCCGACTCCTTGGCTTACTTTGCCGGAGTATTGGGTACAGAATCAAGACACTTTCAAATCGAAGTAATTTTTAGCCCCAGTATTAACTGTACTACAATATATGCGATTAACACAAGGGGCGGTGAGATGGTAAAAGATGATTGGAGGAAACCATTCGTTACTTATCTCAGTCCGGATAACTCACGCAACGGTCCATTACCAGATGATCCACAATAGTGCAGACATATCATCAAGAATTCGAAGCACTACACAGTCTAGCCAAACGACAATCTCTACAAACGTTCAGTCACTGGTCCATACCTCATGTGCCTCTCTAAGGAACTTGCCGACAAGATGCTTCGAGATCTACATGAAGGTACCTGCGGATCCCATACTGCAAGGCGAGCTCTTGCTAACAGAGCTATTACCCAAGGAGTGTTCTGGCCAGGAATGCGGAAGCAAGATGAAGAATACTCACGGAAATGCGACGTATGTCAGCGTCATGGGAATCAAATTTGGGCCCTAGCCCTCGAACTCCATGCCAGTAAGGTGTACTGGTGGTTCAAGCGTTGGGCACTCAATCTAGTTGGTGAATTCCCCAATACTCCTGGTAATAGGAAATTTCTCCTTGTTGCCATAAATTACTTCACTAAATGGGTCGAAGAAGTTCTTATATGCAGAACTCGAGAAGAAGAGGTCATTTCGTTTATTTGGCAGCATATCATCACAAGATTCGGTTGTCCCCATTTGATTCGTATCGATAATGGTCCTCAGTTCGTTGGAGCCAAGGTCATAGCATTCCTCAATAAACACAACATAATCCATTCTCTATCGAACCCGTACTACCCCCAGGGAAACGGACAGGCGGAGATCACAAACAAAATCATCGTGGATGGTCTCAAAAAGTACCTTATGTCATAAAAGAAGGGCAACTGGATACGTGAATTACCTCACGTCTTATGGGCTCATTGAACTACGCCCCAGAAATTAACACAGTGCTCTCCTTTTCTACTTGGCTATGGAACTAAAGCAGTGATCCCAACAAAGTACTACCATCCTGTACGAGATCACGAGCTCACAGACGAACAAAATGAGTTCCAATTGGCGTGCAACCTCAGTTGGATCGATAAGAAGCGAGATCGAGCTATCGCAAATCTTGGTCGATATCATCAAACACTAGCAAATTCATATAACAAATGAGTTCGCACTCGGGAGTTTGCTATCAACGACTGGGTTCTTCGAGAAATCATAGACAACAGAAAAGATCCACATGCTGGGAAACTAGCAGAAAACTGGGAAGGTCCTTTCATGGTCATAGGTCGAACTGGTCTGGGTTCATACTATCTCATGATGGAAGCCGGTGACAAAATTCAAAATCCATGGAATACAAGAAGATTAAAGTTATATCGACGCTGAACTGCTCCTCCGTCACTCATCAACGCCCAATCCACCTCGAGGTTTCACCTCCAATGTATGTACAAACTCTTTTCAATCAATAAAATCTCTTTTTTATCACAAGAACCCCTGCTATACAGTTCCACTTCATCTCCACCCAAGGGTTAAAACACAGTTTATACTAGCTCGATACCTAAAGGTAAAACCAACATCTAATATTGGTAATGGCATAGATAATACTAGCCTAACTCCTGAGGATACTCATACATCCAAAGGCGAGGGACATAACGAACCTCTTAGCCTAAAGATAACAAGCCTAAAGCACGAGTGAGGAAAAAACTTGCTCGCTGCCGATAAGCTTCAACATCCAATATTGGTAATGGCATAGATAATACTAGCCTAACACCTGAGAATACTCATACATCCGAAGGCGGGGGCCATAACGAATCTCTTAGCCTGAAGATAACAAGCCTAAAACACGAGTGAGGAAAAAACTTGCTCGCTGCCGATAAGCTCCAACATCCAATATTGGTAATGGCTTAGATAATACTAGCCTAACTCCTGAGGATACTCATACATCTGAAGGCGGGGGCCATAATGAACCTCTTAGCCTGAAGATAACACGCCTAAAGCATGAGTAAAAAAAACTTACTCAATGCCGCTAAGCCTCCCTAAAGTCCAAGGGCTGAAGCACAGATAATACTTACTTCTACACCCACAGATTTCTTCTAATTCGATTGGTCAAACCAGAGAATAACATCTACTGCAGGCAAAGCAAATGTTAGTTTTCAATATCAACATTTCAAATTACAATGCTCCTCTCAAGGGCCTATATCGAACATTGATCAATTCACTCAGTCACAGAAGCATCAACATCTGCTAATTACAATAGGTACTCTTTATCAGAAATCAAGTCTATTTCTTTTTTTTAATTCTGCTGGATTTTCTTGATGGGGTAGCAGTCGACCTTCCTCCCACAGCAGGAGTAGGTGAGACTGCACTCCAGCTTCCCCCTATTTCAGTCCTGGATGCCATGTATTATGGAGCTCGTTCAGCAACAATTTCTCTCCCTCAAGCTATCTTTTCAGCAGTCGTGGTCCCAATACTACGATCCATAACCCCAATCGGATCTATGCTCAAGATATCGAGTTTACATACACAAGTCTTCCCAAAGAAGCAATCTTACATTAAATCCCTCTCAACCTGCAAAAATTTCATTTCCTCGACAAAAACTGCAACCAATGCACTTATTTGCCGTTAATACAAAGCTTCACCATCACATTTATCTTGCTCATGAACTACTAGTTCCTTAAAGGATTGGTGAGTAACAGCAGTACGCTGGTTATCCCTTAAATGACGAGCTTTCGATTTAGCAAATTCCACTGTTAATTGATCAATACGTTCACTCATCTGCCTCGTAAGGTCTATCGACATTTGTCGAGAATTAGTGATGTCAATACGCATATTCTCCACTAACTCTTCTTTTTAACGAAGGAATTTCTTCATCTCTCGACTCTCCTCACCAGAAGCAATTTCACCATCCCTTTTATCCAATTCCAATTTTAGATCATTCTTATACTTAATTTCCTGTACACGTAATTCCCGCTCCAATTCGGTAATTCGAGCGCAGAGTTGATTAATTCTTTCATTCATCTCCTTATCACGTTGTACTGCCCTCCTTACATTTCTGCGGACGTGGGCCAAATCGTCCACCAAATTTTTGTTCTTGGCTTGAACCTCTGTTAAATCAGCCCTGCTCTTAGCCTCTCTCTCTTTTAAACGACATAAATCAACCTTCAAATGATCTAACCTGGCGATCAAACTCTAAGGTATTTGTGCAGAGTTACACAATTCTAAATCTTTGCCCACAATACTACTGCTCAATTTTTCAAAATCGGCCTTAGACACAGCCAAGTTAGTTTACACAGTATCCGGGTCGATCTCTCTCTTTAACAACTGCTTGTTCAGAGCACGAATGTTATATTTCATATCAGATATCTCGTCATTCAATGTTCTAATACGGTATTCGGCTAACTCAGCATCATGCCGAGAACCTGACGACGCTCTTTCCTTCAACTCAACAAGTTCGTTGATAAGTTGGTTCAAAGCCAAATCCTTGCTCAAAAGTGTTGCAGTCTTATCCTCGACTTGGCTCTTAGCTTCTTTGAGCTTTATAGAAAGCTTCATATTATCATCTAATCGATCTTCATACTGAGAGATCAAAGCCTCATATTCTTCTAGATACTCAGCATTATACAAAAGAGTCTGCTCTTCTCTCTCTCTAGCAACATCTAGCTCCTTCTGCAAAATAGTTAGCAGGGACTCACAACATCAATACCTAATTGGGAAACAGATCGACAAAAGAATACTGACAAACTTGCAGAACAGACATCTGCAAGATCAAGAGAGCCAGTGTCCCCTTGGCCTACCCGCTAAGAAACAAGCTTTGATCGTAAGGCAGAGTGTATATACACAAACATCCTGAGCAAGAACGAACTTACAAGGTACATATCCCTTTTTCTATTAAATTCATGTTCATCTAGTTATTAATTTATCTGAATTATCTAACCTGCAAATCAGCAGAAGAGTTTTTCTCCACTTCAAGCAGGCCCTCTAAGTTCATAACTCTGAGGCGCAAGCTTTCTATCTCCTACAATATGAGGTTTTATAAGAAAAACATTGTTGGCATCAAACAAAAGTATAATATTACAAAGCTCGAGTTCATGTTTCACAACCGATGTTACATTACACGATCATCCTACCTGATCAATAGTTTCCTGATTATTAACAATGCTCTTTTCAGTAACATTCAGGCCATCTTCCATTTCCTCGTCCTCCTCTTCATCCACAATTTCCTTCTCCTCATAATTCCCTTTGCTAAATGCCAAAATATCCGCCTTTGCATACCTCAGCTGATAGAGCTTCCTTGCAAGGTTGTTCCGAGAAGTAGCAGACGCGAAAACCAATCGCTCCGCTTCAGCTGGACTTTCGGCCCTAATTTCTTTCAGCTTTAGGGCAGCAGCTTCCCTTTCTTTTTCCAGCTCCAACTGAAAAGCTTCCCTCTCCCGAGTCAAGCTCTCTTCAAACTTGTTTTTCTCTCCCTCGAGCTGGACCCCCCTCAGAGCACGAGCAAACTACAACAAGAAATAAGTCTGCTCGAGATGATAGAACAATACAAAAAAGCAAATATTTACTAACCTTCTTAAACTCATCTTCATCAACAGTAACCCCCTTCTCTTGAGCTTTAGCTCGGCATTGTTCCTCCATGAGACCGGTTTCAACCTCAAAACGCGGCCTCAAGTTAGCCCCCTCAGCGATCTTAACGCTTACCTCTAACACCACCTGCGACTTTGTGGGAGGAGTTACCTTCCTCTTCTTACTGCTATCGTCCACACTGTCTGACGTAGCAGAATGAGAAGCAGCCCCTCTTTTCATGGCCTTCCTCTTCGCAAGATTCCGTACAACAGTGCTAGACACAGTGGCCATGTCTACTGGCCCATCTGGCATTTCGTTAAGCCGTGCAAGCTTCAAAGGAGTGTTAAGTTCAGGAGTTAACATATTCTCTTCCATAGAGCCTGAAGTTTTCCCAGCCATTCTCCTATTCGCTTGAGATCTCTGACCTTGTTGTTCTTACTAGCTACCCTTTTGAACCTATTTATCCCTAACTTTTTGAGAATGGCCTCGAGCTCAATGCCTTCCTTGGCAACAGAATCAATGAAGGATTCTTTCCTCAAAACCTTGCAGCTAATTCCTGCATAAAAGGTCGGTAACGTAAGATACAAATCAACTATAGAAATATAGTTTAACATACAAATGATAGTTCAATTTTCAATGGTATACTTACCCTTTGTTATAGTTTTATTATTAAGTTCTAAGGGTTCCTCATCAGACCGCTGAAGACATTCACCAGACACCCATAAAAGGTTGTCGTTTTACATCACAAGCTTTCAGTAGCCCTGAGGCGATATCCTTATCCTCATTGATGATCTCCTCCCTTGCCATCATCACGACGAACTCTTTACGATCTTCAAGAGACCGCCAACAGATACGCATGGACTCAGACCAGTACACGTGGTTCAATTCCTCACCCCTTTCTACATCAGTCATACCCTCGTAGTTCGCTCTGGTCTCAAGAATAACTGCATCATAACCTTGCTGCCCAAAAATAGCTTCCCTTATTTCATCAATCTTGAATGCTAAGCGCAAGTCGTTCAACGCACGCGCTTCAACATCCCTCTGAGAACGAGTCTTCACCATTGTTATGAATAACCTTCTTAAAGAACAAGTTACACTTTTATACTGTTTCAGTTAACAGGACTAATTTTTTTGTCGACTATACACAACGTATTTCAGTTTCTATAACCCACTCTTCCCGGGTTCGACTACTTACTATTATCTTTCGTGCTTAATCGAGCTATCTAAAGGTTACATTTCGAGCTTTATCTTTACATCTGTTAAGCTCGAGTCGTTTACGAGGTAGGATAAGGTTTGTTATCCCATCAACTATTTACTCCCACATTATTACAGCTCGATGACGGGTCAACTATTTCTGCTTTTTGCTAGTAAGAAACAAACAAAGTATTCTTTTATTACGCTCGATTTTCATCTAACAAGTTCGTTACAAGACTACCCCTACAATGTTGCTTTACAATTACAGAATCAAGCTTTTAGAAGCTCGATATTACAGATACTTTCTCAAGCATGAGGATAGGTATCTAGTTCTTTTCTCGTTGCCAAGTAAATGCTGATCTTCCAGAGAAACCTCAGCCACAACTCGACAAATGCAAGACTGCAACAGGTCAAAAAGCCTCTTTCCCCTTCATTTTCCTGTAGGAAGAATTAAAAGAAAAAATGATTGTGCCAAAGGAAGCGATCCATCTTCCATACGCCACCTCCACCACCGCCGTCTTTTCCTCCTTATCCCCACTAACCCAGAGTTAGTAGAGTTTGAAAAGGACTCCTACTTTAGAAATTAGAACGTCATTAGAGACCAGGGATTTTGCATCGCATACACCCCAGCCGCTAAATCAGACGCTACATAATACCCGAAAATATTTTAAAAAATACTCCTTCAACAAAATAGCAAAAGGAGTTTCCCTACTCTGATTGCCAAAATACCGTATCCGGGGTTCCTCCATGATGAAAGAAAATTGAGTATAATACACTCGATTCCTCATCTTAATCAAGATGTTGCAAAGGTACGCATCCAAAAACTTAGATTTTTTTTTCTCACCCCTAAAAAAAATAAATATATTTGTTTATTTTTCTCTGCAGTGAAGATTTGTTGCGGGTTATTCGGCGATCAGATCTGACCACTATTTATAAAGGTACCGCATTTAATGCACGTTGTTTCCCAAGATAGTCATCCGCTCGGGAAAACCACAAGTTTGCCCATAGCACTCACGCGTCATAATGACAACACACTCATCAATGTCAACGTCCCGGTTTTCAAACTCTCACTTACGTCATCACAAGGTCCAAGTCTAGGGTTTTTCTCAACTAAAGCCATACGTGACTTCAGTTGCGAGGGGGCGATTGTAGGGACCTATCCCTCGAGCTATGGACACTCGATCTCATCAATACCTCGAGCTCTGGAAGACTCGATCTTATCCAGTACCAGACTCACGCATAAACAAACACGTTACATACACGTCAACAGTTACACATTGACCACGAACTCAAGCAGAACGTGGGTCATCCACAATAGATGTAAACAGAACGAGTCAACATACACCTGTCTCCCACGAGCTAGCAGTTACATACTCAACTGCCCATGACTCCTACTTTTAGGAGAACTGCTTCAAGCACGATGTCAAGCTGAGAGCAGGGTTTATAATAGGGTAGAGCTCTTAAGGAAACAAAGATGGTCAACAGACAATTCGATACATACAATTATCTGATCTCTAGCTATCTTTTTTTAGATTAACTCTTGTAATCAGATTTTTTCTCTCTCTCAAGCAATAATACAACTTTAACCAAATCCTCCACTCGAGGTCATGGTTTTTTTACCTATTTATAGGTTTTCCACGCTAAATCCCCTGTGTCAAGTATTATCCCTTATTTAATTCTTGTCATAGTAGTTCTTAGTGTAAGGATCGATTTCAAGCTATTTCGAGCTTTGCAAAATCTGGTCCATACAGTTACCTGTATAGTGATTCATCTAGGCAGAAATTTTTTGACTTTGAATCTGCGGGTAGACCATGGAACGATTACCTTGTGTAGGTAGAGGGTAAGTGTATGCAGGTTCCAGGTGAACCAACGCTCGACCTGGACCATAAATATTATAACCCGAGTAAGTAACATTGACCAATCTTTAAATAACCAATAATATGTCTTTGAACTATTAAATAATGTTTTGTTCTCTATTTTGGCAGAACCCAATCCTTCATCGGCACCTGGCACGGATAGCCTATTCAATTGCGTTGCTCGAGATCAGGATGAGCTAAAGCAAGTACTTGGCGAGCTCAGTATTTTTAGGGATAAAAGGGTAGATTCCGTAGTACCCAAAGTTTAACGAGCTCACGAGAAACGAGCCATGGCTGAAGGGAAAGCTCGTTTAACTGTGGATTATGTTCTTAGTCTTCCACCTCCTGTATCTCAGACCACATAGCAGATTACTCAGAGGTTGGGGAAGTCAACTTGACAGAGTACCTCTGTCTCTGGGGTGGCGGCCACATAATAAAAGGTCACAAATACTATTTCTTTAGATATGGAGGAGAGGCTGGAGATGAGTGTTGTTGCTCCTGCTGAGGCTGAGAAGAGCTCGATGAAGAGAAAATGGCTCAAGGAAAAGGGTAGTTCTTGAACTAGTCCTCCTACTGTAGCTTAGATAAAAGAGTTGGAGTTGAAGTATTGTCCTATGGCTAGGACGGATCCAAAATAGTTCAAGGACGAGTATGATGAATATACTTTTACGATACGCTCTTGGAATCTTTAACTGTCTTTGTATTCAGATTAAAAAGTTGTTGTGCTAAATTTATCTTTATGTATTTTCAATCTAGCAGCTCTCAATGCTGCTGAAGGGGGCAACAAAGTGTATGGACCTGAGGAGCCTGGACTTTGGGTTGCTTTTGGTGAAGTTTGATGCTTAATCAGTTCGTATGAAGGAGCTTAAAGATGAGCTCAAATTAGTGAAGGTGAAGAGAGCTGAGTTCGCAGAAAAGTATGGTGTACTGGCAAGCCATGACGACCTTAAGTCAAAATTAGTCAAAACACTTTTAGTGGAGAGGGATCACTTCGTCCAATCTTATTACAATTTTGGATTGAGTGAGGATGATGTGGAGCTAGGCTGAACTGATAGATATATTGAAATAGTTTTTCCTTCAGAGATTGTGGATGAAGGGATGGCTGATACTGTTGTTTCGCCTGAGAAAATGTCAGGCCTTCCACCTGGAAGCGCCGAGCCAGTCCGATCTGTTAAGAAAATATTAGATCCTCTTTCGAAACCTGCTGATCCAGTCTATCCTGTTAGGTAGATGTTGGAGGCTCCATCTGAGGTAGAAATCAGCAAGAATCTCAAAATGTTCTATGGTATTCTGCTTTGATTGATGCAGTTCGCTTATTTTGGATGTCATTGCACTTTATATTGTCATACACTATTTAAGTTTGATTGATACTTTGAAATATGTTTTTCCTGAATGTCTGTATGATGACAAGGTATTTATAATATTTGTAGGAGATAAAGCGATTGAGAAAAGCTCATTCCGAACTGGAGAGAATGTTGAGTAGAGTGTGGGATTCTGTGGCCCGTATTCAACAAGTACTTAATAAAATTAAATATGGGAGAAGGAAATTTTAGCTAAATCCAAAGAAACTTTTTAAAGAGTTATATGATCTCTAATATAGATATTCTAAAATAAATATAAAAAGGGATGAGGTGTTAAGAAAGGAAGATGAAAGGGGGGTATTAGTTCGAAAACTAAAAGTGTTGACCAATTTTAACAACCTGAGTGATAATGCTAGGTGTCAAAGTATGTTGATAGCTCTAACATTGTATTTCGAGGTCGAAGTAGATAGTGAACGGGGTTTAAAGGAAGTTTATGTCGAGCTTTCGAAGGAAAGTGGTGTAGTTTCGGACCCTGCTCGAGTTAAGTTTTTAGCTCAAGAAGTACGTAATCGTCATAGTTTAAAGGAGAAAAAGTGTTTCGCTCGAGCTGGTGTGTCTATTATTTGGGGCGATGTAAAACCTTTATCTGATGTGTTTGGCTTTATGTAGGATCGGAGGGCCATAAGAATTGTATTTTTCTGGATACGAAAAGAGTAAATAGAGGTTCAACAGCAATTAGAGGATGAGTTAAAGAAGTTGCAAGATGTGATGTCACAACACGTTGAGCAAAAAATGTCTTTAGCAATGCGATTGTCAAAAGAAGTGACTATTCGAATGAAGGTAAAAGTTGATGTGAAGGCGTTAGGTGTATTGTAAAAAGAAATGTGTCAGCGGCTACACAAGATGTATATGCAATTGAAGGAGCATTTGTATCCATCACGATCAAAAGTTGGTGCTCGAACAGAATATGAGCGTCATATAGACAATGCTATTGATTTTTATAAAGGAAAACTGGCAAGGGTAGAGAACGAATTTAGGAAGTTCATATTGAATTACAGGAAAGATTTTAATGTTGAGAATGCCAAGGCTAAAAATATGTTGTTTACCAAAGATGAAGGGGCATATGGTGGGGGAAAACCCATTTCCAGGTCAAGGGAACTATCATTAGAAGAGAAGGAGGAGGTCAAGAATCTGATACCCCAATTGTGGCGCAAACAGTGTCAGCAGGAGGTGGTGACCTTTGTAGCTCCTGTAAACGTTGAAGTAATGAATAGAAAGAGTTCGAGAGATAAATGGTAGACCTCATATATCTCAAAGAGGCGAAAATAGGTTGTTTCAGTTTATTACTGACCCTGTATTATGTGAGATTTTTGTATACTATTTTGTTATGATGATAAATAAAATTTGTTCTCTGTGATGATAAAATAGAATGATATATCAAATTTACTCAGATATCATGTTCTCGATTTAAACTTGTTAACTGTGATATGTAATCTATATAATCGAACTATGATAAGTGTACACTGTAATGGCAGGTGGAACTGATAGCTATTCAAAGTCAATGCGACGTGTTACACGTCCAAAATGAATACTTGAATGTTGAGTTAAGTTCGTGTAAGGGGGAACTTCAGAGTGTCACTGAATTGACAAAAAAATAAAGGTTGAGATTTTAAAAGAATGAAGTACAGTAGTCCGTATGACTAAAATGCTGCAAGAAAAAGAGGCTGAACTGGCCATTGGTTTGAGAAAGATGGAAGAATTAAAAGAGGTGATAAGGAAAAAGAATGTTGAGGTTGTAGGTACTTCTGAACAAGCTAGCCAATAAGGGGCTGCATTGGTATATGCTCAAACTTGAATTACAGAACTGTTGGCAGTGTTAGAGGAAGAAGGAAATAATATGAAAGACTTGTAATTTCAAGTAAATTTGACGCGAGCTCATGCTTGCACCTGCAAAGTGTTGTGGCTGGTTGCTGATGTGATGGTAAAGAAGATGGAAGTGGTCTGTAATCAATAGGACAAAAATATAAATAAGGCTTGGAACAAGATATGTACGTTAGAACATACAATTCAATCGCGGGATTTAGATATCTTAGAGTATAAAGTCGAGAATACGAAGCTGTGTGATGCTAATACCAAGTTAGAGGCGGATTTGCTTAATGTTGTGATAAGTTTTGATGCTAGTACTGGAAATGGAAATTATCGTGATGCTGAAGTGGAGGGGGCAATGTCAATGGTTTTCCACATGAATAAATTTATGACGACTTTGGAATCTCGGAATTCTGATGTGCATAAGGAGAAAAAGATAATGGATAGACGCTGTACATATTTGGAGGCTTTGCTGAAGGAAGCTCAAAGTAAACTTACTAAGCTTATTTTGTCTAAATAGGTAAAAGTGGGGTAAGAAATGGGTACGAGAGAGATATGAAAGTGGTTGTTTCTGTCGGAGCCAAGTTTCGTTGAGGGAAAAACTAACTCTTACACCTCGGGGTTGTCTTCGACTAGGGGACTAAGCAAGCGTCTAATATAATGATGGACAATATTACTATACTAACTCACTTGCGTGGAGTCCTAGAATGGGTTACTCCATGACCTCTCGCAAGGATTTTTAATGAGGATGATAGATATCAAGTTTAGATATCAAGTCGAATAGAGGATGATTACAGCGTGATCGAAGGTGATCTTTGGGAGTTTGTAAGATAGATTTCTTAACCTCCTCATAGTGCCTCCTACCTCTTATTTATAGGATAAAGAAAGGACTGAGTCACCATGGGAGGTCAATTTACATGTATATCCTTTGGAGACAACTGTCTTATAACCAGAGTCGATTCTGACACTGTAGCTATTGGTTCTGACACTATAGTTGTTAGTTCTGGTACTGTAGTTGTTGAGCGGCTTGTTTCACCGTTCTGTCTAGTAAGCTGGCTGTCAGACGTGTCTGCCTTCGACCATGTATGACCATGGTTGTAGTATTTTTGGTACTGATCCTGAGTTCTGGCGCTGCTCCTCAATCTTCGACTATAGCAGTTAGCTTCGATAATTTCTTCGAGTGCTCGATTAGTCTCAGAAGGCTACGTGGCCTTTGTTACTGTCTTGTTGGGCTTCGATTATCTAGGTAGGCTTCGATGTTGCCTTCGATTATTCGACTTGTACTAGAAGGTTGCGAGTAGGCTACTATATTCGCTCCCTCACAGCAGGGGCCTCAAAAATTAGTGTAGATAGCGCGTGCTGAGAAAAAAAATGGTTGGGCATGGGAAGTTGGAGAGTTGACTAGTTGAATATGATCAATTCCGAGGGGAGTAATTAAGGAAGGAAATTAAGGGAGGTGTTGATTAAGGGGTAATAATGACCCTTAACCCAAGTATAAATGGGGGGTGTTAGGGGTTTTTTTTAGACTATCTTCATCTTCTTCTTTGCATAACTAAAGCCATGGAAGCTACACCATATATGAGGTACCAGAAATGAATGGAGGTAAGGGAACAACGTATAGGTGAGAAGGCGGACGAGCTGAAAAAAAACTTCTTTGGGGATAACAATCTAGACTCGGAGCCAGAGTTGGTGGAACAAGAATCGGAAGAGCCTATCTGCGGGATACCGTACGCGTATTGGCAGAGGATGCTTCAGTGGTTGGGTCCCAATGTAAGTAATCGATACTATCTGCTGAAGAGCCTGGCAACCGACCAGGTGGATGCTGAGGATGCCGTCCAGAATAAAGTGGGGCTCTGCAAGAACTGCCCCATATGGAAATAGGGGGGCTAACTAAAAAGTTGCGGCACTCCTTTTTTGTAGGCCTGAGGGCTATTGCTTTATTTCTAAATGAAAAATTTGTTTGTCGAATTTAGGCTAGTCGAACCATTCTAGGTGTTTTATACGATGATAAAATAGGTATGATATAACTTGCTGAACATCAAACTTAAGTAATACAAACGACTAAAAATTGTGGGACCTTGGGTTCAATTATATAAAGAAAAGTACTGACCGAAGGTTCGAGTACTAAGTTGTATGGACGATGGGATGAAGTCGAATGTAGACGATGGTTCAAAAACAAAAACATAAGAGGGTTGGGAAATTTTTGTTATTGAAGGCACATTTGCCTTGATTGCAAAATTTGATAGCCATAATAGCAGACATGTAAAAGGTGGCGCTGATCCTATGGAAATGTGTCGCTACATGTCATCATGATGTTTCCTCGGGGTAAGGGACAGAGGTGGAGGTGACATGTGGGTTTGGGTTTGATTTGACAGCTTCGAGCAGTGTGCCAAAAGCTTCAAGAGGTATAAAAAAGTATTACATGATGTGAGTGTATGGTACGCACGTGGGAGGAAGTGAAGGTAATATTGTTAAGATACATCTCAGCCAAAAAATAAGGGGGAGTGGAGGAGTAATAATGATGGTGAGTGGGAGAGAAAAATTTACTATTCCCAAATAATCAATCATAGAAAGAACAAAAGAAGAAGAGAGGAAATACATATGCCATTGTACTGGTAGAGCTTGTTAAAGAGGAGAGAAGATTACTTCATGGTTGCTGAGAGATCTTACCCATTCGAAGAGATTTCTTGTAAATGTAGGTAATTTGTATTTATACTCTACTGGTCTATTGTTTCTTCTTTTGTATCTATATTTTTTTCGTATTGTGAGGTAGGTGTTGCTAGGGTTTTGTTTGTAACAGCATGACCGAGGAAGGGGGTAACCCATGTGGCAAGAGGTCTAGCCCTGTGGTAAATTGAGAAGAGTGAGGGGGTGATTAGGGTTGTAGTTGAACATTCGACTGTGGGTTGGGCGGGTTTGAGAAGGTAGAGTATAATATGATATCAAAACATGATAGTCAAATATATCGATCTAATTGCGTAACTCTTCTTCTGTAGGGTATAATACGTACCCGTCAAGCTTCGAGGACGAGGCTAATAGATGAGAAGGACGAAGTAAATAAACCAAGTGTATCTGGTCAAGGTCGAGGGGGTGAGAGCAGCGATGTAGAAGTATTAGAAATTGCAATCGGGGAGAGTGATGAAGAGGAGATTAAGGAAAGGGAGGGAAGGGGAAACGAAGATAGTATCGAGCCTTCGAGGGATGTGAGGGAGGAAGGGGAAGGGGAGAAGAGTGATAATAGTAATGGTTCAGATGATTTGAGGGGAGCGACGGGGCCAGTCACGGCTTAAGAAAGGGCGAGACTGGATTGATTCATGGCGAAACATGAGTTGTCGAGGGTGAGGGTTATGCTGGTGCCAGTAGGGGTCGAGTTCACGTTCAAGGATACCCCTCGGGAGGGCATCATGGTGTTTAGAGGCCAAATTCAATTAGGGATGCAACTGCCCCTTTGAAAGCTGGTGAAGCAGGTGTTTAAATACTGGGATGTTACCCCGTGCTAGATGAATGGCAATTTTTAGGAGATGATGAGGGTTGTCGAGGGGATGAATGTAGATTTGAAATGTGAGAAGATGGGTTTGATCGAGTGGTTCAATATTGTATCATTCTACTCGAAGAAGGCAAATAAGAAGGCAGATACGTACCACATTCAATACCATGCAGATAAACCATGGTTATTTGATTTGTGTTTGACGGGGCGAGGGTGGGATAAGGATTTGATTATGATAAGAGGGAATTATGAGAATACAGAGGGGGAGGAGGTGTATAAGATGAAACATAGGTTGTATAATCAAAGTAAGTTGATGGTTGAAGGTTGTTTATTATGTTATTCAACTAGGTTATTGAACTTATTCTTCATTGTTTTGTAGAGCCCAACTCTAGTAGATTGACAAATCTAAAGAGGTATATTGACAAACTGATCGACCACAATGAGGAGTGGGTAAACTGAGTATTTGGGAAGTCGGGTATTGTGAGGAAGAAGCGAAAAATGATGAGGAGTGGGTAACCTGCGAAATGTACCTATTGTTATTATTTAGTCAAAGAAGAAGAAAGAAGGAAGTGCTTCGACGAGGGCGGGTGAGATGGTGAAGGGAAGGTTGATTCAAAAGTTGAGCAATATGCCAAGGGAGCGGCGAGGAGGGTCGGGGACCGTATACCCGAGTGTGCCCGAGGCCGTTCCCGAGGTATCGTGACACTCTAGTAAGAGTAAGGGCAAGGTCACTGAAGTGACTTCGACAGTGCAGCAGACGAAGACTACTTTGGGTAAGGGGTCTCGTGAGCAGGTGACCGATGATGTGGATGATACAGTCGAAGGTATGTCGTGAGCAGGTTACCGATGATTTGGAGAAGGTATGTCACTGTTGTCTATTTTCTGTAATGAACTCTCTTTCCTTGGCTTGCTGGAACATTGAATTCGAACGATTGTGTATTAGCTATGTAAAATATGAACCATGAGTACTGTATTTCAACTTTTCTTGTTGGTATATATTGGACTAGCATTGTTTATATGTATTTGACCTTAATTGCTGGTATGTTTGTATGTTTATATATGTGTTGTGCGATAAATAGTATAGAATGTTCTGCTCTGGTGGGTTCGACCTGAAACCTTGAAGAACTTTGAGGTCGCCCCCAAGTATCAGACAATTCGAAGGGTTGACATGATACTTAGGTTTGACCGAGTCGAGAAGTGTATTAAACCTCGAAGGTCGTCTCCAGGTCTATCCGCGGGATTGAGCCCAAACGAAGCATTAAGTAGTCGGCCCCAATGCATCCCCAAAGGTCCAGTCTAACGACCTATCATGCCCCTCGGGTGTGCCCGAATTCGAACCTTGAAAAATATCGAGGTTGCCCCCAAGTATCAGTCGGGTCGAAGGGTTGACGTGATACTTAGGTTTGATCCAAAAATTTACTGGACTTCGGAGGCCTGAGCCTAAGCGATGCATTATGTGGTCGCCCCCAATGCATTCCCGAGTGTCCACTCTTTCGGCCATTCATGCCACTCGGGCTTGCCCGAATTAGAAACTTGATAAACTTTGAGGTGTCCCTAAGTATCAGCCGGGTTGAAGGGTTGACGTGATACTTAGGTTTGACCAAGAAATTAAGTGGACTTCGAAGGCCTGAGCCTAAATAAAGCATTATGTGTTCGCCCCCAATGCATTCTAAAGCGTCCGGTCTTTCGGCCATTCATGCCACTCAGGCTTGTTCGAATTGGAAACTTGAAATTTTTTGAGGTCGCCCCCAAGTATCAGTCGGGTCGAAGGGTTGATGTGATAATTAGGTTTGTCCAAAAAGTTTATTTTGAGATAGGACATGAAGCTCAAAAGATAAAAATATGTTCATTAATTATACTATATTTACATCAGTTGAACAAGGTGATGGTCGCGGTCTGTTGTATGAGGCTAACTACATTATATTCCAAGGTTAGGTAGAAGCTCCTCAATTTTTTTTAGATAGCAGGATCCTTTATCGGTTTTGTCGTATACAATGTAAGATCCTTCCCAGGATTCGACTAGCTTGCCCTCATTGCAAGGCTTTGAAGAGGATGTGACTTGTCGAAGTACTAAATCTCCAATATTGAATCTGTGTGGTTGAACTCTCTTGTTGTATGACTTCTGGAAAGAGAGGTTGTAACGGTCGAGGTTAGCGATGGCTCGGCCTCTGGTTTCGTCGATCCATAACATGTTGCATCCAAGTTCGAACTCACTATCTTCATGGGGGAGGTCAGGATCGCGTGTTGGTACTTCGAACTAGGTTGGCAACACAACTTTGGTACCATAAGGCAGAAGGAAGTACATCCCGTCACCTTTCTTGGTGTGGTACGGTAGGCCCGGAGTACATGTAATAGTTCTGAACCCATCGGCCTTTCTTCTCGTCGACATATTTCTTAAGACCATCAACTATAGTTTTATTGATTGCTTCGACCTGGCCATTCCCTTGCGAGTAATAAGGTATAGAAGGGGATAGGATGATGTTGTACTTATTAAGGAAATTGTGGACTTTGTTCCCAATAAACTGTGGACCGTTGTCCCATCAAATTATGTGGGAGTAACAAAAATGTGTTATAATATTTTCCCATAAGAAATTGATGACTTCTTCCTCTCTTGTTCGACATAGCAACACAGCTTTGACCCACTTAGTAAAGTAATCTGTGGCTACTAGAAGAAAGTCTTGTCTACCCGAAGCTTTGGGGAAGGGGCCAACCAGATCAATGGCCCACCTTTTGAATGACCAAGCTACTTGGTTACAATGGAGGTCTTGTGAAGGGCTTCGGATGCGTGGGGTATGACATTGGTATTTGTCACAGTGTTTTACATACTATTTAGCTTGTTTCTTTATATTAGGCCAGAATAGCCCTTGTGTTACGGCTCGAAGGGCCATTGATTTACCAGCAGTATGAGCACCACAGGTACCATCGTGGAGTTTGGTAAGTATTGTAGTGGCTTCATTTTGGGAGATACATCAGAGGTGTACGCCATTCGAGGATTTGCGGTGCAATCCGCCTTTGAGAATGGTGTATCTGCGGCAGTTTTCTAGTAGCGAACGCTTGGCTTTGGGATTTTCAGGGAGAGTAGAACTATTGAAATAAGCAAGAAAGTATGTTTGCCAGTCATCGGGATCGAGACACTCGCCCCCAATATTGATGGCATTGACTTCCATCTGGTCGACACTTGGGCGCTCGAGTACTTCGATATGGAGCATTTGAGATTCGAACTGGCCTAACATGGCTACAATGTAGGCGAGGGCGTCGGCATGTTTGTTTTTGCCTCGAGGGTAATGTGTAATGGAAAACTTTTCAGAGAAACGATCCATGCGCTGGCAGACAAGGGCAACATACTCAGCCATGCGACCGTTTGCCTGATTTTCACTGGTGTACTGTCTCTAAACAAGTTGGGAATCGGTAAATGCTGCAAGTTTGGGAATGCCAAGTTCGAGGGTGAGATCGAGGCCATGTATCAGGGCTTCATACTCAGCCTCGTTATTAGAATATTCAAAATTTAACTTGACGGCCTTTTTAATTTGATCATTGGAGGGCGTAACCAGGACAATACCAATCCCCGAACTGTTAGGTCCAGCGAATCCAACTGTAAAGAGACGCCAATCCATGTTAGGGTTCCGAGGGTCGTTCTGTTCGGGTTGGTCTTCTGGTAGATCATCTTCATGTTTCTCCTCCCAGTCGATGTCATCGACCAGGAAGTTAGTAAGGAAATCAACGACTTCTTGGCCTTTTTGAGATATTTGTTTCTCAAAAGTGATATCGTGTCCACCAAGATAAACAGACCATTGTTGAACCCGTCTAGATTTATCTTTCTTGTTGAGGATCTCTCGAAGGGGGTAACTGGTGATAATACGTATAGGGTGATCTTGAAAGTATGGTTTAAGCTTTCGAGCAGTGTAAACGGATGCAAGGGGAAATCGCTCAAACATGGCATATCGAGTCTCGACAGGTGTCAGAGTTTTGCTGATAAAGTACACGAGTTTCTCGATACTGGATTCGAGTCGAATAAGGATCGAGCTAATAGAAGTGTCGATAACTGCAAGGTGTAAAGAAAGTATTTTACCTTTGATAGGGGTGCTGATGATGGGTGGTCAACCAAGGTATGTTTTGAGTTTGAGGAAGGCCTGTTCACAATCAGGTGTCCAATTGATTTCGGGGTTATTTTTCTTTTTAGCCTTATGGATGCTTTGGCCGCGTGAGGAGAAAAGCCAAGCACAACGGTCAAAGGATTTCGATATAAAATGGCTGAGGGCGGCAATCTTGCCAGCAACCCTTTAGAAATCTTTTTAGGTTCGAGGGGAAGGCATATTGATGAGGGCGCGGATATGAGTGGGATCGATCTCAATACCTCGTTTGGTGATGAGGTGGCCCAAGAATTTTCCAGATGAAATACCAAACTAACACTTGTCTGGGTAAAGTTTCATGTTATAAGAACGAAGTGTGGCAAATACTTCGGTAAGGTCCTGGATATGGGTCTATTTTTAGAGGCTTTTGCATAACATGTCGTCGATGTAAACTTCGACCGACCTACCAAGCAAAGGTTCAAACATGGTAGTAACAAGACGTTGGTAAGTGTCCCCCGCATTTTTAAGGCCGAAGGGCGTGACGTTAAAATAGTAAAGATCTTGTTCAATAATAAATGACGTTTTAAGTTGGTTCTCCAGGAGAGGGGTACCTGATTGTAACCCGAAGCCACGTTCATCATTGATAGTCGCTCATGACCGATTGTGGTATCCAGGAGTACAAAAATGATCAGGAGAGGAAAGATGTCCTTTGGTGTGTGTTTGTTGAGGTCTGTGAAGTCGATACAGATTTGGATCTTATCGTCCTTCTTAGGAACAACAACAATATTGGAGATCCAGTCAGCGTGTTTGACTTCTCTGATGAAACCTGCGTCTAAAAGTTTTTTAACCTCGAGGTTCACCGCTTTTCGAATCCTTGGTGCCAAAATATGCTTCTTCTGCTTCACGGAGGTGGGGCGAGGAATGAGATCATGACGGTGGCAGGCCAGGGTTGGGTTGACACCAGGCATCTCATAGAAAGTCCAGGCGAAGATATCTTTATTTGTTCGAAGAAAGTGGTGAGCTCGGGGGGTTCGACCTTATCCAAAAAGCTACCAATGAATGTACCTCAACCATGACCATCAAGTTCGATGTATACGGTGGGTTCGACAGGTGTGGTGGAGGGATCCAAAGGTTTGGGGAGGGCAAGAGGCATTGATTGCTATGGTTTAACGAGTTTTCTGGTAAGATCAATCTCAGGGTGCTCGCAGGAGTGGGCAAGGCGTTGAGAGCCTTTCATGTTCCACATGCCACAAGGGGAAGTAAAATAAAGTATTTGGTGGTAAGTCGAAGGTATGGCTTTCATGGCAAGTAGCCAATCGCGCCCTAGAATGTCCATGTATTCAGATTTCTTATCGATGATGAGAAAACTGGTTTGGAGGGTGACTAGACCGGTGGTGACAGGGAGGCTAGTGAGACCAGTGACAACTTCGGTGGCCCCATTAAAGCCCTTGAGCTCGACGTTGGCTGGTGGGATGAGGTTTGTTTTTTACATGGCTTGAACGGTCTGGATGAACAATATATTTGTTGTCCTTCCCGTGTCAATGAGCATGGTATGGAGAACGAGGTATTCGACATTAATCAATGAGCATGGTGGAGGGAAGCGGACGTGAGAAGTATCGCAATCGATAAAGGATATACCTTTAGGTCGAGGGCAATGGCTAAATTCTGGGAGAAGGATGGGTAGCTTCTCTTGATAAGTAAGCTTACAACAATCTTCGAATCATTTGTGCTTGCTTCGAGTATGACCACTATCAATGTTGTTAACTTTGATGAGATGGAGTTGAAAAATGTGTACCTCGGCCGGGTCAATAGTTGGGGTAGGTTGGGGCTTGAGGTACGACCCGTCGAGATAGCTAGGGAGGTCGGCGACATATCGATGTAGACGACCAGCTTTAAGAATTATCTTGAGTGATCGTTGCAGAGCATAGCATTTGTTGGTAGAGTGGCAGTTGTACTTGTGATTTTGACATTAAGGCTCATCTTTCTGGATCTCAATGGGGTAGGGGGTACGCCAGATAAGGACGGCCTATGTTTGAGGAAGAAGGGTGCCGATGGGTGCAGTGAGTTTTGGTAGGACCGACATCGGTCATTTTTTGTGAATCTCGGCTGGGGTAGTATCGAAGTGAGGGAATTTTTGGCTCTCGGTCTCCTGTGAGATGAGAGTGACCATGGGTGTAGAAGATGGTCGAGGTTTGTTATGGTTGGTGGTCAAGGCTTGCCCCTGGTGATTTGATTTGCATAGGCGTTCGAGGTCGATGCAACCGTTAACCTTAGAGGGACTTCCCCTCTATTTAACCTGAGAGGGTTTGAGTGCTCTTCCCACTATACCCTCAAACCCTAATAAAGAGTAATACTAGGTCCCACCAACCTTAACTTTGTATAATAATTAGGCACAACCAATAACACCAATATGATCTATTAGCATGTGTGCTCGTGAACCTGAAGATAAAATATTGAGTAGTGCCGGTATAGATGGAAAATCCAACAATCTCCCACCCGGCGCTAACTCGGTTTAAGAAAAATATTTTTAACTTAATTTACGTCTTTTTATGAAAAGCGGATGGCCATCCTTTATTTTTTAAAACCACACATGATAATTTGTCGAAAACAACGTTATATCGAACTTGACTGTCACTATACGACTACAAAGATGGCTAACATGGTTCACGGAAAATTTTTGGTCAGGCCTTTGAGCACATGCCTAATTCATAGCGTGGACATCGGGCTAGCAACCTCAATAGCTTTCCAAGTGTAATTTGTTTACTGGTGAAGTTTAGCATGTAAAAGGCAAATATACACCTTAATGATGTGCCGGTACATTTCCATTAGCTTCCTGCAACATGTGTTCCAAACACATGCCATTTCAATACTTAGACAAACTGTCATGCGAAGACCATCGCTTATACTAAAATGAAGGCCAAAAGATGTGGAACCTACCCATATCCAGCCCAAACAAACTTGAAAAACCTTAAAAAATTCTCTATAGGCACTTGATACTTAGACAACCGTCATGTGATAAAATCACTTGTATCTAAAACTTTATTGCAATTGTATAATTGAAACTTATTATGTACACATATAAAATAGCGGATCTAAATATAATAACAACTAAATAATCAAAATCAAATTTGAATGCCCACAAAAATAATAATCGGGAATAACTCCCACATGGATAAATAATCCTAATGCAGTAATAGTAAATAAAATAAATCAATGACTACCACGCAAAAGAACGATCCTCAAAGAGACTCCAGCAATCCCATACGTGTAACATGTCCCCTGAAGGCTGGTATCGGAAGTCCCTTAGTAGGCGGATCATCAATCATCTCCAGTGTTGACAAATGATGAATCTTAATAATCTGTTTATGTACTTTATCAATGACAATGTGATAATTAATGTTAATATATTTGTTATCCATAGTCACGTTATCATTCTTAACATATTTGACGATTACCTAATTTTCACAAAAACTCTCAACGGCCTATAAATTGAATCAACGACCTTTAGCCTATAAATAAACTACTTGAGCCATACAGCCTATCGGAAAGCCTCATAGCAAGCAACATACTCTGCTTCCATAATCGAGAAAGCTAAAAGAGACTGCTTGACACTTCTCCACGAGATAGCGCCATGAACAAGTATAAAAATATAATCAGAAGTAGACTTCTTGTCATTTTTGTCCCCTGCAAAATCTGAGTCAAAGTAGCCCAAAATCATAAACTTATCCGATCTCCTATAAACTAGTTTGTAATCTCTAGTTCTCTTCAAGTAGCGAAGAACCTTTTTGGTCCAGTGAATAATAGAAGGGTTCTGTTGGTACCTTCCTAACATCCTAGCAACAAAACTGATGTTGGGTCTCATACATATCATGCCATACGAGGCTACCAACAAATGAAGCATACTCCTTGGCAATGTCTGAAGAAACTACCTCATGCAGTATTGTCTTCCTGAAGATATCTCCCTTAATGACAGGGACTTCACCTACTTTGTAATTCTACATGCCATACCTCTTCAAAACTTTATCAATCTACGCACTCTGAGATATGCCAATAATTCCTTGGGTCATGTCTCACTCAATCTTGATGATAAGAACATAACTAACTACTCACATATCTTTCATATCAAAATGCTGAGATAAGAAGACTTTTGTCTCTTGAAGAAAACGGACGTCACTGCTGGCAAGTATAATATCATCGATGTACAAAACCATAAATGTAAAATGTCTCCCACTCTGTTTGACGTATATACAATGATCCATTTTGCACTCAACAAAATTGTGGTTCGAAACTACCCCATAAAATTGTAGGTATTACTGCCTAGACACCTGCTTAAGGCCGTAAATAAAACGATTTAGCTTACAAAATAGTCAAACCTTCCCTTCGGTCTCAAAACCTTCAGGTTGGTGCATATAAATCTCTTCGTTGAGATGCCCATTAAGAAAAGCTGCCTTAACGTCCATCTGATAAAGCTCCAAGTCAAAATGTGCCGTAAGAGCCAATATTATCCGTAACGAATCCTTCTTCAGAACTGGTGAGAAAGTCTCATCAAAGCCAATTCCTGGACGCGACTTTAAACCATTCTCAACAAGTATCGCTTTGAAATGTTTAATCTTCCATTCAGAATCACGTTTTGCCTTAAAGATTCATTTGCATTCAACTGCCTTAGATCTTTTTGGTGAAGGTTTCAACTCCCATACAGAGTTGTAGGACATAGAATCCATTTCCTCTGTTATGACATTATGCCACTTATATGCTAAACAACTAGCCATAGACGAGCTAAAAGATACTGGATCCTCGAATCAAATAAATCCCCTTCAACTGAATAAATGTGGTAATCTAAAGAAATAGCTGAGCGCCTCTCTCGAGAGGATCTTCGAGTAGGAGTAAATGGTTGGGCTAAAGGTAGAACGACAGGAAGCTGAACGAGAATGGGTGGAGGAAAAATCTGAGGGAGAAGAGCGCCTCTCTCGAGAGGATCTTTGAGTAGGAGTAAGAGGTTGGGCTAAAGGTAGAACAACAGGAAGCTGAACGAGAGCGGGTGGAGGAAAAATCTGAGGGAGAACCGGTGCTACAACGGGGTGTGGAACTGGGTCTAGAATAATAAATGGGCCAGAAATCGTACTCGTCATAATGTCAATATCAAATAAATACAAAAGCATAGCAACACTAATTGGAATAACAGTTGGACTTCGAGTTTCAAGACCCTCCTTAAAGATAACCTCTCTTTCAATAGTACTGGTAAAGTGATCTTCCTCCTCTATAAAATGAGCTTGAGCATACTTAACAATCTCCATAGGTTAAGAAGAACAATAAAACCTGAAACCTTTTGATCTCTTTGGGAAATCAACGAAGAAACAACTAACAGTCCTCGAATCTAACTTTTTAATATTCAGGTTAAACAATTGTCTCTGCAGGACAACCTCAAACACACAAGTGATTAAAACTAGAATTTTTTCCAGTCCATAGATGATAAGGATTAACTGGAACAGAACGAGAAGGAACTCGATTATGAATATAGACTGAATAATGTAAGCACTCTCCCCACAAATTTACCAATAAATCGGTATGATATAACATGTTACGAACCATATTCTAATAAGTTTGATTTTAGTATTCACAAACACCGTTATGCTCTGGTGATCCAGGAGTAATGTATTGGGCTATAATACCCTGATCCTTTAAATACTGATAGAATGGTCCTGAATATTAACCGTCTTGATAAATCTTACTATAATACTCGACTCCTCGATCTGACCAGACAACCTTGATCTTTCGATCTAACTGCTTCTCAACCTCTAACTGGAAAGTCTTATGCGAGATATATTATAGCTTATGCCAGATATGATTATCTAATTAATGATAAATATTAATAATTTTTTGCTTAAATTTCTCATTACTAATTTATAGTAATTCCTCAAGAGAGACGCCTCATTATGAAGCACAACATGATCATAATCACAACATATACAATAAGTAAGAGTGTTATAACAATAAGTAATAGCAAAAACCCATTATAACAAAATGTATATATTATCACCCTTTTTTTATTGCGATTTACACCAAACCCCAAATCTACTTTCTAAGGTCTTTTACACAAATCTATAAAAAATTCCTCTAAACATTTCCTTAACACATACTACAACAAAAAACCCATGGTTCAAACTCTCTTATAATAAGTGAATCCAATATAATCACACCACAATCCCAATGGCAAGTAACTATCAAGAATTACTAGGAGAATTACATACACTACCCGCAAACCCCAAATACGTTAAGTAAATCCAATAACCAGCAGGACAAACCCAATGGTAACACCACAGTCCAACAATGAACAAGCACAAACCAACCCAACAATCTGCAATAAGCAAGTTCAAACCACCACAAAAATCCTAATTTACAGTTCAACAAACACTCGCAATGTCCACCAGCATTCACAAACAATGCCAAAAGCATAAACCCAAAGGTGTAATTTCCATGATTTATACGAGGTAATTATATTAAACTCTAGAATTGGAAGGAAAATTTTCATAGAGAGAAGATATATGAGCTTACCGTGATCAGACTGTAGATGAACAAGAATGATTGATCAAATTTACAAAACCTAATGGCAAAATCTGCCAACAAATTGTAAAATTTTGGGACGCCAAGCTTTGGAATCAAAACCAAAGATCAATGGAAGTAACAATCAAACCCAACAAACACCAATGTTAATTGAGATTCAAAAACCATGAACTCAAACTTAATCAAATTTTAGGAATCGCGGAGACATGGAAGCATCAGCAGCTTGCTCCAGCTGATTGTTTGGGAACCCAAATCAGATTCGAAAAACCCTGAACTTAAATAAGAGATGGAGAATTATGGCTTCATCACTCTAAAACAAGTATGATCTCTATATCTTGGTATAATTTGGAGAGAGAGAAAAAACCTAAAATTTTGGGAAGTGATAATAGAGAGAGAGAGAGAGAGAGAGAGAGAGAGAGAGAGAAAAATAGAGATTCGGTAAGAGCATCCACAACACTAGGTGGGTAGATTTTCACCAATCTACCCTAAATATACCCAGAGCAGTTGAGCCCCAAATCAAGGTGAATTTTACCCAAAGCAGTTTTGAATTGCACGGCATAATCAACGCGCAGCTCTGAACTGCGCGGCATAATCAAAAACATAAGATTTGGCCACGTGTCTCCATCTGGATCGTCCATTACCCAACGCGCAGTTCTGAGCTGCGTGACATCAATCCACCAAAAATCCACCCAGAGAGTGGAGATACGTGGACAATTAACCTAGCTGCTGGGAGGTGGATTTGTTGAAAAGATGGTAGATTTTGAAATCCATCTTGCCACGTCAGAATTAACCTAGTTGCTATGGATGCTCTAAACATACAGAGCTTTAAAAAGTACTATCCCCGAGAACAATGAATAGAAGCAAACCCTGAAGTATCTCACAACAATGTTGTCTCTTTCTCTTTTTACGTGTCAATTATTAATCGTAGAAATATGTATCCTAGCAACTTATACAAATTTTAAGAAAATATACAATTACTATGATTAATAATAAGCTATGAAAAATAAATTATACTAACCTCTTCTTTTGCTCTTGCAAAATCCTCTTTTCTTGAGTTGAGTCTTCCCTTGGATTGGATGCAGACCTTAATGGGATGGTTTTCTGTGTTGTAGCCTCCAAGAGGGACTTCCCCTCTATTTAACCTGATAGAGTTTAAGTAGTCTTCCCATTATAGCCTCAAGCCCTAATAAAGAGTAATACTAGGTCCACCAACCTTAACTTAGTATAACAATTGGGAACAACCAATAATACCTATATGACCTATTAATATGTGTGCTCGTAAATCTGAAGATAAAACATTAAGTAGTGAAGGTATAAATGGAAAATCCAACAACCCTAATTATGTAAGACTGTATTTTACTGAGGAGTCTCATCCCTGATTTTGTAAGGATATCAAGTAGATTGATTGCTTTAGTCACCTCTCTCTCTATCTCAATTGAAAGCATATTTTTTTAAGGAACTTCTAAGGATTTTCTAAATTTGTATGCATCTCCGATGATGGTGGATATTAATTTTGGGCAGTGCTTAAATTTTGAGGGAGAATGCATGCAGAGATGAATATGGATCAAGCAGTGCTCCAAATGATATATTTTTGTAACTACTCTCCTTTTCGGGTGTTGTGAAATGTTATCTATCTCTCTCTCTCAGTTTGTAACCGATAACTATTTCTCCAGACTGTCTACAAACTTAGATAATGTGTTTATAAACCATTCAATTTATGAAATCTTAGTTGGGTTTTATTAATCTTTACTGTACATAGGTTTATCAACTTCTTTTCCAGCTTAGTGCTAAACATTTTACTTTTGGTGTATTTTCACAGGAGGAAAAAGAGAATTAAGAACTTCATAATATTCGCTCCCCCACTGTCTCTAAGCTTTGAAAAGTATTGTATACTTCCAGGTTTCAAAGGTTTATTTCGAAGCTTTCAAGTTTTCTAAGCTTATTCTTCGAAGTTTAATCCTTCTCACAATAAACATGTATGTTTCTTTCTCTCTCTTTATCTAAATCTGTAGATCTTGAAGTTTATTAAAACTTTCTATTATCTATTTTTTGGATCTGCTTATGCTTCCATGGATCTGCATCAACTATTGTTTATCTTACATGAATCTGCTTATGCTTCCATAGGTTGCTTAATTGTTGTTTAATATTTACCTCAAGTTTGGGTAAGTCAATGAATCCTATGCGTAATCTTCGTATCGACTTTAAGATTGAAATTCCAGTATTCGATGGTTCCGTCGATGCCGGGAAGTTGGATAATTGGTTAGATAGGTTAAAGACTTATTTTTTCGTTTATGAATATTCCAACGCTCATAAGATTTGTTTTCTACTTTAAAATTTGTAATAACGTGATGGAAATCCTATTGGAAGCGATATGATGTTGAAAGTCTAAGTTGGAAGAAATTCAAGGTTTTGGTGAGGAAGCAATCCTATCCAATTTGGTATACAACAATTCACTACGGAGTTTCATAACCAAGCGTTAGTTTTTGATATTGACGTGGATGAGTACGAGGTGTTCATGAAGTATGCGGGGGAGGGGGGGGGGTTGTCAGAGTCCATTCGAAGAGAATTAAGGCTCTTCATTGTGAAAAATATCGAAGGCGCTACCGTTAAAGCAATTGCCATTGAAGGTAAGTACTTGAAGATTGACAAGCAAAATGACAAGAACAAGTCGGGGTACAAATTTACTTGGAAGTTTGATCAGAAAGGGGAATCCAAAGGAGAAGGGTCTTCATTCAAGGGGACTATTTGTAGTCATTGTAAGGCTAATGGGAATAATTCAGATAGATGTTACAACCTTCACCGGGAGCTTCGACCGAAGGAGGAGAGGGGCAAGAAAGAGAAACGTGCACTGGCCGCAAGGATTGTGGATCTTCCGGAATTAGATAAGCCAAATCCAAAGCTTACTCTAATGTTTATGCAATCTATAGGAATCGACGAGACGAGTTGGGAAGAGCTTACTTATGTCAGCATTCAGATAAAACAGAGGTTAGTCGAGGCCATCATTGATCTGGGTAGTCAGAAGAATTTAATTTTTGAGGCGGTGGTGAAGAAGATGAGTTTGACTACTGTGGCTCATCCTTAGCCTTATGGTTTGGGTTGGATTCAGAAATACGCGTAGTTGAAGATCACTAAGCAGTGTACATTCAAGTTTGCGATTACAAAGAAATTTATTGATGAAGTGACATGTGAGGTGGTTCCGTTGGACGCGTTTCAAGTCATCTTGGGTAGCCTTTATTTTTGGGACCGAGATGTAATCCTTTACCGTCGAGCTCGCAAGTATCGTCTAGTGAAGGATAGGACAGAGTTTTATATCAATACGTGTAAAGAACATATCACTACTAGTAATTTAGTAATAGGAACTCAGGCAAAGCGGTTGGTTAATGCGAGTAACAAATTTGTATTGTTGTTGGTGCGATCGGTTCAAGAGGGTTCGTCGGCTACGGTATTGTCTACTTTGGCAATATCTCCTAACCAACAAACCAATATGGTGGAGTTGCAAGAGAAGTATGAAGACTTGTTTTTGGGCATAGAAGGGATGCCGCGTAAGATGGATGTGGAGCATGATATTACCTTGGTGAATGGTGAGCCACTACCCAATATTTGGTTATATCGGAGTTCTGTTGTAGAGTCTGATGAGATTAATAAACAAGTACATAAACTTCTGGAGTAAGGAGTTAATAATCCAAGTTGCTTACCTTGTGGTTCATTGGTGTTACTGGTCCCGAAGAAGGATGGGTCTTGGATGATGTGTGTGGATTATCGGACGTTAAATAAGATTACTGTGAAGAATTGTTATCCGCTTCCACGGATTGACGAGCTTTTTGATGAGCTACAGACGGCTCAGTTTTTTGCCAAGTTGGATCTTAAGTCAGGTTACCATCAAGTTAGAATTTAGGAAGAAGATACTTGGAAGATAGCGTTCAAGACCAAACAAGGCATTTTTGAGTGGTTGGTTATGCCCTTTGTGTTATGCAATGTACCAGCGATATTTATGCGGCTAATGAATGAGGAACTTTGTGGGTTTATTGATGATTTTGTGATTGCGTATTTGGATGATATCTTAATATATAGTCGCACATGAGAGGAGTACCTTGGAGATTTACGCAAAGTGTTGGGCGTTTTGCGATCACAACAACTTTTTCTAATCGGGAAGAAGTGCGAGTTTGGGAAGAGGGAGCTAGTCTATTTAGAATTTATTGTTGGTGGCGGCGAGCTTAAGGTCAATCCAGAGAATGTCTCGGTCATTACTAATTGGCCTTGACCCCATACAGTGACGAAAATGAGGAGTTTATAGGTTATTGTCAGTACTTACGAAAATTTATTCGGCATTTTTCATAAATAGCCGCACCTTTACATTCTTTGACGAAGACCGGAGTACAGTTTATGTGGGAAAAGCTCCATGAGAGGACTTTTATGTTACTGAAGTTTAAGATTACAGATGCACCAGTGTTAGTATTGCCCAATTTGTAGCGGCCTTTTGAGGTCGAGACAGATACGTCAGACCATGCATTAGGGGTAATCCTTTTACAGGATGGGAAGCCGGTTGCTTACCATTCTGAGATGTTTACAGGAGTAGTACACAACTATTCTACCTAAGATAAGGAGTTCTACGCGTTATATCAATCAGTAAAGTATTGACGGAGTTACTTATTGGGAAAGGAGGTTGTGGTTCATTCTGATCACAAACCATTACAGTTCTTATCTACGCAGTCCAAGCTTCAGCAGGCTCACCATGTGAAGTGTATGTCGTACTTTCTGTAGTTTACTTTATTGATCAAGTATAAGATAGGAGTAAACAACAAGATGGCTGATATGTTATCTCGACCCCCATTTCCAACTATTTTCGCTTTGTTTGTAGCTATGCAGATCCAGCCTATTGTTCCTTCTGAGTACGTTTCAGGGTATGACGATGACAATGAGCTTAGTGTGATTTATGAAAATTTTCTTCAAGGCAAGACATGCGTGAATGTTTTGAAGGATGGTTTGATTTATAGGGGTAGTCTACTATGTATTCCTGAGGGTGAAGACCGTTTGCAGAGGATTCGAGAGGCACATTATTCTCGGGTGGCAAGTCATTTTAGGGTCGAGAAGACTCTTTTGAATTTGCGACGTTATGTCTATTGATCGAAGAAGCAGGTAGATGATGCTCGTGTGGTTCGTGATTGCGTGCTATGCAACACATCGAAGCCCTTCAATAGAAAGATAGGACTGTACTTACCATTGCCAGTTCCCAGTCGACCATGGGAGAACATTTCGATGGATTTTATAGGTGGTTTGCCCATGACCAGGTGTAGGAATAACTATTTGTTGGTGGTGGTGAATCGATTCAACAAGATGATTTTTCTTATTCTATGCCAGAATACGGTCACCGGGGAAGGAATATCGCAATTATTTTTCAGAGATGTCTGGAGGTATTTTGGGCTCACTTCTTCTATTATTTCTAATAGGGATAGCCGCTATTTGGGGAATTTATAGAGATCGTTATGGGGGATGATGGACACTAAGTTGAGGAGAAGTACCGCTTTTCATCCACAGACTGACAGGCAAACAGAGGTAGTTAATCGCACTTTGGTACATTGATTACGGGGATTCTATTCTAAGTATCCTAAGACTTGGGATGAGATTTTACCGTATCTTCAGTTTGTGTTCAACCGGGCAATTAATGGTTCCACTTTGAAGTCTCCTTTTGAAGTTTATTTGGGGTATTTGCCGCAAAGCCCTTTTGATTTGGAGTTTAGTCTTGGCGACAAGACGGTGTCATAAACGGAGGAAGAGGAGTTGGTTAAAGCTCAGCATTTCATTGAGAGGATAAGCAAGGTTCATGAGGCGGTTTAAGCACCGTTGACAAAGACTCAAGGAAAGTATAAAGTTTGCTAGGAAAAGCATCGGGTTGAGTGTACTTTTTAAGAGGGCGACCTAGTTTGACTGCATTTGGGTAAGGAATGGCTTAAGGGGGAAGGTAAGAAGCTCAAACCTATCCGTTATGGTCCATTTTTGATACTCAAGAAGATTGGTGACAATCCATTCCAGTTGGATTTGCCACCTTTCATGAAGATGTATTCGATGATTAATGCTGAGAATTTGAAGCTGTTTGAGCCATCTCTGTTAGATGAAGACTCTTCAATCGACACTAGCCTACCGTTAGTTGATGAATTATGGATGGAAAGAGAAGATTCGTTACAGGATGATGGTATTCTAGAGAGGAAAGTTCATACTACAAGACGGTATGGTATTGAGTCGTTCTGCGTTGGGAAGAAGGGTCTGCTACCTAGTAAGTGGAAGGGGTGCAGCAGGGAATTGGGCATTGCCGCATTTCCACATCTCCAGTTCTAGCTTGAGCAGGAGCTCAAGGCTCCTAAAGGAGGGGGCCATGATCCAGGAGGATCTAAGGAAATTGAGAAATTAACCAGAAAGTTGTTCGAAAGAGGCTGAGAGTCATTCGAACGACCCAATTCCACCACTTTAGAATTTGACCCAGGAAATCCAACTCGTTCGAATGATTTCTTATTTCGTTCGAACGACTTTTTTCACGCTCTCTGGAATTTGGCCCAAAGACATATTTTCATTCAAACGAGTTGTCATGCCATTCGAACGAGTTGTCAATTTTCTAGGGTTTTAGATCAATTAGGCGTAAAGTCATTCGAACGAGTTTGAATGCCGTTCGAACGACTTGGGCGTAGTTTGTGATTTTTAGGCGTTATTTTGCCTCGAGATCCATTTTTTATTTATTTCGAGTTCCCTAGTATATAAATGGAATTTAGGTTATTTTTTACCATCGATGTTAGATCTAGAAAATGTTAAGAGGATGAACTTATGGTTTAGAGTATTATCATTGTAATTACATTGTTTATAGCAATTGAATCTCTTATTTTCCCAACCAATTGGTGTTTTTGTAATTTTTTTCTGCTAACTAGAGCTTTTCTATCTTATTGTGGATTAGTTGACTTCCAACTTCTATTTTGGGATTAAATAGTCTTCATGATTTTATTTTCAAGTTATCTTAGCATCACGTTATCTTAGAAAATACTTGGTGTATCAGATCGAGATTTTAACATGTGGTTTAATCTTTGAATTTTCAGATTACTTATAGCTATATTTTGGTATCATGGATGACGGAAAATCAGTCCAGTAATTGATATGAGGGAACATGCCTAAAACAAACACTGAACATGTATGCAATAACTTTTTGAAAAGGTTTCACAATTATTATAGAAAATTAACATGAAATATTGCAATGATAAGGTGTTTAATGGACTCAATACTACTGGAAGGTGTTTATAAGGGTTCACTACTCAGATGTGAACCTGTGCATTGCTGAAGGGATGGCCCTGGATTAAAAGATATTAGGGAACCATGTTGGTCTTAAAAAGTTTATCTATTATACATGAGAGAAAAGAGAGGGTTAGAACTTCACAATAAAAGTATGGGGACTAAAACATTTCAACCATGAATTTATGTTTGTAGTCTGTAAAGATTTTTTGAAGGATTCATTTCTTGACATTGAATTGCATGGAAGCGTTCCAGATTTTGATCATCCTTTTGTAACTTGAATTGCATTAGAACTGTTTCAGTTTGAACTTATCAGAGGTTGTACCATAGTCCTACTTTCGAGCTTTAATAGTTGGTTAGTAGTTTAATCCTATTTAATGTTTTTTTTTGGCATCATATATTGGGTTAAAAATACATAAGTTTTAGCACCAAAGGCACGTTAACATATTCATTGTGGTGAGCCACGGGTAGTACTAATATATAATAATTCTCCAATCCATATCTATATATCCTATATCATAGATCAAGTAAAAATTAAATAAAAATTCGTAAATAGCAAAAAATACCTCTCCATAATGCAAAAGAAATCTACAAAAACGCAGATTTTGAGAGTTATTTCCCCATTCTGATCTACTATCTGTGAGGGCTTATTTTTAATCCTCATACTGAGTCCGATATTCGAACTCACATAGCTCGAGTAAACACACAGATAACCAATCAAGGACTAAAAGCATGAAGATCGTAGTACAGACTTTCTTACCTACAGTTCGAAGATATCAAAGCATCTTGTGACTTCACGCTACAAAAGATACTCCTCCACTTATCAACAGGTCGTATGCATGCGAACATCACAAGAGATCGTATCTTCCCAACAGTCTAAAGTTACAGCTAAAAAATATTAATAGATCCGTTAAAGATCAACAAATATCAAGACATTACAGAAGACCATTATGAAGACTCATCAAAGCCTGATATTGTAACGTCCCTCATCAATATAACCAATGGTCATATTATAAGACCTATAAAAAGAGACCTGGAGATCAGGATCGAGGATGGCTATTATAACCTAGAGAACTCTGAGAAAAAGTGATCCCTACCAGAACTCAGATATCCAGTCTCTTTCTCTTTGTAATAGCTAGCATATATATAAAAACACCATTCTTTTAGAAATCCTCAGGAGAGGTCGTGGATTTTAACCTATTCAAGGGTTTTCCACGCTAAATCACGTGTCAATTGCTTTTAGTTCTCAACCACTATTCTATATTTTAAAGGTATAAAGCACTGTTTTCGGTCTCCGAGAAAATAGGCTATTACCTTTGGCACCGTCTGTGTGAACCAAAGCATACACTCAACGTTCTCCAATCCAGTTTTTACCGCATTCACCTTTGAAAGATGGCAAATCAAGACAAATCACACCACGACTTGCTTGACACTGCTGAAGGAGTCACAGATTTATGAACAACTGTGCAAGCAGAAGCCAAACGACGAATAGAGCTAGAAAAATAGTTCGCCAACATGCAGGACACAATTAGAGCGCTTCAAGCTTAAATAATAACAAATCCGAGACAGCTGAACGCTCTGCCTGTAGCCTCGAGAATATCAGTCCATGATCGCTTGGGACATCGAGGCCAAAATCTAACACTTCCTCAAATTCAGCAAGAACCAGTTCTACCTCGAAGTCACATCGATCCACGATTACCCACTGGAGCAGTAATAGATCTGCAGCAACAGGAAAAGCAAAATAGAGAAAAACCTTGAGTTTCAGTCTATGACCGCATGAGAGAAGCAGCAGGAGATCATAATCTTGCGGGAGGACCAGCAACAAGATGAGCTGTCACGTCTCGCTTACATCTCACTCTGGAACAGGTGGATAGGCGCATCAAGCTCAAATAATAGCAAGTGGTGTACCAAGAGGGATCTCCGAACCAGAGGTTCCGTTTGGTAGGTATGCCATCCTGTAGAGCTTTCCATAAAAAAATTGAATTCTGAAAGGGACATTCATAGACCAAACTGTCTCCCAACGAAAAGTGGGCGAAACAGGAAGAAGGGGTTTCGGAAGGGTGGTGCGATAGACGAATTTGGCAGTGGGGATGCCATTTTGTTCATGTTTCCAGTGTAGCGTGTCTTGGAAGGGAATTTGCTGAGGGGAATGAGAAGGATGGCATCAGCAATATCGTGGTGGAAGTAGGTGCGGATGAGGGATTCCTTCCAGGAGCGCTGGCTTTGGCAAATAAGTTTGAAGACCTTAAAGAAGGGACGTATCTACGGGAGAGGCCCGAAAGGGCGGCCGTGTGGGATAGTGGGGATCTATGGTTCTATTTAACAGTCAATGCTCTTACCATCTCCGATGTGCCAATTGAGGTCATACCATATCCTATTTCTGGCAGCTATGATACCCTTCCAGATCCATAAGTCTGAGGGCTTGGGAGAAACAGTCATAATAGATTCATGGGGGGAGTAGCATTGTTTGAGGTTGTGGGACCAGGGTTTTTCCGGTTCTTTGATAGCTATCCAAAAAAGCTTTGCCTGAAGAGCTTCGTTGTGGGAGAGGGATGAGCGGATGCCCAGACCCCCATTTTTGGTAGGTTGACAAATGGATTTCCAGCTAATAGGGGAGGGCTTCTGCTTTCCATCAGTATTTGAGCCCCAGAGATAGCGGGAATTGATAGAGTCTAATTGCTTACAGATCTTGAGAGGTAGGGGGAAAACCAACATCTGAAAGGAGGGGATTGCTGAGTGAACAACTTTAATAAGGGTGAGGCGGTCGGCTTGAGAATGGTTTTTGGCCTTCCAGCCCTCGATCCGCCCAGACACACGAGTTCGACTATAAAAAAGGTTCAAACTTTTTTTATAGTCGAACTCGAGGGGGGATCCAAGATATTTATGGCCCCCAATGTCTTTTTTGATGTGAAGGGTGCATTGGATGATCATGAAATGACGGTGGTGGCAGTTTTTGCTAAACAAAATGCAGGATTTGGCCAGATTGTTTTCTTGACCAGAGACGATTTTAAAAATATTGAGGACATTATTGAGATGACCCGCTTTTTCTAGATTCTCTTTGCAAAAGATGAAGCAATCATCAACGAAGAGGAGATGAGAAATAGGGGTGCTTCCTCGGGCAGTTTTAATGCCATGAAGTTTACTCTGGGTCTCAGCTTGGACAAGGAGGCGAGAGAGGACCTCCGTGCAAATGAGGAAAAGAAAAGGAATGAGGGGGCCGCCCTGGTGGAGGCCCTGACCCAGTTTAAGGAAACCATAAGGGGAGCTATTAAAGTTGAAGAAGAGGGTTGTGGTGGAGATACATTGAAAAATCCAGTCACACCATTTGTCACAAAAGCCCATGGTTTTCAGAGTATCAATGAGGAAAGTCCATTCAACCCGGTCAAAAGCTTTACTCAGATCCAGCTTGTTGGCCATACTCCTTTTAGCCCCTTTTATCTTTTTGAGGGATCTGAGTATCTCCTGGGCCATGATAATGTTGTGAAAGATTTGTCGCCGGGGACGAAGGTGTTTTGCATTGGGGAGATGATTTTGTTAAGCAGGGGTTTGAGTATGATGGTAAGAATCTTCATAATGATTTTAAACTTGACGTTGCAAAGACTAATCAGCCTGTAGTGTTCGGGGGACGTAGGATTCTTAATCTTAGGGATGAAAGTGATGTTGGTGTGGTTGTACTCGGTCAGAAGATGACCCGATAGGAAGAAAGAGAGGGTGGCGTGGAACAGGTCATCTTTGATGGTATCCCAGGATTTCTTGTAGAATAGGGGGGTGAACCCATCTGGACCAGGGGCTTTGTTAGGGTTCATAGGGAAGAGGGCAATGCAGACTTCTTCCATGGTGGGATCAAGTGTGAGCTGAGAGTTTTTCACCGGGGTGATAACTTTTTCCAGAAGTTTGAGAGTGGTGATCAAAGTAGGGGGATCAGTCGTGGTGAAAAGGTTATCGTAGTTTTCCAGGAAAGCATCACCGATCGCTTTGTAATCATGCGCCCAACTGCCATCCGACTTACACACTTTCGGAATGGAGTTAGTTCGGCGCCTGTAAATGGTGGAAACATGGAAAAAGCGAGTGTTCCTGTCACCCTCTATGAGCCGGGTCTCACGAGAATTGTAACGCCAGAGAGTCTCTTCCTGATGATGAGTGTGTTCAAGTTTATGCATCAGCTCCTGCTTAAGAATAGTATTAGCCTCAAAGGCGTTGGCCTGCTGAGTCCGATCAATTTGGTCATGAAGAGATTGAATGGCTCAAGGAGTGAAGTTGAACACGGTACGGTTCCAAGTGCAGAGTTCTTTCTTTCTGTGGCAGACCTTTTTACATAGTCAGAGGGGACGCGAGCCCATCTGTGGGACACTTCAGGCGTTCTTGATGGGGTCGGGAAAATCTTGATGCTTGGTCCAAAGATAGAGGAAGTGGAATTGTTTGGGAAATTGGCGGCAGACAGGAGTGGTGTTGACAAGGATGGGTCCGTGGTTCGAACCAATGATGGGGTGGTTCCTAATAGCGGCGTCCGGGAAGTGGGTTCTCCAGGAATCCGAAACCAGGGCCCGGTCGAGCTGGAGTTTGGTAAAGTCCGGACCTCTCCATTTGTTAGACCAGGTGAAGGGGATACCAAAAAAACCCAAGTCAATCATAGAAGCGTGGAAAATGAATTCGGCTAGGGGGTTAAGATAGGTGTGATCGAAAGGGATCCTACTGAATTTTTCGTCGGCCGAAATGATACCATTAAGGTCGCCAATAATGATCCAAGGGATATGAATAACATTGGCTAGAGCTGTAATGGAATCCTAATATGGGCCCCTATGATGCTGCTCGGGTGGCCCGTAAGTGAATGAACACATCCAGTGAATAGGTTGCGCAGCCCGATTGGAGTAACCATTAAAAGAAGAGATCAGAACATCGATGCTCCATTGGGAAGAGGACAGGATTGTAAGGTTGCTGCCTGTGTGCCAGGCTAGCCAGAGCCCACCTCCATGGTTGGAGGTGGCCGAGACGTAATGAGAGTGGGTGAACCCCAAGGTAAAAAATTTACGGAAGGAATCGGCTGCCGAAGCTTTCGTTTCGGAGAGGAAGAAAATGTCAGGATTGTTTTTATTTTTGATATTGAGGTGCTCTCGGAGGGTAGATCATTTTCCACTTCCTCTATAGTTCCAAGAGAGCAAAATCATTTCCAACCGAGGGCCGGTATCGCACCCTCTTTCGAGTTGTGGGTGGGAGTGGTATTCGTGGTTGGTAAACCTCTGCGAGATGGGATAAGAGGGAAATGACGGTATGTGAGGGGGTAGTATTAGAGCTTTGACTGTGTGCCACAAAACTGAAGCATAGTGGAAAGTCCTGGCAGACCCAGTATCTGTCGGGTTTGCCTGATAAAAACCCAACGAAAATCTGAATTACCAGGTCTGTTTCTCAGGGGGGATGTGAGGGAGGGGGAATGAGGATTTGAAGTTAGTTGCTTTTTTCGGCCAGTCGGGAGACATAAATAGGGGCAGTGTTGGTATACCGGCGTCTAAGGTGTTTGGTTCTGAACTAGGCTCTCCTAAGCCAACATTTTTGTCCCCTGGTGTAGGAGAAATCGCTCTTATCTGGGTCAGGATTGGTTTGAGTAAAAAATGCCATGTTCTGGATAGAATGTGACTAGATCCCAAGTTGTAGACCGTGGCCAAAGAAACAGGGACCTGCAGTGGAAAGTGCGGGTTCCTACATGCACTCTAGGTTTGTCTATATGGGGCCGAGTAGTACGTTTAAATTTCTGTCGCTCGAAATGGGGGTGTTGGTGTATGTGTCGTGCCGATTTGTGTTTATGATCGGGGCCGTTAACAAAACTAGTATAAGAGAAGCTGTGGGTGTGCTCAAGTGTAGTCGTTAAAATGCGTACCTTTGCGAGGGCCAAGGGGTCCCCTGTGTCGTCAACCGTAATGGTGTGATCTCGGGATCGCTTGCACTTACCTACCGCTATGGAAGAAGAAGGCGCCTGGCTGTCTTCGGTTTGTGTTTCCGATGCAAAAATTTTGTGAGATACTCGCGTGTGCTAACCGGAGTTCTCCGTCGATAAAAACCAAGTTCAAAGGGTTCCAAATCATCTGTCGAGGCCGAGAGAGGCATATGATTTGCTCCCGCAGAGAAAGGTTAGGCTGAGCCACTGGTTGAATGAAGGTAAGTCGGGGTGGTTCTTAGGAGAATAGGCTTACTAGGTAGTCCCTGAGGCAGTGGGACCGAGCTATGGCTGAGGTCGATATAAAATGGGTTAGGTTGGTTGTGACATGTAACAGGCGAATTGGGTTGGCCTACCCGAAGTCCAACATGCGAGGTGTGATTCGTATATCCGAAACTATAATGGGCTTAGGGTGTTTCTGGTCCATGAGAGGGGTTTGTGGGCTCGAAGTAGCAGCGGGCTGAGGGTGTGAGTTGAGGTCCAGGCCCAAGAGGAGAGGGGTGGGGCTTTGGGGAGGAGTATAAAGTACGCTAAGTTCCAACGGTACTCGACAGTTCTGATGATTGGATGTAAATGGTGGGGTCTTGGCAAGTAAATCATAAATGCTAAAAACACTTCCTGACACATTAGTCGGTTTTCGAAGTTGCTCTCTTGCATTCTCGAGAGGAGATCCCTGCCAAATTTGCTTGTATGTTTCGGTTGTAACCCTAGAATTGTGAGTTCGTGGATCACCGGAATTGATGAAATCTGACCTCTGATATTCCTCGTAAAAACTTTGACACGACCGAGAGGGCTGACCGAAGAGATGGTTCTGGTGTCGGATGAGCTCACGAGAGGTTAGTGCATGCTGAGAGTGGTGAGTGACAGCTTCATATCGAGACCACGAGTTAAGTTTTGTGATGGCGCTTTGTATAATGTTATTAACCCCAATTCCTTCGCTGTCATCAGAGTTGTCTGCATTTGTATGTTTCCGGCATGGGATAGGGTGGGGATTCTCAGACTGATATGGTTGCGTGTGGGATTTTTTGCAAAGTTACTAGAGGGCTACATTAGGCGAGTGCTTGGGAGGATTAACTTGAATGTGAGCTCTGTATGGGAAGTCGTAATTGCTAGTAATATCGAGTCAGTTCCGTTCCTGTAGAATAATAGCAAATTTCAAACAGAGAGTAAGTGAGTGAAAGATAATTCCACACAGAGGGCAAAAATCTTCTAAACACTCGTATTTGACCGTGAGTCGAGCCACTCCGTAATTTCCCGGTCGAGGTACATTGATGGGTAGGATCAACGGGTTGTCTATAAACAAGTTAACTTGGATCCGGACAAAGCCATTTTTGGTCTGTTCAAACTCGGCCGAATGGATATCGTCTTTCACGTATTCCCCGAGCTTGCTACTGATGGAAATGAGGGTACTTGGATCAAGGAGGCAGCATGGAAGCCCGGATACTTGTGCCCAACACAGGTAGCGGGAGAAGGTTAACTCGGACTGATGAAGGAGAGGGTCAAACGGCTATTGGAGGATGGAGAAACTGAAAATGTTGGCCGGCGGCGTAGCAAGAATGATCTAAAAATCTTGTTGTGTTTTGAAGTTTGTCGGGAAAACTTTGGAGTCCTGCCCAAAAGCTAGCGGTGAAATAGAGGGAATAAGTTTTGCCCATTCTCGCCGAATGCCCTCACTATTCTGCAGCGAACCCCATTCCAAGGAATCATAGGTGAGGTCCAGCGAGGGATCATGTGTCAAACATTATTCCATGAGTTCAGTAAGATCACAGTGCTTTTGGTCGTCCTTGTAGTCGGTCATAGACATGTTAGTGGATGGGAGTGTGTGAGTGGACGAGGAGAGCAGAACTAAAAGAAACAGTGGGAAAGAGTAGGAATTTTGGATGTGGTCTGCATGGGGAGTATGTGAGAGGGATTAATGCATGTTTGTGAATGGGCGGGATCATAGGCAGAGGGGTGTGGAGCAAGCAGGAGGAGTGACAGGGTTGGAGGGGGTGGGGGAGGAGGGAGCTTCTTAGGGTTTGAGGGAGAGTGGGAGAGAGGAAGGGAGAGCTGCAGGGGTTTGTCTGCATTATTGGTGATCATTTATATATTTTCATTAATAAGGTGCAATATTTTGTTTTAGAATTAAACCTGTAGTAACATATTTCCCAGATTTGATAAGGAGAAGCTAACGAAAATTAGTCGAAGATATTCCATCATTCGAGAAGATGTCACATCTGTGACTACAGAGCTCGACCCACTGAAGTAGTCGTTATGCTTCGTCAAATAGAGCCGTTGCAGGGAGATCCGCGAAGTTCGCTCACTATCCGCCAAAATAGGAATCTGTTTTGTTTTTATAACTGCATGTATCTACTATAAATACAGGTGAAGAATAAGTTAATCGGATCCGCAACTCTACTAATTAGACATTCTTACGTCCTTACCAAATAATAATTGTAATAACTAGCAAATTATTGGATTTTGTACCAAAACCCTCCCCGAGGTCGTGGTTTTTATCAGACTTCACTCAGTTTCCACGTAAAATCCTGTGTGCTTAAGGTTATAGTTTCATAATCCTAACTAAAGTATTAACGAAGATTATCCTCCCAGAAAATACGCCATTACCATTGGTGCCTTCTGGGGGAAAACCATACTTTTTCTTTACTACTTGTGATCCTAAACAATCTGATGCAAACCTGAATCTCCAAAGTGCCTATAGTACACAGAGGAACCACGAGATCAATCCCATACCAAAAACAGATGATCTACACAATGCCATGGTTGAACATCAAAGCAGATGGAATCTGACCTAGTCCAGAAGCCTGAAGATCAGTGAATCCATGTCCAAGCTCTTCAAGTCGAAAGAGACGAGAGGTGAAAAGCCCTAGATCAACAGAGTCGAACACATCAGAATGAAATGGAGAATTTACGAAGACATCAAGATCGGCTCACAGGTCGTCAAATGTCACCTCCCCAAGCACGGAGTGATCATCACTCCAGGACAATCCAGAGAGAGATCTTGCCGAGGGAGGAAAGAGTTTGAACTTATCGATCTAGATCAAAGGAATCCTGGCAGAGCTTCTCAGCATTTTGGACTCACATCCTCAACATCGACAACTCAAGGAAGTCGATGCACATGCCACCAAACTCCCCCACCGCCGGTAAGACGACTAGTGAAAGATAGGTCAGGACCTGAAGGACAGGATGAATTTGATCCTCATGTTGCAGCCGCACCAAATACTCTACAGTAATTTATAACTTTGGATGATCTAAACAATAGGATCCAAGCCATACATTCTGACAATCCTGGCCGAAGATCAGTTCTTGATAAAATTGATACGAATTCTATTTCTCTCCATCTCAAAGTCATGCCCATCCCAGGGAATTTCTACATGTCAAAGTTTCATAAATATGCAGGCCTCACTGACCCTTTCACCTACATCCGACACTTCAAAGCAACAGTTGGATTATACTCTAAACTTGGTCACATGCTTTTCCGATTATTTAACATGAGCCTTAAGGAAGAACCTCTCAGATGGTTTATACTATTTCAGAAGGTTTCATTACTGCAATCAGCCAGTTACAGTGCATCTTTGAGTCACACTATGCTCATGTTAAGGAATGAGAAATAACAATGGATTCTCTATTCTTTTACCAGAATGTTACGTAATTGACCTTGACGCATTTTGATAAGCATTTTCTGGAATTACAAATGGGACTAGAAATCACTTCCGTCAAATTTATTATCATAGATGCTGAGTCAAAGTATTTGGGAATCTTAGGTCGAAGTTGCCTTCATTCTATTAAGGCAGTACCATCGACATATCATCAAGTCTCACGATTTCTAGCGGATCACGGAATCTATGAAATCAAAAGGGGTCAAGCTGTATCATGCATGTACAAAAATACCACCACCAACTCTCATACAACAAAACTTTTAAAAGCATAGTAATTACAGCATGAGATACCTCCAACATTCGAGCAACATGCAACTGAGATGGTGGATTCCGTCGAGGTTGATGGACTGGGAAGAAATACCTTTATTGGCTCTAAACTTTCTTCTGACGAAAAAGAAACCTTGGTATAGATTTTAAAGAAAAACGTCAATATCTTTGCATGGTATTTTCATGAAATACCCAACATCGATCCCTCAATTGCATGTCACAAGCTCAACCTCCTTCCAGACAGTAAAGTAGTTGTGCAGAAACATCACAACTTAGCCCCCTGCCTTCGCGATTTCGAGAATGATGAAATAAATAAGCTCCTCTATGTATGATTCATTCGAGAAGCAAAATATTCTAAATGGTTCTTAAATATCGTGGCAGTCCTGAAGAAATATGGGAATATCGGGGTCTGTGTCGACTTTACAGAGACAAAGAAGTTCACACTGGAGGATAATTTTCCTCACCCTCTAATCCCTCAACTCCTCAACTCTGTAATAGGGCACGAACTTCTCTCAATGATGGACGCAGCTTCGGGTTACAATCAGGTTCCTCTTGCCGAAGAAGACCAAGAAAAGACAATATTTGTTACGAAAAGAGGTCTCTACTATTGCACAACAATGCCTTTTATATTAAAAAATATAGGAGCCACATATCAATGACTTATAGCTAAAATGTTCAAAGATCATATAGGCAAAATCATGAAAGTAGACATCGGCGATATGATCTACAAATGCCTACAGCGAGAAGATCATTGTAATAATCTACAGACCATCTTTGACATCCTTCATACTTGCCAAATAAAACTCAACCCAGAAAAATGCTAATTTGGTGATGTATCATGTAAATTTATGGGTTATTTGGTTAGTAAGAGGGGAATAGAAATTGATCAAGCAAAAATTAAAGTTCTCATGGCGATGCCATCACCTCGAATAGAAAAAGATGTACAAAAGCTTACTGGCAAGATTATAGCTCTTCACAGGTTCATCTCCTAGTCATCTGATCGATGCAAACTTCTTTACCTTGTTCTCCGCGGGAATCCAGTTCCGATGTCTAAGAAATAGCCCAAAGAAATCATTTGGACTCTTGATTGTGAATTAGCTTTCCAAGATCTCAAAAGATGCTTGGGGTGTCCTCCTATAATGAGTGTTCCTATTGATGGAAAAACTCTATCAATATATTTATCAACCATAGATGACACTATTAGTTCCGTCCTTGTTCGAGAAGACGATTGTGTGGAAAAGCCCATCTACTTAATCAACAAAACTCTTATGCCAGCTGAAGAAAGATATACAACAATAGCGAAGCAGCTAATGGCTTTGGTATATAGTTCTCAAACTCTATGCTACTAACAATGAAACAGAGTATGAAGCTATCTTACACGGACTGGAGCTTGCTATAGCACTTGGAGTGAGCGAAATAGTCATTTATATCAATTATTTACTCGTAGCTAACCATTACAACAAAATATTCAAAATATTAGGCAAAATGGTTGATTATACAGCTCTGGTCGAAGAAAAAATGATGCAATTCAAAACAGCCATAATTTTCTATCTTCCTCGAGCTGGGAACTGCCACGCCGATGCATTAGCATACATTGCTGCAATACTCGAAGACAGTGAAAAAATAACTTTGGACATCAAGGTCATCGAACATGCAAGTCTCGATGTCGGCTGCACAATGCAGATCAATGTTGCTGAAGATGAAGATCTTGAAGATTAGAGAAGACCATTCTATGCATACCTCAATTCGAACATCCTCCAAAGCAACAAGGAAGAAGCCTGATCACTCTTAGCAAAATGTCTTCGATTTAAAGTTCAATATAAGGTCTTATATCGAATTACAGGCCTGACCACTTATCGAATAAATCTCACAAAAAGAAGCCCAAGTTAAAATCAGAGAACTTCACGAAGGAATGTGCACAGTTCACATCTCGGGAAGGTCATTGGCACAATGAGCGTTCACTCAAGGGTTATAATGACCAAAAATGCAACAAGACTACGAAGACTTTGTTTGAAAGTTCTATAAATGCGAAATCCATACCCAAGACATTAAACGCCCAGCCCTCAACTTACACGTTAGCAATGTCCCCTGGCCATTCAAAAGATGGGCAATCGATATCATTGGACCTTTTCACCTAGTATCGGGTAACCGAAAGTTCATTCCTGTGGCAACATACTACTTCATCAAGTGGGTCGAAGCAGTACTGCTATTTCACACTGACAAAAATAAAGTCATTAAATTTATTTGCGAACACATTATAACCAGATTTGATTGTCCGTAAATGATCCGATCCGACAATGGCAAACAATTCAACAGCAGCAAACTCCTTAATTTCCACCATAAATACATGATTCAGCTGTTTACTTAAATACCATGCTATCCTCAAGGAAATGGCCAAGCTGAAGCCATCAACAAGAGTATCAAGTCTGGGTTACGCAGGCGCCTTGACAAGAAAAAGAGTAGATGAGTTGATAAATTACTTAGTGTCTTTTGGGCTTACCGGATGAATCCTCGAACATACACTGGCTATACACCATTTATGATGGCCTTCGAAATTGAAGTAGTAATACCCTCAGATCTCCATCTCCCCAGTACCCGAAGAAAAGTCACAGATGAAGAAAATGAACTGGGATTTCTCTACAACCTTAACTGGATCGAAGAAACTAGAGATTATTTCATTGCAAACTTGGGGCGATACCATGATACTCTCAAGAAATCTTACAGCAAGATGGTTCGAAAACAAACATTCGGCATCGGCGACCTTGTCATCCGACGTATCCAAGACAATACTTGACCTAAAAATTCTGGCAAGTTGTCTGAAAACTGGGAAAGGTAATATATTGTCAGCGATAAGAATGGCAGTAGGACATACTGGTTAATGACTGAAGATGATGTACAGCTCAAATATCTATGGAATACAGCCCATCTAATTTTTTTTTACAGATAACTGCTGTAACCTCTTTCACATAATTGAAATAAAGATATCTTTACTATCAATAATATCTTTCAACTATAGATTTCCTTAGTATCGGTACATAATTGTCAAGTATGTACCCCAACTAACTTTCATCTCTTCGACAAGCATCTATCAAATTACAGGATAACTTTGTTTGTATTTTATTACTTATCAAACAAAATATATCATGTTTTATCATTTTTCTCAAAACCCAGATATCCCATAGAGGAACAACATATGGTCTTAATTCTTTATTTGCAGAGCCATTACATGGCCATCTTTATATCAACTCTACTTCTTGCCTAAAAGCAACAATCTTCACATTATTTACATTAATATCTAATATTATCATTCTAGTCGAGTTAAACACTTAGTATACTTTCTATAAAAAATCTATGCATCTTTGTTGACTACTTCAGAATTTAACCAATTCATCGACAACAACCATAGCATAAGTTAATCATTCAGAAATAGACAAGAAATTATTTCGGTCCCATCAACCACTTGTACATAATTCATTAAATAAAAGCTTAAAAAAAATAAACTTTCATCTCTGCAAGTGGAGAGATTGGGGTATCAACCTTTACTGGAAGACCAGGAGTAAGTTCATCCAATATTCCCTTAAGAACAGTACCCTCGGTAATGATTGCCACAGGAGCCTCAGGTGCTTTAGGAGCTTCTTTCTCCGTATCCGAATCCATGAAGAACACCCCAACAGTCACTGCTAACCTTTTATAAAAATCCTTTTGCTCTTCCATTACATCGAATTACCTAGAAAAATTGGCCTACATACGCTTGAGGGAGTCGATGTTAACCCGGTCAGCTTTTTCTTTCACCTCTTCAAGGATTTTTGAATGCTCCACTTCTATTGTCCTTTGGAAAGAAAGAATTTGTTCCTAAACATCTCCCTCAAAGTTTGTCTTTTTCAATGCCAAAGCCTCATCTCTTTCATTAGCTAGATCAGCCCTTATCTGCTCGATCTCTTTCCTCTTCTCCATGTCCCAGGATATCTTTGCCTTGCGAATAGCTACATCCTTCGCCTTCCCAGCACCAAGCTTTAACTTCTCCACCTTCGCCTCTAGTATTTCTTTCTCCAGGACAAGATCATCTTTCTCCTTCACCAGATCCTTCTTAATATTCTTGTAAGCGAGAAGCTAGTTTTCTAGAGTCCCAACACCAAGGATTAGAGGTTTCCCCTTGACCAACAACTTCTTGATCTGCAAGAGAGTCATAATATGAGTTCTCGAATGAAGGACTAAATTCTTTAGTCGAATCAAAACATAGAAATTTCTTACCTTGTTTATGGCTCGGTGGCCTTCGATGAGGAAGGATGATAGACTTTCTGCCCCCACCAAGTTGTTAGCAAAATCTTCCTCAAGAGAAGTTGCCCTAATAGTATTATAGTGGCATATTTTATGGAAGGAGAATCTTCGCCAATACTTATTCGTAAGGAGAGTGCAATAAAAGGCTAAATAAACAAAATTTTACATGGGAAACTCAGTAAAAGTTGAGAAAAACCATGACCTCGGGGGGTATTTTTATGTAAAATCCAGTATATTGTTAGTTATTACAAGTTTTTAGGAGTGATAGTATGAATTAGGAAGTAAGGATAGCAAAGATGCAGATTTCGGTTCTTGAACAATCTATTCTCTGCCTGCATTTATAGTAGATACAGGCAGTTTACAAAAAGAAAGAAACAGTCTCCTATTATGGGGGAAGTGGGCAAACTTCACGGATCTCTAACAACTCTTTCTTGACCAGGCACAATGGCTACTTTTTGTAGGTCGAGGTCTTAAGATATCTTCTCGAATGTAATCTATTTTCAATTATGTATGGTTGTCTTCGACTATGCTTTGCTGGCTTACTCTTATCGAATCTGAAGAATATGCAACTACAATCATCCCATTCTTGACATAAGTACTTGTGGCTATGTTGAGAAGAAATTGGAAGCTGAAGATGTTGCCAAATTTTATCACGAGTTGCAGATTGCCATTTCTGAGGTCAAGGTGAACTGTATCTGGTCATCTCTTTCCCGAGGAGCAATTAATCCAGTACATTGGACCTGGAAGATTCAAGTTGGGTATAAATAGACGGTATCAAGGAGGGTATTAAGGTGGTGGATTAGATGGATGCCGCCCCAAGTGTGATATAACGCAAGTAGATTAGAAGGATAGGAGGGTATTACAGTGGTGGATTAGAAGGATGCCACCCCAAGGATACCCCACCAAGTGGATTAGAACCTGAGGTAAAGCTCTATCCTAAACCGGTTCTTAGTAATTCATCAATTGATCCTATTATGGCATGGAGGATGGGAGGAGTTAAAGTTAGTGAATGTATGCATGCGTGGGTTCTATTAGGGTCATTATGCAATGTTGAAGGCAAGGAAGGGTATCAAATTGGGGGAGAAGGGGCCATTATTCGTAGTGAAGGCAAGAATATGTTGGCTGGTGGGCGTCCAGGGCTCTTGCCGAATGAAGGAGGCTTCTTACAATTTGCTGCTGCCTTATATCTGTTGAGGCTAATGCTAGATTGGTAGTTTAAAATGAAATGAGATTTAAATTTGTTGCTATAATGATGTTGTCGATGTTTTTTTGTGGAAGTTTTTGTCGAATAAATTTTGGAGTTGGTAAATTTTGGAATGTAAGAATGACTAGTATTGTAATTGTAATGTTGATGGAATTTGAATTTGAGTTTTTGATGAACATGTGCCCTAGATATAGGGGTTTGTAGATTAAATAGAAATTAGGGGAAGAGATGAGAGTAATTAAGTATGGCAAGATGTGTTCTTTTGGGTGAAATTTTGAAGTATAAAGAAAATGATGTGCAGTATCTTTGCGATAAAATAGGGTGTGCATTGTTGAATACGAATGTCTCAGAGGATGTTCTTTGAGATATGGAAGGATTGGAGGTATAGTGTAAGGGTTTACTGGAGTTGAGAAGGCGAAGAGTCAAAGACTTTGAGAAGAAACGTGTAAGGCATTATGATCGATTACTTGAACGGTCACGAAGTGGGATGGTGAACAGTCGCGTGGGATCTATAAATAGTTTGGAGTGGGCATCTGTTCATATTTTACAAACTCCGAAAAAAATATTGTCCAATACGAATTCACTGTGCTCGTTACATGGATTATTGCCAATAATTGGGTAGAAGAAGATTGTCATGTTGATCAAAAGAGCAAAGCAGGCTAAAGAGAGGGATACGGAAGCAGTGCGTAAATAAGGTTAATAACTGTGTTGATTTTTGTTGTGTTTATTGCTTGGGTGCATTTGTAATCATTGGTAGATGTAGATATATATAGTATAATTATAGAAGAAAGTTATGTAGGGTGAGGAAGATTGTGAGTTATATGGGATACGACTGGGGTTAGGGTTTATTGACAGAGGTTTGTCGGTGATTGTTAATGGTGTTTTTATAAGGGAAATAAAGTCGCAGTGGTTAATAAAGTGGTTGGGGTGCGAAAGATGCACGCAATTGGTGATAAGGGGTAGAGAGAGTGTTATTTGAGTTGCGGTGAGGACAACGCGACTGTAGGGGATCAGTTGGGTTTACGGTGAGAATATAGGGATTTTATTTCGAAGTAGATTTGATATGGCTGGAATTTGCTCCAGAAAAGGCGATATCTATATGTTTGAATGATAGTAGTTTTGGCGGGAAAACGTTGAAGTATCTTTGAGAACTTTCGCAATTTCTAAAATTGGAGCAAAACACACATTAATGAACTACTCGATGTTTATTATTTAACAAATAAAAGCTCATTAAGAACTTTAAGAAAGAATTCATATGAGTTGTATCGAGAACTGCATGTATTAAAATGAACTGTTATAATGATAGTAGCAAATAGCAAATTGAGAATGATGTGTTGGAGAGTAATCTTGACAACTATACGAATATGAATATATGAACCTACGTACATATATATATATATCAGATATGATAAATACTAACTGTGGTAAAAATATGGAATCTGATTTATAGGTTCTTTAAAATGGTTGAACCAACCCAAATTGATGATAAAGATATATACAAGAATCTCCAAGACATAGTGCCTCTGATGATTAATGTAAGGACCTGCGTACAACAGTTGGGAGGTAGATATAGGGTAGGGTCTAGTAGTGCAGACATAGCTAGTGTGGACGCGTATAGGGTGGCACATAGGGTTGTCAAACTATCTGATAAGGAAGCTACCGAGACGGATGTGAATCACGAGCCTCAAGCTAGTGATCGAGAAGGTAACGGGGGTGGGGAGGAAGATATAGAGGAAGGTGAGGAGGCCTGTTATGGAGAGGGTCTAGAGATGAAAGAAATTTGGAGGTTCAAGAAAAAATATGATATTCTTCGAGATATTAGGCTAGAGGAGTACCAGTATGATATGATAGACCAAGAAATACCCTTGGGTGGGATTCAGGTTCATCGAGAACAAATTATGAAAGGGTTGAAGCTTCCCCTTCGAGCGGACCAAAAAAAGTTGATAAACTTCTTCGATGTAGCACCTCGTCAGTTTAATCCGAATGTATATGATATCTTTAGGGTATGTGGGTAATAAATGGTCGACTCGAGGCCAGGGGGAGGAGTTGATAACAGTCAATGATTTATGTGTGTACTACACACTGAAGATGAACCCGAAGAAACTAGGTTATTGCTATTTAGCAAGGTTTCTTAAAAAGCCGCTATTTTATGACATGGTGTCAATAGGAGGGCGATACAGCGACGAACGTTTATTTGTCTCTGGGAACTATGAGTTTGATAAGAAGGACCCTGGAGAACACTTAAAGAGAAAGACCTTTCATCTAGGTTTGTGTTTAGGTAGCTGAATTGTCGATGTTGTAAGTGGTGACTGTTTGTGAATTTCTTGTAACTATAATGTTATGTATGTGCAGCTTTGAAGGAGGTCGATAGGAAATATGAAGTTAAAGATGAGTTGAACAAGATCAAGAAAGGAATCTTTGGTAGGATCGACAATCTGGTCATCGACCAAGATCGAGTGAGCACTCAATTCCAAGAGGCCGGGTTAAAGAGGTCGAGGGCTAAAGGTGCTGAAGTTTTTGTCATCGACGGTAAGATGTCAGCATAAAACAAGAGGGCTACAAAAGCCAGTCTGCCTTTGGAAAATCGTTCCTTGGCTGGGTACAATACTGATACGGAGATAGATACCATGTTTGGAGAATCTCTGGGAAAGAGTAGGAATAAAAGGGTGGCAGGCCAAGCTGTTCCTCCACTGCTTCTTCACAAGAGGACTACTCGACAGTCGACAATGGAGGAGGTAGCTGGTACTTTCTTTCTATCAAGCTTGTAGAAAAAAAACCTTGTAGTTCACTGTGCGCATCAACCAGAGTTCCTTATTTCTTTCTATCAAGCTCTTTCTAAGGTTGTTCGGTGGAGAATCGTCTCTCTCTCTAAGATTTTTGGTCGTAATAGACATTAAAAGATTTGTTATAGTTTGTACCTCAATGTAATAGTTTGGGTTGTATCTAAACCCATTTTAGGAGTGAGTTCATATTTGTTGTGGTTGTCTTTGCTTGAGTTTGAATAGTAGATCTGGATTGAACAGTTTTGGGAAAAACTTTGTAGAACAGGGTTGTTCTTTCGAAAAATTAGTGCTTCTATATGTAAAAGTTAGTTTCAGAAAATGTGAATTTCGAAACCAATATATACATTGGTATTGGAACTATCTATTCCGAATGTAGAATGGCGAATTTCTAGAAATTTATGCGTTCATTATATAAATATTTGCAAGTTTCGTTCCATATAAATTTCTGCAATATGTCCGGTACACATGGGTTGGGATGCATTGTCTTTGATGGGTACTATTTCAATCCGTTGTTTGCTTTATGAGTTTCATGTTCCTTTATTTTATACTTAGGATCAATTAAATGGAGCATTTTTGGAAAAAATAATTTTCAAAATAGGAGTAACAAAATTTTGATATTTTCGTTTCAGAAGTCTCGAAAAATTTGCTTTACGTTACTTGAGTTTCAGGATAATAAAATTTCCGCTAGTCAGGTTTCGGAATGTCATTTTTTTGTTACTCTATTTTTGGATTTTCTAGGTTTCCATTACTCCATTGCTGTTGGTCATTTTCTTGTTTTGACATTTCTCTTTGAGAAAGAAGAGTAAGGTTGTTGATGAAGAAAAGATTTATGACAAGACAAGAGGGAGAAGGGGGAAAAATCTCTGACAAAAAGGGTGAGAATGTCAAGAAGTAAAAGCTAGGGAAAAAAATATAAGGGAAAGAAGGTGAATATAATAATATTGGAAATGGATGAATCAATGTAGTTGTGCATATATGTTGGATAATAATTAGAACAAAGGAACATTGCAAACTAAGTAGTCATGACAAACACATAATAGAAGAAATATGATCTGGTAGATCCTATATTTGGAAATTTTATTGATTATTTCAATAACTAAATACATTCATTTATCATCAGTACTAAGAACTGTAATAGCCAATCGTTGTCAACTAGTCTTCCTTTGATTCATAATTTAATCTTCCTCGCTCATACCATGCCAAAAACGCTGCATGCGTTTCACCCATAAGCACCCGAAATGCATCATTACTACTTGGAATCTCAGTTTTGATTCTTCCTCATTCCACAAATCCTACTTAATTGGGTGGTGGTGGCATTTCAGTGTTCTAGGTTCCTTCTACACAACTAAAATAAAAAAAGGTTAGAAGTGACAAGAAATGAGTAACGAATTATTTTTCCCGTAACGGTAAGTAATGAAATATACAAGTTCCAAAACAAACATAATGGTAAACATTGTTTACATTAGATATGTAACGAAAATTCAACTTTCCGTCACATAACTAACGAAAAATTTAAATTTTGTTACTTCAAAGCAACATGCATACATCTGGAAAAAGAAACTGAACATATTGAAAAATCTAAATTTCCTTACCTTCAAAACGTCATATATTTGGACAGACCCACCCCTTGATGTCGAGCCTGTAGTTGGCAATGTTTTTACTAACCTATATAGTCCGTGGATACCCCCTTTAAGAATACCCATCTAGACACCCCAATTATTGGAATACCTAAAGATGTTTTAAGAAGTTATATCCTTGGAATACTAGGCGACTGAAACGATACTATCGTTACGTCCCTCACTACCCCTTTTTAGTTTCTTCACTTTTTATTCCAGAAGTGAGATTTCCATCTCCATCCAATATACATTCTTTTTCAGAATTCAATGAAACTTACATGTTTTTCTCCCATATATCTCTCTACTTCGTAGAAAATATATAGATTAAAGCATAGATAATACTAGCTTTCAATCGGCATCATATTAGATAAATCAAGAATACACTTGGTTTGGTTGACTCTACTAAATCCTCTACGATTAGAACAAGGTAGCACTTGTTTTCAATCAAATGACTCTGCGAGACATAAGATAAGGCAATGGTAAAATTAGTTTTCATCTCTTTTAATATGTCTGCCACATCATATCAGTTAAATCAAGAATACACTTGGTTTGGCTGACTCTACTAAATTCCCTGTGATTAGAATAAGGTAGCACTTGTTTTCAATCAAATGACTCTACCAGACATAGGATAACGTAAAGGTAAAACTAGCTTTCATCTCTTTCAATATGTCTGCGACATCATATCAGTTAAATCAAGAATACACTTGGCTTGGATGACCCTACAAAATCCCCTGCGATTAGAACAAGGTAGCACTTATTTTTAATTAAAGGACGCTACCATACATAAGATAAGGCAAAGGTAAAGCTAGCTTTCATATCTTTCTATATGTCTGCGACATTCTACCAGTTAAATTCAGGTTATGCCTGGTTTGACTGATTCATCTCAGCTCTAAGATTAAAACAAATGTGATACTAATTGTAGTAACCTACTCGTAGCCTTATAATACTTGTCGAATACTTGAAGGCTACATCAAAGCCTACCTGATGACTTGAAGCCTAGTAAGTCAATAATAAGGCCCACGAAGGCTTCAGAGACTATTCGAACACTCGAAGGAACCGTCGAAGCAGAAACACTCTGACCATTATTGTACATGGTCGAAGGAAAATACGTCAGGCTGCGAGCTCACCAGGCAGAACAGTGGAGCACGCCGCTCAGCAACTACATTGCCTGATCCAACAACTACAGTATCATAACCAACAGCTGCAGTGTCTGGGGCAACAGCTTCAGTGTCAGACTCAAAAAATTACAGAGTCAGAACTGACTCTAGGTACAAGTTAGTTGTCCCCGGAGGATACACATGTAACTTGACCTCCCATGGTAACTCAGCCCTTCCTATGCTCTATAAATAGGAGGGAGGAGAAACAATAAAGGGGTTAGAAAACCTTTCCCAACAGACCCTACAAGATAATCTTTGAATACCCTATAATCACCCAGTTCTCGATACTTTGACTACTCTAAATATATACCATAACTCTTAAAAATCCTCACCAGAGGTCATGGAGTGACCCATTCTAGGCCTCCACACATGTGTATTGTCCGTAAATTAGGTCTTATTATTATTGATTATATGGTTGAATCCCCGTGGTCGGAGATAAAACTTATAGTATAAAAGTCAACTTCCCCCCTCGCGAAGTTAGGCCCCTACATTTGGCGTCGTCTAAACTTTCCCACCCTACCAGTCTCCCTTTACCTTTTTTTCCTTTTCTAAACCTACCAGCCACCTCCAATGGCCCCCACCCTCTATTCTACTTCCACCCTTGCCGGTAACTCTGCCGACGGAGTGGCCGCTTAGCTTGCCCTTTTTACCCAGTAATTTGCTCAAGCTAAGGAGTGACATCGAACCCAGTTACACCAGGTGTGTGAAGAACACCGGTAAGAGTTTGAAGCCGAACGACAACACCGTTTGGACGATATGGACAGATAATATTGTGCCCTTGACGATCTGCGCAATACAGTTCATGAGTTGCAACGACTTCAGCCTCATGACGCCCCTCCGTCGTCTCGAGCACCCGCCCCATCGCATGTTTCTGCCCGCGCCCGGCTCGGGTCCCAACCTCATCTTTAATACCCCTGGTCCATTTTGGCACCGAGGGTGCTCCCCCTACCATTCTACCTACTGGTTCAATCCACTTTGGCATACACCCTACGGAGGATTCGTCCGATTCTACTCTTTGCACCACCAGATTCCCCAAATGCCACCCTGCTCGAGAACGTCTCAGGGAGCACAGCGCTGAGCATATACCGAACATTCGGCCTCATCCCCTTTAACCATAAAGATCCCCCTCCCATCCTGCCAATCTTACACAGTAGGAACTCGACCAAAAACTCCACACTGCCATCCGCATAAGTGCGAGCCCCGTATCAAACTCTTGGAGTTGGCTAAGCAACCCCCTCTGCCCCAAACTCCTCGATATCGAAGTGCCTCCAAATATCTACGCCCCCAAAATAAGCAAATACCGCAATACCAACCCTCAATCATTCAACCTCAAATTCTAAAATGCCCTAAACCTATACTCCACGGCTAACCACCTATTGTGTCAATTGTTTCCCACCAACCTCACAGAAAACCCTCTCAGATAGTATCATAGCCTCCCTACTGGATCGATTTGAAGCTTCGAGCAATTATCTAGTCTATTATAATATGCCTCAGTTCACTTTTAACAAAGACCGCGAGGTCTGGGTCGATGCCCTCTTTAAATTCTGCAAATCACCCAATGAAACCCTTGAAGCCTTCACCAAGCGGTTTCTTGACAAGTTGCGCAAGATCAAAAACCTCGACTGTGCGAATGCTGTGCTCGCCTATTCTAACGCGCTGCCGGATAACAACCACGTCAAAGAGTACATCGTACTCTACAAGCCGCGAACCCTCGAGGAGATGTTATCCAAATTTAATGGGTATATCGACCTTGAGCGTCTCTGCGAATCCAATCAATTGGGGCAAGCTTCGACCGCTAATCAGAACAAACCTCGACAGGGACAACCTTCTTTACCTATGATTGGCCTCGTCTCACAGGAGACTGAGAGCTGCAAACGCTCCCACACTGACGACATTACCACCGAGGCCCGTAAAAAATGACCAAAGCCAGTCCTCCCCAAGCTTATTGCTCCTATCAGCACCCTTCAACCACAGATTCTGGCCGACCCCATATGGCATACCCCTTTCCCCATCGAGTCAAACAAGGCGAACCTTACTGCCAGATCCATAAGTACAGCTGCCATCATACCAACAAATGCTTCGCTTAGCAGCGCTCTCTCAAAATAATTCTTAAGTTGGGTCGTCTACATCAATATGTCACTGACCTCCCCAACTACCTCGACCGGTCGTACCTTAAGCCTCCACCCTCTCCCGCTGACCCAGCTAAGGTATACATTTTCCAATTTTTCTCATCGAGGTCAATAATATCGACAACGGCCGCTTTAAAAGTAGACGTAAGCGTGTCGAAGAATGTTATAAACTCACCTACTTCTGCCATAATTGTGCAAATACCCTCAACCCGAGGGTATCTCGTTTATCAACAGTGACACATCGCATGTTCATTTCCCCCATTCTGACCCTTTAGTCATTATGATTAAGGTCGATCACCTCGTCTTCCATACCATGCTCATCGACACAGGAAGTATAACTGATGTACTATTCTTTCAGACTGTTCAAGCCATACAGAAAATCGACTTCATAACCCCGGCTAATGTCAAACTCAAAGGCTTCAACAGCGCAACTGAAGTCGCTGTCAGTCACATTAGTCTCCCAGTCACTACAGGGCCAGCTACACTCTAAACCATCTTTCTTGTCATCGGCAAGAAATCTGAATAACTCAGCATCCTTGGCCGCGACTGGCTTCATGTCAGGTGAGCCATATCTTTGACTTACCACCAAACCCTCCATTTCACTACCCCCTATGGTACGTGGAACTTAAAAGGCTCCGAACGCCTTACCCGTTCATGCGAGCATCCAGAGATCGGTTAAACCCAAAAACTTACAGGCAATCAATGTCTTTCTCTACCCCCGTACCTTCGATGCCAGCTACCACACCCATAGAACCAACTATCTATATCGATCTCAATGGACTTAGTCGAGGTACATTTATTGGTACTTTTCTAGATGAGGTCAAAAGCCTCAAACTCACCGATATCCTTGGAGCAAATAAAGACTTCTTCGCCTGTACATTCCATGAGATGCCCGGTGTTGACCCCGCCTTAGCAAGTTATCGACTCAACCTCATCCCTCATTCTATAGCAATGAAGCAGAAGAAGCATACATTGTCCCCACGACTTCGAGAAGCTGTAAACCTTAAAGTTGACAAACTCCTAGCCGCGGGATTCATCAGAGAAGTTAAGTATGCTGACTGGATATTCACTATTGTTTGGTCCCGAAGAAGAACGGCAAGATCTGAATCTGTGTCGACTTCACAGACCTCAATAAGCACACGCCGCAGGACAGCTTCCCCCTCCTAATCATTTCAGTACTTCTGGATGCCACTACCGGAGAAGACCGACTATCAATGATGGATGCGGCTCCGGGTTACAATCAGCGGCTTGTCCCCACCAAGTTCAAACCTTTGCTTGGCAAGTCGATCAAAGTTTTTCATCGATAACATGTTATGCAAAAGCCTCCAAAAAAATACCCATATTAAAGACTTAACCGAAGTTTTCTCGATACTTCGAACATATAATATGAAACCTAACCCAAACAAATGCCAGTTTGGTATTTCGTCTGGCAAATTCTTAGGCCACCTCATCAGCAAACAAGGTACCGAGATCGACCCTACTCATATCCGAACCCTCATCGATATGCCTTCCCCCTGAACCAAAAAAAATGTCCAAAAGGTGGCTGACAAGATAGCAGCCCTCAAATGTTTTATATCTAAAAGGTGCTTGGCTTTTCTCCCTCTTACCTGACCAAGGCGCTCACAAGTCCAAAAATAAAAATAGCCCTGAAATCAATTGGACACCTGACTGTAAACAGGCCTTCCTCAAACTTAAAGCATACCTTGGTCGACCACCCATCATCTGTGCCCCGGTCGAAGGAAAAGCGCTTTCTTTATACTTTACAGCTACCGACACCTCTACTAGTTCGGTTCTTATTCAAATCGAATCAAATGTCGAGAAACTCGTGTACTTCATCAACAAATCTCTGACATCTACAGAGACTCAAAATACAAAACTCGAGCATTTTGTCCTCACCCTTGTCTATACTACTTGAAAACTCAAACCAAATTTTCAAGTTCACCCTATCCATGTTATTACATGTTACCCACTTCGAGAAATACTCAGTAACAAAGAAAAATCTAGATGCGTACAGTACTGGCCCATTTATTTAGGTGAACACGACATCACATTTGAGAAACAGATATCCCAAAAGGGCCAAGCAGTCGCAGATTTCCTCGCTGACTTCCCAGTCGAAGACATCAACTGGGAGGAACATGAAGATGATCTACCAGAAGACCAGCCCGAACAAGCTGACCCATGGAACCCTAACACAGGTTGGTACTTCTTTACAGATGGATCAGCTGGACCTAACGGTTTGGGGATTGGTATTGTCCTGGTTACCCCTACCAATGATCAAATTAAAAAAACCGTCAAGTTAAACTTCGAATGTTCCAACAATGATGTTGAGTATGAAGCCTTGATCCATGGCCTCCACCTCGCACTCAAACTTGGTGTCCTCAAACTTGCAATATTTATAGATTCCAACTTGTCTAGGGACAATACATCGGTAAAAATTAGGCCAACGGTCGCATGGCTGAGTATGCTGCTCTCGTCCGCCAGCGCATGGATCGTTCTCCTGAAAAATCTTCTATTACTCATTACCCCCAAGGCTAAAACAGATATGCCGATGCCCTCACCTACATTGCAGCCATGTTAGGCCAGTCCGAATCTCAAACACTCCATATTGAAGTACTCGAATGCCCAAGTATCGACCAGATGGAAGTCAATGCCATCAATACTGGGGGCGAGAGTCTCGATCCAGATGATTGGCGCACACTATTTCTTGCCTACTTTAACAATTCTACCCTCCCAGATGACCCCAAAGTTAAACGTTTGTTACTAGAAAATTATTACAGATACACCATCCTCAAAGGCAAGTTACGTCGCAAATCCTCGAATGGAGTCCACCTCCGGTGCATCTCTCAAGATAAAGCTACTAGAATTCTTGCCGAAGTCCACGAAGGTACCTGCGGTGCTTATACTGTTGGTCGATCTATGGCCCGTCGAGCTATATCTCAAGGTTTATTCTGGCCCAATATGAAGAAGCAAGCTGAAGATTACGCCAAATACTGTGACAAATGCCAATGTTAGGCTCACGACATCCATAACCCTTCGCAAGTGCTCCATTACAGTTAAGTCTCTTGGCCATTCAAGCGGTGGGTCATCGATCTTGTGGGTTCTTTTCCCAAAGCCTCGAGCAGCCAAGAAAATATTATGGTAGCAACGAATTACTTTACTAAATGGGTCGAAGACATGCCTTTATGTCGAACCCGAGAAGAAGTCATCAATTTCTTATAGGAAAATATCATTAAATGCTTCGGCCGTCTTCACATGATTCGGTGCGACAATGGTCCACAGTTCATTGGGAACAAAGTCCGTAATGTCCTCAGAAAGTACAACATTATCCTCTCCCGCTCAACACCTTACTACCCCTATGGGAATGGTCAGGTCGAAGCAATCAATAAAACTATAGTCGATAGTCTTAAGAAGAAGTTCGATGAGAAGAAAGGATGATGGGTCTAGGAAGTACAACATGTACTCAAGGCTTATCGAACAATACCAAGAAAGGCGATGGGCTGTACACCTTTTCTTCTAGCCTATGGTACCGAAGCGGTTCTACCTACTCAATTTAAAGTACCGACATGCGACCCCAACCTCCCAGACAAAGATAATGTGTTTAAACTCAGATGTAATATGTTATAAATCGACGAAACTAGAGACCGAGCCATCTCAAAACTTGGCCGATACCATCTATCTCTCCAGAAGTCATTCAATAAAAGAGATCATCCACACAGTTTAAATATTAGAGATTTGGTACTTAGGTGAGTTACCACCTCTTCGAAGCCTCGCAATGCTGGTAAGATAGCCGAATCGTCGGAAGGACCTTATGTCGTGTATGATAAAACTGACAAAGGTTCCTATTATCTAATGATAAAAGTAGAAGAGCCTCTACCCAATCCTTGGAACACCATATAGTTAGTATCATACAACAGGCCACGACCTCTACCTTATTCAACTGATGTAAATACAGTATAATCAATGAACATATTTTTCCTCTGAACTTCGTATCCTGTCTTCCAATAAATTTCTTGGCCTAACCTATGAATCATGTCAACCTTTTGACCAGACTGATACTTGGGGGCGATCTTGAGTTTTTTAAGTCTCCAAATTCGAGCAAACTCGAGGGGCATGAATGGTTGATATACTGGACCCTCGAGAATGAATTGGGGGAGACCACGTTATACTTCGCTTAGGCTCAGGCCTTCGAAATCCAGTAAATTTCTTGACCTAACCTAAATATAACATCAAACCTTCGACCAGACTGATACTTGGGGGTGACCTCGAAGTTTTTCAAGTCTCCATATTTGAGCAAACTCGAGAGGGATGAATGGCCGACAAACTGGACTCAAGGGAATGCATTGGGGGCGACCACATTCTGATTTGTTTTAGCTCAGGCTTTCGAAGTCCAGTGAAATTCTTTGCCTAACCTAAGTATCATGTCAGCCCTTCAACTAGATTGATACTTGGGTGCGACCTCAAAGTTTTTCAAGTCTCCAAATTCGAGCAAACTGGAGGGGCTTGAATGGTCGACACATCAGACCCTCGGGAATGCATTGGGAGCGACCACGTTATGCTTACCTTAGCATCAATCCCGCAGACAGATTTGGGGGGCAACCTTCGACTAGACTGATACTCAAGGTTATTGTTCATATTCTGTTACAAGCATTATATACTTCCAACATACACAAATACAATTATATATATGAATTTTAGCAATTCAACTACAGCTACGATTCCCCAGTATAATATATATCAGCAACTCGAGTTCATTACATTAGAGAAATTCAAAGCAAACACAGACAGACAGTTCAAGATCAAATAAGTAGTAAAGTTTTCAAATACAAACCACCACTCCAAATTTCCAGCAATACAACAAGATAAGAGAAAAGAGTATGTTACAGTAAGAAGACAGCTGTAGTACCTCATACAGGAGTGGCCATATCACCTCCTCCCACAGTCTCTTCCACAACAACACCTTCAGCACATTCGACAGTAAGATTTGGCCCTAAAATGTCAGCCACCCCATCAATTACCATACCAGCACAACATCTTTGGATAGATGAACTTCCACGCCATCTCCAGCTGAAGGATCCATTTCTACCCCTTCCGACTGCACACCACCATCGACAGCAGGCCATTCGGGTACAGGAAAGTGTTTGAGGGTTATGGAAGTATTTAGTCATTTTTAAGCGAAGTATTGGGAATTGTATAAATGGTACTTCAAAAATTGGTGTACTAATTATCAGATGGAAGAACCTGTTATACCGAATTATGAAGGGATGAGCTAGGGAGAGGCAAAGGATACTAAAGAGGATTTTAAGTTTCACTGCCAACTTGAATTTCAGAGTCCTCAGGAACGTGTGCGTTATATGTATACTCGTGCGAAAATGTTGATTAGGAAAGAAGATGTTGCTGCGATTAAGAGTATTTAAATTATATTTGCTGTAGAAGTAATCAAATGTAATGATCGAATAATTTTGTATGGTAAAATGAGAATAAATTTATTTTCCTGAATGTAGTTGTCGATGTTTTAGGAATGCAAAATTGTTGTCGAATATATTTTGAACTTGGAAAATTGTTGAGATGTAGTAATATAATGTGCAAGTTGATATTTGAAATGTCGAATAAATTTTTTAAATTTGAACTGAGTGTTGAAGATGTTCCTTAGATATAGGGCATTACTGAGAAGTAACTTCGAGAAGGATGTGCGGGAACAGGTTGCTGAAGCGCGAAAGGCGATGGAGTAGGAACATGGGATGATCTTGGACGAGGTAAGGCTGAATTAATTCAAGAGAATTTAGATTCCCTTAAGAAAGTCAGGGCCAATTATGTAGGTCAATATGAGGAAATGGAGTAGAGGAAGGACAATTAGAAAGGTTGAACAGGGCCGGGGGTGTTGTAGGGGCCAAGTTTCATAAGAGGGGAAACTAGCTCTTACACCATGAGGTTATCTTCGACCTGGGGTTTAAACAAGTATATAAGATAATAATAAGCTAAATTACAGAAGTAACACACTTGCGTGAAGTCCTAGAATGGGTTACTCCATTACCTCTAGTGAGGATTTTGAATGATTAATGTTATAAATATTGAGTTAGTAGATAGGTCGAAGGGGAAAATGAGTTACAGGGTATTCGAAGGTAATCTTGTAGGGCCTTTTGGGAGATATTTTCTAACCCCCTCATAGTTCCTCCTCCCTCCTATTTATAGGATATAGAAACGAGTTGAGTCACCATGGGAGGTCAGATTACATAGGTATCCTTTGGGGATAGCTATTCTGTACTCGGAGTCGGTTCTGACACTATAGCTGTCAGTTGACTCGCTTCACTATTCTGTCTGATGAGCTGGCTATCAGACATGTCTGCCTTCGACCATGTATTACTATGGTTGAAGTCTCTCTGTTACTAATGCTGAATTCGTATGCTGGCCATCTATCTTCAGCTTCGACTATAATGTCTTCGAAGATTCGATAGATGTCGAAAGACTTTTTTAACTTAGTTGTTGTCTAGTTGATCTTGGAGTCTCTAGGTAGGCTCTGATACAACCTTTGAGTATTCGACTAGTACTGGAAGGCTGCGAAAACTGTTGAGTAGTCGAGTATATGTACAGGTGAATGTTTGGGCCCAATCTTATAACAAAGCCCAAAATGTATCGAGTAAAAAGTTGAAGTAGGCAAGGGACAGTCTGACACTCGCTGGAGACCCAGGTCGGTGTGCTAGGATGAAAAAAGTTGTATATTAAAGCCGATGCTGCGAGGGAAGTTGAAGCTACGATTGCCAACAGTAATCAAATACAAACAGTGTTGGAGGCAAAACTGGCTAAAAAAGAGGAGCAACTGAAGGATAACAAAGCACATTTTCAGGCAGAATACGATGAGGAGTATGACACGACCATGACTCTAAAGAACTTTATAGATGGGTTGGGGTATAATCGGAGACCTTCAAGTGCTTTCCTTCGACCGAAGAGCCCGCTGTCGAAGATGCTGCTCAGGTAGATGGGATAGGAGTGGACCCTATAGGGGGAGGTGCTAGATATGTTGTAGTTGATCCCATGGTTGAAGGGGATGGTGCTGGAAATATTGCAAGGGGTTCTACAATCAGAGGTGTAGCTGATGCTTCGGGAATGGACCCTGCAGTCGAAGTCAGTGGAGGTGGTACGGTAGAAGAGCAAGGAGAAAGTGTGGCAAATCCTGTGGTGAATGCGGCCAATCCTGTATGAGTATTGTGTAGAAGGTATTTTGTTTGGTATTTAGAGGAAGTCATATGTAATGAATTCTTGTATATTAATTTGGCTTCAGTTTGTTGGATAGGTTAAAATTTAAGATTGAGTAATGTAATTGAACTTGATCTGCTGGTATTTATTGAACTTAAATTGTTGGTATTTATTAATCTTGAATTGCTGGTATGTTTGTATGCTTGTAGCTTTGTATGAGAATTGAGGTATGAAAAGCTTTTGACGTCGAGGATCGAAGGATGATGCGGTCGGCTACGATGTATTCCCGAGTGTCCGATCTGTCGACCAGTCATACCGCGTGGGATTGCTCAAATTGGAACCTTGAAAAATGTTAAGGTCGCCCCTAAGTATCAATTGGGATGAAGGGTTGACATGATACTTTGGTTTGTCCAAGAAGTTCACTGGAGTTTGAAGGTCACCCACGGGTCTATCCGCGGGATTGAGCCTAAACGAATATTATGTGCTCAGCCCCAATGCATCCCCGAGCGTTCTGTCTATTAACCATTCATGCCCCTCGGGATTGCACGAATTGGAACCTTAAAAAACTTCAAGGTCACCCCCAAGTATCAGTCGGGTTGAAGGGTTGACATGATACTTAGGTTTATCTAAGAAGCTCACTAGACTTCAAAGGTCACCCCCGGGTCTATCCACGGGATTGAGCCAAAACGAAGCATTATGTGGTCGGCCCCGATGCATCCCTGAGAGTCTGGTCTATCGACCATTCTTGTCCCTCGGGTTTGCTCGAATTAAAACCTTGAAAAACTTAAAGGTCGCCCCCAACTATCAGTTGGGTCGAAGGGTTGACGTGATACTTAGATTTCTCCAAAAAGTTTACTTTGAGGCAGGACATGAAGCTCAGAGGATAAAAAATGTATTCATTAATTATGTTGTATTTATATTAGTTTAACAAGGTGGTGGCTAGGTTTATTGTATGAGGCTAACTACATTGTGTTCCAAGGGTTGGGTAGAGACTCCTCAGCTTCTGTCATTATATAATAGGATCCTTTGTCGGTTATGTCGTACACGACATAAGGTCCTTCTCAGGACTCGGCTTGCTCGCCGCCATTGTGAGTCTTCGAAGAGGGTGTGACTCGTCGAAGTACCAAATCAACAGTATTGAAACTTCCTGGTCAAACTCTTTTGTTGTAGGACTTCTGAAGAGGGACATGGTAACGACCGAGGTTAACGATGGCTTGGTCTATGGTTTCATCGATCCATAACATATTGCATCTAAGATCGAACTCATTATCTTCATCAGGGAGGTCAGGGTCGCGCGTTGGTACTTTGAACTGAGTAGGCATCACAGCTTTGGTACCGTAAGCCTGGAGAAAAGGAGTGCAGCCCATCACCTTTTTTGGTGTGGTACGATAGGCCCAGAGTACATGTTATAAGTCCTGAACCCATCGGCCTTTCTTCTTATTGACACGTTTCTTAAGACCATCGACTATGGTTTTATTGGTTGCTTCAACCTAACCATTCCCCGTTGGGTAATAAGGTGTCGAGGGTAGTAGAATAATGTTATACTTCTTGAGGAAATTGTAGACTTTATTCACAACAAACTGCGGACCATTGTGGTATCGAATCCTGTGAGGGCAGCCAAAGCACGTGATGATATTCTCCCATAAGAACTTGATGACTTCTTCTTCTCTGGTTCGACATAGTGGCAGCGCTTCGACTCATTTAGTAAAGTAATATGTGGCCACTTTAATATGTTCTCGTCTACCCGATATTTTAGGGAAAGGGCCCACCAGATCAATACCCCATGGCTTGAATGGCTAAGCGACTTGGCTGCAATGGAAGTCTAGTGAAGGGCTTCGGATGTCATGGGCGTGACGTTGACATTTTTTACAGTGTTTCGCATACTCTTTAGCTTATTTCTTCATATTGGGCCAGATAACCCTTGTATTACGGCCCAAAGAGCCATAAATCAACCAGCAGTGTGGGCACCGCAGTTAACTTCGTAGAGTTTGGTAAGTATGGTAATGGCATCATTTTGAGAGATGTTGCAGAGGTGTACGCCATTTGGAGATTTGCGGTGTAGTCCACCTTTGAGAATGGTGTATCTGTGGTAATTTTCTAAAAACGAATGTTTGGCTTTGGGATCTTCTGGGAGGGTAGAACTATTGAAATAAACAAGGAAGGGTATGCACCAGTCATTGGGATCGAGACTCTTGCCCCTAGTATTGATGGCATTGATTACCATCTGGTTGATACTTGGGCATTCGAGTACTTCGATATGTAGTGTTCGTGATTCGAACTTGCCTATCATAGCAACTATGTAGGCGAGGGGATCGACATGTCTATTTTTAACTCGAGGGTAATGTGTAATGAAAGATTTTCTAGGGAAACGATCCATGCGCTGGTGGACAAGTGCAACATACTCAACCATGCGACCGTTAGCCTGATTTTTGCCGATGTATTCTCTCTGAACAAGCTGAAAATCAGTAAATACTACAAGTTTAGGAACCCCAAGTTCAAGGGAAAGATCGAGGCCATGTATCAAAGCTTCATAGCTGGCCTTATTATTAGAACGTTTGAAGTTTAGCTTGACAGCCTTTTCAATTTGGTCAATGGAAGGGGTAACTAGAGCAATACCTACCCCCGAATTGTTAGGTTCGGAAGATCCATCAGTAAATAGATGCCAACCCGCATTAAGGTTCTCGTTCTGCTCGGGAAGTTTTTCTGGTAGATCATCTTCGTATTCCTCCCAATCAATGTCTTCGATCAGGAAGTCAGCAAGGAAATTAGCAACTGTTTGGCCTTTTTGAGATATATGTGTCTCGAAAGTGATGTCGCATTCAGCATGATAAACAAACCATTATTATACCCATCTAGGTTTACCTTTCTTGCTGAGGATCTCTCGAATGGGGTAGTTGGTGATAACACGTATAGGGTAAGCCTGAAAGTATGGTTTGAGCTTTTGAGCAGTGTAGACGAGTATAAGGAGAAATCACTCTGAGCTTGGTATATCGAGTCTCGGCAGGTGTTAGAGTTTTGCTGATAAAGTATACCGGTCTCTCGATACTGGACTCGAGTCGAATATGGACCGAGTTAAGAGAAGTGTCAGTGACTGCAAGGTACAGAGAAAGCATTTCACTTCGATGGGGGTGTTGATGATGGGTAGTCAACCAAGGTATATTTTAAGTTCAAGGAAGGCCTGTTCACAATCAGGCGTCCAATTTATATTGGGGTTGTTCTTCTTTTTTGCCTTATGTACACCTTGGTCGCGTAAGAGGGAGAAAAGCCAAGTACAACGGTTAGAAAATTTTGATTTAAAATGGTTTAGGGCAGCTATTTTGCCAACAACCTTTTGAGCATCCTTTTCAGTTTTAGGGGAAGGCATATAGATGAGGGCTGGGATATGAGTGGGATGGATCTTGATACCTCGTTTGCTGATGAGGTGGCTCAATAATTTACCGGGTGAAATGTCAAATTGGCATTTTTCTGGGTTTAACTTCATGTTATAAGAACAAAGTTTTGAGAACACTTCAGTTAGGTCATGTATATGGGTATGTTTTTGGAGGCTTTTGCATAATACGTCGACGATATAAACTTCGACTGACTTGCCAAACAAAGGTTTGGACATGGTGGTAACAAGACGTTGGTAAGTGGCTCCCATCTTTTTCAGAACGAAGAACATTACGTTAAAATAGTAAAGACCTTGTTTAGCAATAAAACAAGTTTAAAGTTGGTCCTCAGGGAGAAGGGGTACCTGGTTGTAGCCAGAGGTTGCGTTCATCATAGATAACCGTTCATGGCCAGTAGTAGCATCCAGAAGCACATAAATGATCGAGAGAGGGCAACTGTCCTTCGGTGTATGTTTATTGAGGTCTGTGAAGTTGACGCAGATACGGATCTTGCAATTTTTCTTGGGGATAGCTACAATATTAGAGATCCCATCAGCCAACTTGACTTCTCTGATAAAGCCCGCGGTTAAGAACTTTTTGACCTTGAGGTTCACTGCCTCTCGAATCCTCGGTGCTAAAGTAAGTTTCTTCTGCTTTACAGCTGCAGAGTAAGGGACGAGGTCTAGTGAATGGCAGGCAATGGTGGGGTCAACCCCATGCATCTCATGGAATATCCAGGCGAAGATATCTTTATTTACACAAAGAAAAGTGGTGAGCTCGAGGCGTTTGGACACATATAAAAAACTACCAATAAATGTACCTCGACCAGAACTGTAGAGTTCGATGTAAACAGTGGGTCCGACAGGTGTGTTAGATGGGTTTAATGGTGTTGGGAGTGAGTGAGAAACATTGATTGCTATGGTATAACAAGTTTTCTGGTAAGATCAATCTCAGGGTACACGCATGAGCGGGCAAGGTACTGAGAGGCTTTCATGTTCCACGTGCCGCAAAGGGGCAATAAAATGAAGTGTTTGGTGGTAAGTAGAAGGTATAGATTTCATGGCATGAAGCCAACCGTGCCTTATAATTCCCAGGTATTCCAATTTCTTGTTGATAACGAGAAAGCTGGTTGGGAGGGTGACTAGGCAAGTGGTGATAGGGGCTAAGGTGACCGACAGTAACTTTGGTAGCCCTGTTAAATCCCTTAAGCTCGACATTAGCTGATGTAATGAGGTCTATTTTTTGCACAGCTCAAACAGTCTGGAGGAAAAGTACATCAGCTACACTGCCCGTATTAATGAGCATGGCATGAAGAACGAGGTGCTTGACCTTAATCATAATGACCAAGGGGTCGGAGTGGGGGAAGCGAATATGAGAAATATCACAATCGATAAAGGATATACCTTCAGGTCGAGGGCATTGGCTAGATTCCGGTAGAAGGATGGGTAGCTTCTCTTGTTAGGTAAGCTTACAACACTCTTCGACTCGTTTGCACTTGATTCAAGTGTGGCCACTGTCGATGTTATTGACTTCGATGAGGTTGAGTTAGAAAATATGTACCTCGGCTGGGTCGGTAGTCAAAGTGGGCTGAGGCTTGAGATACAACCAGTCGAGATAGCTGGGGAGATCGACGACATATCAATGTAGATAACCTACTTTAAGGATCATTTCCAGCGACCGCTAAAGAGTATAACATTTGTTTGTGGAGTGGCAATTGTATTTATGATTATGGCAGTAAGGTTCGTCCTTACGGACTACGACGGGGAAAGTGGTATGCCAGATAGGTTCGGCCTGTATTTGTGTGAGAAAGGTGTTGATGGGGGTAGTTAGTTTTTGTAGGACCGGCATGGGTCATTTTTTGCAGATTTTAGAAGGGGTAGTATCCAAGTAAGGGCGTTTGCAGCTCTTGTTCTCCTATGAGACAGGAATGACCAGGGGCGTAGAAGATGGTCGAGGTTTCTTGTGGTTGGTGGTCAAGGTTTGCCCCAGGCGATTGGTTTTATGGAGGTGCTTGAGGTCAATATATCCGTTAACCTTAAATAACATCTTCTAGTGGGTTTGTGGTTTGTGAAGCACGATGTACTCCTTAACACAACTATGATCTGGTAGAGCGTTAGAATATGCGAGAATGACATTCGCAAAGTCAAGGCTTTCGACTTTGCGAGACTCATCGAGAAACCGCTTGGTGAAAACTTCAACTGTTTCGTTGGGGGATTTGCGGATGTTGAAGAGAGCATCGACTCGGACCTCGCGGTCTTTGTTAAAAGGTAAACTGGGTGATAAAATAGTTTAATAATTGTTAAAATCTTCGGATAGAGCTATTAGGGAGGCTATGGTACCATTTGAGAGGGCTATTAGTGAGACTGGTGGGGAACATGTGACACAAGATGTGGTCTACTGCAGAGTACAAACTTAAAGCATTTTAGAATTTGAGGACATGAGATTGACGGTCGGTATTGCGGTATTTACTTATTTTAGGGGTATAAAATTTTTGAGGTACTTTGACCATGAGGAGTTTGGGGCAGATGGGGTTGTTTAACAGACTCCAGGAGTTTGGTGTGGGGCTCGCACTAATTCGAATAGCGGCACAAATTTTTTGATCTAGTTCCTGTTGTGTAAGATAGGCAGGATGAGGAGGGGATCCCTGGGGTCGAGGGTGACGAGGCCGCGAGTACGGGGTATGTTCGGCACTGCGCTCGCCAAGCCATTCTCGGGCAGGTCGCCGTGTAGGGTGACAAAAATTATGAAGTGTAGAATTAGAGGAATCCCCGTAACGAGGACACCAAGATGGATCGAGCCAGTGGGTATCGCGGTGGGAGCACCCTCGACACTAAGATGGACCTGGGGAACCTTGAGTTGGGGGTGGGGCCCAAGCCGAGCGCAGGCCGAAATGCGCGAGGGGGCGGGTAATTGAGAGCGTTGAGGGAAAGTTGGTGTGGCGCTCCTTGGCCTGGGAAAATTGTTGGCGAATGAGGGCAAGTTGAGTGGCTACTCCGTCGATGGAGTTGCTGACAAGGGCGGAGGTTGAGCAAAGTGTGGGGGCCATGGAATATGGCTATGAAAGGAAGGAAATAAAGGGAGAACGGGTGTAGCACAAACGGTGCCAAATGTAAGAGCCAAGTTTCGTAAGAGGGGAAACTAGCTCTTATACTACGGGGTTATCATCGACTTGGGTCTTAAACAAGTATATAAAATAATAATAAACTATATTACAGAACTGACACACTTGCATAGAGTCCTAGAATGGGTTACTCTACGACCTGTAGAGAGGATTTTTAATGATTGATGTTATAAATATCGAGTTAGCAGATAGGTCGATGGGGAAAATGAGTTACAGGGTATTCAAAGGTAATCTTGTAGGGCCTTTTGGGAGAGATTTTCAAACCCCCTCATAGTGCATCCTCACTTCTATTTATAGGATATATAAATGGGCTGAGTCACCATGGGAGGTCAGATTACATGCATATCCTTTGGGGACAACTGTTCTGTACTCGGAGTCGGTTCTGACACTATTGCTGTCAGGCAGCTCATTTCACTATATCCTTTGTAAACAATATTCTTTTGTTTTTTATGAGAAGTGATGTAAAAATGGTCGATGGGAGCGAGGCAATTTTAACTATTTTATTTTTAAATGTCGATGCTTTGCTTTCAAAGATGTTGTTTGAAAATATTTTATGCATATTAATAATACGTTGGTATTCGATAAGATTAATATAGGGAAATGTGAATATAGATAGCTCCGAGTGTTGCTTGAAGCAACTATTTGTGTGTATCCAAAGCTAGCCATGTAATGGCAAGAAGTTGGAATGTATGTCAGATGTTAATCCTCAATGGGATATTTGGATTGGATGGTAAAGAACAAAAACATCACATGTTATACTCAGTAAGTAATGAATGTAAACAATGTTATCCTGTAATAGGGTATTGTTGTCGAAGGATTGAATGTTAGTTTTCCCCATTCTTGTCAAGTATGGATCTAGACTAAATAAAGATAGTAAAGATGGTGGTAGTGTGGATGCATACTTATCAAGTGTGGATCGAGATAAAGTAAAGATAGTAAAGATGACTAATTGTCTGATGTATACTTATCAAGTATGGATTGAGACAATGTAAAGATAATAAAGATGATGGATTGTCTGATGCATATTTATCAAGTATGAATCGAGACCAACTAAACATAGTAAAGATGATGGATTGCCTGATGCATACTTATCAAGTATTGATCGAGACTAAGTAAAGATTGTAAAGATTGAAGTAAATGTAAAGATATTTTATTAATTGATGAATGCGGTTACAGTTGTTATCTGTAAAACATTTTTAGTTGGGCAGTATTCCATTGATATTTGAGTTAGATTTTATCTTTTTTCTTCACCCAGTAAGTACCACTATCTGTTTTGTCACTGACGATGTATGGCCCTTCCCAGTTTTCTGATAATTTTCTTGAATTCTTAGGTCGAGTACTATCTTGAATCTGTCAAAGGACAAGGTCTCCAATACCAAACTTTCGTGCTTGAACTTTTTTGTTGTAAGCTATTTTTAGTGTGTCATGGTATCGTCCCAATTTTGCAATGGTTTTGTCACAGGTTTCTTCGATCTTGTTGAGGTTTCAGAGGAGACCTAACTCATTGCCTTCATCTGTAACTTTTCGTCGAGCACTTGGTAGATCGAGGTATAAAGGTATGACTGCTTCAGTACCGAAGGCCATCATGAATGGAGTACAGCCTGTGGATGTTTAAGGTGTTGTCCTATATGCCCATAAGGCACTTTGAAATTCATCGACCGATATATACCCTTCATTTTGTCGAGTCGCTTGCGGAGTCCTAATTTGATGCTCTTGTTGATGGCTTCAGCTTGTCCATTTCTATGAGGGTAGTATGGTATTGAATTGATAGTTGAATCTTATATTTGTGGAGGAAAGTAAGGACTTTATTGCTAATAAACTGCTTGTTGTGGTCGGATCGTATCATCTGTAGGCAGCCAAATCTGGTAATTATGTATTCCCAAAGGAACTTGATGACTTCATTTTCATCGGTATGTCAAAGAGGAACTGCTTCGACCCATCTTATGAAGTAATCTGTGGCCACAAGAGAAAATTTGCAATTTCCCGATGCAAGGAGGAAGGGCCCAATGATATCAATCCCCCATCTTCTGAATGGCCAGAGGGCATTGGTAATGTGCAAGTCGAGTACTGGGCTTTGATATATTGAGCGTGGATTTGGCATTTATAGCATCTTCGAACAAACTCTTCATAGTCAAATCACATTTTTGGCCAATATAAAACTTTAGTGAATGCTCGCTGAGCCAATAATCGTTCTTAAACGTGAGCCACGCATATTCCTTCGTGAAGCTCTTTGATTTTTAGTTGGGCTTGTTTCTGAGAGATGCATTTGATAAGTGGTTCTCCTTCCGTAATGCGATAGAGAATTTTATCTTGGATTGTGAATTGCAGACATTTGGCCAAGATTGATCGGGCTTCTTCTTTGGTACACAGGAGGATGTTGAAATTAAGGTACGCATAAAAATGCCTTCTCCAATCATCTTTATCTTCGTCTTCAAGAGTATTGATGTGCATCTTAGAGATCATATCAAGAATGGAATATTTGATTTCCAAAGTTCTTTTTTTACTGTCATCGGGCATAGCGGCGATGTATGCCAATGGGTCAGCATGGCACTTTTCATCCCGAGGGACGTAAGAGATTGTTGCTGACATGAATTTGCTCGCTTTTTCTTCGAATAAGGCTGCATAATCAACCACCTTGCCGGATGTCTTGAATGTTTTGTTGTAATGATTGGCGATGAGTAAGGAGTCGACGTAGACAGCTATTCCTCTGCTCTGAGTGTTATAGCAAGATCTAGTCCATGAAGGATGGCTTCATATTCTGCTTTATTATTGGTGGCATAAATTTGATTTTTGTAGCTTTCTCGATGTGATGATTGGGTGGTGTAACAAGAACGTTGCCGATTCTTGATCCTCGTGGTCCTACAGATCGATCAGTAAAGAGTCTCCACCCTGTACATTGAGATCAGGCATTTGGCTCTGCAATTCAGTCATCAACCAATACTTCTTTGAGTTCTTCCTAATCTGAGTCTTCAACCTAAAAATTTGCCAAGAAATCAGCTACTGCTTATGAATTGGCATTTTTTAGGGTTTTGTGTCATCTGCTAAGTACAAAAGATATCGAATATGGTTTGGAGGTTGCTGAAGTGATCTTCACGCTTCAGGCTTTTGTAGATCATATCATCCATGTATACTTCCAGGATTTTGCCTAAATAATCTTTGAACATTTTGGTGACGAGTTGCTGGTAAGTGGCTCTTGCATTCTTTTGCCCAAAAAGCATTACTGTGTAACAGTCAAGACCACTTTCTATAATAATAGTTGTTTTTTCTGATCTTGTTCTACGAGAGATCGGACGCTACATCCATCATTAAAAGAAGTTTGTGTTCGGCAACCAAGTCGAGGAGTTGTGGGATTAGTGGGAGGGGAAAGTTATCTTTTGTGGTAAACTTGTTGGGTTATGTGAAATCAACACAGACTCCAATTTTCTCATTTCTCTTAGGGACTGCCACTATGTTAAAAATCCATTGTAGATATTTGGCTTCCCTGATAAATCCTACTCGAAGGAGTTTATCGATCTCCTCATTAATGGATTCCCGAAGGTGGGGAGCTAGATTTTGGCACTTTTGTACGACTGCTTTGTTGCCTGGAAGGAGGTTGAGTTTGTGGCATACAATCTAAGGATGAATACCGGGCATTTCTTGGAATGACCATGCAAAGATATCAATTATTTTCTTAATAAGCTGGATCATGGTTTCTTTCTCATTGAAAGATAAGTTGGAGCCAATGAAGGTATTACGCCCGGGCCCTCGAGCTCAATGGAATCTGCTACCTTGGTGTCGTGCTATTCGAATATGGGTGGTAGTTCCGGCTGTAGCTACTATGCCTTGAGAACTTTCACCGTATGAGAGTTGGTGGTGGTGTTCTCGCACATATGTGCAACTGCTTGGCTACTATTGATTTCGTAGACTCCATGATCCGTTGTAAATCTTAAGGCCAAGTGAAATGTAGATGGTACTGCTTTAATCGAATATAACCAACTTTACACTAATATTCCTAGAAATTTAGACTCAGTATCGATGACTATGAATTTAACGAAGGTGGTTTCTAATCCTGCCAGAGCAGGCTATATAATTTGTCTTGTTGCCAATTCCTTTGACAAAAAGTGTGTACAGGTAGTCCTGCCCTACTATGAGCATAATGACCAGAGGATCGTCATGAGGGTACTTGACATGGCTAGTGTCACAGTCTTCGAAGGTAATGTGTAATGTGGTTACGACGTTTCGATTTGCTCGAGCTGGGGAAAAGTTTTACTGACTTATCTAAGGAGGTCATTTTGCAGCAAGATATAATTTGATCGTCTTATTTTCTTTTCTTCCCTTTTTCGATTTTGATCATGTAAAGATGGCGAGCTTTCCCTTGGCCTTTCTCTTGTTCAACGTCTTTGTTCTTTGTTTCTTCTTCGGGGAATTTTTGAATGTCTACTACATAGTTATGAAGTCTTCAAGCTAATATAATGCGATAAAAAGTATGAATGAGAGAGTAGCAGCTGTCAGTTTCATGACTATGTACTTAGTGATACTGACATAAAGGTTTGTTGGGGATGCCCGAAATTGCCTGTGGTGCTCGATAGAACTCATCTCCCTTAATCGCTGGTAAGATAGCGGAGAGAGTTATTTTCATTGCATGTAGAACGGGGACGTGTTTGTATGGCCTTCCATCTCTTCTTATAGCGCTGTCGGTGTAGTAGCCTACTCGCAGCCTTCGAGCTCCAGTCAAATACTCGAAGGCTACATCAAAGCCTACATGAATACCTTGAATCCTATTAAACTAGTAAATAAGCCTTCCAAGGCTACACGAAGATGAAGCCTCACAATGAACAAGCCTTGAAGATGAAGACAGATCCGTCAGCACACGAACTCCACATCAACATCAAAAACACTTTGACCATATTCATACGTGGTCGAAGGCAGACATGTCAGACAGCCAGCTCAATAGATAAGAACGACGGTATTGTTGGTCCAGAAAGCTACAATGACAGAGCCAACAATGGCTACAGTGTTAGAGCAAAGTGCCATACTCAACATTTACAACATCAACACCAACTCCAGGATACCTCCCTGAAACCCGGAGGGTACACATGTAATTTGATCTCCTATAGTAACTCAGCCCTTCCTATGTTCTATAAATAAGAAGGAGGGGGAACCATAGAGAGGTTACGAAATCTCTCCCCAGAACCCTAGATGTTTGCCTTCGATCTCTCTGTAAATTACCCCATGCTCGAACCTTTGACTACTCGACAGTAATATCAATACTCTAAAAAATCCTCATCAGAGGTCGTAGAGTGTCCCATTCTAGGCCTCCACGCAAGTATATCGCTAATAGCTTAGTCATATTAATGATCATGTACTTGTCCCCTTCGATTATGGATAAATCCCGTGGTGTAAGAGCCTACTTCTCCTCCGTACAAAGTTAAGCCCCTACATTTGGTACCGTCAGTGTTTTCCAACCCAACCAGCTTCCCCATGCCTTATACTTTTTCCTCTTTCAAATCCTACAAATTACTTCCAATGGCCCCCACCCTCAACTCCACTTCCACCCATGCCGGCAACTCCACCGATAGAGTGGCTACTCAGCTAGCCCATCTTACCTAGCAATTCGCATAGGCTGAAGAGCATTACCGAACGAAGAGCACCGGCAAGAGTTTGAAGCTGAACGGCAGCACCCTTTAGATGATGCTGACCGATAATAGCGCGCCATCGATGACCTATGCAACACAGTTCGTGAGTTGCAACGGTTATAGCCACTAGACGTCCCTCTGCAATCTAGAGCTCCCTCCCCGTCACGTATGTCTGCCCGCGCTCGACAAGGGCCCCTACCACATCTTGAAGTACCCCCGGTCCATCTAGGCGCCGAGGATGCTCCCCCTACTAGCTTTATATTCTTGGTATCCACCCCACGGAGGACTCCTCAGACTCCACCCTTCGCTCCAACAGATACCCCAAAGGCCACCCTGCCCAAGAATGTCTCGGGGAGCGCAGCGCCAAACACATGCCGAACACTCGGCCTCATCAACCTCGAACCCATCGACCCCCCCTATCCTGCCTATTATGAGCTGCAGGACCTTGACTACAAAATCTACTCTATCATCCGGTCAGCGCGAGTCCAGCACCAAACTCATGAAGCCAGTTGCATAACCCCCTCTGTCCCAAGCTCCACACTATCAAGGTACCTCCAAATTTCCGAGCACCAAAAATTAGTAAATATTGCAAAACCGATCCCCAATCCCACATTCTATAATTTTAAAATGCTCCAAACCTTTACTCCAAAGCTGACCACCTGATGTGTCAATTTTTCCCCACCAGCATCACGGATAACCCTCTTTGTAAGTATCATAGCCTTCTTAATGGCACGATTCGAAGCTTGGAGCAATTATCCAGCCTCTTTATAGCCCAATTTGCCTTCAACAAGGATCGTGAGGTTAGATTCGATGCCCTCTTCAATTTTGGAAAATCCCCAGTGAAACCCTTGAGGCTTTTACCAAAAGAGGTTTCTCGACAAGTCGCGCATAGTTAAAAACCACAATTGTGAGAATGCCGTACACGCGTATTCGAATGCCTTGCCAGATAATAGCCGTACCAAAGAGTACTTGGTCCTCCACAAACCATGATCCCTCGAGGAGATGCTCCCAAAAGTCAATGGCTATATCGACCTTAAGCACCTCCACGAATCAAATAAACAGGGGCAACCTTCGACCACCAGCCCAAATTAACCTCGAAAAGTCCCACCCTCTTGTCATACACCCTTAATCGCTACCGTCTTATAGGAGACTGAGAGCCATAAATATCCCAACTTTGAAAACACTGTCGACGGTGGCAAAAAATGACCTAAGCCAGCCCTACCCAGACTTACTGCCACTCTCAACACCCTTCTACCACAAATCCAGGCGGACCCCATATGGCGTACCCCTTTCCCCATCAAAATCAAAAGAGGTAAACCTTATTGCGCCAACCATATGTGCAATTGTCATCATACCAAAAAATGCTTCGCCATGCAACATTTTCTTGAGATAATCCTCAAGGTGGGTCATCTGCATCAATATTTCGTCGACCTCCCTAGTTACCCTGACGGGTCATACCTCAGACCTCAACCTGCTGCTGTCGACCCAACCGAAGTTCACATCTACCAAGTTCATTACATAGAAGTAAACAATATTGACAGCGGCCACTTAAAGAGCAAGTGCAAGCATATCGAAGAATGTTGCAAACTCACTTACCAGGAGAAGCTGTCCACACTCCTGCTAGAATCAAGTCATTGCCCTCAACCGAAGGAATCACTTTCATCGACTGCGACTCCTCGCATTTTCGCTTTCCCCATTCCGACCCTTTAGTCATCATGATTAAGGTCGAACACCTTGTCCACCACATTATACTTATCGATAAACGAAGTGCAGCAGATGTACTTTTCCTTCAGACCGTCCAAGCCATGAACAAAATAGACTTCATCACTGACGCCAATGTCGAACTAAAAGGTTTCAATTGGGCCACCAAAGTTTCTGTTGGCAGAATTTGCCTTCCAGTTACCACCGGCCCAGTCACACTTTAAACTAGCTTTCTTGCCATCGATAAGAAGTCTGAATACCTTGGTATCCTCGGGCACGACTGGCTCCATGCCATACGCGCCATACCTTCGACCTATATTCAAACCCTTCTTTTCACTACTCCCTATGGTACATGGAATTTAAAAGGCTTTCAACGCCTCGACCGTGCATGTGAGCATCCGAAGATCGATCAGACCTGGAAACTAGTCAGACTCCCAAAGTAATCGTTGTCTTCTTCTTTCTCAATACCTTCAACACCCGCCATCTGACCCATCGAACCCACTGTTTATATTGAACTCGATGGTCCAGGTCGAGGTACGCTCATTAGAACCTTTCTAGAAGAGGCAGAGCATCTTGAACATTCAGAATTTCTTCGAGCAAACAAAGATGTCTTCACATGGATATTCCAGGAGATGCCCGGTGTTGACCCCAGTTTACCATGTCACTGCCTCGACCTCGTCCACCACTCTACTGCAGTAAAATAGAAGAAGTGTACATATTCACCAAGACTTCGGGAAGCTGTAAACCTCGAAGTCGATAAGCTCATAGCCACAGGTTTCATCAAAGAAGTTAAGTATGTTGATTGGATATCCAATATTGTGGCAGTTCCTAAAAAGAATGGCAAGATCAGAATCTGCGTCGACATCACTAACATCAACAAACACATACCGAAGGACAACTTCCCCCTCCTGATCATTTTAGTGCTTCTGGATGTTACTACTAGACATGAACGTCTGCCTATGATGGATGCAACTCAGGTTACAATCAGGTACCCCTCCTCCCCGATGATCAACTTACTTTTATCACTGAACAAGGCCTTTATTATTTTGACATCATGCCCTTCTGCCTTAAAAATGCGGGTGCCACCTACCAACGGCACGTCTCAACCATGTTCAAATCCTTGCTTGGCAAGTCGGTCGAAGTTTACATTGACGACATGTTATGTAAGAACCTCCAAAAGAAGACCTACATCCAGGACCTAACCGAAGATTTTTCGATACTTCGAACATATAACATGAAACTTAACCAAGACAAAGTTTGGTGTTTCATTTGGCAAATTTTTAGGCCATCTTATCTGTAAACGAGGCATTGAGATTGACCCTACCCATATCTAAGCCCTCATCGATATGTCATCCTCCCAACCTAAAAAAAGATGTCCAAAAAGTGGCTGGAAATGTAGCGGCCCTCAACCGTTTCATTTCCAAATCCTCAGACCGCTGTGCTTGGCTCTTTTCACTCTTACGTGACCAAGGCGTCCACAAGGCTAAAAAGAAAAACAACCCTGAGATCAACTAGACACCCGACTGTGATCAAGCCTTCCTCGAACTTCAAACATACCTTGGTCGACCACCCATCATTAGCACCCCTATCGAAGGTAAAACACTCTCCTTATACCTCGTGGTCACCGATACCTCTATCAGTTCAGTCCTCATTCAACTCAAATCAAACATCGAGAAACCTGTATATTTTATCAGTAAAACTCTAACAACCGCTGAATCTCGATACACGAAACTTGAGTATTTGCTCCTCAACCTCGTCTACACTTCCCATAAACTCAAACCATATTTTTAGGCTTACCCCATCCGTCTTATAACAAGCTATCCCCTTTGAGAAGTACTCAGCAAGAAAGAAAAATCGTGACGAGTACAATAGTGGTCTATTTATCTTGGCTAACACGACATCACATTTGAGAAGCAGATATCCCAAAAAGGACAAGCAGTCATTGATTTCCTTGCTAACTTCCTGATCGAAGATGTCGACTGGGAGGAACACAAAGATTACCTACCAGAGAACCAGCCCGAACTTACCGACCCATGAAACCCTAACACAGGGTGGTGACTCTTCACTGATGGATCGGATGGACCTTGCGGTTTGGGATAGGTATCATCATGGTTACACCTACCAATACTCAAATCCTCCAACCATGAGGCTGAGTATGATACCATGATCCACGGCCTCGACCTTGTACTCGAACTTGGTGTCCCTATAATGGCAGTTTTCACAGATTCCTTACTTATTAAGAGATAATACACCGATGAGAATCAAGCCAACGGTCGTATGGCATAGTATGTTGCACACATCCGCCAACGCATGGATCGCCTCCTAGAAAAATCTTCTATTACTCACAACCCTCGAGGTGAAAACAGACACATAGATGCCCTCGCCTACATAGTAGATATGTTAGGTTAGTCCGAATCCTAAATACTCCATATCGAAGTACTCGACCGCCCAAGTATCGACCAGATGCAAGTCAATACCATTAATACTGTGGCGCGAGAGTATCGATCTAGACGAATGGGGAACACCATTCCTTGATTACTTCAACAGTGTTATCCTCTTAGATGATCCCAAAGCCAAACGGTCATTATTAGAGAACTGCTGCAGATACACCATCCTCAAATGTGAGTTACATTGCAAATCCCCAAATAGCGTCCTCCTTTGATATATTTCTCAAAATGTAGCTTCTTCAATACTTTTCGAACTTTACAAAGGTACATATGGCGCTCATACCACTGGTCGATCTATGGCTCTTTGGGCCGTCTCCCAAGGATTATTCTGGCCCAATATGAAGAAGGAAGCCAAATAATACTCCAAACACTGTGACAAATACCAACGTTACGCCCATGACATCCGCAACCCTTAGTTAGACCTCCACTGTAGCCAAGTCCTTTGGCTATTCAAACGATGGGCTATAGACCTTGTGAGGCCCTTTCCCAAAGCTTCAGGTAGGCGAGAGAAAATCCTTGATACAATAGATTACTTTACCAAATGGGTCAAAGCCATACCGTTGTGGCGAACCAGAGATGAAGATGTCATCAAATTTTTATGGGAAAAAATCATTACACCCTTTGGCTGCCCTCATATGATTCACTGTGACAATGGTCCATAATTTGTCGAGAACAAAGTCTAAAATTTTCTTAAGAAGTACAACATCATCCTCTCACCATCAAGACCTTACTACCCCTATGGGAATGGTCAGGCCGAAGCAATCAATAAAGCCATAGTCGACGGTCATATGAAGTGAGTAGATGTAAATAAAGGACGATGGGTTCAGGAATTACAGCATGTCCTCTGGGCCTATCGAACAACACCTCAAAAAGTAACGGGTTGCACACCTTTTCTCCTAGCCTACGGTATTTAAGCAGTGTTCCCTTTTTAATTCAAAGCACCCATACGAGATCCTAACCTCATAGACGAAGATAATGATTTCGAACTCGGATGCAATATGCTATGGATTGACGAAACCAGAGACTGAGCCATCGCAAACCTCAGCCGATACCATCTATCCCTCTAGAAGACATATAACAAGCGAGTTCGACCAAGAAGTTTCAGCATTGGAGATCTTGCACTTTGACATGTCACACAGTCTTCGAAGCCTCGAAATGCCGGCAAGCTAGCCGAATCCTAGGAAGGATCTTATGTCATTTACGATAAAACCGACAAGGGTTCACATTACCTAGTGATAGAAGCATAAGAGCCTCAACCAAATCCATAGAATACAATACAGTTAGTATCATACAACAGGCCAGAACCCTCACCTTGTTCCACTGATGTAAATACATTATAATCCATGATCTTTTTCCTATAAACTTCGTCTCCTGTTTTCCAAAGAATTTCTTGGTTTATCCTAAGTATCATGTCAACCCTTCGACCCGACAGATACATGGGGGCGACCTTAAAAAAATTTAAGTTTCTAATATTCGAGCAAACTCGGGGGTTAGAATAGTCGAGAGACCAGACCCTCGAGAATACATTGAGTGCGAACACGTTATACTTCGATTAGGCTCAGGCCTTCGAAGTCCAGTGAATTTCTTGGTATACCCTAAGTATCGTGTCAACCCTTCAACCCGGCTGATACTTGGGGGCGACCTTGAAAATTTTCAAGTCTCCAATATTCGAGAAAACTCGGGGGGTACGAATGGTCGAGAGACCGGACCCTCGAGAATGCATTGAAGGTGAACACGTTCTACTTCTATCGGGATCAGGCCTTCGAAGTCCAGTGAATTTCATGGTTTACCCTAAGTATCGCGTCAACCCTTCGCCCCAACTGATACTTGGGGGCGACCTTACATTTTTTTAAGTCTCCAATATTCGAGCAAACTCGGGGGACACGAATGGTCGAGAGACCAGACCCTCGAGAATGCATTGGGGGTAGACACGTTTTATTTTGATCAGGCTCAGGCCTTTGAAGTCCAGTGAATTTCTTGGTTTACCCTAAGTATCATGTCAACCTTTCGACCCACTGATACTTGGCGACGACCTTGAAATTTTCCAAGTCTCCAATATTCTAGCAAACTTGGGAGGCACGAATGGTCAAGAGATCGGACTCTTGTGAATGCATTGAAGGCGAACACGTTCTACTTCGGCCAGGCTCAGGCCTTAGAAGTCCAGTAAAATTCTTGGTCCCACCCATGTGTCACTTTCATCTCTTGACTGATAGTCGGGGAACCATCACAAAGCCTTTCAGGGTTCAGTAATTCTACAAGCATTCTACCCTTACAGTATACGCAGATACAAGAAGATAAGAATATCAACATCTCTACTGCATACAAGAAGTTTCAATACAATATCAGAGAATCAAGTTCAACACAAATCAATTTAAACCATGTTCAGAGCATACATAAGGATTCTAGCAGTGCAACTCAGTGCAATTCAATCTCAGCACAAACCAGTTTCAGTGTAGCCTACATCAGCAATTTAAAGCAATCACAAGTTCCCAACTCAAGTACGAAGCAAGCTTAATATTGTACAAATATTACAACACAACAAAAAGCTCAAAAAAATAGTTTGGCACTCCCAATACAATACCTCATATCGGAGTGGTTACATCATCTCCTCCTACAGTTTCCTCTTCGCCAACCCTCCCAGTACCTTCAGTAGAAGGGTTCGATCCAGAAGTACCCACGACCCATTCGGTCGTAGTATCAGCAGCAACTCTGTCTACCACCGGAGTCTCTGCGCCATTTCCCACTCTTACATTCATACCAGCAACATCAACTTCTACAGTCTCTGTCTGAATAGTATTGTCAACAACAAGTTCAATTATAATGGGCACGCATTGTAAGGTTTTAGGATCATACCCCAAATCTTCGATGAACTTCTTGAGCCTAACATTAGTCTCACATTCATCATCAAACGGCCCTTGGAAGGTCTACTTCTGTTCTACAATAACCTTATCCTTCTCAGCTAGTTTCACATTCAAAACTTGTGTATAAGTGTACCATTGAGCTTCGAGCCTCCTCTCGCATTAATCTCTGGTAGTCCCCTAATCTCGCTTCCAAATGCCAATTTCTGAAACCAGCAATGCTTCTGTCCCTCGTGCAAGATCCAGATTGTCAACCGCCTACTTTAACTGCCTTATTGCTACCTTCTGCGCCTTGTTGAAAGCATGCACCCAAGCATATGTCTGCTAGAATATTCGAGCCATCACTATCTCACGAAGCATGGTGCACTTAAGAAAATTTTAGAATTTCACAAAAAATAAATAGTTACCTGATACATACTCTTCTTCATCAGCCTCGCATCTTCGTCTGGATCAGTACCACAGAGTTCCGACATCAAAGCAGCCTTAGCTCGAGCATGCTCCTCGAGTTCAGACGCGGTTAGTTCTTCATCCATATCCTCTGCATCATCCTCCCCCAATGCTCTACGCCTCTTCCGCTGCGGTCCTTTGGGCTACTATACCATTAGAGATTCGGGAAAGACCTTCCCCTTCCCTTTGTCAGCTTGCGTCGACGCCTGCCTTGAATCATCACGAACAACTTCGGGCACTGGCGCTGCCTGCCTCGACGCCTGCTGCCCCTTCGACACATAATTTACCTTTCTCAACAATTTCACCTTCTCTATTCCTACGACACCTCTCTTTTTTGATGGCCTCGGCATAATGGGTACGTTTCAAAGAAGGGAATCTATCTTCTTCTGTCTTTTCCACTTAATATCAAGCCCCTTGAGCACATAGTTCACCCACTCCTCGTCCGAGTTGATTAACGCGTCAATATAATCCCTCAGATTTGTCCAAGTCTAGGTACTAGGACCTGCAGAACAAACAAAAACACATTTATCAGTCTATTTGATCAATACGTCATAAACTCTTCGATAGACAACTTACTTGGATTATTGAACTGATGCTATAACTTATAAGAATCCTCTCCTTCGAGATTCTCATAGTTACCCCGTATAACAATCAAGTCTTTATCCCACCCTTGACCCGTCGAGCACAGATCAAACAGCTAGGGCCTATCCGCGCGACACTGGATGTGATTGGTGCCTGCCTTCTGGTTTGCTTTCTTAGAGTAGAACGAGATAATATCATACCACTCAATTAAGCTCCTCCCCTCACCTCACAGTTTTACATTTTACCCCCTATTACCTTCATCATTTTGTAAAAATTCTCATTCATCGGGCACGGGGGCATTTCCCAGAAGTTTAGCAACTCCTTCACCAGTCTTCGGAGGGGTAGTTGCATTCCTAGCTGAATTTGGCCTTTATATGCCATAATACCCTCTCGAGGTTTTGATTGGAAGGTGTACCCTGACCCCGCAGCATTTAATATCACCCCTACCTTTGAAAACTCAAATTTGGCAACAAATCGATCCAGTCTCAGGATCTTTCTAGCCCCTCCAAATTAGTCGATTCCTCACTATGATCACTTTGTTCCCCTTCTCCCTTTTCATCACCCGAAGGATCAACTCTACCCTCATGTCTCTCCCCCTCTCCACCTTCCACATCTTCCCCATCACTCTCCTTGATCACCCGTATCGTACAACATCTACTACTTGAAGGCCCAGTTTTGGGAACCACAATCGCTAATGGGACATCTTTTACAATATCTAATTCTTCTACGTCGCTGCGCTCACCCATTGGAGCACGACCAGATATACTAGCCTCATTTTCTTCAATCTCCTCATCTATTAGCCTCAGTCTCGAAGATCGACGGGTACACATATTATCCTACAGAAGAAGAGGCACATAATCAGATCGATATATTCAACTATTACATGTCAATAACTTATCTTTACCCACCCCCTCCAACCCATACTATCATAGTCAAATATTTGACACTAATCCCTGCTACACCATCAATACCCCAAGAATCCCAAAAGGCTAGACCCATAGATACCTGGTTTCCCTCAGTCCTCAGTCATATCATCATAACTAAAAACCCTAGTAGCCTCTACCCAAATATGAACTCCACATACATAAATAGAAGATGAAGCAACAAGACAGAAGTAAGAGGACATACCTATTTTAACAGAGTATCTTTCCTTCCTTTCAGCAATTCAGATGACCCCACAACATTTACAGAGCCCTATGGAACAATGGCGTACGTTCTCTTTCTCTCACTCTCTGGTTTTTCTATAAGTATGCAACTGGGAACAATAGCTATGCTCTCACCACTATATATACCTCTTCGGAATACCAAAAAACTACATCGATTCCCAAAACTGCTATTATTACCACTACCCCTACTTTTTGGCTGAGATGTGTTTTGTCAAATTTACCCTCCATTATCACACGTGCAAGTCTCACGCGCACATTCACATAATTTATATACATAAAACAACTTAAACCTTCTGATCCCAACTTGAAGCTGTTAAATTATATCTTTACATCAAATCAACCTTTTTTTGTAATCCAAGGAAACATCATGATGCCTGCAGGACACTCTACCTAGGCTCTGTACAGTTTTTGACTTGCCAGCTGTTTGGACTGTCAGTTTTTCCAGTTGAAGCCAATCGACCTTTGAAATATTTTCCTCTCATCCTCGAATAATCGTTTACATCACCTCTTGAACATTAGCCCTCAGATAACTTGATATTCGAATTCAAAACATGCCAATAATGCGTGTCTCGAGAAAACTGCTTTCGCGCCTAAATTACCTTCGAGTATTATATTTGTCCTACTTACACAAAGACAGTTCAGTATCTCACTTCGACAGTCATCTCATAAATTGTCAAGTTCATTCGAACAGAAGTCCGTACACCAAAATACATAAGAAAATAATTAACAATAAAAAAAACTACAAATACTCCTACCATCCTATTTTGCCACAGTAAAGCAGCCCCTATTTACAAGCAGAACTGTTCTTCAAAGACTCAACCTCGGCATCTTCCTTTTCCACTACCTCCACAGTCAAAGACTCCAGGAAGGCCAGCCAGTCGTCGGGAAGCGGGCCCATCATTTCTAGCACCCTCCACGAGTAAGCATAGGGCATCCCACTAATGGGTTACCCTTGCTCCACTTCAAACAAATCCGGCATAACCCAATCCAGGCCTCGATCGCCAAAATACCTCTGCTTCAGTTCGAGTGACTTTTCCCGTTTATGAAAGAACCTTGCCGCCACCCGGTTCTGGTACTTGGTGTTAGGAGTCTTTTAAGTTTCTTTGGGATGAAGGCGCTGACATTTTGCTCGGAGAAGAAGGAATAGATGTCTGAAGTTCTCTTAAAAACATCCTACTTATACTTGAAAGCAGGCACATTTAAACCCTTCTTAATCAGAATCACATTTATCACAGTCTTCAAATGTTTTCCTCAGAATCTTAACAGTCAAACTTTTTCAACTTCCCATACTCAACCGTTTCATCAGCATGCGTACCTTACACCTATTTCCAAGATTTTACACTCGGCACATCCCCAATCTCGAACCTTTGACCCCTCTATGATATTTCCCCACAACTCTTTCAATGTACCTATCGAAGTTTCGTGAACTCAGATTCAATTATTGACTCAGGGATGAATATTCACCAATATCTTCGATAATTATAGCAATTCGAAGCACTTTTCCCCTCGAAGATAGCGGTTTCTCCTATTTACCTTTTTAAAGTTGGATGTTCGATCCCGCGCCTAAAATCTATTCGTCTACCATATTTACCTGATATAAACACTCACAATATCAGTGAAGTGTTATTCTCATTCCATTACGTCAATTACAAATAAGAGGACAGTAAGGAAGAAGAGGAAAATCTACATACATCAACTAAAACAGCAATAGAGACAGAAACCTTCAAATACAGAAATGCAAAAAATTACAAAACCTATCACTACCACCCTTCCACCTTCTTATGTAGAACCCACGCTATTTTTAGACAAGCCAGATCCTCCTGCCTGCCCCTCCACCAACTGATCTTCATCCTAAACAAGACGTTCTGTTAGACCCAACAGGAAGAGGTAGCGTTCTTCAGTAGCTGTGAACCTCTAACGTAACATTCCCCACAAGTACGAATAGGAGTACCCGTTGATCGACTCCCCAGGCTCGGCCTCTACCAGGTCTGGCATATCCCAGTCGAGTTCCTTGTCCCCAAAGAACTTCAGTTTATGTTCAGCCATTTTCTGTCCAACGTGACGGTCTCAGGTGAAACTCATCCTTCTCAGATAGCGTTTTTGGGGATTGGTATCCATTTTGTTTTCGTGGAAAATAAAGAAGGAAACTGAAGATGAAGAATATACAGTGGTCCCATAAAAAGCCCTATTTATAACTTTATTAGCAGCATTTATTACTCCGTAATCACAAAATTTGTAATTACCCTCCTTTATTTCCTTCCGCTGAAATCAAATATGCCTCATTAAACCGTTCGACTTACAACAACCAGCAATTTTTCTAAGCAAATGCCTCAACACCTATTTCTGGGACCCTTGTTGAGAGGGGGCGAATGTAGTAGCCTACTCGCAGCCTTCTAGCTCCAATAGAACACTCAAAGGCTACATCGAAGCCTACATGAAAATCTCAAAGCCCATTCAATCCGTAAACAAGCCTTCCAAGGCTATACAAAGTTGAAGCCCCGAAGACGAATCCTCGACTATGAACAAGCCTCGAAGATGTAGACAGATCCGTCAGCACATGAACTCCAATATTAGAAATTCCTTCAACCATATTCATATGTGGTCGAAGGCAGACATTTCAGACAACCAGCTCACCAGACAAGAACGGCGGCATTGTTGGTCCAGACAACTATAGTGACAGAACCAACAACGGCTACAGTGTCAGAGTACAGTGCCAGATCTGACATTTATGGCGTCAACACCAACACTGGGATAACCGCCAAATACCCGGAGGGTATACATGTAATTTGATCTCCTATGGTGACTCAGCCCTTCCTATGTTCTATAAATAGGAGGGAGGGGGAGCCATAAAGAGGTTACAAAATCTCTCCCCATAACCTTTGCAGTTTACCTTCGATCTCTCTGTAAACTACCCCATGCTCGAACCTTTGACTACTCGACAGTAATATCAATACTCTTAAAAATTCTCATCAGAGGTCGTGGAGTGTCCCATTCTAGGCCTCCATGCAAGTATATCGCCAATAGCTTAGTCATATTATTAATCATGTATTTGTCCCCTTTGATTAAGGATAAATCTCGTGGCGTAAGAGCCGACTTCCCCTCCGTACAAAGTTAAGACCCTACATTTTGTGTCGTTTGTGCTTTCCCACCCAGCCAGTTTCCCACTGCCTTATACTTTCATCTTTCAATTCTGACAAATTACTTCCAATGGCCCCCACCCTCAGCTCCACTTCTACCCATGCCAGAAACTCTGCAGATGGAGTGGCAGCTCAGCTAGCCCTTCCTACCCAGCAGTTCTCACAGGCTGAAGAGTGTCACCGAACATAATTGTGTGAGGAACGCGAAGAACACTGGCAAGAGTTCGAAGTTGAACGGTAGCGTCGTTTAAATGATCCTGACAGAAAATACCGCGCCATCGACGACCTACGGAACACAGTTCGTGTGTTACAACGGTTACAGCCTCTAGACGCCCCTCTGCCATCTCGAGCACCGACCCTATCACGTGTGTCTGCCCGTGATCGACTGGGCCCCTACCACATCTGGAAATACCCCAGGCCCATCTTGGTGTTGAGGATGCTCCCCCTACTGTCCCCCCTACTAACTCCATACATCTTGGTATCTACCCTACAGAGGACTCCTTTGACTCCACCCTTCGTACCAACAGACACCCCAAACGCCGCCATGCTCGAGAACCTCACAGGGAGTACAACGCCAAACATATGCCGAACACTCAGCCTCATCAACCTCAAACCCATCGATCCTCCCCTTATCCTGCCTATTGTCGGCAGTAGGAACTTCACTACAAAATCTACCCTATCATCCGCGTCAGCGCGAGTCCCGAACTAAACTCATGGTGTCGGTTGCATAACCCCCTCTGTCCCAAGCCCCTCGCTATCAAGGGGCCACAAAATTTTTGGGCACCAAAAATTAGTAAATATCGCAACACCGATCCTCAATCCCATATTCAAGAATTTTAAAATACTCTAAACCTTTATTCCAATGCTAACCACCTGATGTGTCAACTTTTCCCCACCAGCCTCACAGATAGCCCTCTTCGTTGGTATCATTACCTTTCTAATGGCTCGATTTAAATCTTGAAGCAATTATCCTACCTCTTTATAGCCCAATTTTCCATCAACAAGGACCAGGAGGTCATAGTTGATGCCCTCTTCAATATCAGAAAATCCCCCAGTGAAACCTTTGAGGTCTTTACTATGAGGTTCCTCGATGAGTCGCGCAAAGTCAAAAACCTCGACTGTAAGAATGTCGTACTCGCGTATTCGAATGCTTTGCCAGATAAGAGCCGCGCTAAAGAGTACTTGGTCCTTCACATGCCACGAACCCTCGAGGAGATGGCCACAAAAGTCAATGGCTATATCGACCATGAGCACCTCCGCGAATCAAATAAGCAAGGGCAACCTTCGACCACAAACCTAAATAAACCTTGACAAGGCCCACCCTCTAGTCTTACACCCCTGATCCCTCCTGTGTCATAAGAGACAGAGAGCCGTAAACGTCCCCACTCTAAAAATACTGCCGACGATCGAAAATATGAGCTAAGCCGGTCCTTCAGAGACTTACCGTCCCTCTCTGCACCCTTCTACCATAAATCTAGGCAGACCCCATATGGTGTACCCCTTTCCCCATCAAAGACAAACAAGGCGAGCCTTACTGCGCCAACCATATGTGCAATTGTCATCATACAAACAATTTTTTTACTCTGCAACGTTCTCTTGGGATAATCCTCAAGGCGGGTCGTCTGCATCAATATGTCGCCAACCTCCCTAATTACATTGATGGCTCATACCTCATACCTCAACCTGCTGCTACCGACCCAGCCGAAGTTCACATCTACCAAGTTCATTACATCGAATTAAACAATATTGACAGCGGCCGCTCCAAGAGCAAACTCAAGGGTGTCGAAGAATACTGCAAACTCACTTACAGGAGAAGCTGCCCGCCTTCCTGCTAGGATCAAGTCATTGGCCTCAACCTGAAGGTATCTCTTTCATCGACTGTGACACCTCGCATGTTCGTTTTCCCCATTTCGACCCTTTAGTTATCATGATTAAGGTTGAATACCTCGTCCTCCACACCATGCTTATCAATACAGGAAGTATAGCAGATGTACTTTTCCTTCAGACCATCCAAGCCATGAACAAAATAGACCTCATCACTGACACCAATGTCGAGCTAAAAGGTTTTAATTGGGCCTCCAAAGTTTCTGTTGGCCGAATTAGCCTTCCAGTTACCACCGGCCCAGTCACACTTCAAACCAACTTTCTTGCCATCGATAAGAAGTCTGAATACCTTGGTATCCTCGAGCGCCACAGGCTCCATGCCATGCGCGCCATACCTTCGACCTATCATCAAACCCTTCTTTTCACTACCCCCTGTGGTACATGGAATTTTAAAAGCATTCAACGCCTCACCCGTTCATTGAGCATCCGGAGATCGATCAGACCCGGAAACTCGTTAGACTCCCAGAGCAATCACTATCTTCTTCAGTCTGCATACCCTCGACACCCGCCATCTCACCCATCAAACCCACTGCTTATATTGAACCTGACGGTCCTGGTCGAGGTATGATCATTGAAAACTTTCTAGAAGAGGCAGAGTATCTCGAACTTATAGACTTCCATCTAGCAAACCAAGACGTCTTCGCATGGACGTTCCAGGAGATGCCTGGTGTCAGCCCCAGTTTACCATGTCACCGCCTCGACCTCGTCCACCACTCTTTGGCAATAAAACAGAAAAAGCTTACACTGGTACCAAGACTTTGAAAAGATGTAAACCTCAAAGTCGATAAGCTCATAGCTGCAGGTTTCATCAGAGAAGTTAACTATGTTGATTGGATATCCAATATTGTGGCAGTTCCTAAAAAGAACGGCAAGATCCGAATTTGCGTCGACATTACTGGCCTCAACAAACATAAATCGAAGTACAGCTTCCCCCTCCCGATCATTTCAGTACTCTTGGATGTTACTGCTGGACATGAACGTCTGTCTATGATGGACCCGGCTTTGGGTTATAATTAGGTACCCCTCCTTCCTGAAGGTCAACTTAAGACTTCTATTATCACTATACATGGCCTTTATTGTTTTAACGTCATGCCCTTCAGCCATAAAAATGTGGGTGCCACCTACCAACGCCTTGTCACAACCATGTTCAAACCCTTGATTGGGAAGTCAGTCGAAGTTTACATTGACGACATGTTATGTAAGAGCCTCCAAAAACATACCCACATCCAGGACCTAATCGAAGTTTTTTGATACTTCGAACATACAACATGAAACTTAACCCAGATAAATGCCAGTTTGGTGTTTTGTCTGGCAAATTTTTTGACCATCTTATCAGCAAACGAAGTACCAAGATCGGCCCTACCCATATCCGAGCCCTCATTGATATGCCATCCTCCCAAACCAAAAAAGATGTCCCAAAAGTTACTGGTAATGTAGCGGCCCACAACTGTTTCATTTCCAAATCTTCAGACCGCTGCTTGGACCTTTTCTCTCTTACTCGACCAAGACGTCCACAAGGCTCAAAAGAAAAGCAACCTTGATATCAACTAGACACCCAACTGTAAACATGCCTCCTCGAACTTAAAGAATACTTTGGTTGATCACCCATCATCTGCACCCCTGTTGAAGGCGAAACACTTTCCTTATACCTCGCAGTCACCGATACCTCTATCAGTTCAATCCTTATTTGAATCGAATCAAACATCAAGAAACCTGTATATTTCATCAATAAAACTCTAACAACCGTAGAATCTCAGTACACAAAACTTGAGCGTTTTCTCCTCACCCTCGTTTGCACTTCCTAAAAATTCAAACCATATTTTCAGGCTTACCCCATCCGTGTTATAGCAAGCTATCCCCTTTGAGAAGTACTCAGCAAGAAAGAAAAATATAGACGAGTACAACAGTGGTCTACTTATCTTGGCGAACACGACATCATATTTGAGAAGCTGATATCCCAAAAAAGACAAGCAGTCACCGATTTCCTTGCTGACTTCCTGGTCAAAGATGTCGACTAGGAGGAACACAAAGATAACTTATTAGAGGACCAGCCTGAACCTACCGACCCATAGAGCCCTAACAGAGGGTGGTGACTCTTCACTGATGGATCCGGTAGACCTAACGGTTCGGGGATAGGTATCTTCCTGGTTATACCTACCAATGATCGAATAGAGAAGGTTGTCAAGTTAAAATTCAAATGCTCCAACAACGAGGCTGAGTATGAAGCCTTGGTCTATGGCCTCAACCATGCACTTGAACTTGGTGTCCCTTAACTAGCAGTTTTCACAGATTCCCAACTTATTCCGAGACAATACACCGGTGAAAATCAAACCAACTGTCGCATGGATGAGTATGCTGCTCTCGTCCGCCAATACATGGATCATTTCCCAGAAAAATCTTATATTACTCACTACCCTTGAGGTAAAAATAGACACGCAGATGTCCTTGCCTACATAGCAGCTATGTGAGGTCAGTCCAAATCCTGAACACTCCATATTGAAGTACTCGAATGCCCAAGTATCGACCAAATGGTAGTCAATGCCATCAATACTAGGGGCGAGAGTATCGATCCAGAGGACTGGCGAGCACCATTCCTCGATTATTACAATAATGTTATCCTCTCAGATGATCCCAAAGCCAAATGGTCATTATTAGAGAATTGTCGTAGATACGCCATCCTCAAGCACGAGTTACATCGCAAATCCCCAAGTGGTGTTCTCCTTTGATGTATTTCTCAAAACGAAGCTTCTTCAATTATTGCCGAACTCCATGAAGGTACCTACGGTGCTCATACCGCTAGTCGATCAATGGCCCTTTAGGCCATCTCCAAAGGATTATTCTGGCCCAATATGAAGAAGCAAGCTGAAGAATACACCAAATACTATGACAAATGCCAACATTACGTCCATGACATCCACAACCCTTTGCAAGACCTCCGCTGTAGCCAAGTCCCTAGGCCATTCAAACGATGGGCTATCGACAATATAGGACCCTATCCCAAAGCTTAAGGTAGCCGAGAAAACATCCTTGTTGCAACAAATTACTTTACCAAATAGGTCGAAGCCGTACCGTTGTGTCGAATCAAAGATGAAGAAGTCATCAAATTTTTATGGGAAAACATCATTACACACTTTGGACGCCCTCATATGATTCGCCGTGAGAATGGTCCACAATTTTTGGGAACAAAGTCAAAAATTTCCTCAAGAAGTACAACATGATCCTCTCATCCTCAATACCGTACTACCCCCATGGGAATTGTCAGGTCAAAGCAATTAATAAAACCATAGTCGACGGTCTTAAGAAGTGTGTCAATGCAAAGAAAGGACGATGGAGACCATGTAGTTTTAACATTGGAGATCTTGTACTTTGACGTGTCACACAGTCTTCGAAGCCTCGAAATGTCGGTAAGCTAGCTAAATCCTGGGAAGGACCTTTTGTCGTTTACGATAAAACTGACAAGGGTTCATATTACCTGATAACAGAAGACGAAGAGCCTCTGCCAAATCTATGGAATACAATGCAGTTAGTATCATTCAACAGGCCACGACCCTCACCTTGTTCCACAGATATAAATACATTATAATTAATGAACATCTTTTTCCTCTGAACTTCATCTCCTGTTTTCCAGTAAAATTCTTGGTTTACCCTAAGTATCGTGCCAACCCTTCTACCCGACTGATACTTGAGGGCGTCCTTGAAATTTATCAAGTCCCCAATATTCGAGTAAACTTGGGGGGCACGAATGGTTGAGAGACAGGACCCTCGAGAATGCATTGGGGGCGAACATGTTCTACTTCTATCAGGCTCAGGCCTTTGAAGTTCAGTGAATTTCGTGGTTTACCCTAAGTATCATGTCAAATCTTCGACCCGACTGATACTTGGTGGTGACCTTGAAAATTTTCAAGTCTTCAATATTCGAGCAAACTTGGGGGGTATGAATTGTCGAGAGACCAGACCCTCGAGAATGCATTGGAGACGGACACGTTCTACTTCGAAGAGGCTCTGGCTTTCGAAGTCCAGTAAAATTCTTGGTCCCACTCATGTGTCACATTCATCTCTTGACTGATACTCGAGGAACAATCTCGAAGCTTTTTTGGGTCCAACAATTCTACAGGCATTCTACACTTACAGCATACGTAGACACAAATAGATAAGAATATCAACAACTCTACTGTATACAAGAAGTTTTAGTATAGCATATATATCAGATAATCAAGTTCAACACAAATCAATTCAAGCCAAGTTCAGAGCATACATCAGGATTCTAGCACAGCAACTCAGTACAAATCAATCTCAACACAAACCAGTTTCGGTATAGCTTACATCAGTAATTTGAAACAATCACAAGTTCACAACTCAAGTACGAAGCAGGCTCAATATTGTTCAAATATTACAACACAATAGAAAGCTCAAAAAAATAGTTTGGCACTCCCAATAAAATTCCTCATATCGGAGTGGCTACACCATCTCCTTCTACATTTTCCTCTTCTCCAACCCCCCCAATACCTTCAGTAGAAGGGTTTGATCCAAAAGTTCCCACGAACCCTTTGGTCACAGTATCAGCAGGAACTTTATCTACCACAGAAGTCTCCACGCCATTTCCTACTCTTACACTCACACCAACAACATCTACATCTACAGCCTCAGTCTAAACAACATCGTCAACAACAGGATCATTGGCAATGGGCAGGCGTTGTAAGGTTTCAGGATCATACCCCAAATCTTCGAAAAACTCCTTGAGCCTAACATTAGTCTCACATTTATCATCAAACAACCCTTGGATGGTCTCCTTCTATTCTGCAATAACCCTATCGTTCTCAATCAATTTCGTATTCAGATCTTGTGTATGAGTATACCATTGAGCTTTAAGCCTCCTCTCGCAATCATCTCTGGTAGTCCCCTGATCTCGCTTCAAAACACCAATTTTTGAAACCAGCGATGCTTCGGTCCCTCGAGCAAGCTCTAGATTATCAACTGCCTGCTTTAACTGCCTTATTGCTACCTTCTGCACCATGATGAAAGCCTGCGCCCAAGCATCTCTATGCTAGAATATTCGAGTCAGTATCTCTCGAAACATGGTGCACTTAAGAAAATTTCATAATTTTACAAAAAATAAATAGTTACCTGACACATATTCTTCTTCATCCGCCTCGCAGCTTCGTCTGGATTAGTGCCACAAAGTTCCGCCATCGAAGAATCCTTAGCTCGAGCATGCTCCTCCAGCTCGGATGCAGTTAGATCTTCGTCAATATCCTGTTCATCATCCTCCCCCAGCGCTCTACACCTCTTCCACTGCGGTCCTTTGGGCTACTGTACCATTAGAGATTCGAGAAAGACCTTCCCCTTCCCTCAGCCAGCCTGTATCGATACCTGCTTCGACACCTGCCTTGAAACATCACGAACGACTTCGGGCCTGGAGCTGCCTACCTCGACGCCAACTACCCCTTCGGCACATAATTTGCCTTCCTCGACAATTCCACTTTCTCAATTCCTTTGACACCTATCTTTTAAGATAGCTTCAGCGTAATAGGTACGTTTTGAAGGTGAGAATCTGTCTTCTTCTGCCTTTTCCTCTAAATACCAATCCCCTTGAACACAGAGTTCACCCACTCCTCGTCCAAATTGATTAACGCGTCAATATAATCCCTCGGATTTGTCCAAGTCCAGGTACTAGAACCTGTAAAACAAATAGAAACACATTTATCAGTCTATTCACTCAATATGTCAGAAACTCTTTGACCAAAGATGCGGCAAGACTGTGAAGATTTTGTTGGAAAGTTCTACAAATGCCATATCCATGCCCAAGATATCAAAAGTCTAACGCTTGACTTACATGTCAGTAATGTCTTTTGGCCATTCAAAAGATGGGCAATTGACATCATTGGTCCCTTCTACCTAGTGTCTAGCAACTGAAGGTTTGTTCTTGTGGCTACAAACTACTTCACGAAATAGGTGGAAGCTATACCACTATATCATACTAACGAAAATGAATTTATTTAATTTTTTTGGGAGCACATCATCACAAGATTTGGTTGTCCGCAAATGATAAGATCCGATAATGGGAAACAATTCATTAGCAGCAGAGTTCTGAACTTCCTTCATAAATAAAAAATCCAGTTAACTACTTCAACACCTAATTATCCCCAAGGAAATGGCCAAGCCGCAGCTATCAATAAAAGTATCAAGTTTGGGTTACGAAAGCGCCTCGATGAAAAGAAGGGCAGATGGACCGAAAAATTACTTAGTGTCTTATGGGCATATAGGACCGCACCGCGAACATCCACAGGCTATACCCCTTTTATGATGACCTTTGGAACTGATGTTGTAATCCCATCAGACCACAACCTCCCAATCGCTAGGAGACAAGTCACAGATGAAGAAAATGAACTTGGACTTCTCTGCAATCTCAATTGGATTGAAGAAACTCGAGATCATGCAATTACAAACTTGGGGCAATATCATGATACTATAAGGAAAGCATACATCAAGAAGGTTAGAAAGCGTACATTTGACATTGGTGATCTTGTACTTCGACAAACTCAAGACAGTACTCGACCTAAAAACTCGGGTAAATTATCTGAAAATTGAGAGGGGCCTTACATTATTATTGATAAGAATGACAGTGGTACTTACTAGTTAATGATTGAATACAAAGTACAACTCGAGTTCCCATGGAACACGACCCATCTGAAGATGTTCTACAGATAAACGCTATATTCTATTTCATTTATCTTCAATAAATGAGTTTTCTTTCTAATCATTATGACATCTATTTTACGTTCTTTCTTTTGACAAAACTTAAAAAGCATTTGCCAAAACTAAGTTCTCATTTCTTTGATAGACATATATCCAATTAAAAGAGAAACTGTTTGCAATCTTTACTACAATCAACAATGAGTGACTTGTTTTGTCTTGTCAAGACCAGATATCCTATAGAGGTCATACATCTGGCAATCCTTTATAGTTACAAAAGCCATAACATGGTTATTCTATTATCCAGTCAGAATCTAATTGCCAAAAGACACGATTCCGGTACACTTATAGTTTAATATCTTATAGTCATGCTATCATCTCGAATCAAACGTTGGGAAGTTCATTCACAATATTGGATATAGATATATTCCAATTATCAATAACAAAAATCACTAACATCAAATAAGATATTTACCAAGTTTTTTCAAAAGTATTCTTCAAATTAAAGTTTACCAGTCCCATCGACCACTTGTACATCAGAAAAATCTTTCAATACAAAAATCTTTCTGTAGAATAAATTAAATCTGCTTTATCATTACTTCTCAAGGGGAAGAATTGGAGAAGGGAGCTTCACGGATAACTCAGGAGTCAGAGTGTCGAGTATTTCTTCCTGAACATCACCTTCGGCCACTGCAGGCATCAAAGCTTTAGCCTTCAGTACCTCATTCTCAGTATCAGAATCCATGAAAGTTAGACTGGCAGCAACGGAAAGACCCTTGTAGAAGTCTTTCCTCTCCTCTATAGCCTCGAATTGAGTCACAAAGTTGGACTTTATCCACTTCAGTGACTCAAGAAAATGGCGATCATTTTCATCTTTGGCTTGGATCAGCGCCTCGGCATTCCCCGCATCCATCGACCTTCCCAGCTCACTAACATCATCCTCGAAGGTAGACTTTTGCAGAGACAAAGCCTCATCCCTCTCTTTTGCCAAATTAACCCTAATCATCTCAATGTCCTTCCTCTTCTACCCTAAACACATTTTCTTCGTGTCTCGAATAGCAGCTTTCTCTGTCTTAATCGTACCAAGCCTAAGCTTCTTAAGATTAGACTCCAGATCTTCCTTCTCTCTCACCAGCTCGCCTTTTTCTTTGATAAGCTCCTTCTCGATGATTTTAGAGATAAGGAGCTCATTGGCAAGGCTCTGACCACCAAGCATCTGAGGCTTGGCATCTAGATGAAGTTTCCTGATCTGCATTATAGCACAAACATAAGATCTCGAAGAGGGAGCGAAAGTCATTAAACAAATTAAGGCATGAAAATTCCTTACCTGGGCCATAGTGCGATGACCTTCAATAAAAAAAGTCGATAAAATCTCAGCCCCAGCAAGGCAGTTGGCAAACTCTTTTTCTAAAGAATTGGCCCCATACACATAGGACTCAATCGTCCGCTGCGTTTCCTCTTCTGAACTTTTAAAAGCTGCCCCAGCCTTCGACTTTTACAAGTCAAGAGGGCCCTTCTTCCCCGATGTAGCTCTCTGCTGCGTAGCAAAAGCTGCCTTTGATGGTTGACCTTATGGGACATTGAACCTTCCTCTTTCTCTCTCCTCTCCACTGGAGGCTGGTGAAGTAGCATCTTCCAATGGTTATGCAGGGGCAAGAAAAGAATTAGCAACTCTCTTCCTTTTTCTTTTCCCAAAAACCCCCCGTTAGAAGAGCTTTTGCCTCTGCAATAGTGGAGTAAGTTGTATACCCACTCATAGCAGGGTACTTGAGGGGAATACTTGCTCCAGCGGCCCTCTTATTTTTCTCCAACATCTTCCCGTCAATCAATAGAATCTCTGACCTTTTAGTTCAGAATCTCTTCAACCTAGCCTCCTTAAACAAACCTTCGACCTTCTCTTGGTCTTCGACTAGCGAATAAATTTACCCAAAATAGTTGGCTCTCAGGTTATACAACTTTTCCTTCACCAAAAATTCTATACCGATTTCCTTTAATGTTGTCACAAATTAACATGAGTTAGAACATCATCAATCAGGTAGCAAAGCAAAGTTCAACAACATATACATTCTAGTTTCAACACAAACCTAACTAAAAGCTTTTTCTCTTCAGGGGCTCTCCAGGGTCTTTGGGATCAAATTCATAGTTCCTCGACACCAGCAGCTTATCGGCAAAATACTGCCCCCAAGTCGATACCATCTCATAAAAGAGTGGTCTCTTAAGAAACCTAACTAAATACCTATAACCCACTTTCTAAGGATTCTATTTTAATGTGTAATGCACACATAAGTCATCCACAGATATCAATTCCTCTCCTCTTTCCTATAAAAGACCATTTATCAGTGCCACAACCCTAAATAGGTCATTTACATTCGGATTGAACTGACCAGGGGCAACATCATATAAAATTTAAATTTTCTTCTGGTTAGCTCGCAGAGGCAACTTTAACCCCTTCTTTATTTGTTCTCGATGTACGAGAATCCCATCAATTGGGAGATCTTGATCTGTCATCTCCCCCATATACTCTACCAGCATCACATCTTTCGAGATGCCATACCTCTGCTTAAAACCCAAAATTTTGTTAATCTTTTGTGCATCCCCATCACATTCCCCAAAAAAATCCATCTCTCCCTCCCCCTCTCCTAATTCTCCACCTCCACCCATACATTCTTCCCGATCAATTTTTTGTGGCTCGTGTTCCACGTCAGTTTCTGACATCTCCCCATCAGAAACCTCGACAACCTTAACCTCCAAATCTACTCGATTCTGACGAGCAACCTATGTACTATTTTTTACCACTCTTAACTCACTTCCCAACCCTTGCATGCAAGAAGTAGCATCCATTATTAACGGTTCTACATTGACAAGATTTGTAAAATTCCCTCTGAGCTAGCATCAGGGCTGTTAACATTTTGAACTGGTTCAGCCATTTATTTAAATCTGAAAATCATATTGCCTTTTTAAGTTAGCATAGTATGATATCTTATACACAATATAATCTTAGTTGCTAAAGTATACATCACTTGTTGAGTTTTACTCTCCGGCACATCAATCTATCTGCTACTATCTTCGACATCTTTACTTCTCCGTGTTATTTCAATCTAGCATTAACATTATTTAAATCTAGCATAGACATAACTTTATTTCAAGGTTAATCCCTTTTTTACCCTCACACTTTATCTCAAAGTTTTTTCACAAGAAAAATCTTCTCGAAGACGTTTCAGTTTCCTGCCAGAACGGAGCTCCCATGCAAATGTTTGAAAATTTTGTTATTTCCGGTGCCAAATTTGGCAATATACGCCGTACATCCAGCAAAATACTTTGTCTATAATATCACCGCTTCACAAACCTCCATTTTCTCAAAAATTCCCTAAAGCCACTCCATAAGACCTACAGTACCTAAAATTCATTTTCTATCCACGTCCTCTAAAATATGAGCAAATGTTTAAACCCCCATATTTTCATACCCCATACAACACATTATCCACATCACGTACATTCCGATTTTACCCATAACACAAAAACTAAAGAAAACCTTAAAATACAGTTTTCCCGAATTTCTCTGAAAATACAACTCCATTCTAAAACACCTTCATCTATGACATATATACAACTACCATCAACAAAGGGTTTTAATCATTCATTACAAAAATGAAGCAACACTTGGCATACAAGAAAAGTATAAATAGAGACCGACCTTGACGATGTGCTACTTGGATATCTCTCTCCTTCATGACTTTGACTCTCTCAATGAGAACATTAATCTCCTCTGTACCAATATTAGATCTTGGAATAGAAGATGAGCATAGAGAATCAGAAAACATATATAAAATTTTAAAAACAATGGTGTATGAACAGGAGCCACCTACGAGGTTATTTATTGGGCTCACACGACTGTTCATCGTACCCCTTCGAGATCTTTTGGCTACTTGCCTAGCATAACACTTGGTACGTCTCTTCTCGAAGTCCTGCACCCCCTGTCTCCTTATAGCCAATAAACTATTACATTGTCGTTCTAAGTCATCCGCATACATCTCTACATCTTTGGTTTTATCTATTTTCTCCTGTGCAGTTCTTACATTTATAAAATGAGACTGCACGTCTAATTCCTTGTATCTTAATACATCACCTACTAGAACACATCTAGCCATTTTCAATAGATTTGACCAAATACCATCATATCTTTCCTTTTATATCCACTTCTTATTTTTTAGGGATATTTGTAGCCATAATTTAAAACTTATAATTTTTCATATATTCAAATACCTGTCCTCACTACTCGAACATCGCTAAATATTACATTTAACATTCACTATTCATTACATCGATAAACATTACAGATCGATTTACAAATTACATTATGTAGCAGTTATCTACATTCCTCCTACTCCACCCCAAAAAGCTTCTCCCACATAATACTCTTACTAGAAAATGAAGATGGCTATAACAGATAGAAGCATACTTCCAATCTGAAGGATAAAAGCATACTTCCAATATTAAACCACCACCACCGTCTCTTCCTCCGTAACCCCCATCGCCTTATACACCACGCAGACTATAAAGATGATAACGGCCGGAATAGCCACCACAACTAACCCTGCCCACCAGAGCATCTTCATCTTCCACCGTCGAGTAGGCTAACTCACAAAAACTGTTAATGTACTCCACCGCTGTCAGCAACACATAGTGATACTGGCACTGGAGGAAGAAATCTAATTCAGTACGCTCCACCTCGAACTCTATCATTCCTTCATATGACAGCTCAATAGGTTCGGGAATCCACGATGACAGAGATAACCGGCCAAAATATCGCTCCTTCAACTCTCAATACTTGTAAGAGAAAATGGACTACTTTTCCATCTTTTTACATTGCTATTTATAGCCTGCCACCCTCAACTCCACATTCCCCGCAGTCTGCCATTAATGAGTATTGGAACCATGCAACGGCCTGGTCAACCCACGATAGAAATAGTAAATGACATTCAAACCTGTCAAACAGTTCATACACATCATTTTGAGAAACTTCACCAATTCAAATTTTCTTCTCGACACAGCAAGTAATTGTGTCGATAATGGGGAGATTATTGTAGCATATTCCCCAGATTCGATAATGACAAACTAAATAGAGTCAAGTAGAATGTATCTAATTATTCAAGAAGATATTGTAGTAGCAGACTCCCCAGATTCGACAAGGAAAAACTAACAAAACCAAGTAAAAGATACATGACCCTTCGAGATGGTATCAAGGCCACGTCTATATATCTCGACCATCTATAGTAGCCGTTACACTTGGTCAAATTGAGTTGCTGTAAGAGATCCGTAAAGTTTACTCACTACCTATTAAAATAGGAGACCAATTATTTGTAACTACCTGTATACATTATAAATACAGGCAGAGCACATGTTAAAAGGGATCCAAGAACTCTATTTTTTCTTGACTATTTGCATCTGTTCTATCTTTCAACAATTGTAATAATAACCACATATTGGATTTCACCATCAAACCCTCCTCGAGGCCGTTATTTTTTTTTCAGGTTACTGAGTTTCCACGTAAATTCTAGTGTGTTCTAGCTTAGAATTACAATCTCCTTACTGAAGTATTGGCGAAGTTTACTATCAGGGAAAATATACCATTATAATACCTACCCTCTACATCTGTGCTATCATCCTTACTATCTTTAGTCTGAAGCTCACTCCCAGTCTGTGCCCCATTCTCAGGTTTTCTTACCTCTTCTGTGATGACAATGTCACCACCACTGTCATAAAATAATGGAAGTACATCTAATTCCTCTTTAGGTAAATCACTAGATCTAGTTCTTTTATTTTTAGGTTTAGTTGGTTCTCCCCCCTGGGTATTTTAAATTTTTTTGGTTTGTTTACTTGCTTTTTAGTTTCTACATTCTAACTTGAGCTAATGTTGAGGTTCAGCTTCAACCCTTTAAGATAGAGGTTCATCCCTGACCCTAATAATATCACCACCAGCTCTAGACTTTCTCCTTTTGTTTGCAACAGTTTTCTTTAATTTGTTCTCAAGAGGTCTGACCTTAGTCTTTATTTTTTTTAACTTCTTAATAGCTTTAAACAACTCACTCAAAATTGGTTTAGAAGGACCACTATTATTTGTCTCACTGCCCCCCAACATGTCAATAAGTCCCCCACCCCCCACACACACATTGACCTCCAATGATGGCCCCACCATACTCAGAGTCTGACTCCCCAGAGTTTTCCTCACTGGCAATATTAAATATGGCATGCTGACTCATGTCATCCCCACTTATGTACCCACTTATATAATCCTCACTAATGTCATTCCTACTCATGTAATCCCCACTCATGTACCTACTTATGTCATTCTCACTGGTGTCATCATCACTTAAATCATTTGAGCTCAAGTCATACTCTTGCTTATTGTTAAGGTCATCATGTTCTTGTCCAATATTAGGTTCAACAAACTCCACATTAATGTAGATTGGAGGATTTAGTTCATTGTTAGGTTCATTAACTTCAAGTTCTTCATTTAGTCTTTAATGAGAAAAGTTGAAGTGGATATCCCCAATTCTCTCCACATCACTATAGCTTTACATATCTAACAAATCATTATCCCTCTTAACTAAAAAATGTTCACCCATCCACAAAGTCTAAATATCAACCACTGTACCTGGGGGTGTATCCTCATTCAAAGTTCTCAATATATTAAAGAAATATTCAGTGAGGCATATCAGGGAAAGCCTATCCCCATCTACATTGTCAAACCTATGTTATTTCCCTCATACATAAAGATCATGAGTATACCCAATTATTTCTCAAGGATCCTGCCACATTCCCCACCTGCCCTAATGTATGATCAAATTCTTGGTAGTACCATCCCTGTTTAACAATTTTACAATGACATGTTAAACCCTAATTAGGTTACACCAAGCCAAACTAACAAATCAAAAAGCCCTAACTGTAAATACACTAATCCCAACTTCATAATATACAAATCAAAACCCTAACTTGCATAATATGCAATTCAAAAACCCTAATGTAATTTTGAGCAAAGTAACCATAACTAGCATAATATACAAAACAAAAACCCTAATTTCAAAATCCCAAATCCCAACTTCATAAACTAATTTTTTTTAAAACATTTCAAAACCCTAACATGAAAAAATTACAGTTTTACAGTGCAATAAACAAATAGATCATGTGAAAGAGTTTAAAATACTCACATAGGGACTAGAGAGAAATAAAATGTGTGCAATACAAAAATAGATATCCTTAAATTATTTGGTACACCAACAACAACAGCAAAGAAACAACGTGAAATGTATGCAATATAAAAGTAGAGGATAAAGTTCAGAGAGAAGTGAAGTTTATAGAGAGAAAAAAAATTGTACAAAGGTGAGAGAGATGGAGTTCTAAGAAAGAGAAATGAAGTCTAGGGTTTTTGTGTGAGAGATAAGTTAATGAGAGAGAGAAAAAAAAGTAAAAAGGGAAGAAATGAGCCAAGTCTCCCGCCTTCCCAAGAAGAACTGTTACAAGGTGAGGAAGTGAAGTTAGGACCGTTGGATTTGATTATGTGGCAATAGATCTACAGCTCATCTCTTTTAAATCTAAGCCGTTAATTTGAAATTTGAATGGTTGTAGTTAACCCACCGACATTACATTTTCAATGGTGACGGGTGAGTAGTTGGGGAGTAATGGGTAGTCTGGATAATTCAACCAATTGGATTGGTCAAGTCAAGTCTACTCGCTGAACCGGGGGGAAATAGAGCAAGTAGGGGGTCGACCACAATTATTTTCAATTCGAGAGTTATACCTTTTTGGGCTTGTTCAAAATATTATGGAAAAAACATTATTATATAACAACAATCTTCGTTACGATGGCAATTTGTAATAACATAGTCCGAAACAAATAAGCCATGATTGGGCCTCTCGGGGAAACTAAATAGGCCACAGCCTGAAAGTCTCGGGAATTGTTGGTGTAAGTATAGCGGACAACACAAAAATGACCTAAAGGTACTCAAACTCCAGTACTGCTAGATGGGAGAAATGGTTCAGCTCATCTCTGCACTTCACCAGAGCAAGCAAATGAGGCAATCAACAGCTATATTAATATTCGAGAATCGAGAGTAGTGTTTCTTAGGCCTTATTTAAAATATTATTGCAAAAGCATAATATATATGCAAGCCATGTTCTTGCAGTTAAGGTGGCAATTTAGACCAAAGTTTTAAATGGTATGTTATAACGGTGTAACGGGCAGAGGCGGTTACCATTATAACCGTTATAACGGTGTTTTAGCATTGTTACGTTTTTCTAAACAAAATAATAAGTCAATGATAGTCTAATTGTTTAAATTTCAAAGGAATTGAGCACATGTATATACTTTCATATGAGTTATATGGAATAATATACATCGTGTTGTAGTATACTAGTACATTTGGGACTTGTACCTTGATATGGAAGTATATACATCGTGTTGTAGTATACTAGTACATTTGTGCTAGTATACACTTGTCACTCTCACCGAGGTCATGGTTTTTCTCAGTTTCTCTGAGTTTTCACGTAAAATCTTGTACATTTGTTAAGTTATTCTTCTCTTCTTTACTAAAAGTATTGGCCAGGATCATCGCACCGGAAATAGTTGACATCACAACCTTGTTCAATATTTTCTCAAATTTTATATTAATTTTCAATTAGAGCGACCGTTATTTTACAAATAATAGTGTTATAACACCGTTATAACAGCTTATAACTCTGCTCAAAATGTAAAAGAGAATACATAAAATAAAGCCTTGTTAGAAATGTAGCAACAACTATTATGGCATAAAATAACGGTATGTAACTGTAGTAGCATATTTTCCAACATCGACATACTGAAGCCATTATAGAAATTCTCGAAGATATCTTATCACAACATCAAAAACATAATGGCAGCAGACGGTTAATCTTGATCAAAACATGTACAGTTCAAGCACAGTTCTTGACCTCATACTTCAGCGATCAAGAGTAAGTTCTTGACCTTGGAACTAGTCGTTGCACTCAGTCAAAGAGCCGTTGAAGATCCGCAATGCTCGCCCACATCCTTCGAAATAGGAAACAGTCTTTTAAAATTTGCAAACCCTGTGTATCTCTATAAATACAGGCAAGGTATGAGAGACAAGAAAGAAGGGAGATCCCCCGAATCACCACTCTATCTTTCTTACCTCATTACACTCACAAACTAGTAATAACTAGTAACCTACTTATTTTTTGCTCCAAAAATCCTCACCGAGGTCGTGGTTTTTCACAGTTTCTCAGAGTTTTCACGTAAAATCTTGTACATTTGTTAAGTTATTCTTCTCTTCTTTACTAAAAGTATTGGCCAGGATCATCCCACAGGAAAATCTACCATTACAATTGGCGTCGTCTATGCATTGAACACCCTCTTTATCTCCTAGTCAAAAGCCTCCAGCAAATGAATTGCAGGAATAAACCTCCGAGTCACCTCAAACACGCTGAGGAACTATGAAGTTGTTCTTACACCGGAAGTTGCCGATCTACATAACGCTGTGACCGAACTTCGAAAACAAATGGAGTTTGATCAAGCCCAGCGTTTAAAGGATCAACAGAATCATGAACAAGATATCCAAGTCGAAAGAGACGAGAGTATAAAAGTTCTGGATCAACAAAATAGGACTTACCAGAAGGAAATGGACAATTTGCGTAGAGCACAAACATCCCTTCCTCGAGCACAAAGCGAACACCGTTTCAGAGCAACTCGAAGAGATAGCCAACCAAGGGGAGATCAAGTTCTTGACCAAGTCCGTACATCTCGATCTAGTCCACGAAACCCCGATAGAGCCTCTCGCCATTTTGGGCACACAGCCTCCTCCTCATCCACCATTGGAAGCCGACGCACTCGTCATTAGTCTCTACAACTGCGATGACCAATCAAAGAGCGTCTGGGACCTGAGGGCCAAGGAAATTTTGACCCCCAAGTTGCAGTCGCACCAGCTCCTCAGCCACATTACGTTACATTGGATGATCCCAACACCAGAATCCAAGCTATCAATGCAGAGGTACCTGGCCAAATATTTGAACTTGTTAGGATCAAGACTAATCCAATCTCTATTCACCTCGAGACCATGCATATTCCATAAAATTTTCATATGCCAAAATTTATCAAGTATGCAGGCCTCACGGATCCTCTCACTCACGTCCGACACTTCAAGGCTGCAGTTGGGTTATACTCTAAACTCGACCACATGCTCTGCAGACTTTTCAACATGAGCCTCAAAGAAGAGCCCTTCCAGTGGTTTCACACTCTTCCCGAAGGTTTGATAACAAAGTTCCAGCAACTTTAACGTCTCCTCGAGTCCAACTATGCTCATGCTAAAGAGCGTGAGATCACTGTAGACTCATTATTCTTCTTCGAACATGGAGCGAAGGAAACGTTTGCGAGCGTTTACAAGAGATTCTTGCAAGAGACTTGCAAAATTGGGAACTCAGACCCCAAAATTGTAGTACAAGCATTCACCTCGGCATTGCACATCGACTCTAAGGTTCGAGAAGAATTAACCCTTCAAAAACCTCGGACGGTCACAGAAATGATCGATGTAGTTAACAGCTACATAGAATTGGAATGGTCCAAGAAGGACAAGATGAAGAGTTCTACAGTCATTCACACCAGGGAAACATCTTCATCCTAGCCTCACAAACAAACAAACACGAGAACTCAAAAATCTCGTGGTCGAAACAATGATAACAACAAAAAACAAGATGGAAAGCTAGACAGACAAGTCCCGACTTTACCACTGATAACAACAAACCTCTCCGCTATCCTGACAGAGATACAGGGAGACGAGCTATATCGAGAATCACAACCAATCCCTGACATCCATGGAAAACCAATGTATCAGTACCACAACGTGCACAACTACGAAACCAACCACTGCTACTCTCTGATCCGCATATTCAACCGCATCGTACTAGCTGGAAGACTCCAACATTATGTGATTGATCTTCAGAAATTTGTCTACGAAGAAGCAAAAAAGAATGATACCGATCAAACAAAGGGACAAGGTGAAGCTCGACATCTTTATATGATCGAGATAGAAAAAAGCAAGATAAGGGAGCAGGATGATAGAATCACCTCTTGCTGCAAAATGACTACAGTAGACAAATTAGCCAAACTTCTCCCCTATTTCAGCAAGTCAACACGCCCATTCTCGGTAACCTTCGAAGACTGCGACACTAGCCATGTCAAGTACCCTCATGACGTCCCAATGGTTATCATGCTGAAAGTAGGACAAGACTATCTGCACACCCTCCTAGTTAACACAGGAAGTACGATAGATGTTATGTTCCGCAGAGCCATAAAAGTTCTTAGACTTTGTGATTCAGTGAAAGCATCGACCACAACCATCACAGGATTTAATGGCTCCAAGGAATCAGCTACAGGAGAGGTCACACTACCAGTACAAGCAGGTCCCGAGAAAACATTCGTTAAATTCCTGGTCATCGACGCAGAATCAAAATACTTGGGTATCTTAGGTCGAAGCTGGCTGCACTCCATTAAAGCAGTTACCCGCACATGTGAAAACACCATGACGAACTCCCACACAACTAAACTTCTTAAAGCATAGCAACTACAACTGGAACCGACACCTACATTCGAGCAGCATGATACCGAAGTTGTCAACTCAATTGAGCTCGATGGTCCTGGACGCAATACATTTATTGGTTCCCAGCTGTCACCTACCGAAAAGGAAACAATGATCCATGTACTGAGGAAAATGTCAACATCTTCGCATGGTCATTCCAAGAAATGCCCGGAATTGATCCTTCAGTTGCTTGCCACAAACTCAATCTCCTTCAAGATAGCAAGGCCGTTGTGCAGAAATGTCGTAATCATGCTCCCCGACTTCGTGAAGCTGTAAACGAAGAAATAGACAAACTCTTAAGTGTCAGGTTTATTCGAGAAGCGAAGTATCCAAAATGGGTCTCTAACCCAAGGAGTTCACACCAAAGGACAATTTCCCACTTCCATTGATCCCTCAACTGCTCAATTCTGTCACAGGGCATGATCTTCTATCCATGATGGACGCTGCATCTGGTTATAATCAAGTCCTTCTTACCGAAGAAGACCAAGAAAAAACTACCTTCATCACAGAAAGAGGCCTATATTGCTACACAGTTATGCCATTTGGACTAAAGAATGTTGGAGCTACTTACCAACGGCTCGTAACCAAAATATTCAAAGATCATTTGGGCAAAATCATGGAGGTTTACATCGACGACATGATCTGCAAAATCCTAAAGCGAGAAGATCATTGTCACAACCTCCAAACAATCTTTTACATCCTTCGTACTTACCAGATGAAGCTCAACCCAGAAAAATGCCAATTCGGAGTTGCATCCGGCAAATTCTTTGGTCACTTGTTCAGTAAAAGATGCATCGAGATCGATCCATCATAAATAAAAGCTCTCATGGCAATACCATCTTCTCAAACAAAGAAAGACGTCCAAAAGTTTGTTGGCAAAATTGCCGCCCTTCACTGATTCATCTCCAAATCCTCAGACTGATGCAAACTTCTGTATCTTCTGCTTCGTGGAAATCCCACTCCTCATCATAAAAAGTAGCCAAACAACATCATTTAGACCATAGATTGTGAGCTGGCTTTCCAAGATCTCAAAAGATACCCAGTCGATGGCGAAACACTCACTATGTACCTCTCCACAACAGATGAATCTATCAGCTCTGTCCAGATTCAAGAAGATACGGGAATAGAAAAGCTAATCTATTTCATCAGCAAAACTCTCACACCAGCAAAAGATACACAACGATGGAAAAACAACTTCTTGCATTGGTATACAGTTCTCAAAAGCTCTGCCCATATTTCGAAGCTCATCCAATCAAAGTTATAATGAAGTACCCTCTCAAGCTCGTATTATCAAAGAAGATAAAATCAAAAAGAGTTCAGCAATGGTCTGTATTCCTTGGGGAGTATGACATCTCTTTTGAGCCTCAAATATCTTGCAAAGGGCAAACAGTTACAGATTTCCTGGCAGACTTTCCAGTCAAAGACCTCGAATGGGAAGAATTTGAAGACGTACTTGCAGATGACACAATTGCCGAACCAGACGCATGGTCCCGAGGCACGGGATGGAGACTGTTTACAGATGGGTCCGCAGGACCACGAGGATCAGAAATTGGCATCGTCCTCGTGATACCTTCCAACCATCGCATCGAGAAGGCCATTAAACTAAAATTTTACGCTGCGAACAATGAGACGGAGTATGAAGCAGTCCTTCATGGACTCGATCTCTCTTTAACACTTGGGGCAAAAGATATAGCAGTATACGTTGACTTCTTACTTATCGCCAACCACTATAACAAAACGTTCAAAACTTCAGGGAAGATGGTTGATTATGCCGCCTTAGTCGAAGAAAAAATACTCAAGTTCACAACAACATCGATCTCTTACCTCCCTCGAGCAGAAAACAGACATGCAAACGCTTTAGCATATATAGCTGCCATGCTCGAAGATAGTGAAAAAAGACAGCTAAATATTGAGGATATTGAGCACTCCAGCCTTGATATCACCCATACAATGAAAATCACAGTTGTCGAAGATGAAGATGATTGGAGAAAGCCCTACTTTGCCTATCTCAATTCCAACATTCTCCCAAGCAACAAAAAAGAAGCCAGGTCACTTTTGGCCAAATGTCCTTGATTCAAAATCCAGAATGGCAAACTATATCGTAAAATAGGAGGAGGACTCCTTATCGAATGTATCTCACAGAAGCAAGCGCAAATCAGGATCAAAGAGCTACATGAAGGTATCTGCGCTACACACATATCAGGAAGATCATTGGCACAACGAGCGTTCACACCAGGATTATACTGGCCAAGGATGAGGCAAGACTGCGAAGATTATGTTCGTCAATGCTACAAATGCCAAATCCACGTTCGAGACATCAAAATCCCAGCCCTCGACTTACATGTTAGCAATGTCCTATGGCCATTCAAGTGATGGGGAATATACATCATTGGTCCTTTTCACCCAACATTGGGAAATCGGAAATTCGTCCTAGTCGCCACAAACTATTTCACCAAATGGGTCGATGCAGTACCCCTTAGCCACACCGACGAAAATACAGTAATCAAATTTCTCTGGGACCACATCATCACGAGGTTTGGTTGTCCCGAAATGATACGCCCAGATAATGGAAAATTGTTCATCAGTGCGAAAGTCCTAAACTTCCTCCACAAATACAAGATCCAACTGTCTACTTCGACACCTTACTGCCCTCAAGGAAACGGCCAGGCCGAAGCAATCAATAAGAGTATCAAGTCCGTATTGCGAAAGCGCTTCGACGACAAGAAAGGAAGATGGGCAGATGAACTAATCAATGTTATTTGGGCTTACAGAACAACACCTCGGGCATCCACCGGCTGCACTCCATTCATGATGGCCTTCTGCACCGAAGCAGTAATCCCCTCTAACTTCAACCTTCCCAGTGGTTGAAGGTAACTCACAAATGAAGAAAACGAGTTGAGATTACTATGCAATCTCAACTGGATCGATGAAACACGTGATCAATCCATCGCAAACTTGGGGTGATACCATGACACGCTACGGAAAGCATACAACAAGAAAGTCCGCGAAAGAAAATTTAACATAGGCGATCTTGTCCTACGTCGAGTTCAGGATCATACTCGACCAAAAAGCTCTGGAAAACTTTTAGAAAATTGGGAAGGACCGTATATTGTCAGTGATTAAAACGAGAATGGAACTTACTGGCCCATGACAGAAGACAAAGTTCAGCTCGAATATCCCTAGAATACAATGGAACTCAAAATGTTTTACAGATAGAGACGGTATATTCCTTCGATAAATCAAATAAAGTTCATCTTTACTATCATCTTTACATAACATCTTTTCAGACAACCCGTACTTATCTTTACAATTTGCATAGTCATGATCTATACTTTATAAGTATTAATCTCAACTAGTACAACATCCATCGACAAGTTCTTTCCAATTACAGGAAGAGCAACTTGCAATATTTACTTCTAGACCAAAACATATCATGTTTTGCTCTCATCAAACCCAGGTATCCCATTGAGGAAAACTTGGTACATCAGTTCATCTTGATGTATACTATAAATGTATACATCTGAACTCTATCAAGACAATTGATTTCCAATTACAGGAATAACATCATTTGCAATCTTTACTTCTCGAACAAAACATGTCTTGTTTTGCTCTCATCAAACCCAGGTACCCCATCGGGGAATATACCTGGTATATCAATTCATCTTGATTTATACTATCAAACGTATATATCTAAACAAATGATATCCACTTCAAGTACATATCATTTACAATGATCACATATTCTCAATCAACAATACCAAGTATTTAATCTTTTCAAAGAAGATAATTTACTAAATTACTTCGACATAAATATTAAGTAGTTAACATAATTCTCTCGGCCCTACTAGCCATTTTTACAACTTTTTAAATTTATCTCAAATGTTTTCTCCCCTAAGTTACTCTACAGGAGGATCAGGAAAACGCTCACCATCGCCAACAGTAACGTCATTCAGATCGTTCAGTACATCATCGACATTAACACCTTCCGAAATCGTTAACATAGATTCCCTCGCCTCTTCCTCTGCATCCTCGACCTAAGGTATCCCCACCGTCGACTCATCCTCTGATTCGATGAAGGGTAGCATATTATCCTTCACAATCCCCTTATAGTATTTTTTCCATGCCAACGAATCATCGAGCTCCTTCACGAAATTTTGTTCAATCAGCATGCACTTTTCATACAGATCCTTCTCGACCTTGGCAATAGCATTCCTCCGGTCCTCTTTCATCGCAGCTTTCTTATCCTAAAATTCCTCATGCAGCCTCGAGATTTCTTCGTCTTTATCCTTCATCGCCTCGACTACAGCTTTTTCCTTAGCCTCGGCCATAGCTTTGTCATTCGCCTTCTCAGCATCTGCCTTATAGCGATTCAACCTCGACTCCATCTTCTCCTTCTCTCTGATCACATTCTCTTTCTCCTTCGTCAGCTCACTCTCAATCGATTGATAGCCTTTCAACTAATTGACCAATGAGCTCGAGCTGGCAATGAGAGGCGTCGCCTCATCGATAACTCCCAAAATCTGCATCAATGATATAATATCAATACTTGAATGAGGAACCAATTGCTTTAATCTCGATAGTGCAGATAAATTTCTCACCTTTGACAAACTTGCTTGCCCCTCGCTGAAGAATGACAACAAACTTCTCAGACTAACCATGGCATCCCCCAACTTATCTTCCATCAATGCTGCTCCAACGGCGCAAGCATCTAAATTCACATTCACCTCCACAGCAGACTGCTACACGAACTTAGTTCCAGGCTCCTTCGAACCCTTCTTCCCTACCCCAGCTTCCTTCCTCCAAGAGGTACTTGTCGAGACCAACGATGGTCGACCCCCAATGGCACTTCTAGTCACCACCTTCGAACCTTCAGGCACACCAGATCTTCTCGATGGCCTCTTCGGATCCTTCAGCTCATCACCTTCCTCAGCAAGAGCGGACCTCTTCTTTGTCCCCTTCTTCATAGACCGCTTCAGCATAGCATCTATTCCACTCGAACCCTCGGTGGTATATCCAAACAAATAAGGATTATCCAATGGAAAAGCTGCCTCAACTTCCCTCTTGTTTTTTGCAGACATCTTCCCGTCAATAGTAAACACTTCTGCTCCTTTACTTCAAAATCTTTTGACACCTGCCTCCTCGAACAAAGTATTCAGGCTATCTTGATCCCCAGCTAAAGAGTCGATCCGACCCAAACAATCCTTCCTTCTATTGTACAGCTGCTCCTTCACCTTCGAGCTCCTATCGATCTCCTTCAAAGCTGCACAAAAATAACAAGATGTTAGTAAACCACACTGTAATAGTATATAAATACAACAATTCGATCACATTTTACCTAACCACAAACCTAGATGGAATGCCTTCCTTTTTAAAGGCTCCCCAGGATTGCTCTTATCAAACTCATAGTTCCCTAATACCAAGAGCCTATCATCACCATACTGCTCTCCAGTGGACACCATGTCATAAATGAGGTTTCTCTTTTGAAACCTCGCCAGATAATGGTATCCCCGCTTCCCAGGGTTGATTTTCAAAAAGTAGTACACACAGATGTCATCTACTATAATCAACTCCTCCCCTCTTACTTGTAGTCGATGGTTTATGGCACCACAGACTCGGAACAAATCATACACATTCGGATTAAACTGCCCAGGAGCTACATCAAAGAAGTTCATCAACTTCTTCTGATCGGCTCGAAGAGGCAATTTTAACACCTTCCTAATCTGTTCTCGATGCACAAGAATCCCATCAAAAGGGATCCTCTGTGCAGTCATCTCATACTCGAACTCCTCTAGCCTGATGTCATCAGGAATTCCATATGTTTTCTTAAACCCGAGAATCTCCCTCGTCTCAGGCTTATCACCATAACATTCATTTTCATCTTCCTTAGCAATACCTTCACAATCACCCTCACCTTCTCGACCACTACCTTGTGACGAGTGATCGATATCAGTCTCCGAATCATCACTATCTGATACCTCGACCTGTAGGGGTGGCACCACAGATTCTTTGACATTACGGGAAACCCCCACCCTATACTCACCTCCCAGCCTCTGGACGCATGTGGTAACATCCACGGCCAGAAGCGTAACATCTTCTGGATTATCCATTATTGCTTTACCAGCTTTGTCAATTGTTTCAGCCATTTTTATGAACCTAAAACCAGATTCCAGTTTTTAGCAAATTCTTTTAACAACTGATACATATAATAGATGTTCATATATATATATATATATATATATTTCACATAATTTCAACATTTATAAGTTCATACATTAGCTATTTCAAAATGCTATAATTGTCGAGCAAGTCTCCAACACAATAGCATTTTTGTGACATTTTTATGATCACTTTGTTGTCGAGAATCTCCAACAACCAGTCATTATCATTGCGAGGTTTGATAATCCCCAATAATCGATAAGCTAAATCATTTTTATTCTCGAACAAATACTTAACAAATTTTCCCGTTTTGTGCGTATTTGCAGGGATACTTCTCGAAGAATCTGCTCAGAAAGATATTTCCCGCCAAAATCAATCGAGTCAGAAGATCTTTTTAAATTTTCACACTCCTCGCCGCAATTCCCTGCAGCATCACCCATCCTCGGACATCCTATTGCCGAACTTCTAGAAAAAAAAACACCATGCAGTAGAACCATCATCACCCGTCACCCCCACAGTCGCGCCGTAACGGCAGTGACAACAACAACTCAGTATCTCTCTACCACCAAGCCCTTGATCATGCTCTCTACTCCGGTACTTCACCAAAATACACTCACAACAATGATTCACAACACTCCAAGCATCAACAACTCGACTAAATTCACGAAAATGCCCAAATTCACATTTTCTCAATTACTCTAAACACACTAACATTTGATTCAATTCCTTCAAACCCTTTATCCTACCTATCAATATCTACAATGGGTATTGATTACAAATCAAAAATACTACAACATGAAAGAGCAACTACTTACCAAAAAGACGCGCTGCTTCGATATCCCTTGCCTTATCTTGCTTGGCCCTCTCTATCAAAACACTGATCTCCTCTCTACCAATCGTTGCCAACGTTTCCAACTCCAAACGGACAGCACTCAGAGAGGAAGAAAAATTTTCAAATTTTTTGAAATGTAAACAGTCGCCTGTCACAGACCTATTCATAGACCAAAGGCGACTGTTTATAGCACCGCTTCGACAACTCGAGCATAACGTCTTTTTCTAACCTTCTCGAAGTCCTCCATACTTTTCCTTCTGTGAGCAAGCAACCTAAGACATTGTTGCTGCAAATTTCAATGTTTCTATGCAACTCTTGTGGAACATCAATCCTCGATAACGAGAACCTAATCTTCATCAAAAGACATCGAATATCTATTTCTTTGTACTTAATCACATCACCTACAGGGCTACACCTAGCCATCTCGAATTTTGTTTATACTTAAACGTTTACAACCTACATCTTATAATCACTCCATAGCATATACTTCAGACATATTTAAAGTATAATACTTTCACATTCGAGATATCTCAACATCGAAAACACCAAATTTAAATCGACAATAAAAGTAATGGAAGATAGCAAACAATTTTTATTGATTTCACATATCAAGTTCATTTTACATTCGACATCTCATTCATTCGATCACATTACATTCTTCGACAACTACATTATAGCGGTTACATTAACTTCATATTTTAATCTATCTATGCAGCACAGCTTCTGGGAGCTCGAGAAGTTCCATAACTTCGAGAAGATCAGGAGACTTCAAAAGTAGTATTTTCAGCAGAGTCTGGCATTAACTCGAAGAACAGCCGCAGGCTTTTATCTGATAAAAGGGCCACGTTCTTCGAGAAACTGGATGAATCTCAAGTCACCAATTTTTTAAGTCCAAAGATGCCTTCGAAGAACAACATGATACTCGCCTGATGCCTGCCTTGAGGACTAACTTCCTGAGCAGAACAACCACTTTTGGTTCATCTTCAGGCCCATGAATTCCAACAACAACTTCACCACATATAAAATCAATACAACTTCCATCAACCAAAACTACCTTACACCCATATACATCCATGGTTATCACCTCTGACACACCGGTATCTTCCAAGTTCAGATTAATCATACCTTTTTCTGCCCTCCTTGAAGCAGAGTGACCCCTCTCAAAAAATTTCCAAACCATAAAATAGCCAGTTACTCATCGGCCTATTTATAGATCATCATTTAATGCAACATTTATTGACCTCGGGAACAGATGTGGCCAGATGCATTGAACCTCGGTAATGACATCTGCACGGTCTACAATAGTCGGCATCTTTCTCAAAGCTTTGACATTTCTTCTCGACACAACCACAAGTACTTCTGTCGAGAATGGAGCGATTGTAGTAGCATATTTCCCAACATCGACATACTGAACCATTATAGAAATTCTCGAGGATATCTTATCACAGCATCAAAAGCATAATGGCAGCAGACGGTTAATCTCGATCAAAACATGTACAAATCAAGCACAGTTCTCGACCTCATACTTCAGCGATCAAGACTAAGTTCTCGACCTTGGAACTAGTCGTTGCACTCAGTTAAAGAGTCGTTGAAGATCCGCAATGTTCACCCACATCCTTCGGAATAGGAAACTGTCTTTCAAAATTTGTAAACCCTGCCTGTATCTCTATAAATACAGGCAGGGTATGAGAGACAAGAAAGATGGGAGATCCCCCGAATCACCACTTTATCTTTCATACCTCTTTACACTCACAAACTAGTAATAACTAGCAACCTACTTGATTTTTGCTCCAAAAACCCTCACCGAGGTCGAGTTTTTCTCAGTTTCTCTGAGTTTCCACGTAAAATCTTGTGCGTTTGTTAAGTTATTCTTCTCTTCTTTACTAAAAGTATTGGCCAGGATCATCCCACCGGAAAATCCACCATTACAGTAACGATAAATAATAGGCGTTAATTTTTAGAACGGAACGGGCACACCTTTATAACTGCTATTTAAAACCTCTCACATAGTCCAAACCGAGTATGCCATGATTGGGTTCCTGCACGCAACTATAGAGGCCACAACTTGAAAGTCCCAGGAATTGGTTGTGTAATTCCCTGTACCACTAGATGGAGCAATTCCCTATCATAGACTCATATGGTTGGATAAATGCGATTTACAAATGGGAATTAGCCAGTGAAATAACACGATTTACAAAGCAATATTAGTGAAATTGTCAAGGACTTGCTTGAGGTGTTCTTACCTAGTTGTATCTCTTTAAAATTTCGTCCCATATTCTGTCATTTCTCATCGTGTTGTAGTATACTAGTACATTTGTGACTTGTACCTTTTTTTTTGGTAGAAATCAAGCTCATTAACTTCCTTTGGAATTGGAACCACCCTTTAACGCCAAATGAATACTGTGGGACTATTATGGCCTTCAATTCCACCCTTCCAAACTCATAAACACTATCTTTCGCGCCTAAACCCAACAACTCTATCTTTAGCCCTTCAACACTATATTAAATCTGATTTCCCATCCCATGGCCAAACGATTCATGCCCACATTCTCAAAACTGGGTTTGAACCCGACGCCAACATTTGGATTAAACTCATGATCTTGCACTTAAAATCAGGTTGCTTACCATACGGGCGCCGAATATTTGATCAAATGTGTAAACCAACTGTCTCCTCCTATAACTCGATGACTGCTGCTTATCTCAAACAAGGCCAACTTGAAGAATCACTGGGGTTCATTAATAAATTAGTTTTGTCAGGCGAAAAACCTGACGGGTTTACGTTTGCTATGATTTTAAAGATATCTACGACCAGTAACGTAATATTTTGTGGTGTAGGAAAACAAGTCCATTCCCAGATACTGAAATCTATTGTTGAGTCAGATAATATTCTTTTTGCGGCTCTTGTTGACTCTTACGCGAAGAATGGGAAGGCTGATTATGCTAGAAAAGTATATGATCGAATGTTTGTAAGGGATGTAGTTTGTTCTACCACGATGATATCTGGATACATGAAAGAGGGATCTGTGGAGAAGGCTGAAGAGATATTTGTGAGAATAGTTGGTAAAGATACGGTTGTTTACAATGCAATGATTGACGGTTATGGCAAATCAATTGAAACTGCTAAGAGATCAGTTGATGTTTACATCGATATGCAACGGTTTGGTTATAGGCCGACTATCTCAACTTTTATGAGTTTAATTAGTGCGTGTTCTATGTTAGCAGCATATGAACTTGGCCAACAAGTGCAAACTCGATTAATGAAGAGCAAGTTCTTCACGGATGTGAAATTGGGAAGTGCCCTTGTAGACATGTACTCGAAGTGTGGGAGAACAGAAGATGCAAGGAGAATCTTCGACTCCATGCTTGACAAAAACGTGTTCTCATGGTCTTCGATGATTGATGGGTACGGAAAGAATGGGAACTCGAATGAAGCTCTTAATCTGTTTAACAAGATGCTAAGAGAAGACAAGGTCAAACCAAACTATGTTACATTCCTCAGTGCACTCTCAGCTTGTGTACATGCCGGGCTTGTTTGTGAGGGAAGGAAGATCTTCCAAAGCATGGAGAGGGATCACTTTCTCAAACCCAAGATGGAACATTATGCTTGCATGGTTGATCTACTAGGCCGTTCAGGGAGTCTTCGTGAGGCATTGGAGTTTATAAATGAAATGCCCGAGAAACCTGGTTATGATGTATGGGGTGCTTTGCTAGGTGCATGCAGGCTTCACGGAGAAGTGGAAATGGCAGACATTGCAGCCAATGAGATTTTCAAGTTGAGTAGTCATCGGAATTCCGGGGCTTATCTTGCACTGTCTAATACATTTGCAGCGGCAGGTAGATGGGAGGGTGTGAGTGGAGTGCGAGAGTTGATGAAGGAGAGGGGTGTTTCTAAAGATACTGGTAGTACTTGGATCGGAACTGACAAGGGCTTATCTGGGTTCCATGTTGGTCCAAAGTTTTGAAACAGCTTGTAAGAGACTGGTAGTGAATAGCTAGATCTGGAGTACCTAACAGACTCAAAATCAGTTAACATGCGCACTTTTGATCTGCAGTTCCACTAAGGTATTTAATTTTTGTTTGTTGAACCATTCTTCATAAGATTGATCCAATGATTTGTTATCTAAAACTAATGAATTGATACCTAAAACTAGTACAATTGATGCCAAATGTATTTCGTTTAAATATTTTTATAATGTTACTAATATTGCTACCTAATTCTATCAGATCAGATGATAAAGTGCAAGCAAGGGTGTCACTGGAAACATGCAGTCGTGTAAGAATATTTCTGTCGGGTAATTTAGTTGCTTACTAGATTTTAGTGCTTTCGATGAATTTTTTTTGCACACATTCGTATTCTTGAAAGCCAGAGGTATCATCTATGGGAATCATGGCAGCCTAGAGCAAGGTACAATTATTGTTGCACCCAGATTTTCAGATTTGCTGGAGTTATTGCCAGTTCAGAACTTGTTTACTACCAAATAATCTAGAAAAGTGTTCATTGCAGCGACAAACTTACTAGGAAACGATACTAGCGTCAATTGTGTAATAATCAAGAAACTCGGTCCCTTTATGAAGGGAATCACTAAAGAGTGCAATCTTGAATTGGATGCTTCGAATAGTGAAGCAAAACTTAGTGAAAATCGTGAATGTACTGGATGGCTAAAATAAATCATGTCAGCTTGCTGTTGATGGTTGAAGGTTCTTCAGGGTATATGTGTAGCCCATTAAGGCGCATCCTATAAGCTCCAAAACTAAAACCAGCACCAAGAAATTCATTTGCTGTGAAGCTTATGCGAGAAAATTATCTTTGATGGTTACTGATAAATCTGAACTATCAGTAAATAGTAATGAAGATGGAACAACTGGTGATTCTAAAAGAAATAGAAAATATCCCACGTGTAACAGCTCGATCTGCCATTGCTTCTGCAGACTGTACTTAATCTGCTGCTTGTAGGCTTGTCTAGCTTGCCGACATTAAGAATAAATCATGGATCCAAGAAGGAAAATGATCACATTGATCCCAATGGATGGTATTTTTCTTTCTTACCTTATCTCTGTTGATCTATGTAAACATGGTTTGAAGTCGAAAATAGAAAGAAAAATGGCATCGTTGCTATTTTTCGTACTCATCCATATTGTGATAAGAATTCATCATTTATAGAGACTGTAGACTATTTACTCCAGTTTCATTATAACATGTCATCTGCTTTATACTACACGTGGTACTTCACTTTACGAACTTGTTTATCACCATCTTTTCCATCTTGAGAAATTTGTAACTCATGTCATACGCATAAATGTTTGGTTCGATGTAACAATATAGTTTGCTTTTATAAGAGAAATATTCATATATGGCTGTATATATTTTCATGATGCAGAGGTTGCAATAAGCGCCGGTTTTTCAATAGAAGTTTACTAATGCAACAACAATGATAAAAATCTTAAAGACTTCATTAAGCTTTAGCTATATCAACCCTAAGAAAAGAAACGAATTTACCAGTTTTTGAATAGAAGTCTACTAATGCAACAACAATGATAAAAATCTTAAGGACTTCATTAAGCTTTAGCTAAATAAGTAATAACAATATCAACCCTAAGAGAAGAATCGAATCTAAGATTGCAACAAAACATAAAAAAAATTCAATATTAGACCGCATATCGCATTACATATCAATAACACTTCTTTTGCTCTTAAAAGCATGTGATCTCTCAGAATCTCACTACCTTATCAGATTTAACAGTAGGGTTAGCCTCACTGATCCCATCACGACCCGCTGTCATGTAATCGAAATTACACCCATGTTGTTCAGGGTGCCAATGTGAAGCACAGAATGTACTCCCACACCGGCACTTGAACCCCATCAATTTTAACTCGTTTCGTACAGGCACAACAACGATCTTCTACACTCGTTTCGGTAACCAAATCAACCGGATTTGGTGATAAGGTAAGTGAAGAAAGGGCTGATTGAAGTAGATCTAAAGCTTCTTTGGTTCGTGCTTATGTGTCGAACTCGTTGAAGCACTTATAGCAGAGATAATGCTCTTCCTCTGTACCGGAGAATTCTCTTGTAAAAATGTACCCGAAGGATCCGCACCTGTTAGAGCAGGGCATCTGAAACTCAGGCTCATCCTCATCGTCGCTCCAGTTACCCATCTTCTTCTTTTGTAATTCAACTAGAATATAGTTTTTTTACTTTAGCTCCGAGACAATTTCTTCAACAAATTGTGATTACATGAAGTGCTTGCTTCTCTGCCCTTTTATAACAAGAAATAGAGTCTTGAGTAGGATTTGTCCGGTCATGACCAAGTTTCTATTCCAGCTTTAACTTGTGAATAGATAGTCCTACCTGAAGTAGTCTCTGCGTCAAGTTTTCATCTTTCCTTCTACTAAGATTCCTTTTTTGAGTTAGTGTTGGACATCTTGGTTAGGCAAAAGCAAGATTTATATGTGGCCAACAAAAATAGGGTTTGACATTATCAACAATGACAGCAATAAGCCAAAATGTCTTATTTCTTCAGGGGTATTATTACACCCACACCCAACAACTTTTCCCTGGTGGAACTTGGATCTTTGATTTGCTTAGGTTTTCTTATTGTTCTTAATGGCGAGTCCATGATTTTTAACATTTTCACCAAAGGTTGAGGACCATGAATGCCGAATGGCAAGTCCGTGAAAATTTTGCCTAGGTCTCTAAATGGCAAGTCCAATTCAGGTTATTGTAACCGTTTCAATTATGCTCTTTATAGCTACAGTTTTGATATTTGTTTGTTACATCATATTCTTGTACAAGCAACAAGTTATAACACACTTTGACTGACTTCATATTGTTGTAGAGAGAATCTTGTGAAGATTATCTTTACCCTTAACAACTGCTGAATCTGAAAGTAAATAGTACTACTGTAATGGCCAAATTTCGTAGTAGCTCAAAATAACTCGAAATTAGCTCTTACGACAAATATACCTGTGACAAGAATTAGTATAAAAGATTGACACAGGTGGTTAGCGTGGAAACATTTGAATAGGTGAAAACCACGACCTCTATTTGAAGATTTAATAACTGTAACTTTATTGCTTGAGACTGATATTTGATTACAAGTTTTGATCTATCGAGTTAGAAAATCTAGGTCTTATAATCTAAAATTCTTGGTCTTTTCTCCTCTTGAACTCATTCTTTTTATAGATTCCACTCTCAGTTCGATATCGTGTAGAGGCACGTTCTCCTAAAAATGGGGCAGGTTGTAGTTAAATGTGTAACTGCTAGTTCGTGGGAAACAAGTGTCTTTAACTTATTTATATTCTATGTAGTACTCGATCCACGTTCTTTATCAGTTCATTGTCCAAGTGTTATTGTTGATTGTATATGTCATGTGTATAATGCATGAGTCTGGTATTGAGGTAGTTCAAGTTTGGAATAGGTCGAGGGAGAGGTCCCTATAATCAGCTTGTGTTTAGAGCAGATCGAGAGATAGGCCCCTACAATCGCCCTCTCGCAACTGAAGGCACAGGTGGCTTTAGTTGAGAAATGGTATGGAATGTTTGTGTGTTGAAAGTTTGAAAGGGATTCATTGAATGGGATTGGGTTGGGACTTATCACTTCTATATGGAAGACTGTGTTTGGCATTTAATGCGTTAGAAAAGATTGATGTATTTGGCTTTTGGGTTTCTCAGTAATTGTTGATTTTGAATGATGACTGCTTTGGAAATCCTACATTGCATTGAATGTGGCTTTGTAATAAATGTCGTTGATGCGATATCATATGTCATCGCTGTGAAAGTACTCTGTCTTTTGGAAACATCTTGTGGTCATTGTTGCTTTGAGAATGGTGACTACCAGGCATAAAGTATATGAAGCGAGGGTACTTGATGATGTACAGAAGCTTCAACCGCGATGTTTTGGCAACCAATCTTTGGATATGCCTACCCCCATTCCGGTGCCATCGACGTACCATGGGATGACTGACGAGTAAGTAATAGAAGCTGAGAATGATTACTATCAAATGTGGTGGTTCCACCATCTGATTATGTTAGGCGGGCAGCGTCAGGTATGTCTTTGTCTGCTTGCAAAGGATAATATTCAAGAAGCGGATGAGGAAGCCGATATACGTACCAGGAAGTACTGTCGTTATCCTGCGAGGGATTGGGCTCTGTAAAATTAGAATTATTCTTCTTTCTCTGCCTTTCCGAGGTGGTGGAGGTTACAGAGGAAGAGACGGTGGTGGTGGTAGCAGATGCTTCAGTTTTTGGATTGGAAATATGCTTCCGTTACAACCAGCGCTTTTTTTCTTGAAGAAGTATTTCATACTGGAGGTTGTTTCAGGCTCTGTTACAACCAGCAGTCTTTTCTTGAAAAAGTGTTTCATGCTGGTGGAGCTGATGTACCCGAATATGAAGTATATAAGAAGAGTGATATGTATTGTAGCATGTAGATCGATCTGTAGGATGTGCTTGAAATATTGTGCTTTTTGTAAAGTACTCTGTAAGTAATTGTCCAGTTAATGAAAAATATATTTTTGCAGTAATTCTCTGCTGATAGATCGAACTAGAAATTTGTATGGTAAATAAAATAAAAATATATTTTCTGTGTGATGGATAATTATATCGAACTGAAATATAAATTTTGCATGTGTAGAGCGGTTAATTATATCGAACTGAAAGAAATCAATGTGATCGAGTTGTAAGATATCACCTCGTCAAATAAGATAATATTGTGAAACGGAATATTCGAGTTGTGTGTGTTGTAGATAGAAAATATTTAACTGAAATCAATGTGAGAGCTCGAGTATGAATATATGGAATGTTGAGAACGAAGAATGCGAACTGTGGAGTTATTTCAGATGTATGTAAAACAGTTGAGAGATTTTGGAAGTGAGGTCGAAAAATAGATGGTCGAATGAACAAATGCAATGAGTTTGCTCTGAAAAGATAAAATCAAATAAATTTCTAACATGATTTTAGGGTTGTCAGTTATGGATAAGAGGGAATGATACTCATCATTTGAAATGCTGAATGGGAGAGATTGTGTAAATTGTAATGAATGTATAAATAACGTTGGAAATGAGATGTAGAGATGAGGAAGAAACAAAAATGGTTAGGACTCGTTCTCAGAGAGCGTGGCATACGTCGGAGGGGCGTTTAACAATAAAGGTAGCTGAAGTTCAGGAGATGATCATTGGGCAGTTAGAGTATGATGCCATCTTGCCAGAATCTTCAATACAGTTTGATGGGTTGATTGTGAGGGCGAGGGAGAACGAGGTTGGGCCTCATTGTGTATAGTGAGATATTTTGCAAATTGGTCTTGGAGCCTGAAGCTCAAAAAGCTGTTGTGAAGGAAATTACTCTGGAGGAAATAGCTGAGGAATGAATTGATTAGTTGTAGTTCTCCAGAGCCTCTTGGTTGTTTTATGTGTGATTATTTGTTAGAGAGTGAACTTCGTTAGATCAAATAACTATAATTTGAATAAAGGGAGAATACTTCCTTTTGAATTTGTTCCTTGTCTGTGGTGAATGTTGTTGAAAAGAAATATTTAAATTTAGAAATTTTACAGCATTGGAACTGACGTGAGTAGGTCTATAAGTAATAGTAGTAGGAGAATAGGAATCAGATTGTCAGTCCTTGTTTAGGAGAGAAAGTTTGATTGTATATGAGTAGAGTATCATAATGAGCTTGGGAAGGTGTGAGAGGGATTTGGGTAGTAGAGAGAGAAATACATTAAAACATAGGACTTAGGGTAATAATGGAGATACGTTTTCTCCCAAAAAGTATGAAATGTCTGACATGAATAGCGGAAGGGACACCTCGGTTCCAAAACTGAAGGCGGCTCGTATGAGCCCCAATAACTGCGAGCGGTTGGAGAGAGATAATATAAATATCTCTTCCTCTTCTTTGTCAAAACATTTTTTAAAAACAAGTAGACAAAAATCTAGAGAGAGAAAGGAGAAATTGATTTTTAGAGATCAGAGAGAGAGAACCAACGAGAGTAGTCACTGTTTCCAAAGTTAAAATGATCATGATACTGTGCAAGTGGAGAAAAAATCTATGTTACGAAGTTCTATTGTGATAGAGGAGGCGTGTGGCATCCCAGACTCAGATTCGGACATTGGAGGTTAGTATGGTATTGTTGATTTTTCTGGTTTGTGTTGTGGTGATTAGAGAAGAGGCATTGTGTAGAGTTTTCAAATTTACTATTTTTGTTTATATTTAAATTTAAAATATATGCTATATGAGGAAATTCTGTGAAAAATTGGCTTTTGTGTTGTAGGTTGGAGTTTTGTATGAATAAGTATATGTGTAAGGTATGATATATATAATACTTAGACCTGCATGGAGGTAGAAGCATGAGAAGGCCATGTTGTAGAAATAGGTCTCACTTTCAAGCAAACTCTTATTATGGAGACTTCGACCTCTGGTCGTTTGATTGAGGATGTGACTATAAAAATTGATAATATTGATTATGTGGGGGGCAACTAAAAACTGAGAGCTCTGTCGCAGTAGAGATGGAAGTGGAGGATAAAGATGAATTAGAGTTTCCAGATTTCCCTGCTAACTTCTTACCCTATCCTGCAGAGTCAGATGTATTCAAGGAGTTTTGTAAAATCAAAGGTAGTTTAGATGGTGTGTGGGGTAAGGTGATAGAACATGTCGGCAGGTTATTTAGGGGGTATAGAGTTGCAAATGGGGAAGAGTACTTTTTCTTATTGCCCGATTTGGAGCATGAGAAAGCTGATAGGGGAGTGGATGAGTTTATCTCTTCGAAGTACTTCAATGGGGGTGTTCAAAGTGATCTGGACCAGGGTTTTTTGTGCTATCTTTACCAGCTATAGTTTGGACTGATGTTTCCTTTAAGAAATCTTGCTAAAGGTATTTTGAATGTTATTGTGCCCTGCCCTGCCTAACTGAATGGGAATATGTGAGAATTGATAAATGTATGTGATAACCTGAATAAAAGGTGGGCTAGCAAGTGGGTGGAGAAGAAAATAACCCCTATAGATGTTTTGCAATATTATATTGTGAAATACTATACGGCTACTGAAGGTGCGTACTTCTAATCCAGTTCATCTTGACCTCAGTTCTTTTACCTTAATTCAGCAAGGTGAGTGTGGAATGATAACTTGATATGGGTGAAGGGTGATTGCCTCCATAGAGTGGAGGAGGAACCCATGAATATTATATATAAATCTCTGAAGAAAAGTAAGTAAATGTTTATAATATCGAACAATTTTTATGTTAGTATTCTGTCTATTTGTAATAAAGTGTTGTTTGTTTTTACAGATTCTCAATCTCAGGTTGCGAGAAGGGAGTCGTTAATCGATATTGTAACTCGAGAAGGATCAGAGCTCGAGATTATTTTGGGAGAGCTAGAGATAAGACGATTTAAAAGGGCTAACAGCAGGTCTAAAAAAGTTCAAAAGTCTCAAGCGAAGAAAAAAATGATAGGAATTGGTGAGACCGTTGGAGACGGAGGGAGAGCAATATCGGACGTGGAAGAATGTCTAGCATTAAAAAAGACTCCACCGATAGCTTTGAAGGCAAATCTCATGGGGGCTACATCGAGCAAGTTAATTCAAAGGCTCCCAAAGAGGAAGAATCTGAAGGCTGATGGCTCAAACTCGGCAACCGTGGAGAGTGGAGAGGTTTCAAAAAAGATGAAGGTGGACACTCTTGCTCCTGTGAGCGAGGTGAAGGAGGCTGGAAGTAGTCCTCCTGTAGAGGTGGGCTATTGGTGTTAGAGAATTAGACGAGGGTAGCAGCCCGAGAAGGGTCTGAGGAGCTGGACATGTCTATAAAGTTAAGACTTTGTAGGCTAAGTTAAATGCTTCATTCTGTTTGAATTTTGTGTAATCTTTGAATTGAAATGTTACTTTTTACTATAGATGTCCCGTTTGTTGAAAGGAATCCGTCTCGGACTTGAGGATGGGAGGACGGAGCTCGAGAAGAGAGCTGCTGAGCTCGAGAAGAGGGTTACATAACTTGATAGGCCGATCTAGTTATGGAAAAAGAGCATTCGAGCTCTGCGAAGGAGTCGTTCCGGGTTACGATTCTCAAACTCGCAGAGGAGGCGAAGAAGATTGTTGAGAATGTGTCAGCTGCTCGTAGGGCTGGCAGTTTGGGCTAAAGCCCATGGCCTAGCCTGGAAAAAACCCAACCCAAACCGTCCCGACATGCTCTTCGTGCCAGCCCGAACCGACCCAACTAATTGCATGGGCGGTTTATGGGCCACCTTCTTTAGGCAGCGGCCCCGCCCAAGCCCTGCCCGATAGTGACCCGTACAAAGCCCGGCCCGAACAAACCCGAACCCGCCCCGAGCTAGCCCAAGTATTTTAAAGAGCCGTTAGTCTATGGAGATATGAGCTTTAGAATGCATGAACCCCCTATTTCATGGTTTTCTTTAAATACATATAATAAATCTTTAGTTTTTTTCCTATAAGATATATAATATGTTTCATTTAAACATGAATTTCATTAGTACATCGGCCCGAAACTCCCATTTTAAAGTCCGGCCCGGAATGGCCCACTCAAACCCAGCACGGAATGGCCCATTCAAACCTGGCCCGTAACAGCCCGATTATACCATGGGCAGGCCATGGTCTGAAGTACGTTGACGTCGGGCCAGCCCGGCCCAACCCGAATTATGTATATGGCTCATCCCAGTCAGGCCCGAACATTTGTTTGGCTCTAAAAAACTCGGCCCTATCCCGACCCGACCGCCCAAACTGTCAGCCCTAGCTGCTCATGATAACCTTGGCCAGAAGCTCTTGATGTTGGATATTCTGTGTCTGATATTAAAGCAATTATAGAGGGGCATTATGCTGAAGAGGTCGATGTTGAAGAGGAGCCTAATGTTGATGGTGACTCTCTTCCATGAATTGTGAAAGGGCTGGATGCGATCTCCGCGAGGACTGATTTAGAGAACCAGGAAGGAGAGAGTGAAAAGGTAGAGTAAATATGAAGTTTTGTTTTTGTCTATTGAAAATTGTGAGTTTATAAAATGTATGTGGAAGATACTTATGGGGTAGTCTAAGAGATGTTGTAAATATTAATTTCAATGAACAAAAAGGTTTGCGCCTCAGAATTGAGGATTTAGAGAAAGAGCTCGCTAAGGAGCAAACTCTTTAGCAACTTTGTTGACTTCGCACACAGAGTTATAGGCTAGAAAATGGCTCAAAATTTTTGACCTGCTTGTTTGATATCTCTAGCAGTTGCATTAGAGAATCTAAGAGGGCAGATAAAAATATAATTAGGTTTATAAAAAATAATCCAAGAATTTGATCGTGTTAGAATGCTATAGAATGAGAACGTAAAAAATGTGTACCTTAAAATATGATAAAATGTAGATAGTATGGCCATCGATGCGAAATAACTTTGTAGCTTGAGGGCTAAGTAGTTTCTCGTTCGTTGGCTTGTGATAATTAAAACTCTGTTAGATATGTGTACAGGAAACTATAGTTTATAGACCGTATCTGAAGAGTATAATGTAATCGATTTGTTTGTGTAGGCCAAGCTAGAAGCTGTTCGAGCTAGTGAAGAATTCACTATATAATACAACTATGAGTTTAAGCTCGATTTTGAAAAGATGAAAGAGGCAAGTGAAGATAGTGCGGATCAGTATGTCAAGCTGGAGATCAAGCTTGGATAAGCTGAGAAGATTGTTAATGAACCGACCCAGTAGATCGAGAGTAGAGATGTTGAAAAAGAAAAATTGCAGGGGGAGCTCGTTAATGTTCAGAGTGAGGTAGCGGAATTGAAGAGCAACGTAGAATTGTTGGGGGCGAAAGGTAGATATGCAGAAGTCGCACAATATCACATCAGAACGTTAAAGGTGGAAGTTAAAGAGCTGCAGGACAATGTGACCAGTTTGAAGGGTCAAGTGGCTATGAAAGAAAGCAAACTGGTGAAGGCACGACCTAATTTAACGAGTTTTGAAAGAGTCGTAGAGCAGCTGAGTGAGGCCTTACAAAGTAAAGATATTGACCTTCGGCTTACCTAAAATAAATGCGACAAACAGAATGAGCAAGTTGCGAAGTTGATGGCAGACTTGACTAGTTTATATGGAAAGAAGGTCGAGGCTAGAGACCTGCACGACCTCCTTTATAGGGAGGAAAGCATAGTTGACCTCCCGAAAGAAAAATTAGTAAAAGTGACCTATGTATTCTGAATTGCAGACATGTAGAGGGATGAAAGCTAGTTTTACCTTTGCTCTATCCGGTGACTTAGAAATAATAGAGATCATTAATTGAAAACTAGTATTACCTTTGTAGTAGCCTACTCGCAGCCTTCTAGCTCTGGCCGAACACTCGAAGGCTACATCGAAGCCTTCTTGATAACTCGAAGCCTAATAAGTCAATGATCAAGCCCCCCAAGACTATAAGAACATTCGACAATGAACAGTCTTCGAAACAGAAGGCAGATACGTCGGAGCTTGAGCTCCACATCAGCACCAAAAATACTTTGACCATGGTCGTACATGGTCGAAGGAAGACATGTCAGATAACCAGCTCACCAGATAGAATGGCGGGGCACGCCGTACGACAACTATAGTGTCAGAACCAATAACAACCACAGTATCAGAGCAAATAGGAAAACGGCTACAGTTTCAGACCCAAATACTTCAGCGTCAGAACTGACTCCGGGTACAAGTCAGTTGCCCCAGAGGTTACCCTTGTAATTAGACCCCGCATGGTGACTCAACTCTTCTTGTGATCTATATATAGGAGGGAGGGAGGACTATGGAGGGGTTACAAAATCTCTCCCCTGAACCCTTGAAGTTTACCTTCGATCACCCTGTAATAACCCAGTACTCGAAACTTTGACTACTCGACAGTTATATCAAAAGTCTTAAAAATCCTCATCAGAGGTCGTGGAATGTCCCATTCTAGGCCTCCACGCAAGTATATTGACAGTAGTTTAGTCGTATTATTGATTATATGCTTGAATCCTCTGATAGAAAATAAATCTCATGGTGTAAGAGCCAACTTCCCCTCCTTACGAAGTTAGGCCCCTACATTTGGCGCCGTCTATGCTTTCCTACCCTACCAGTCTCCCCCTGCCTTGTACTTTCCTTTTCCAATTCCAACAAACCACTTCCAATGGCCCCCACCCTCTGCTCCACTTCCACCCATGCCGACAACTCCGTCGACGGAGTCGCTGCCCAGTTAGCCCTTCTTACTAAGTAATTTGCTCAGGCTGAGGAGTGGCACCGAGTGCAATTACGTGAGGAGCGCGAAGAGCACTAGTAAGAGTTTGAAACCAAACAACAATGCCGTTTGGATGAAGCCGATAGACAATACCGTGACATCAACGATCTAGACGCCCCTCTGCTATCTCAAGCACCCACCCCATCACACGTGTCTACCCGTGCTCGACTGGGTCCCCTACCACATCTGTAAGTACCCCTAGTCCATCTTGGTGCCGTCCACCCTACAGAAGATTCCTTCGATTCTAGCCTTCGCTCCACCAGATACCCTAAACGCTACCCTACTCGAGAACGTCTCGGGGAGCGCAGCGCCGATCACAAGCCGAACACCCGACCTCATCACCCTCAAACTCATCGATCTCCCCCTCATCCTGCCTATTGTGTACAGTATGACCTCGACTACAAAATCTAACCTATCATCCGCATCAGTGCGAGCCCAACACCAAGCTCATAGAGTCGGTTAAACAACCCCCTCTGCCCCAAACTCCTCGTTATCGAGGTGCCTCCAAATTAGTAAATATTGCAACACCGATCCTCAATCCCACATCCTCAAATTCTAAAATGCTCTAAGCCTTTACTCCACGGTTTACCACCTGATGTGTTGACCTTTTCCCACCAGCCTCACAGATAGCCCTCTTCGTTGGTATCATAACCTTCCCAATGGATCGATTCGAAGCTTCGAGCAATTATCCAGCCTTTTTATCGCCCAATTCGCCTTCAACAAGGACCATGAAGTCCGAATCGATACCCTCTTCAATTTCAGAAAATCCCCCAGTGAAACCCTTGAGGCCTTCACCAAGAGGTTCTTCGACAAGTCGCGCAAGTCGAAAACCTTGACAACGCGAATGCGGTACTCGCATATTCGATCGCTTTGCCGGATAACTGCCGTGTTAAAGAGTACCTGGTCCTCCATAAACTGTAAACCCTCGAGGAGATGCTTTTAAAAGTCAATGGGTATATCGACCTTGAGCGCCTCCACGAATCAAATAAACAGGGGCAGCCTTCGACCACCAATTCAAATAAACCTCGACAAGGCCCACCCTCTACTCCTACACCCCTGATCGTTCCCGTCTCATAGGAGACTGAGAACCGCAAACGTCCCCATACTGACAGTACTACTAAAGCTCGCAAAAAATGACCGAAGCTGGTTCTCCCCAAACTTACTGCTCCTATCAGCACCCTTCTACCTCAGATCCAGGCAGACCCCATATGGCGTATCCCTTTCCCCATCAAGGTCATACCAGGCGAACCTTATTGTGCCAACATCAAGTATAACTGCCACCACACCAACAAATGTTTTGCCTTGCAGTGCTCTCTCGAAATAATTCTCATGGCGTGTCGTCTAAATCAGTACGTTGCTGACCTCCCTAGCTACCTGGACGGGTCGTTCCTCAAACCTCAACCCGCCCCTGCTAGCGACCCAGCCAAATTACACATCTGTCAAGTTCATTTCATCGAGGTAAATAATATCGACAGCGGCTGTTCCAAGAGCAAGCGCAAGCTTGTCGATGAATGCTACAAACTCACTTACCCAGAGAAGTTACCCGCCCTCTTGCCAGAGTCAAGTCAATGTCCTCAACCCGAGGGTATCTCATTTATTGACTGCGACATATCGCATGTTTGTTTTCCCCATTTCTACCCTTTAGTCATAATTATTAAGGTCGAACACCTCGTTCTTCACACCATGCTTATCGATACAGGAAGTGCAACCGATGTACTTTTCCTTCAAACCGTCCAAGCTATGAGCAAAACAGACCTCATCACTGCCGCCAATGTCGAACTGAAAGGTTTTAATGGTGATACCAAAGTTGTCATTTGTCGAATCAACCTTCTAGTTACTACTGGCCCAGTTACACTTCAAACTAGCATTCTTGTCATCGATAAGAAATCTGAGTACCTCAGAATCCTTGGGCAAGACTGGCTCCATGTCATGCACGCCATACCTTTGACTTATCATCAGACCCGTCATTTCAATACCCCCTGTGAAACGTGGAACTTAAAAGCTTATCAACGTCTTGCCCGTTCATGTGAGCATCCGGAGATCGATAAGACCCCAAAAATTGTCAAACTACCATAACAATTACTGTCTCCCTCTATCCCTATACCTTTGACACCCGTCATCTCACTTATCAAACCTACTGTCTATATTGAACTCGACGGTCCTGGTCGAGGTACATTCATTAGAACCTTTTTAGAGGAGGCTGAGCACCTCGAACTTATAGACTTCCATCGAGTAAATAGAGACATCTTCGCATGTACGTTTCAGGAGAGCATGCCACCGCCTCGACCTCATGCCCCATTCTGCAGCAGTAAAATAGAAGAAGTGTACCTTGGCACCATAACTTCGAGAAGTTGTAAACCTCGAGGTTTACAAACTCATAGCCGCGAGTTTCATCAGAGAAGTCAAGTATGCTAATTGGATATCCAATATTGTTGCAGTTCCTAAAAATAGTGGCAAGATCAGAATCTACATCGACTTCACAAACCTCAACAAACATACACCGAAGGATAACTTCCCCATACCGATCATTTCAGTACTCCTAGATGCCACTGCTGAACATGAGCGCCTATCGATGATGGACACGGCTTTGGGTTACAATCGGGTACCCCTCCTCCCTGAGGATCAACTTAAAACTTCTTTTATCACTGAACAAGGCCTTTATTGTTTTAACGTCATGTCCTTCGGCCTAAAAAATATAGGTGCCACCTACCAACTCCTTGCTACAACCATGTTTAAACCTTTGCTTGGCAAGTCGGTCGAAGTTTATATCGAAGACATGTTAAGCAAGAGCCTCCAAAAAAAGACTCGCATCCAGGACTTAACGGCAGTCTTTTCGATACTTCGAACGTACAACATGAAACTTAACCCAGATAATTGCCAGTTTGGTGTTTCATCTGGCAAATTTTTAAGCCACCTTATCAGCAAACGAGGTATCGAGATCGACCCTACTCATATCCGAGCCCTTATCAACATGCCATCCACCCAAACCAAAAGATGTCCAAAAGGTGGCTGGTAAGATAGCGGCCCTCAACCGTTTCATTTCTAAATCCTCGGACCGCTGTGCTTGGCTCTTCTCTCTCTTGGGCGACAAAGGCGTCCACAAGACTAAAAAGAAAAACAACCCTGAGATCAATTAGACACCCGACTGTGAACAAACCTTCCTCAAACTTAAAACATACCTTGGTCAGCCACCCATCATCAGTACCCCTGTAAAAGGCAAAGCACTTTCTTTATACCTCGCAGTTACCGACACTTCTATATGCTTAGTCCTCATTCGACTCAAATCAAACATCGAGAAACCTATTTATTTTATCAGCAAAATTCTGATACCTGCAGAAACTCGATACGCAAACTTGAGCTTTTGCTCCTCACCCTCATCTACACTTCCCAAAAACTCAAGCCATATTTTCAAGCTCACCCTATCCGTGTTATAACAAATTATCCCCTTCGAGAAGTACTCAGCAAGAATAAAAAATCCATACAAGTGCAATAGTGGTCCATTTATCTTGGGAGCACGATATCACATTTGAGAAGCAAGTATCCCAAAAAGGCCAAGCAGTCGCCGATCTCCTTTTTGACTTCCCGGTCGAAGATGTTGACTGGGAGGAACATGTAGACGACCTACCAGAAGACCAGTCCAAACCAATAGACCCATTGAACCCTAACAAAGGTTGGCGTCTCTTCACAGACGGATCTGCTGGACCTAGCAGTTTGGGGATCGGTATCATCCTGGTCACACCCACCAATGATCAAATTGAAAAGACAGTCAATCTAAACTTCGAATGCTCCAACAATGAGGCTGAGTATGAAGCCTTGATCTATGGCATCGACCTTGCACTCGACCTCAATGTCCCTAAACTTACAGTTTTCATAGATTCCCAACTCGTTTAGAGATAATACTCCAGTAAAAATTAAGCCAACGGCCGCATGGCTAAATATGTTATTCTCGTTCTACAGCGCATGGAGCGTTTCCTTAAAAAATCTTCTATTACTCACTATTCACGAGGCAAAAGCAGACACGCAGATGACCTCGCCTACATAGCAGCAATGTTAGGCCAGTTTGAATCCCAAACTCTCCATATTGAAGTACTCGAACGCCCAAGTATCTAACAGATGGAAGTCAATGCCATCAATAATAGGGATGAGAGTCCAGGACATCTAGCCTAATATGAAGAAGCAAGCCGAAGAGTATGCTAAATACTGTGACAAATGTCAGCGCCATGCCCACGACATCCATAGCCCCTTACAAGACCTCCACTTTTGTCAAGTCTCTTGGCCATTCAAACGATGGGCCATCAATATTGTGGGTCCCTTTCCCATAGCTTTGGGTAGCCGAGAGAACATCCTTGCTGCAATAGATTATTTTACCAAATGGGTCGAAACTGTACCTTTGTGCTGAACCAGAGAAGAAGAAGTCATTAAATTTTTATGGGAGAACATTATTACACGCTTCGGCTGCCCTCATATGATTCGATGTGACAATGGTCCACAATTTGTCAGGAACAAAGTCAGAAATTTCCTCAAGAAGTACAACATCATCCTCTCCCCTTCAACACCTTACTACCTCCAAGGGAATTGTCAGGTCGAAGCAATAATTAAAACCATTATTGACGGTCTCAAGAAGCGTGTCAATGTAAAGAAAGGACGATGGGTTTAGGAATTACAACACGTCCTTTGGGCCTACGAATAACTCCAGGAAAAGTAACGGGCTGCACCCCTTTGCTTCTAGTCTATGGTACTGAAGCAGTGCTACCTACTCAATTTGAAGTACCAACACGCGACCCCAGTATTCCTAATGAAGATAATGAGTTTGAACTCGGGTGCAATATGTTATGGATCGATGAAACCAGAGACCGAGCCATCATCAACCTCAGCTGTTACAATCTATCACTCCAGAAGTTGTATAACAAGATAATTCAAACACGAAGTTTCAACACTGGAGATCTTGTACTTCGACATGTCACACAGACTTCGAGGCCTCAAAATGCCGGCAAGCTAGCCAAATCTTGGGAAGGACCTTATGTCGTGTACGATAAAACTGATAAGGGTTCATATTACCTGATGACAGAAGACGAAGAGCCTCTACCAAATCCATGAAATACAATACAGTTAGTATCATACAACAGGCCACGACCTTCACCTTGCTCTACTGATGTAAATACATTATAAATAATAAACAGTTTTTTTCATCTAAACTTTGTCTCCCGTTTTCCCGTAAATTTCTTTGTTTAGCCTAAATATCATGTTAACCCTTCGGCCGACTGATACTTGGGGGCGACTTTAAAATTTTTCAAGTCTCCAAAATTCGAGTAAACTCGAGAGGCATGAATGGTCGAGAGACCGGACCCTTGAGATTGCATTAGGGGCGACCACATTCTACTTCGATCAAGCTCAGGCCTTCGAAGTCCAGTAAATTTCTTGGTTTATGCTAGGTATCATGTTAACCCTTCGACCCGACAAATATTTGGGGGCGAACTTAAAATTTTCAAGTCTCCAAAATTCGAGCAAACTCAAGGGGCATGAGTGGTCGAGAGACCGGACCCTCGAGAATGTATTGGGGGTAACCACATTCTACTTCGATCAGGCTCAGGCCATCGAAGTTCAGTGAATTTCTTGGTTTAGCCTAAGTATCATGTCAACCCTTCGACCCGACTGATACTTGGGAGCGACCTTGACAATTTTGAAGTCTCCAAAATTCGAGCAAACACGAGGGGCATGAATGGTAGAGAGACCGTACCCTCGAGAATGCATTGGGGGCGACCACGTCCTACTTCATTTTGGCTCAGGCCTTAAAAGTTCAATAATTTTCTTCGTCTCACCCAAATGTCACGTCCATCCCTTGACTAATACTCGGGGAACCATCTCAAAACTCTTCAAGGTTTGTTAATTTGTCAAGCATTCTGCACTTACAACATATGAAGATACAAGTATGCAAGAATATCAACAACTCTACTACATCCAGTTTCAGTACAACATATATTAGAGAATCAAGTTCAACATAAATCAACAAACCAATTCAAATCAAGCTCAGCATACATCAGCAAGTCCAATCAATCATAAGTTCACAACACAAGTACAAAGCAAGCTTAATATTGTTCAAATATTACAGCACAACAGAAAAATTAGAAAAAATAGTTCAGCATGCCCAGCACAATACTTCATATAGGTGTGGCCACATCATCTCCCCTGTCCGGTTCTTCAACACCAACACCTCCAGTACCCTCAGCAGAAGGGTTCGACCCAACAGTCACAGCCCCAACAACATCTTCTTCGACTGCAAGAGCCTCTACGCCACCTCCAGCACCTATACCATCAACATCTACTTCTACCCCTTCCGTCTAAACAACGTCTTCGACAACATGATCATTGGTTGTGGGAAAACGCTTCAAAGTTTCAGGATCATACCCCAAATCTGCTATAAACCTGTTCAGCCTGACAGTAACTTCACATTTATTCTCAAACTGCCTTTAGAATGTCTCCCTCTATTCTACAATAACCATATCCTTCTCAGCCAGCTACAACCCCAGTACCAATGTATGATTGTAACGCTAAGTTTTGAGTCTCCTCTCGCATTCATCTATAATAGTCTCCTCCTCTCGCTTCAAAATTTTAATCTCAGAAACCAACGTTGCTTCGGTCCCTCGAGCAAGCTCCAGATTGTCAACCGCCTGCTTCAACTACCTTGTTATTACCTTTTGTGCCTTGATGAAGGCCTGTACCCAAGCATCTGTCTGCTAGAATATTTGAGCCATCAGTATCTCGCAAAGCATGATGCACTTAAGAAATTTTTTAAAATTTTAAAAGAAAAACAGTTACCTGATGCATTGTCTTATTCATCCGCCTCCCAGCTTTGTCTGGGTCAGTGCCGTAGAGTGTCGCCATCGAAGAAGCCATAACTCGAGCATGCTCCTCCAGTTCAGCTTCTGTTAGTTCTTCGTCCACATCCTCCACATCATCCTCCCCCAGCCCCCTTTGTATTTTACGCTGAGTTCCCTTCGGCTGTTGTACCTTCAAAGATTTGGGAAAGACCTTACCTTTCCCTTTGTCAGATTGTATCAACGCCTGCTTCGATACACCATGAGCTACTTCGGGCACCGGCGCTGCCTGCTGCCACTTGAGAATATAATTTACCTTCCTCACCAACTTCACCTTCTTCATTCCTTCAACCCCTCTCGATGAACCTTCGCCCCCCCCCCCCTATCTTCTTTGATGGCTTTAGCGTAATGGGAACGTTTTGAAGCAGAAAATCTCTCTTCTTCTGTCTCTTCCTCTTGATACCTAGTTTCTTAAAAACACAGTTTACCCACTCCTCGTCCGCGTTGATCAGTTCGTCAATATAATTCCTCAAATTTGTCAGAGCTCAGTTACCTGTTGCTGCAGAACAAACAAAATAGGGTTATCAGCCTATTCAATCAATATGTCAAAAAATCTTCGACCATCAACTTACCTGGATTATAAAGCTTATGTTGTAACTGATAAGGGTCCTCCCCTTCGGTATTCTCATAATTACTCCTTACAACAACCAGGTCCTTGTCCCACCCTCGGCCTGTTGAGAACAAGTCAAACATCCAAGGCTTATCTGTGTGGCATTGGATATGGTATGTGCCCACCTTTTGGTTTGCTTTTCTTGAATAGAACGATGCAATATCGTACCACTCGATCAAGCCCCTTCCTTAACTTCTCAGCTCTACATTCATACCCTCGACCGCCCTCATCATTTCATAGAAATTCCCATTCATCTGACATGGGGCCACCTTCCAGAAGTTCAACACCTCCTTCACTAGCCTTCGAAGGGGTAGTTGCATCCCTAGTCGAATCTGGCCCCTAAATGCCATGAAACCCTCTCGAGGTCGAGACTTGAAGGTATATACAGATCCCAATGCATACAATACTACCCCTACCTTTAACAACTCCAGCTTAGCCGTAAAATGATCCAATCTCAGCTTCTCTTTAGCTGAGACCAACCCCGCAACTTCCCCCGAATCAGTCAAACTCTCACTATCGCCACTTTGTTCCCCTTCTTCCCTTCCATCCCCTGAAGGATCGACATTACCCTTGTATCCTCTTCTCTCTCCTCCCTCCATCTCCCCATCCCTCTCATTGGTCACTTGAGCCTTTCTATGGCTCATACCCAAAGCCGTCATTTCAGGTACCACTACAGTTAATAGGGCATTTGTTACTATATCTAACTACCCCAATTCCCTACTCTCATCGATGGGAGCACGACCAGACACACTTGGTTCATTTTCTTCGATCTCCTCATCTATTAGCCTTAGCCTCGAAGATCGGCGGGTACGCATCTTACCCTAATGAAGAAGAGGCATGCAATTAGAACGATATATTTGACTATTATGTGTCAATAGCTTATTTTTACCTACCCTCTCCAACTCATACTATCATAGTCAAATGTTCAACTCCAATCCCTGTCACACCGTCAATACCCTCAGAACCCCAAAAGGCTAGACCCATAGAAACATAGTTTCACCCCATCCTCGGTCATATCATCACAATTATAAACCATAGCAGCCTCTTCCCTAATGTGTACTCCACATACAGAAACAGAAGACAAAGTAGCAAGATAGAAGTAAGATGACATACCTGCTTGAGTAGAGTATTTTTCCTTCCTCCCAGCAAAATCAGATGATCCCACTGCAACGACCGAGCTTTATGGAACAATGGCTTATGTTCTCCTTCTCTAAGTCTTTATTTTTTTTTTATAAGTGGGTTACTGGGAACAATAACTTTGCTCTTACCACTATATATTCCTCCTCAAAATAACAAAAAACTGCCTCGATTTCTAAAACCCCTATCATTACCACTACCCCACTACCCTTACTTTTTGGCTGAGATGTATTTTGTCAACTTTACCCTTCATTACCCCCACGTGCGCGCCCCATACTCACATTTACACATATTTATACATAAACCAAGTCGAACCTCTTGATCCCTGCTCAAAGTTGTCAAATCAAATCAACCCTTTCCCGTAATCCAAGGAAACATCATGATGCTTGCAGGGCATTCTGCCCTAGGTTTAGTACAGTTTCTGACATGCCAGTTATTTGGACAGTCAGTTTTGACAGTCAAAGACCACCTACCTCTGAAGTCCCTTCTTCCCATCTACAAATAATCGTCTACATCATGTCTCAAACATTTGTTCACAAATAACCTAATATTTGATTTCAAAACGTGTCAGTCATTCAATTTCATTCATGTTTGACATTTGAAAAGCTATTTTTGCACCTAAATTACCATCGAGTATTATGTTTGTCCTACTTACACACAGACAATTTAGTATATCACTTCGACAGATACTTCATAGATTTTCAATTTCATTCGGGCATACGCCCTTACACCGAAACACAAAAGAAAACAATCAACATCAGCAAAAAAAACTGCAAACATTCCTACCTCCCATCATATACCAGTACTTTTACCATATCAAAGAAGCCCCTATTTACAGACGAGACACTTCTTCCAGAACCCAACCTCACCATCTTCCTTGTCCACCACCTCCTCGACTATGGATTCTACGAAGGCGAATCGATTACTGGGGAACGGTCTCAACCATTATAGCACCCTCCACCAGTGCGCATAGGACACCCCACCGATGGGTTCCCCTGGCTCCAGTTCAACCAAGTCTGGCATAACCCAATCTAGGCCTCGATCACCAAAAAACCTCTGCTTCAGTTTGAGGGTCTTCTCCAGTATGTGATAGTCTCTTGCCGCCACTTGTTTCTGGAACCTGGTGTTAACAGTGTTTCCGCTGCTTCGGGTTGAAGATGCAGACATGTTTACTCAAAGAAGATGAAGATGTCTGAAGTTCTCACAAAAGACACTACTTATACCTGAAGACAGGTGCATTTAAATACTCCTTAATCAGAACCCGCATTTATTACAAAACCCATCACCACCCACCACCTTACGAAGAACTCGCCCTATTTTCAGGTGGATCAGTTCTTCCCACCGAGCCCTACTCATCCTCCAATAACTTATCCTCTTCCTGCACAATACGCTCGGCCAAACCCGACAGGAAGAGGCAACGTTCTTCAGCAGCAGTAAACCTCTACTACATCATCCCCCACAAGTACGCATAGGATTCCCCGTTAATCGGCTCCCCAGGCTTTTGCCCCACCATGTCCGGCATGTCCCAGTCGAGCTCCTTGTCGCCAAAAAACTTTATTTTTAGTTCAGCTATTTTCTGTCCTATTCGACGGTCTCTAGCATGTCCCATCCTTCTCTGATAACGTATGTTGGGAGTGGTATCCATGTTGTTTTCACGTAATACAGAGGAAGAAAGTGGAAATGAAGAATATACAGTGTTACCCCCTCATAAGCCATATTTATATCGTCATTAACACCATTAATTACTCCATAATCACCATAATCACCATAATTCCTTAATTACCCTCCTTTATTACCTTCCTCAAAAATCCAATATGCAACAGTCAGCCGCTCAACTTCCAATAACCAACAATTTTTCTTAGCAAACGCCTCTATACCTATTTCCGAGACCCTTGCTGAGAGGGGGCGAATGTAGTAGCCTACTCACAGCCTCCTAGCTCCAACCGAACACTGGAAGGCTACATCAAAGCTTACCTGATAACTCAAAGCCTAATAAGTCAATGATCAAGCCCCCCAAGAATATAGGAACATTCGATAACGAATAGGCTTTGAAACTGAAGACAAATACGTCGACACATGAGCTCTACATCTGCACCATAAATACTTTGACCATGGTCGCACATGGTCGAAGACAAACATATCAGACAACCAACTCACCAGATAGAACGGGGGGGCACGCCGCTCGACAACTACAGTGTCAGAACCAACAACGGCCATAGTGTCAGAGCAATCAAGACAATGGCTACAGTGTCAGACCCAACAGTTTTTACGCAAGAACTGACTCTGGGTACAAGTCAATTGTCCTGGAGGGTACCCTTATAATTAGACCCCCCCATAGTGACTCAGCCCTTCCTGTGATCTATAAATTAGAGGGAGGGAGGACTATGAAGGGGTTAAAAAATCTTTCCCCTAAACCCTTAAGGTTTACCTTCGTTCATCTGTAATAACCCATACACGAAACTTTAACTACTCGACAGTTATATCAATACTCTTAAAAATCCTCATCAGAGGTCATGGAGTATCCCATTCTAGGCCTCCATGGAAGTATATTACGAGTAGTTCAGTCGTATTATTGATTATATGCATGAATCCTCTGATAGAAGATAAATTTCGTGGTGTAAGAGCCAACTTTCCTTCCTTACAAAGTTAGAATACTACAACCTTTATTTTAATCATTGATGTATGTATAGATGGATCGATTGAAAACTTGTATTGCCTTTGCTTTAATCTTTGATAAATGTATAGATGGATCGATTGAAAGCTAGTATTACTTTTGCTTTAATCTTTGAGATTTAGTAAGTCTACATGTATGTAGAGAGTAATGTGAGAAAAAACTTTAAAGTTTTCATTTAGTAGAAAAGAATGAACACACGGTTGGAGATTAAAATCTTACTTTTGGAATGTAGAGAACAAGAATATAGTAATCTTAAATAGAGAACTAGGGATTTAGCGATAATATTGTTTCAACCTTTTAGTGTTCCAGGGATTTGGGGTTCGGACGCCTTTCTCTGTCATGTGGTAGTATGATCCAAGGCCAGTGTGGTCAATGAATAGGAAAGGACCTTCCCAATTTTCTGCGAGCTTTGTAGCATTTAACTTTTTTCTTCTCTTGGGAATTTCTCTGAGGACTAGATGATCGATTTGGATCTTACAGGCTTGGACTCTTCTACTATACTAGCTGGCTAGCATATGATGATATCGACCCAGGTTGGCGATAACACGATCTCGGATCTCATCGATCCAATTCATATTATAGGCTAGCTCAAACTCATTCTCTTCGTCTGTGAGCTCGTGATCTTTGATAGGATGGTGGTATTCCGTTGGAATGATGGCCTCTGTGCCGTAAGCCAAGATAAAGGGGGAATACCAGTTGATTGTCTTGGTGTCATACGGTATGCCCATAACATGTGAGGCAGCTCCTGTACCCAATTTCCTTTCTTTTGCGATTGAAGCCTCTTCATGATTCCATCCACTATCGCCCTGTTGATGATTTTGGCCTGGCCATTTCCTTGGGGGTAGTATGGATTGGATGGGGAATAAATGATGTTGTGTTTGTTGAGGAAAGCTGCAACCTTTTCTCCAACAAACTACGGCGCGTTATCAATTCAAATCAGGTAGGGGCATCCAAACTGTGTGATAATATGTTCCCAGATAAAAGAGATGACCTCTTCTTCTCTAGATCAACAAATAAGAACTACTTCCACCCATTTTGTAAAGTAATATGTAGCCACGAGTAAGAACTATCAGTTTCCTGGTGTATTGGGAAATTTTCTCACTAGATCGAGGGTTTACCTCTTGAAAGGCCAAAAGACCTTGCTCGCATGGAGCTCGAGTGTAGGCATTCGTATCAGGTAGGTCTGTTTTTGGATTGGATTGGATCGGAAATAGAGGTGTTCAGAATTTTTCTGATTTTTTTTCGGAACTAAAAAATTTGTTCCGATCCAATTTTTTTCAGACCTGCAAAAAAAAATCCGAATCAAATTTTTTTCAAAATTTTTAGAATTTTTGAATTTTTGGAATTTGGAACAAATTTTTGGATATTCTGAAAAATCAAAAAATTAAAAAAAAAATGTATTTAACAACTTAAAAATGATAACAACTAAATAACACTTGAAAATAATAACAAATAATAACAATATGAAAATAAATATTGTCCAAATAAGTTTACAAAATTAAACATCATTTAACAAATTAAACATCATTTTTTGAAAATCTCAGCCACAGGAGTTCCATGTAATGCTTTCTCAACCAACTTGTCACTACAAAATCTACAAACATTCAAGAAGAATTATTAGCCAACAAAGAAATAAAGTTTCATTTGTTATATACAGAGTACCTGACTGGAATGCAAGATATACTAGTTAAATGATAAGACTTCTCTTTGCATTCATTTGTATGTATGTTAATATGGTAGCTAATATGTCATTTGTGTAGGTCCTCCACGAAGAGATATTTATCAATAACTTGTAATGACTTTTAGTGTTAATGTGTTATACATGCTTCACACATCACTTTTTTGAGTGTTTGAATGCTATATAAGTAATATAAGAAAGAAATACTAAGGATAAGTTAAAAAGTTGTACCTCTCACAGCTTTCAGAGGTCGAAAGGTTCACTTAAAGGTCGTACCTCTTAACAAAATTGGCCTTCCAAAGAACTATCCCTGGTAAAAACAAGTAAGAGCATATTCACGGTCAAATAAAGAGCTCCAAGCACGTAATATGAAAATACAAGCAGGTGGTAAATTATAACATTTTACTAAAAAATAAATATAGTAGATGTAAGATCAAACTCAGCTGGAGAGCATACTAGGTCATAATAGAATGATATTTATTTCTAGAAAATGAAAAGGAAAATTATGAACGGGTGGTCATATTAGAAAACCATATATCCATAAATATCATATGATCTCAGTTGTTTTACAACTCTTAAGAGTAATTACAGAACACAACACACCAATTTAGGTAGACTCAGTGTAGTGAATTTATGCAAAAATATGTATGAATTTAGTGTGCACTATATTGTTCAAGACCCAGATCAACTTCCTAGATGTTGCACTGAAAACATCATGAATCAATACATGGTCTTCCACATCTCTCAACCACCATTGTTTTTAAACTACACTGAAGCTGGACTGGTAGTAGGGATTTTATGAAACCTTGGCTGTAGATCCCAGCTTGAATGAAAGAGTTTCTATCTACAATTGCACACAAGGATATAATTTGAAACTATTTTGATGTTTCTAAGAGATAGTCTGAAAGTACCAACATTTAACTTTCTAAAGATGCTTATATTTCTCATATTGCTACTTGGTGAGTGTGTTCCGCAGATGATAACTCAGACCTAGAAACTGATTAGCCACGGACCAACATGGTCCATGGATGTCATCCATATGTGAGGTGGATGTTGATTCTTCTTCGCATTCATTCGTGTAGGTGTGTAAAATACATGGTAGCTAGTATTATGTCCTTTCATATTATATATACTCTATTGTAAAGATTTTCATAGTCACCCGTGCTCTAAATGGTACAACTTGCATGAGAATAATTCAGTGCCATATTGCTTTAAAATAGATAATCTAAATTGCAAAAGGAAAAGAATTATATAAATCGTAATAAAGACCAAATGCCAAAGAGGTCTTGCAAAGGTTTTACTGGAGTATGAATAAGATTCAAGCAATAAAAATCTCCCCATATTGGATTAAATTAAATGAACAAAGATGTTCGACTACCTGGTATATATAGACCTTACATGTGTAATGTATGTACGATTTGACCATGTAGTTGAAGAAAGACTAAAATCCCTATTAACCGACATACAAAGTGCATCATTGCAGTCACCAAATCCTCATAAAAAGGAGTAGAATTTACTCAGGAACAAGGTATTCCGGACAGCTAAGCACTTAAGCTCAATAATGGGTTTAATCAAATTGGATTTCATTGACCTAAACCCAAATCAAACATTGACCTAAGGTCCTAATTCTAAACCCAAATCAAACATTGGATTTCATCAAATTTAAAGTTAAATAAACCCAAATCAAAATCTATAGAGAGAAAGAGAGTTACATTGCGAATCAGAATCAAAATTTGGACAGAGAATGTTTGGACTTTAGACAGAGAATTGGAGTTCATGCCAGAGAATTAGAGGTCATGGCATAAAGATTGGAGTTCATGCTTGATAATAACCAACCACTTAATCTTCTTAGCAGCATTCCCAACCATGGAATCGTAAAACCTATCTGCAGATGAATTGGGAATTGGAGTTCATGCTAAAGAATTGCAGTTCACGCCAAAGAATTAGAGTTCATGGCTAAACCAACCACTAAATCTTCTTTATAACGATTGAGAAATATCTGCAGATGTGATCCCCAATCTTCTTAGCAACGTTCCCAAATCCCCAACCTCTGAATCGTTGAACCTATCGTTAGCGTGATAATAACAGAGAATCACATGCAATTCAAACCCTATCGTTAGGGCGATAGATGGAGTGAGAGCTTATCGTTAGCGTGATAGATGGAGAGAGAGAGAAAGAGAGGGGAAGAGGCAATTCAAACCCGAAGTAAGGAGGGGAGGCAGTAGAGAAATGAATGAATCCCTAGGTTTTTAACTTTAAGTTAAGTTTTATTATTTTTAATTCGGATAAATTTGGAATATTAGTCGGACTTAATCAGATCAGGGGTATTCAGATTAAATCAAATCGGATAGTATTCGGAAAAATCGGATTGGAAAAATTAAAATTTTGAAATTACAAAAGCCTATCCGATTCTGATCCAATTTTTTTTTGAACGAATCGGAAATCGAAACTGTAAAATAGGGTTAAAAAACGGAAAAATCAGATCGGATTTTGGAAAAAATCAGAAGTTCAGACAAAAGTTGTAGCCCCAGTATCAGGTGTCCATGTCGTTGACAGGCATCGCATCTTCGTGAGTACTCTTCCGCTTGCTTGCGCATCCTTGGCCAGAATACTCCTTGTGTAATTACTCTATTTGCAAATGATCGACCGGTGGCATGGGAGCCACAAGTTCCTTCATATAAATCTTTAAAAATTCCATCGGCTTGTAGCTTGGAGAGGCACTTGAGATAAGGCCCTGTTACTGATCTTTGATATAAATGGCCTTTCCTGAACAGTATAACGCTTTAAATTTTCAATCAACTGATGGCGCTCTTTTGGATTGGCTAGAAGGGGTCCGTCACATTTTTTCTTCGGGCCAAGATAGGCTATAAAAGGTTTCCCCCAATCGTCGCCCTCCTCTTCATCGCCCCCAGTGTTAATCGTACATACAGAGTAGAAATCAATGATGGGGGTTGATATCACTTTGATTTGGAGGTATTATGCTTTTGTACTCAGGACCCCAGCTAAGTAAGCCGAGGAATAGGCATGTCTATTCTTTCCATATGGTAAATAGTCGAGAGTAGCTTTCATAAATTTGCTCATTTTATCAACAACAAGGGTGCATAGTCAACCATTTATCCATTCTTCTTGTATTGTTCAGAGTATTGGTGAATGATTAGTAATGAATATGTATAGACTGATAGCTCTGGAACGCCGAGTTCGAGTGCTAAATCGAGCCCATGAATCAAAGTTTCGTACTCTGTGACATTATTTGAGGTTTCAAAATCCAAGTGGATTGATTTCTTGATTCTGTCGTTAGATGGGGTAATCAGTACAATTCCAATTCCTGACCCTGCGGGTCCTGCTAAGCTATCTATAAGAAGTCTCCATCCTTTCCTTGTAATCCATTTAGCTTGTTCCTCAAATAATTTGGTAGGTGGATCTTCTGGTATGTCTTCCATGAGGTGATGGTCGTACTCCTCCTAATCGGGATCTTCTACGTAAAAATTTGCTAGAAAATAGACAACTACTTGACCTTTTTCTGAATGGTGCTCTCCGAATTTGATATCATATTCTCCTAAATTGATAGACCATTATAGCAATCTTCATGACTTTTCTTTTTTAGATAAAATTTCCGAGAGTGAGTAGTTTGTCATAACCTTGATGGAATAAGCTTGGAAGTAGTGCTTGAGTTTCTGTGAAGTGTAAACGAGAGTTAGAAGGAGTCGCTCGATCTTGGAATACCTTGCTTCTGCAAGTGTGAGGGTTATGCTGATAAAGTATATTGGTTTTCGACCTTTCCCACAACTCAAATGAGGACCGAGCTAATAGAATTTTTGGTAACTGCAAGGTAGATGATCAGTTCCTCATTATCTATTGGGGTGCTCATGAAGGGAGACTTCGCCAGATTGGTTTTAAGATCATGAAAAGCTATTTTGCATTCTTCTGTCCACCAGATCTCTTTGTTAGGTTATACCTTTCCTCGTTTGGTACATCCTCAAAGTAATAAAAATAGCCACCGACATCGATCGGAAGACTTAGAGATGAAATAATTGATTGCAACGATCTTGCCAACGAGCTTCTGAACACCTTACTTTATTTTTGGAGAGGGCATGTTGAGGAGAGCTCAAATTTAATCTGGGTAAGCTTTAATCCCCTTCTTGCTGATGAGATGTCCTAGAAACTTCCCAGAGTGTACTCCGAATTGACATTTATCTGGGTTGAGCCGCATCCTGTATAAGTATAAGTATAAAATGTGGATGACTATAGTGAGATTGGTAATATTTCCCTTGGACTGTAAGCTTTTGCAGAGTAGATCATCGATGTATACTTTAACGATCTTCCCCAAGTATGCTTTGAAAATTGTTGTCATTAACCTTTGATAAGTTTCTCCTGCGTTCATCAGTCTGAAAGGCATAACTCTGTAATAGTATAGTCCTCTTTCAGTGATGAAAGTAGTCTGTTCTTGATCGTCTTCTAAGAGAGGTATTTGATTGTATCATGAAGCAGCATCCATCATAGATAAAAGTTCATATCCTTTCATTGAATCGATAATTTGGTGAATGATTGGAAGAGGAAAACTGTAATTTGCAGTGTATTTGTTTAGATCTGTGAAATCCACGCAAACTCGGACCTTCCCATTCTTCTTTGAAACTACGACTATGTTGGAGATCCAATCTGGGTACTTGGCTTCTCGAATGAACCCGACTTTGATCAATTTATCAATTTATCAATTTCAATGTTGACCTCATCTTGAAGACAAGGTAATAGTTTTCTCTATTTCAGTTTGACTGCCATAGCGTTGCTGTTAGGGGTGAACATGGGTCGGTTTGGGTCGGGTTTTAGCCAAAATTAAAATTGAACCTACCCAAATCGGTTCCTCAAAACTAAACCCGAATCGAACCGATTTGGGGTTCGGAGTAGAGACGAACCGACCCAAAACTTATCTACTGTAAACTGATACCGAACCGAAACCCAACCAATTTTTTAGGTAGGGTCGGGTTTTAAAGTTCTAACTACGTTTGAATTTCAACTTTCAAATTCCTCTTCTTCTCTCTCTAGAAAACTCCATTTCTTCTCACTCTCTTTGAACTTTCTCTCCCTTGGTTTCAGGCAATCAAAGAACTTCAAATCTTAGTGAAGCAAAATGTTTGAGGAGCAATGGTTTTATTCAAACATTAATGAAGAGTTATTTTTTTGAGATATTAATGAGCAATGAATTCAATCATTAAAGGTGATTTTTGTGATCTCTAGAACACTCAAAGCATCAAAGCAACTTCATTTGCTTCTCTATATCTTGTGGAATTGGACGCATTCTCTCGACCAATTTGGTTTTGATATTCAAGCCATTTTCTCAAATTTCATATCTGACCCAAAAGCTTTATTTTTACTTGTTTGGACTCTAGAGATTTGATAAAGACCCTCAATTTACTAAGTAGTTGTAGTGGTGGTGAAGAAGAGATTTCAAAGGACAAAATTTGGGGTTTCATATCAAGCTCCATTAAGAAACAAGGAGAAGAAGAAGACCCTAAAAAGATGTTGTACTTTTATTTACGGTTCGGTTCAGTTTTTGTGAGGTTTACAAATACAAAAACCAAAAACTGAACCGACCAACTTCAGTTTTTATCTTTTACAACCGTACCGAACCGAACCGAAGAACTTAAAAAAACCGAACTGATCGGTTCGGTTTTGGTCAGTTCGAGTTAGTTTTTTCGGTTCGGTCGGTTCATGCTCAGCCCAAGTTGTTGCTGATGCATAGTCGGTTACATGCCTTTGCTAGGTTAACTCCAGGCATTTCATCGAAGACGTCTCTGTTCATTCGAAAGAAGTGAAAGAGGGCCTCTTTTTTGTGATGGACCAGCTTGGTACCAATATAAGTACCCCTGCTAGGTCTATCAATGTCTATGTACTCTGTAGGTTCTTCTATAGGAGGCTGATCAGCGGTGTGACCAGCTTTCTGTAATTTCTATGTAGCAAATCTGTCTTATATGTCAAGAATGGCAGAAATGGTATTTTTGCAAGCTCGCAAAATCTTTTGACTACCTTTGATTTCATAGATACCAGTGTTGTGCTTGAAACAAACTGCTTGATGGTATGTGGAAGGGATTGCTTCCATGTTGTGAATCCAACAGTCGCCTATAATCCCGAAGTAATGAGATTTGGCATTGATGATATAGAATACGACGTCGATTGTGGCAGGTCTAGAAGTAATGGGTAGGATGATCTTGCTTACTCGTTCGTCCTAAGAGCCATTGAAGCCACTGATATCGATGTCGCTTAGAATAACTTGATCGGCCAATCCCATTTGTTTGATTGTGCTTTGAAAAAGAATTTCAATACCGCTACTAGTATCAATCATCATGGTATGTATTACGAACTTCTTCATCTTCAACATGAGAACTAGAGTATCAAGGTGAGGAAATTTGACATGACTGATATCACAATCCACGAATAAAATCCCAAGTCATCGATTGCTTAATTTAGTAAGGAGTTTAGCCTCTTTATCTTGAGCGGTGAGATCGCAACACTCCGTTAACCTCCATCGTTTGAATCTAGTAGAGTTGTTGATTTGATAGATCTTGATCATGTTGCTATAATACATATGATATAAGTGCTTTTCCTCGGCTTGATCTTCGACATGAACTACTTCGACCTGCATCTATAGCTTCTATTTTTGTATCCTTCCAGGTCGACAATGTACTCGTGTATTATCCCGTCTTTGAAAAAATATTCCAGCAACCTTTGAAAAGAAAAATTGTCAGTTTCATGATGATTTAACTTGTGATGTATGCAACATGGTTTGCCTTAAATTGGTTTCTGTAGTTAAGATACACGATAAAACTTGTTGTTTGCTAGTACTGGAAAAATTGATGAGATCCAGACATTCATCTTGGGGAGGACTGGCTTGGGTAATAAATTGTTTTTTCGAGATTTGTCGGTGTTTGCTTTGGCACGCTTTTGATCACCCAGATCCTCCTTCGGTTCACAGTTGTGCTTTGTACTTTGACCTTTCGTGGTTAGGACGGATTTAGTAGATTTATACCTTTCAGTCATCATCCCTTCCAGGTCGACATACCCATTGACTCTGGTAATCATGTCTTATAAGGTCGAGGGTTTGTTTAAGAAGAAATGTTCCTTTGCTTTGCAATCGATCTATAACGCATTTTTAAATACAAAAATGGCTATTTTTTTATCAAGATTGTCAACTTTGCATGCGAGCTTCAGAAATTTCTTTGTAAAGACCTTGAGATTATCTCCTTAAGACTATTTGAAACTAATAAGAGAGTAAATTTTTTTCTTCCTTGTCTTTATTATGAGTATATGTCTTGACGAAAATCTTCTGTAGTTGGTCGAATATGACGATGAAATTTTTAGGCAGAAAATGGAACCACCATAACGGTTCTCCCTGTAGACATATGGCGAACAAACGGCATAGAATATGGTTTAGATTTGAATATAATCTTAGTGAATCACTGAATTGCTGAATGTGTTCCTTCAGATCAGTACCTATGTATTTTTGTATATTAGGAGTATGGAAACCTGGTGGTACATCCATTTCAAATAACTCTTTGGCAATCAAACTACCTTGAAACTTGGTGAAATCAACCTTCTTGCCTAGAGCTTGAGCTTCAATCAACTCCTTGATACGCTGATCCATGTGTTCTTGTACGACGTACTGACGTGGTGCTTGAGTAACTTGGAAAGCTGATCAGGGATTATGAGTTTCGGTGCCCTCGCTCAAGCATTCAGGTTCTGGTATCCTAGGTTGAGGTCGGTGTTCCTCCCCTTGTTGTTTGAAAATCTGGGGACCTCTACTAATATTAGATTGATCTCTTCTTCCCAAATGAATTAAAGCTTGTGGCTTCTTATGAAGACCTCTGGAAATTGCTTTGCTAGTTGCTCCTCGAGGTCATAATCCCTCTCGTGCAGAAACAAGAGAGTTTGCTAGAATCTGAGCACGATCTCTGGCAAGGGGAGCTTGTTGAGTATCATGCAATGCTTGTAATGCGGTCTGCATTGTCGTCACCAGATCTTCATGTTGCTTGAATGCTGTTTTTCGAGCTTGACGCTTATCCACAAGTTCTTGTTTGCAGAGTTTGTGATCAAGGAATAACTGACGCTCGAGCTCTTTATGTTTTTCAATTTTGGCTTGAAGGTTTGCCCGTAGTTTGGCGAGTTGATCTGGTTTGATTGAAAGATCAAGCTGGACTCCTGTAGCTGGTCACTTGGAAGTGACCATGATTGGAAATGGATAGTTGAGTTAATGCATACCTTAGGATATCACGGAAAATATCTTCTTTCCCACAGACGGCGCCAAATATAATGCCCAAATTTCATAGTAGTTTAAAATTATCTCTTACACCAAATACACCTATGATAAGAATTAATATAAAAAATTGACACAGGTAATTAGCGTGAAAACCTTTGAATATGTGAAAAATATGACCTCTTTTTGAGGATTTAGTAACTGTAACTTTTTCGCTTGAGGTTGATATTTGATTACAAGTTTTAATCTCTCGAGTTAGAAAATCTAGGTCTTGTAAAATAAATTTTTTGGTCCTTTCTCCTCTGGAACTCATTCTTTTTATAGACCTCACTCTCAATTCGATATCGTGTAGAGGCACGATCTCCTAAAAATGGGGTAGGTGGTAGTTGAATGTGTTACTGCTAGTTCGTGGGAGACAGGTGTCTTTGACTTGTTCATATTCTCTATAGTGCTTAATCCATGTTCTTTATAAGTTTGTGGTCTAAGTGTTATTGCTGATTGCATATGTCATGTGTATAATACGTGAATCTGGTATTGAGGTAGTTCAAGTTTGGAATAGGTCAAGGGACAATTCCCTATAATTAGCTCGTGTTTAGAGTTGGTCGAGGGATAGGTCCCTACAACTACCCTTAACAACTGATAAATCTGAAAGTAAATAGTATTATTGAAGACAAAATTCTAAACTATGTGTGACATTATGGAGATAATCCAGCTTGAACTGGCATTGCTTGTACATATTGTGCTTTGTAGTTCACTTGATCCCAAACATAATTTGTGGGCTAACCAAGTGGGTTGGAAATATCATATCTTCAAACATTAAGGATGCCTTTTGAAGAGGCCGATCCCTCGATCTCACCTAAAATTGAGTGTTCCCCAGTTCGAGCTACCACCATATCAGGTTCGCGCATCCTAACATGACTTCTTAGTCAAACATTTCCACATACTCCACGAACTGATAATAAACGTAGGTCGAGCTTAAACCGAAAAACTTGAACGAGTCAAAGTCACATGTCTCTCACGAACACAACAGTTACTCAGTCAACAGCCACTAACCACATTGTTCGGAGAACGTGCTCTAACACAATGAAGAGCTGTAGAAGGGCCTATATAAAGGAAAAGCTCCAAAAAAAACAAGGACCAAAATATAGATATGAAAAATCATGAAGAAGATTATAGTTTTTGAGATTTTCAAACACTCAAGACTTCTTATTCACAAGATCATATATTTCTACATCTAGAGATAACTTGCAATAAGATATTATCAGCCTCAAGCAATAAAATTCATTGTTACAAAACTCTTAGTACGAGGTCGTAGTTTTTTAACCTATTCATAGGTTTTCCACGCCAAATACCTGTGTCATTTCCTGTTTACTAGATTATAGTCACATGAACATTGGTTTAAGGACTAATTCTAGGCCACGTCTAGCTCACGGAATTAGGCCGTTGCATTTAGCACCGTCTGTGGGAAAGAATATATTTCCACGGTATCCTAAGACATTAAATCACTCTACTACAACATTTCAATCATGGTCACATCCAGGCGACCAACTCACGGAGTCCAGCTCGATCTCCCAATTGAACCGAAACAACTTTCAGAGCTCCGAGTGAATCTCAACACTGATGCAAAGAAGCAAAAAGAGCTCGAACAACAATTAACTCGTGACCGAGAGATCCGTGAAAAAGAGCTCGACGCCGAACGACAAGATTGCTTGACAGCGCTCAAATGACACGAAGATAAAATAACAATCATGCAGACTGCCTTGTAAGCTCTGCCGAATATTCAGCAGGCTCCTCCACCACGAGATCGTGATCAGGTGCCAGAAGCCTCCTGGATTTATGTGCGAGAAAGATTGGAACCTCAAGGAACCACCAGCAAGGCTATTTCTAGACCTATTCGAAATGAACCACAACCTTCTATTCATTTCGTAGGGGAGATTCAATCTGAAATCAGTCAAGGTCAGCGATGTTCCATCCGTCAAGAGGAAGATCAGAGATCTCCGCCATGAGTTCCTGCGCGAGATCGTTTGAGTGAAGGTACCGGTACATATAATCCGTAATCTCCTTGTCAAGTCGCTCAACTGATTCGTCACTACGCCACACAAGAGCATATGGACCAGTGGATTAAGGAGTTGATCGAAGCACAATTTCTGGGCACAACCGATGACCTTACAAAGTTACAGAGAAGTCCACTTGCCAAAGAACTATTCGATATGGATATTCTGGAAGGTTTTCATACTCTAAAAATTTAAAAATACAAGGGTACCAATCCCAAGGAGTACATTCAACAATACCGTGATTCATTGGGGTTGTACTCTAATCTCAACCACATTCTTTGCCTTCTGTTCGCCACAAGTCTACAAGAGGAACCTCTCCAATGGTTTCATTCTTTACCTGAAGACTCCATATACACATTCGACCAGCTACATAAATAATTCATCAAGATATATGCTTACAACAAAGACAAAGAAGAAAATCAATATTTTCTTATCAGTCTCAAACAGTCCAACAGAGAGAAGCTCGAAGCATTTGCAAAGAAATTCTTGGAAATCGTACGTAAAGTGGAAAATCTTGATCAGAAGACCACTGCTACTGCTTTCCCTAATGTACTCCAACTGCACTGCAAAGCCAAAGAGTACCTCTTCCTCAACAAACCTGCGATCTTGGAGGATATGATCACTAAGGTCAATGGTTACGTCGACCTGGAAAGGATGATGTCCAAAAGATATAAGTCTACTTAATCCGTACTTACCACAAAAGGACCCGTTATAGATCGGAACACAAAATCTAAGGAAGGCCAGGGTGACCAGAAGTACGCTAAGGGAAACACAGGCAACCCACGAAAAGGTGGGCCACAAGTTAAACCTGTCCTCCCAAAGATGAATGTTCGAATCTTCACAATTTTTCCAATTCTCACGAAAGACAAGCTCTACCATCTCTCCCAACCATTGGAACCAATTAAGAAAGAACCGTACTGCATGCACGATAAGGTAAAAAATCATTCTACTGACAATTGCTATGCTTTACAGAGGTTGCTGGAATTAATTTTCAAAGAGGGACGGATGCTCAAATATATTGTCGATCTGGAATCATAAAAGGATGACAGCTATAAGAAGAAGCTTGAAATTGTCCAGGTCAAAGATCAAGCTGAGGAGAAGTATCTTTACCATAGGCACCACAATAACATGATCGAAATCAATCAGATCACCAACTCTAACAGATTCAAGTGCAGGAGATTGTCAGAATGCTGCGATCTCACACCTCAAGATAAAGAAGCCAAACTTCTGCCTGAGTCGAGCAATCGGCGACTCGGAATATCCTTCAAGGATTGCGATACTAGCCATGTCAAATTTCTACATCATAATGTATTAGTCATAATGCCCAAGATGAAAAAGTTTGTCATGCACACAATGATGTTCGATATTGGCAGCGGTATTGAGATCCTCTTTCAGAGTACTATCTGGCAAATGGGGTTGGCCGATCAAGTTATTCAGAGCGACACCGATATCAGTAGATTCAATGGTTCTAAAGAAGAGCGAGTAGGGAAGATCACCTTACCTATTACCGCTGGACCAGCCACCATCGATGACATCTTCTATGTGATCGACATCAAATCTCGTTATCTCGGGATTATGGGCCGTTGTTGGATTCATAATATGGAAGCAATCACTTCCACCTATCATTAAGCACTCCACTTCAAACACGACAATGGTATTTATGATATCAGGGGTAGTCAAAAGCTTTATCGAGCTTTCGAAAATACCTTTTCTGCAATTCTAGATACCTTCGACAAATTTGCTGCATAGCAATTAAAGCAAGCTGATTGCCCAGATGATCTGGAATCCACGGACGAGCCCAACGAATACATTAACATTGATGGACCGGGCAGAGGTACTTTTATCGGTACTTAACTTGTTCAACATGAGAAAGACCCTCTCATTAAGTTCTTTCGACTTAATAAAGATATTTTTGCATGGTCTTTCGAAGAAATGCCTGGGGTCGATCCGACGAAGGCATGTCACAAATTGGCAATCAACATCAATGCCACCGCAGTCAAACAGAAATAGGGACACCTAAAACCATGACTTCGAGATGAAGTTAACATGGTGATTGAGAAATTGATCAAAGTTGGATTCATTCAAGAAACCAAGTATCCAGACTGGATATCCAACATTGTCGTTGTCCCAAAAAAGAATGGAAAGTCCGCATTTATGTAGATTTCACCGATCTCAACAAACATACTCCAAAGGATAGTTTTCCTTTTCCCAACATTCATCAGATCCTTAATTCCACAGCAGGTCATGAACTACTATCAATGATGAACGCTGCTTCAGGATATAATCAGATTCCACTCTTGGATGAAGATTAAGAAAAGACCACTTTCATCACTGAAAGATGACTTTATTGCTACAAAGTCATGCTCTTTGGACTCAAGAACGCAGGTGCTAGTTATCAACGATTGATGGCAACTATGTTCAAAGGATATCTCGGGAAAGTCGTGGAAGTCTACATTGATGATCTCTTGTGCAAGAGCATATAGTCCATCAATCACATTTTAGATCTCAACAAAATATTATACATACTTCGATCTTATAAGATGCGTCTCAATCCTGATAAGTATTAATTTGGAGTACATTTAGGCTAATTTCTAGGCCACCTCATCAGGAAGAAGGGGATTACGGCCGATCCAGACCAGATTCGGGCTCTCCTCGACATGTCATCTCCACAAACAACAAAAGACGTTCAAAAACTTGTCGGCATGATTGCCGCAATCAATCGTTTCGTTTCAAAATCTTTAGACCGTTGTCGTTGGTTGTTCCTATTACTCTGCGGTTGTACCATACGAGGAAATGTTCAGCAAAATGCAGAGGTTCAATGGACATCAGAATGTGTAGCAGCTTTTCAAGATATGAAAACCTATTTGGGGAAGTCTCCCATCATGAGCACCCTAATAGATAATGAGGAACTAATTATCTACCACACAGTTATAAATACTTCACTCAGCTTAGTTCTCATTCGACTTGAAGGAACAATCGAGAAGCCAATCTACTTCATCAGGAAAACCCTCACTCCAGCAGAAACTAGGTACTCTAAAATCGAGAAGCTTCTTCTCACTCTTGTTTATACTTCACAAAAGCTCAAGTACTACTTCCAAGCTCATTCAGTCAAAGTCATGACGAACTATCCCCTTCGGAAAGTTCTATCCAAGAAAGAAAATTCAAGAAGAGTGCAATAGTGGTCATTCAGTTAGGGAGAACATGATATCAAGTTCGAACAACGCCATTTGGAAAAAAGGCGGGCCGTGGCCGATTTCCACACGAATTTTCCAGCGGAAGATCCCGAGTGGGAAGAACACGATCCTGACCTTTCAGAGGAACATATAGAGGATCCGCCCCCAAAAACATTTGACGAGCGAGCTGAATAGATTACAATGAAGGGGTAGAGACTTCTAACAGATGGATAAGCAGGACCTGTAGGGTCAGGAATTGGAATCGTACTGATTCCCCCTTCCAACAACAGAATTGAGAAATCAATCTGCCTCGATTTTAATACCTCAAATAATGTCACCGAGTACGAAGCTCTCATTCACGGACTCGACCTCGCCCTTGAGCTCGACGTCCCCAAAATTTTTGATTACACAGATTCACTACTCATCGTCCACCATTACTCTGAGCAATACAAGAAAAATGGTAAGATGATCTAATATGTAGCCCTCGTCGCAAAGAGGATAAGCAAGTGTGTGCAGGCAACTCTCGATTATCATCCTCGATGAGAAAATAGACACGCCGATTCCTTGGCATATCTAGTTGGGTTTTGGGCACAGAAGCTCGATATCTCCAGATCGAAGTGATTTCAACCCCCAGCATTGATTGTATTTTTGTATATACAATCAACACTGGGGGCAATAAAGGGGGAGACGACGATTGGCAAAAGCCTTTCTTAGTTTATCTCGGTATCGACAACAAATGTGAAGGACCACTTCCAACAGATCCGAAGGAGCACCGACAGCTGATAGACAACGCGAATCACTACACCAATCAAAACGGTACCTTGTACCGCCAATCAGTCATGGGGCCAAACTTTAAGTGCCTCTCCAAACAGAAAGCAGATGAGATGCTCCGCGATTTACATGAAGGAACTTGTGGCTCTCATGCCGCAGGTCGATCACTAGCAAACAAAGCCATAACACAAGGAGTATTCTTGCCCGGCATGCGCAAGCAAGCAGAAGAGTACTAACGCAAATGTGATGCATGTCAACAACATGGAAATATGATACGCGCCCCTGCTCTCGAACTCCATGCAAGCAAGGTATTTTGGCCATTCAAAAGATGGGCACTCGATCTGGTCGACAAATTTCCTAACTCTCCAGGTAACCACCGTCACCACCTCGTAGCTATCGATTATTTTACAAAATGAGTAGAAGCAATTCCACTCTGTCAAACCAGAGAAGAAGAGGTTATCTCTTTTATCTGGGAACACATCATTACTCAGTTTGGGGTGCCCCCACCTAATTTGAATCGATAACGGGGCCCAATTTGTTGGAGAAAAGGTTGTAGCTTTCCTTAACCAACACAATATCATTCACTCACCATCTAACCCCTAATACCCTCAAGGTAATGTCCAAGCCAAAATCACCAATAAAACCCTCGTCGATGGACTTAAAAAAAGGCTATACTCTCAGAAAAAAGGGAATTGGGTTTGGGAATACCCTCATGTTTTATGGGTATATCATACCAATCCACGGCAGTCAACCGGATGTACTCCATTCCTCTTTGTCTATGGAACTGAGGCCGTCATTCCTTTTGAATACCATCATCTAGTCAAAGATCACAAGCTAACTGACGAGGAAAATGAGTTCGAATTGGCCTGTAACCTAAATTGGATTGATGAAACCATGAAACGCGTCATCACTAACCTATGTCGATATCACCATATGCTAGCCAGTTCGTACAACAAACGAGTCAGAAGTTGTACTTTTCAAATCGATGATCTCGTCCTCAGATAAATACCTCAACGCCGTAAATAGTCTTATGCTGGGAAACTAGCAGACAATTGGGAGGGTCTATTCTTTATCACAGGTCTCTCAGGCCTGAGATCATATTACCTCATGATATAAGAGGGCGTCCACATCTCGAGTCCTTGGAGCACTAGTCGACTGAAACAATATTATCGTTAGGTCCCTCACTACTCTATTTCAGTTTCTCTTTTCTCATTCCAGAAGTGAGATTTTTATCTTCATCCAATGTACATCCTTTTTCTAAAATCAACAAAACTTACAAGTTTTCTTCATACATCTCTTTACTTTGTAGACCATATATAGAATAAAGCATAGATAATACTAGCTTTTAATCGACATCATATTACTTAAATCAAGAATATACTTGGTTTGGCTGATTCTACTAAATCACCTGCGATTAGGGCAAGGTAGCACTTATTTTCAATCAATGGACTCTACCAGACATAAGATAAAGCAAAGGAAATACTAGGTTTTATCTCTTTCCATATGTCTGCAACATCATATCAGTTAAATCAAGAATATACTTGGTTTGGCTGATTCTACTAAATCTCCTGCGATTTGAGCAAGATAACACTTGTTCTCAATCAATAGACTCTACCACACATAAGATAAAGCAAAGGTAATACTAGCTTTCATCTCTTTCTATATGACTGCGACATCATACCAATTAAATCAAGAATACACTTGGTTGGGCTGATTCTACTAAATCTCCCGTGATTAAAACAAGGTAGAACTTGTTTTTAGTCAAAGGACTCTACTAAACATAAGATAAAGCAAAGCTCATACTAGTTTTTATCTCTTTCACTATGTCTGTGACATTGTATCAGTTTGATCAAAGTTACGCTTGTGTCGACTGCATCTATTCAACTCCTATATTAAAACAAAGGTCATACTAGTTTTTAATCGAAGAGCTCAACAAGACATAGGATAAAGCAGCGGTAAAACTAGTTTTCATCTCTGAACATGTCTGCAGCACATATTATTTCTTTTTCAGGTTTATATACAACCCCTACAATGGCATTTATTCTATTATGGGGATGTCAGTTTCGCTTACCCCCACAACAGGAGGTCGACCAGCCATAAATTCTCGAGCTTGAGCAATGATAACAGTCCTGCCCTCTTCTATCAATTTAACAGTTCGAGGGCCCAGATCCATTCCCATGGAGCTAGTACAATCTCCTTGACTTATATCAACCCTGTAGATACATCTCTTTCCTGACATATAGTCAAACAAGGTATCTCTCTCTAACTCAATTTTTTTAACCTCTTCTACTAAATAAGCAATCACAGATCTCAACAAGTCTGAATGCAAGGCTCAAGTTACAACTGGGAGAGACCAAGACGTCCTCTCCCTCTGAAGGCGATCTCCTAAGCTTTTGTACTTAGCTTTGAGACTCCCCAGTTTTTTGTCTACCCAATCTATAAAGGCTATGATCTCTGCAGATATTTTATCTGATTTTGCTAACTCAACTTGATTAATTGCCTCCAATTCAATAACTTGAGCACGAAGTGTCTCAATCTCCTTCTTCAGTTCGTTCACATTGGGAACTTTCTTTAATAATTCCTCTTTATCCCTTATCACGATCTCCTTCGATCTGCCGATTGAATCTCAAACATTGTTGTTGTCCCCAAGAAGAATGGCAAGATCCGAATATGCGTCGACTTCACCGATCTCAACAAACACACGTCAATGGACAGTTTTCCTCTCCCGATCATTTTAGTACTTTTGGATGCTACAGCCGACCATGAACACCTATTTATGATAGGTGCAACTTCGGGTTACAATCAGGTACCCCTTCTCCCTGAAGATAAACTTAAAACTTTATTTATCACAAAACAAGGGCTTTACTATTTTAATATGATGCCCTTCGGCCTCAAAAATGTGGGTGCCACATATTAGCGCCTTGTTACCACAATGTTCCAACCTTTACTTGGAAAGTCAGTCGACGTTTACATCGATAGCATACTGTGCAAGAGCCTCCATAAACATACCCACATACAAGACCTGACCAAATTTTTCTCAATTCTTCGATCATACAACATAAAATTAAACGCAGACAAGTGCCAATTCGGTGTTTCCTCCGAAAAGTTCTTGGGTCACCTCATTAGCAAGCGAAGCATCGAGATCAACCAAGAAAGATGTCAAAAAGGTAGCTGACAAAATAGCATCCCTTAACCACTTTATTTTAAAATCCTCCGACCGCTGCGTTTGGTTATTCTCCCTCCTATGTGATCAAGGCGTTCATAAATCCAAAAAGAGAAAACCTTGAAGTTAACTGGACACCCGAATGCGAGCAAGCTTTTCTCAAACTCAAAACTTACCTTGGTCAACCACCTATCATGAGTACCCCGGTCAAAGGAAAAATGCTTACCTTATATCTCACGGTCACCGACACTTTTATTAGCTCGGTCCTTATCCGAATAGAAGCAGGTATCGAGTAACCCGTCTGCTTCATTAGCAAGACTCTGACCCCGGCCGAAACACAATATGCCAAACTTGAACGGCTACACCTTACACTTGTCTATACTTCTCGAAATCTTAAACCATACTTCCAAGCATACTACATACGTGTTTTCACCAGCTACCCTCTTCGAGAAATACTCAGTAAGATAAATCCAGACGTATGCAATAATGGTCTGTCTACCTCGGTGAACATGATATAAATTTCAAAAAATAGGTCTCTCAAAAGGGTCAGGTAGTCACCAATTTCCTCGCCGACTTCCTGGTCGAAGACATTGACTGGGAAGAATACAAAGACGATTTACCCGAAGATCAGCCCGAACAGAATGACCCCTAAAACCCTAACATGGGATAGCGTCTCTTAACAGATGGATCTGCAGGACCAAACGATTCTGGGATAGGTCTCGTCCGGGTCACACCTTCAAACGACTGAATCGAAAAGGCCATCAAGTTAAACTTCGAATGTACCAACAATGAGGCCGAATACGAAGCTTTGCTCCATGGCCTCGATCTCGCCCTTGAATTTCGCGTCCCCAAACTAGCCATATTTATTGATTCACAACTCATCTAACGACAGTATACACGCGAAAACCAGTCGAACAGTCGCATGGCTGAGTATGCAGCACTTGTTCGCCAGCGCATGGATTTGGTACTTTGACGGGTTCAACCACGAAGTTTTGACATAGGTGATTTGGTACTTTGACGGGTCACACCCTTCCCAAAACCTTGTAATATCGGCAAGTTTACCGAATCTTGGGAAGGACCTTATGTCGTATACGACAAAACTGATAAAGGATTGTATTACTTGATGACTGAAGCTGAGGAACCTTTACCCAACCCATGGAACACGATGTAATTAGTCTCATACAAACGGGTCGAGGCCACCATCCCTCACCACTGATGTAACCCCAGTGCAATTAATATACAAAGTTTTTCCATACGCATCACCTCTTATTTTCTGTAAACTTCTTGATTTGGGCAAACCTAAGTATCCAGTCAACCTTTCGACCCGACTGATACTTGGGGGCAACCTCAAAGTTTTTCAAGATTCCAATTCGAGCACTCCCGAGTAGCATGAATGGTCGACAGACCGGACACTCGAGGTTGCATTGGGGCTGACCACATCATGCTTCGTGCAGGATCAAGGCCGCGAATTGAGATATCCGTGGGCGACCTCGAAGTTCTGTGAACTTCTTGATTTGGGCAAACCTAAGTATCAAGTCAACCCTTCGACCTAATTGATACTTGGGGGAGACCTCGAAGTTTTTCAAGATTCCAAATCGAGCACTCCCAAGTGGCATAAATGGTCGACAGACCGGACACTCGGGGTTGCATTGGGGCCGACCATATCATGCTTCGTGCAGGATCAAACCCACAGATAGAAATACCTAGGGGGGACCTCGAAGTCCTGTGAACTTCTTGATTTAGGCAAACCTAAGTATCCAGTCAACCTTTCAACCCGACTGATACTTGGGTGGGACCTCGAAGTTTTTCAAGTTTCCAATTCAAGCACTCCTGAGTGGCATGAATGGTCGACAGACCGGACACTCAGGGATGCATTGGGGGCGACCACATCTTGCTTCACTTCGAATCCAACATACAATTTTTAATATTCTCAAGTATAAATTCAACTTTTTCCCAGCAAGCTCATTCGATCACACAAAATACCAGTACATCTCAACTTATTCAAAGCAGAATATCAAGCATTGTTTCAATATACATTACAAACCAAATAGTTTATTACAAACAACTAGAGCAAGATAAGCTTTCCATCTCTCAAGACAATCAAATCATACAAGGTTACCTACATTCTCCATAGGTGCAGTCACCTCTTCACCACCAGGGTTCTCTCCTATAGGTACGGCCTCCATATTCTCGATGGCAACACCTTCAACCACAGGTTCGCTTCTATCCCCTCCATGTTTGCAACGTCCTTGACGGTGAGCTCCTCCTCTGGGGGGTAGAGTTTAAAGGTTTCAGGGTTATATCCTAGTCCATCCACAAATTTCTTCAATGCTGAAGCCACTTCGCACTCTTGATCAATAATTTTCTGGAAGCGCGCATGGTTGTCTCAAAGTTGCTCCTCCTGACTTGCTACCTTCGCCTTCAGCGCTGCAACCTTCACGTCACATCGTTCGACCACAGCCAGGGTCTCCCTCGCTTCATCAAAACGAATTTGCAATTGTTATCACTCCAGCTCCGTGTCTCGGGTTTGCAACGACAAAATGGTCCCCTTTACAAGCTCACTCCAATCTATTGACTCCTTCAGCTTCTCACTCGACGCCTTTTGTGCCCTAGTAAACGAGATCATTCAGGCATGCAGCTGCACGGATCATAAACACTTCGACTAGTCAATAGTTAGCAAGACAAAAGTTCAATTCAAAGCCAAAAAGTACTTACCTGGCGCCAAACCACCACAGCACGACGCCCTACTTCTTCCGGGCTCGTGGCATACAGATTTATCATTGACTCTGCCGACGTTCAAACAGCTTTATTTTGTTCGGCCGCGAGCCGCCTAGCTTCGGCTGAGTCAGCTCTTTCGACCATCTGCTCATAACTCCTCTTTCAGCTCGTTGTCTTCGTCAAATGTGCGGTCGAACCTTCGGCAGTGGCTTTTCCATTCCCCTTTCGGGTCTACTGTACTACATCTAGAAGCACTTCGGGTACAGTCGAACGAGTCGTTATAGGAACCCCTCGACAGGTCCTTGGCACGAAGCTCGACTTCCGTATCAGATTGTTATAGTTCATATCACTTACTTCTTCAGACGGACCTACCTCATCTCTCCTCCTCGACAACCAGCTACAGTCGATACGTCCCTCAACAATGTATCTATCTTTTTTCACATTTTCCTTACAGTTTTCAGTTTCCAGAACACCTTATTCACTTGGTTCTCACTCTCATTGATGAGGTCGTCGATATAAGTCCTTGGGTTTGTTACTCCTCTATTGGCAGGATCAATAAACAGTAAATTGAAAGTCAAAGTACTATTATAAGACACAACAACGAAACTCGACCATCAACTGAATTGGTTTGAACAGCCTATTCTTCAGCGCAAATTCTACCTCCCCATGAGCACACTCATAGTTCCCCTTCACTACCACCAAATCTTTATCTCACCCACGCCCAGTCGAACACAAGTTGAATAACCATGGTTTTTCTGAGTGGCACTGGATGTGATACGTCTCTACTTTCTTATTCCCTTTCTTCGAGTAGAATGACACTATGTCGAACCACTCGATTAAAGGTCTCCTTTCGCACCTCAGCTCATCATTCATACCTTCGATCACCTTCATCATCTCATAAAAGTTGTCGTTCATCTGGCACGGAGCCACATCCCAAAAATTTAGCACCTCCTTTACCAGCCTCCGAAGAGGTAGCCGCATCCCTAATTGAATCTACCCCTTAAACGCCATGATTCCCTCATAAGGCGAATCCATAAATGAATATTTGGCCCCTAATGGCACCAAAATAATCTTCTTCCCCTCCAACCCATGTTTTGCCATAAACCGCTCCAACCTCGCCTTTTCCCGAGGCGAGACTTGTCCCTAATATGTCTCCTCCTCTGTATCTTCCCTACTCTCACTATCTTCCTTTCCCCTTCTCCTTCGTCCCTTTCGTCCCCCGAATGATCAACTCCAGCCTCCTCCCTCCTTTTCCCCTCTCCCTCTTCTTCCTCTTCTTTGTTACTCTCTCCGACTATTCGAGCCCTACGCCGGCTTCTCCTCAGTGAACCATTATCAGGCTCCACTACAGCTAGATGCACGTCTGTAGCAATGTGCAACTCTTCGACGTCACTGCTTACCTCCCCATGACCTGACGTACTCGGCTCGTTCACTTCATCATCATCCTCATCTATCAGCCTCATCCTCGAAAGCCCATGGGTACGCATTATATACCCTACAGCATTAGAGGATGACATTAGCTCGACATATTCGAGTATCTAGTTTTAGGTTCATATTATACTATCACTTAACCCACCCTCACCCATTGGCCACCCTACAACCGAATATTCGATTACTATCTCTTCTACTCCCTAAACTTACACCACTCCGCAATTATTCCTCGTCGGACCTCACAGTCTCGTCTCTCATACCCCACCCCAGTTACGCCATTAACAACGTCACAGCAAACCCACATCCATTTTCCTACCCAAGAACCAAGAACAGAAAAAGCGGTATACCCAACAACAGATCATAAAAAATAAAAAAAAACCTACCTGTTTGATGTAATTGACTATGTTTGGGACGAACTCCAACAGCAACAATGGCTTCTCCTTCTTTCCTCTCCTCAACAGCGAAGGTGTTTTCTTTCTTACCTGTGTCTATCTCCCTCTCTCTTTCTATTTTAATTAGAAACAATGTCGGTCTCTCTTTCTCTCCCCTCTTAAAAACAACCCCCATAACAGCCTCGGTTCCCCCAACTGCTATCAATACCACTACTACCCCCACTACTTCTCCCACTTCCCCCTACATTTTCAGGAACCATGTGTGTTTACCAAACTATCCCTACTATTACATACGTGTGCATGCCCCACCTTTCCCTGACCGAGGACATTCCTCGTTCTCTCGAACCCTCGAGCCCTTCTAAAATACCACGATGGTCCGTGTTCGTCCTTTACCAAACACCTTCAACTAGCCCTTCCCCTTAAATACCAGGCCTCTGACACCCTGTCAGACCCTGCCTCAATAACCCCACCTAACTTCCACATGGACTCCACCTCATTCCCATAACCGAGACACCATCATTACGGCATGCACCGGTACACTGCCCCTTGAACAGTGTCCCCTCTGACAACTCTACCATTACGGCTGTCAGTCCTTGCAGTCTAAGTATCACATCCCCTTGTTCTCTGAGCCATCATTTATACTCTACCGTATTCGTTCCCTCGAACACGTTTTAACCTTTCGACCTTCGATACATAATATTCCATCCTGACGAAGTCTAGATTGTTTAAAAGCGTTGCCATTCGTTTTCATTCTTTCTTACATCAAAATATCACTGCGCCTACATTATCATCTACCTAAAATATCTACTAGCAATATTTTTTACCCTACATTTGCACACTTTGATCAAAAACCTTTTGTTTCATTCCAACAAAACAGGAGCGAATACAACAACAACAACAAATACATAGCTAGTAACAAAGCAAAAAACCTCACCCACGATATCGGAAGACCCCCCCCCCCCCCTATTTGCATACGGGGCAGTTCTTCCAGTACCACGGACATTCCTTGCCCCCATCTTCGACCTTCACCAGTCTCTCCGCCAGCTGCCGCAGCGCACAAGAGCGCTCCATGACGCTCCGTAGATGCTTCTGGAACATTTTCCACCAGAACGTGAACCATTCGGCCTCCTCCCTCTCCCTCCCAGCAAGCTCCTCCCGGTGCAAGTCCACCATGTCGGGCAGAGATGCCCTAACGTTACCCTTTCCGAAATATATCTGCTTCAACTCCTCGTACTTCTCCAACACCCGTACTTCTGTATCCTCCAGTTTCTATTGATAACGAGTTCTCATGATGATAGAAGATCACAACACTAAGAGAAGAAGATGGAATGGTTTAAACGTTGCATGAACCCCTAATCCTATTTATACCCTGCTTAAAGAAGCATTAATTACCTCCTTAATCAGTATCATCATCATTAATGATCTTGGAACTACCCACATTCACACCAATCAACTTTCTAGCTTCCCACGCCTAACAGTTTTTCTCAGCACGCGCCATCTACAACAATTTATGAGGCACCAGCTGAGAGGGGGCGAATGTAGTAGCATACTCGCAGCCTTTTGAGACTAGTCGAATACTCAAAAGCTACATCGAAGCCTACTAAGACACTCGAAGCCCAGCAAGGCAACCAAAGGCTTATGAGTTCCACGAAGCCTTCCGAGACTAGCCGAACACTCGAAGGCATCATTAAAGCTAATTACTCAAGTCGAAGCCAAAGACAGTCGATTAGCACCAGAACCCAACACCATTTCCAGAGAGACTTCGACCATATTAATGCATTATCGAAAGCAGACATACCTGACAGCCAGCTCACCAGACAGAACAGTAAAAACAAGCTGCCAGACAGTTACAGTATCAGAACGGACTTCACGTACAAGACAGCTGCCCTAGAGGATATACATATAATTTGACCTCACATGGTGACTCACCCTTTCCTATCTCCTATAAATAGGAAAGAGGAAACACTGTGAAGGGGTTAGAAAAACTCTGCCTAAACCCCCTCCAATATCACCTTTGAGTACCCATTAACTTCACTTGATTCGAGCTGTAACCCAGATCTATATATACTATCTTCTATTTAAATCCTCGCTAGAGGTCGTGGAGAATACCAATTCATGGACTCCACGCAAGTATATTAGCACAATAATCTTTCTTATTTTTGTCATATATATTTGCTAAAACCTCTAGTCGAATGTAAACCTCAAGGTTGTGATATCCCCGTCTACGAAATCACGCCCCTACACCTTCCAGCTCCCAGGTTCTACACCTTCCAGCTCCCAGGTTCATGGCTGTTACTAAATCGCATACTGCAAGGAGGGCATGTAGGAGTGTAACTAAGGTAATACCTTGTAATCCTCTAAGAACAGGTGTAGTAGTAACAATGATTATAAAGGTTATGTTTTAATTCATTGAGAAAAGGGGGACATTTTCCTTGAAAAGGCATTTTCAAGAAACTGGTAGAAACTTAAATCATGAAAATTTGTTGTTTTAATCCAAATCTTCTCTTTATATTTCCCAGGAAGTTTTCTGAATCCAAATTTCGTCCTCTAGATTCCCTCATTTTTTTACTCTTTGGATTCTTTCAATCTAAAATAGCTATCTCAGCTTCTTTTAGCCAAAATTCTCTCCTCCCGATCTAAATTTCCTCTGTGTTTAAGCAAATCTTGAAAATAGCAAAATTTTCTTTTCGCTTCTTATGAGATAGGAACTCATCAAAAGTGTAAATAATGATAGGATGTACTGCATCCCTCTTTCTGCCCCATGCCAGCCCTCTCGTTATATATGAAAGAACCTAGAGACATAAGAACCCTCGTTTTGTCCTATTTGGTATATTCTTCTCTGCACAGCGGTCACTGCACTTAAATTGCTATGCCATAGAAGTTGATCTAATTCATCTCTGGTCTAGATTTTACATGATGGATAAAGATTATGCAAGTTCATTCTCGCAATTTATCCCTGATAAGTTTTATGTACAATATACAGCAAGAATTAAAGAAAGTATAGTACTTGGTTGTTCGATCAATTTATTGACTAATTAAAGATTTGTCAAGTCTTTATTTCCTTAATAAAATTGTTAGGGTTTTCTCCCAAAAAAAATTGGATAGAGGGTGAGGAGATTAAGGAATGAACTGAAGTAAAAGTTCTTTTGAGGACAAAGATGCCTACATTATCAAAAAGTAACATCGGAGCAATTATACTTGATATGGAAAACTGGTTTCAAAGAAAGCAATGGGAAAAACATAGATCTAGAAATATTATGATGCATAGATAGACTAAATTGGCACATAAAGTAGACTAAGATATGCAACTGATTTCTTCCTTATTTTCTTTATTTTGTCAACTTAATTGTTTTCGCAAGTACAATATGTGCGGCTCAAGTAAATAATACATAAAAGAATAATGAAGTAAATAGCAAAGAACCGTATGAAGAGCATCCAAGCATGTAAACAAGAATACCTAAAGCACACTATTGTGGCTTACCTCTGCATACAATATATACTCTACATTTCTGGTTTCAATCTGGCAAAATTGCATAACAGCTAAATACACACCACCTACTATGGGGCCATGACTTCTTCTATTGTATAAAACAGAGACTCGGCCAGGTCGACTCTGAATAGCAAACTCTTTAGTGTATCCATCATATCATAATCTGGATCAAGCTTCCGTTGCCAGCCCTAGAAGATAGACAAACAAGCATTTGAAACATTAATGAGAGAACGGTATAATTCATCTATATTGTTTTCACAATGCCACTGCTCATATAAATCTATGATCAGATACAACCTAATTACTTGTCACAGAATTGTTAAATAGGCCCATAGCATATACATTGGTGCACGGATTCGACTTCAACCCGTTTTCCCCACTAAGAGCAACTAGAACCAACCTATGAACCCTCACTTGCTAGAAAAAATTGACTTTCGCTGTTTATTTTCAGCATATGCTCTTCTCAGACTGGTTACACATTAACCAGCAGTCGCACACAAAAACAGATGGATTGCATCTTTCTTTTAATAGAAGTATTGCACACTAGTTAAATGCAAACTCTTTATTGCATTATTGGTCATCACTAGGGGTGAATAATTGCATTTTCCTACAATAGACACGAGATAGTAAGAGGGTGTTGTCAAGCAAGAAGGGTATGTTGGCAATTTCTATATTCAGTACCTTACTACAAGTTTTGGACTAACAATTTACTATGAAATCCAGAAAAGACAACCCTTTTGTGAATGGATATTTTTTTGGCTTCTGTTGCACAACAATGTAAAATGACATCCTCTCTTCCTGAACTCCTATTACTGGTTTCTTAATGACTAACAGAAAAGACAACCCTTTTGTGTATGAATTTTTTTTTGGCTTCTGTTACACAACAATGTAAAATGGCAAATCCTCTCTTCCTGAACTCCTATTACTACTTTCTTGATGACTAACAGAAAAGACAACCCTTTTGTGTATGGATTTTTTTTTTTGGTTTCTGTTGCACAACAATGTAAAATGACATTATCCTCTCTTCCTGAACTCCTATTACTGCTTTCTTGATGACTAACCACAACAATGCAGATTTTGAGTTGGTTGGGGAAAACTATGAGAAAGAGGAGCAAAAGACCAAAAAAATAAGTATAATGACTGCTTTCTTGATGACAGACCACTAAACTCTGCAGATTTGAGGAGATCTGGGTCGGAAGAAACAAAAGAACAAAGAAACAACAATGATGACCTTGCCACTCCTACTTTGAAGATCAATAGATTTGAAGGTAAACAAGAAAGAATGAAAAAAACGTCACTTGGACCAGGGCCGTGAGGCATGCATACAGAGGCTTCAGCTCAGGGCTGTACTCCTAGCTAGATCAAGGGCCGTTGCGGGGCAATTGGGAAGAAGCATAGCAATAGACCAAGCGTTTTACGAGGCTATGACCGATAAAAGGGAGGAATAGAACAGAAACTATACAATTACGAAAATAGACAACCGTGAAATGGATACGCATACGGGGTGTCGGACACGGCCAAAAGAAGGAAAGTTGCTTGAAATTATGTCTAACATGTGTCTTCGAGAGTCCGAGTTTCTCTGTGTCGGAAGCCATAAAACATTGTCTTGATATTGTTGGGCTTTCACAATTGAGTTCGCCTAGTTCTTCTCTCTTACGTGTGATTTCAATATTGGTTTGTTATAGCTTATATTCCCATTTACTCAAAAAAGTATAGAAGCTCCCATTTATAACAAAGCAAGAAAATGATGATGCACCATTGACAAAAGTTTCAGGTTATAAAAATCAAATTATTAGTTGCAATGAGAGCTTAAATTTTGGAAATTCAACAAATTTAATATGACAAATAAGACTCGAGCAATGGTTCTCACGTTAAAAAAAACCCGGAGAAGGACAATGCAAATCATCTGATTAGAAAGAAAATCAACCATCTTTAAAAGAAAAATCAAAGGTTTTCACAGAAAAAAAAGAGGCTTTGAGAGGTTTCTTTGGAGGGAGGGAAAGAGGTTTTTGTGGATAGGGAGATAGTAGTTTTGCAGGAAGGAAGAGAGCAGTTTTTGGGTTTTACTTTGAACTTTTTTTTGCCTCTCATTGCCACGTCATTATTAATATGAGCCACAAGATTAAGGAAATCCAACGAATTTGATGGAGTGTGCGGAGGAGTGTCAAGTGTGAAGTGTACGTTGAGACGCTCCCTTATTTCTTACAATTGTTTCTTGTAATTAATACATATTTGCTTTTTATTTGTTTCTTATAAACGATTTAGAGTAGAAAGAGATTCAGGGCCTACAAAGGCAAGACATTCAAGGACTATCTGGAATTGTATGATATCTTGGTGGATGATGGTGCCTATTTGGGGGGGGGGGGGGGGGGGGCGAGTGTGAGGTCTATTGGGCCCCTGGTGGATGAGGAAGATGACATTACTGATAAATTTGATCATATAACCTTTCAGATTCTGTTCCCCTAACTCATTTGATCATATAGATATTGACCTTTTCGATTTTGTTTCCCTGATCCAGAGCAGAGCCAAACTCGGTGATTTTGACCATAGCCCGAGTGATCAGGACTTTCAGTCTACAACCTGTACACAGTTCCCATATCTGCTCCGACCAGAAGGACCACCCTAAGCCAAGTGGTAGAGGACTAATCCCACTGCTCAGGTCTTCCAGTCTGGTAAAGGGCAGCTGAAGGGCTCGCTGGTAAGTCTTAGAGAGGAGATAACAAATAGGACTTCTCTAGATATGACTCTAGGGAATCAGTGTGAGGTGATTCTGCAAGAGATCTGGGTTACCAGTTCACCATCATGGAGGTGTTGGAGAGGGAGAGGCACGCATCTACGTACTTCTTCAGCATGGCACCTCAGACTAGGAAGGAGCTCTTGTGTGCTAGGTTTGGTCCAGATACCTGTCCTCTACATGACCTCGCTAGTTTTGGAGACGAGTAGATTTGGTTGTTTCTTCATATCTCCCTCTCTCTGAGTTTTGTGAGACTATTTTTATTTGCGTTGCTTTGGATGCTGGTACGTATTTTGGGTGTTGGTACCCTGTTTTGGATGTTGGTACCCTATTTTGATGTTGGTACCATGATCTTTTATATTTTGTAATATGATGTTGAACCATGTTCCTCTATGTTTATGAACTACAATGGTGTGGGTATGTGAATTTTGTATGTGTGACAAGTTTTAATTGCTAATTTTGCCTTATATTGCTTGTATTTGCAGCAAAAGGTGGTTTACCACCGGTTTTTTATTTTATGTTTTAGTTCTAATTTTGGTCGATGAGAGGTTTCGTGCCAAACGTGCCATGGGAAGTAAGTGTTGGAAAGCAAGATTAAGTGAGAAGTTAACTTTCAGCTAAACAGACATCATTTTATAATTTTCTGAAGAACACAATCTTAAAGATGATTTTAGATCTTCTCACTTAAAAAAACAATAAGCATGGCCTAAGTGCCTATTTCTACCTAAAATGTAGAGAACACCCTCTTATCTTCCTTTTAAAGTAAGAAAATAACAGCTATTTTACTGCTTAAAAAATCAATAACTTTTAGCTAAGCCATTTGGGGCCTAAGTCTACAAAGAGTGACTGCAGCTGCAGCTATAAGTTGATGAGAAGAAACATGGAATTTAATTGGAACTTGGAAGTGTAACTTGTAAATAGAGTATAACACTTTCTTCAGGACATATATTAATACTAGAGGATGCAGTATTGATGTATAATAGTAAAACAAGAGATTACCTCGAGAACCAATGTTGTCACCATTACAGTGCAGATGTTGCCATCAATGTTGACTTTATGGCGCCTGACTTGCTCAAGCAATTGCTGCATGCATTCAGCGGGACGGACGACATCACCTTCTGGGGTACCCCAAAAACTAAATGACTTCTCCATTTCCTGTTAAAACATCACCATTTTAACACCACGCGTTAACAACAATAAGCCAGGCATCGCTTCTAGCATAAGGAAAGATTTATAAATTGCAAAAAATGGTGAATAATATGAGTTGAGTTTTAGTACAAAACTAAGGAGTCTAGTAATCAAATAAAAATTGTGCAGTTTGACTTTTGGGCTATTCCCATGATTAGGCTTACTCATATATTATCAGGATGTGCGCAAATGATAGGGAAAATGCATAAATCAGAAATATGGTAAAGGTCTACAAGTCAGTATGTGTGTCATCGTTCATCAACACAGATACATTTGCCATGTGTATCCAACAAGCCAATACAGGATTTCTATATACCTGGGACTTGTCCACTTGTGTATTGAATAACACAATGTAATTCCCTAATATCAGACCATTTTCACAAATTAACATACTCAATTCAAACTTCAAAAGAATTCCACTCTCTAACCTTTTACGATTACAAAAAGCTCCACCGATAAAAAGAGAAAATAATGACTATTTAGTTCAAAACCCAAATCATGACTTCAATTTAACATTTTACATTAGGTTGACTTGAGATTTCACATTAACAGATGAATCGTCCTAAATCTATAATGATAACATATTCAAAAGCAAAGTAACAAGTGTTACCAACCCACAAGCAAAGCAACAAGTGTTAATAAAGTAACCACTTCCGCAAACCTAAGAAAATTTATCGTCCTACTTGTATAACATGGTTATATACCTTAATGAAGGCTTCCGGGTTCGGGCATTTCTGTTGTTTCGACAATTTCAAAGTACACTCTGCAGCACTGCGCCCATCTCGAAGAGCGACAGCCTTGAAGAATTCCAGTACATTAATTTGATCCTTCTTAGAAAGCTCAGCTGTCATGCCAACATCAAGAAAAACGACATGTGGCTTTGATTTAAAGAGTCGTTTACGTGAGGGCTTGCTCTGAGCTACCCGGACAAGGATATTTCCAGGATGCATGTCTGCATGAACAAAATTGTCAACCTGCAAAAACAAAAAAAAACAAAAAAACAAAAAAAAAATTTTTTACTGATGTATGCTTTAATTTACAAATATAGAATAGTCAGCTGAAAAATGCCAATGTACCACCACATGACTCGATAACGATAAAATTACCAATACAAGATACTTGTCTGGTACTTCTAAATGCAGCTTTCATGTTTCTTAACAATACAGTTGTCATTCGGTTAAGTTGAAGGAAAAAAATTATCACCGCTTTATTTATTAAAGAACAGAAAAATTGAAAAATCGCTACGTCAAAAAATTAATAATAAAAACTTAATCGCATTTGATAATGTCGAAATTAGGGAAGGGCACTTGAAATGATAAAGGTGACATCTTAAGACAGAAAGGGCACTTGAAACGATAAACTTGACATCTTAAGACATTCCTAGCATCTGAAATACTATCTTGCTATACACAAAAGTAGAAAACTGCCTAAATTTATTTGAATACTATGAAAGACTGGCTGAAAATTAGATGGAACCAATAGAGGTTCTCCCAACAACACCTCGCTTGTATTACCATCCCATTCTGTTTATTTCCAAAATTATTTGGGTTTCGACGTTCCCATGGAATGTAGCTTTTTAAGTGGGATGTATGTGCCTGAGCTTTTTGCCGTGGATCATATTTCTTTCTTTTTTTCTCTTCTTTTGTTTACCTGGGAACCTGTTGTTCATCATATTAGTAACAGCAGTTTTTATATTCACAAAAAACAAAATGTAATTGCGGTCCATAATGTTGTTTGTTATTGATTTTGTTTAACGGCTTGGGACATGTGCGATTATTTTTGGGGAGCTTTTGTATGAGGTATCAAATATCACTGATAGTGATTCAAAGTGCCAATCAATGGAGTCCCTCAAAGGATAACTACAAAGGAGAAATACAAGTGGAAGATTTTTCTTTCCAGGGTCTATGGGATTTTTGTGAGAAGAATGTAATGCATGGGTGTTTCGTATCAATGGGATTGCCACCAACCCAACATTTTCTTAAAGGGGAAAAGTTTATTAGTATATCAAATGAGGACAGAGCTTGGGAACCAGAAATAATTTACAACGAACAAAATGAAAGCCCACAGAGGCCAAAAACCAGAAAATATACATACATAGTAAAGCGTCTTAATTAGCTACCAAAATGCAGTCGACGAAATGCGGGACTACAACTAACCTAATAGTATTAAAGAGTCCCAAGTCAGGTTTATCACCCAAAACCTAACTTTATTACCCAATTCTAAATTAATAACAGTTTTGGATGTCTTGGATGTCCCAAGTCAGGTTTATCACCCAAAACCTAACTTTATCAACTACAAGCTAAAAGCTTATTCTCAAATCAGCAACTAAATAAAACCCTAGACCCAAGCTCTCTTTTATAGGATAAGAGGCTTTGGACAAAATAGAAACTCTAGAAAATAGGAAAAGAATCCTAATTGATCTTGTGCTGAAGAATTAGAAAGCTCCCACAATTACTAATTTATAAATAAACGATAAAATAGGAAAGTACGCTCTATGTGGAGTGTCAACGACCGAATGTAGACGACCACAACATATCAACTCTCCCCGGGTTTGAGAAATTTGTCCACAAATTTAGGGTGGAGGATTACCTTCCTCTGGATCTGTAATTGCAATCTCCACGTCGTCTTCATCCCACATTTGTTGTACTATATCCACCACATGACCTTGAAACTACTCCGTAAGCAACACAACGTACCTTTTAGCGTTAGGACAATCACAACGCATGTGACCCGCCTTACCACACCCAAAACGCTAAACCCCACTTCCTGCCCCTGTTGAGCGTATCACTGTTATAGACGACGTTACTGTTGGAACTACCATTTTAGGAGTCATTTTGAATTTGGTTTTCGCTCTCTTTGCTAATTCAACCGCATCAGCAACTGTATAGACATTTAGCATTGTCATTTCATCCTGGATTTGCTTGGTCAACCCATTTCTGTACTTGTTAACCTTTTGTGCTTCAGATTCGTACGTGGTAACTCGAGAAGGCAGGAGGTAGAATTCATTAGTGTAATCTTCCAGCATAGTAAGCCTTTGATGGTGGTTTTGGAGCTTAGTAAAATTGTCTTCTTCATATATATAGGGGGAATAAACTGTTTTTGTAAATCTCTTTTCATTTTCCACAACTCCACAACTCTGTAATTGGAGGATCGCCTCGTTTTTTGGAGGTTTTCCCACCAATTCATTGCATAGTCAATTAATTTTGTCTCCACAAGTGCTACTTGCTTCAGATCTCCATACCGTTTATAGGCGAATATCTTTTCGACACGGGTCAACCAATCGATGAAGTTGTCCGGGTCCATTTTTCCATCAAACTCGGGTAAATTCAACTTAATATCTTGATTAGAACTTTGTAAAGCACGAATAGGAGAAGAAACAATATGATTACCTTCATTACAGCCTTGGTGACGGTTTCACTCGAAGTTAATCTCGTCGCCATAATCATCATCATATCGTGGAGCTCTGTTGTGGTAACGTTGATTTCTTGGCGGAGAACCCATATGGCGACCTTGATTCATGTTGTTCGGGGGGATTAAGACCACGGCCCCGACCTCTTCCTCTCTCGAATGGAAGTACATAGTTATCTCTTTGGACCCACTCATCGCCAAATGTAAAATGGTCTCCAAAACCATTACGGTGATCATTGTGCCTTGCACAATAATTAGGACTAATAGAACAGTTGACCGCCCTTCGCGCTTGGTTGTACATTTTAGGTTGTGTTGACCCTCCTCTAGCGGATTACCCACTTCCCCTAGTACTCGGGTAATCCACCTGCGCGCTTTTGGGCTTTATCTAGTGTTTTTGGCCTGTGCAACATAAGTTGCCAAGTCATTAGGCATGATTTGGGCGTGCTGGATCAAACTGATGTGCATAGGGTTTGTTCCATGGGCTTGACCAAAACCTGCCAAGCCATAAGTGATTTTTTTTTTTTTTGCTCAGTAAGAAGAAAATTTTATTAGGCAAAGCCAAACAAAATGTTACAAAGGGGTAGTTGAATGCAATCAAAACCACATTCCCACATTAACAAAATCTGAAATATTCGCACATGGGAACCTCTATCTTATGCAGATATTGGGGCATCCCAACATTTGATTCCATTGTACCTTCAGGTAGCATAGTGCCTCTTTTTGCAAGTTTGTCTGAGCTAAAATTTGCTTCCCTCCATGTTCTAGTAATACGGATTTTAGTCATCTTTTTCTTTGCTTCCTTCCACACATTTTCAAGAGACCAAGGGATCATATCGTTACAAAGCGCAGTGACCGCCGCTGACGAGTCTGATTCCAACCATGCAATTTCCCATCCATTAGAGGCAGCAGTAGCCAACCCCTGAACCAAAGCAACACATTCTGCCATGTAACTTGTCACAGTACCAAGCCCAATAGCTGATGTCCTGAGTACAACCCCACGGCTATTTCTGATGATAAATCCAGCTCCTCCCTTACCTGAGTTTCCTTTGGATGCACCATCCGTGTTAATCTTCACCTCACCTTCCTCAGGTAGACACCACCACCACCAGCAAGATCTAACAATCATATTCTTTCTAGGATGACAAGGAACTTGTAGACCATAAATGATGTGAACATCTCCTATGATCGTTTCCCACATGTATTTGGGTTATTCCTATTTTGTTTTACGCTTTGTTTGAGCTAGTCTTAGGAGTTTCTATTATTTAGGTTTGTTTCTACTATTTGGAGAGATATTGGGAAATATTCTAGGAGAGATATATCCTAGGGTTCTAGGATATATAGGAGAGGGTTGTATAATCTTTTACTTAGTTGTTGCTGAGAGAAAAATTAAATAAACTCTAGTTTTATAGTTTTGTGTTTAAGCAAAGTAAAAAACTATAATTTCACAATTAGGATAGTGTAAAATCTTTAAAGTTCTGCTTCCGCGCTTTTGATTTACACTAAATTGGCATCAGAGCCATTTTCGTTCCCAATGGCGCCATTAACAAATGCTCAACTCGCAAAACAAGTCGCTGATTTGACCAACAAAGTCAAAGGATACAATGAATTGTCCAACAAATTCGACCGGCTTATGGAGTCAATTGCTTCAGGTACTCTCCAAATCCCTACCCAACCCCTACCCAACAGATAACGTCGACAAACTTGCCACCAATCATATTTGAATCTATGGGAAACCTCTCGCAAAGCATCAAAGATATCAACCCTTTTGCGGCATTACCGGTTAAAGATTTGCCAAGCCCCACAAACAGTCATCGCCGAAACAGTAGGAACGCAACCATTAAGTTTTGGGGTCTAATGATGGCCAAATCATCATTACAAATCGGAACGGTAACCGAATTTCCAGAAACAAGTACAAGGAAAGAGGCAACAAATCAGATCCAGGAGTCCGCCGCTGTCCTTGGAGTTCAAGGAGACCATCCAATCGAAAATTCGACAAGAATTGGCCCCAGATCGAAAACCCTAGTTGCCGATGTTGCAGGTTATGGCAAAACAAATTTTATGTTTGGGAGAGAAAGAGACTCGCGTGGCCTTCACATCCCAAGCCTCTTCTCCTATAAACCAGCAGTGCTTGACCCAACCCGTTCGCATGAACGTGTCAAGCTCAAGCCCATGCAACCTTATGGGACCCCAACCTACAGATGTGTGTTGGTTCTCCAAATCACTTTTGGAACTCGACCCAAAGTCCGGAGACTCGATGGATGTGGCCTGACCCTAGTTATTATGATATGGGTATAATTTACGGAAATCATCTAACCCAAAACAGCACCGCCCATTCATCCTAGTCAGATGACACCAGCCCAAGCTGTGATTACGACCTCAATACCACCAGTTCAGTCACCGGCTCCCGGTGTATTTCAAGGTTACCCACCTTTTTTCTGCAAGAACATAGCCTCCCACAGGCAATGGATTCAGGCACGGTTCAGGAGAAAAATACACGGATGTTGATGATGATGGGTTCAGTGCATATTGTACACATTATACAGGGGTCAAAGAGAAAGGCAACATCAAAGGAGACGGCAGTATGCTCCACATTTTGAGCGTCAACAGCAGTTCAACGGGAAAGGCCAGGGTCGTGGTCTTAACCCCCCGGTTGACACCTCCACGAACACCTCGACATCCATATGCTTACTCGTTACCAAGATAACGAGTATTGTACAGAGACAGGGTTTGAGCGATAACCGTAGAAACAGGGAAGAGGTAATGATATTGAGGCATTGGCTCGAGCACTCACAAAGCAGACACACGATCTTCACCTGAACGTCCCCAAGTTTAACTGTAAGTCAGACGCAAATGCATTTATTCACTGGTTGAACAAAGTTGAGAAGATTTTCACCTATAAACGTTATGGAGATCCAAAATAGATAGCGATAGTTGAGTCTCGACTTTCTGGATACGCCCTCACGTGGTAGAACAACGTTCAACATTCTCACAGTGTTATCCGATGATTACCGAGTGGTCAAAGATAAGACGTGATATGAAAAAATGGTTTATCCCGATGAACTACAGTGAGATAGTTTTCGGAAAACTTCAATCTCTGAAGATATGGCTCTCTACCATTGACGATTACACCGACCAGTTTTATCTCCTTGAGTCTCGTGCCCATCTTCAAGAGACAGAGTAGTAGCGAGTCAGCAGAGTCAGCAGATACAAGAATGGTTTGACAAAGAAACTTCAGGAAATGATAGCCTTGCAGCCTGTTTACTGTTTATTACGGATCATACAGTTAGCCAAGCAGGCGAGAAAGTTCCAGGTTGCACAGTCCCGTCCTTCAGATCCAGCACAGACAGCCACATCTCCAGCTATTCCAACAGTCACTGGGCCACGTACTTATGTTTTGGGTAACTATTATGGATACGGGAAGCCCGGACACCAGAAATGAGTAATTGTTCAGTATTTGCGAAGAAGGTTGGGTTGGTCGTTGATGGTATGCGTGAGAGTGTTATAGCGACTGTTCAGCGAGTTCTACAAGACGAGGACAAAGATGAGGATGAGATACACACCACATTTGCGCGCGAATCTTCTGGAGCACCGCCATTTTGATTTCGTGGTCGAAATCTTCTGAAGACGGAGGGTTTGATGTGAACATCTCCTATGATCGTTTCCCACATATATTTTGGGTTATTCCTATTTTGTTTTATGCTTTGTTGAAGCTAGTCTTAGGAGTTTCTATTATTTATGTTTGTTTCTATTTGGAGAGATATTGGGAGATATTTTAGGGGAGATATCTTAGGGTTCTAGGATATATAGGAGAGGGTGTTGTAATCTTTTACTCAGTTATTGCTGAGAGAAAAGTTAAATAAACTCTAATTTGAGTAAAGTAGAAAACCCTAATTTCATAATTAGGATAGGGTAAAATCGTTACAGTTCTGCTTCCACGCTTTTGATTTACACTAATAAGGCTCTTTCGAGGTATGTTGTATGTTGAAAACTGGACCTAGATCTACTGGTTTTGGTTTTCGATCAGATCTGATCTACTCTTTATAACACATATTAGTTATTGGGACCGAACCAAACTGGATCCTGGTTTGGTTTATTCCTGACCCGGCTGGTTCGCGAAAGTAACGAGTCTTCTTTTCCTCACGATCTCCTACGACTCCAATCTCCCTCCTACGACCTCCATTAACACCCTTCTTTCTCCTGCAAACACCATTAATACACCCCTCTTTTTTGTAATAATTTTCCCCGCCATTTTCGATCTCATCATCAGCCTCTTCACCATCTTCGATCTCTGCATCCTCGCCTCTCACTCGTCGGCACTGATTTTCATTTTTTTGATTCAGGTATGTCATCTCTACCTCTTTTCTCTCTTTTTGACGATTGTTACGATGTTGATCGCGATAAGCAATCTCAATTTTGTCACGAGTCAAAATTTCCTATTTGTCTTCTCCCTTGTAATCTTCAGGTCTGTAAATCTCCCATCCGCAAACGGATTAACAAACTCATCATAAATCTCTTCCTCTTCGTCAAATTCTGAGATTGGTGGAGACGCGATAATTTTTCTGTGGCTGATAACTCTTGGCTCAACCAGTTTCACCGGATTGGCGTCGGTTCTCCTCGTATAGGCTATGAATCCCGTTAGAATTCTTCCCCGTCCCCGGATTAACAAACTCATCATAAATTTCTTCCTCTTCGTCAAATTTTGAGATTGGTGGAGACGCGATAATTTTTCTGTGGCTGATAACCCTTGGCTCAATCAGTTTCACCGGATTGGCGCCGATTCTCCTCGTATAGGCTATGAATCCCGTTGGAATTCTTCCCCGTCCCCGTCCTCGCCCGAGACTTCCACTCGCCAGTTTATCCCCATCGATAACCGGTAAAGCTTGAGACGGATTTTCCTCCGCAATTGGGAGTGGGTTTGTGCCAACAAAGACGCGTGAAAAAGTTTCACTAATTCATCGAGCCTCCTCAACAACGACGCAACGGTCGGTTTTGAATTTTTTCCCTTCGTCATGGTTTTATCTTTGAGAATCCCTTAGATTTTACGTTGCCTCGATACCAATTTCATTGAGTCTAACTCGGCGGAAGCAACGAGTTATAAAACTAAATTAAGGATTGAACTCAAGGATTTTAATAAACCATAACTTTACTATTTCTCCCAAATCAACTACAAGCTAAAAGCTTATTCTCAAATCAACAATTAAATAAAACCAGACCCAAACTCTCTTTTATAGGAGAAGAGGCTTTGGACAAAATAGAAACTCAATAAAATAGGAAAAGAATCCTAATTGATCTTGCGTTGAAGAATTAGAAAGCTCCCACAATTACTAATTAATAAATAAATGATAAAAGAGGAAAGTACGCTCTACATGGAGTGTCAACGACCGAATGTAGACAACTATGACGCACCAAATTTCCTCAGTTGTTATTGAGTTATTTGGTAATTAGGTTCATTGGGTTTTGGATTATTCAATTAAATCAATAAAGAGAGGGTTTAGAAGTATACAATGGTGTTTTAATCTTTGTTATTTGCATCAGACTCAATCTTGTGACGTGGACTTAATGGTTTTCCCATTTTCCCAAGTTTAGGACCTTACACAGTAAATAAATGAAAACGCCGGCTACAGCAGACCACGAAAAAATGCATCTCATAAACAGTAACATAAAATAGAAAGAAGCTATACCAGAAGCATTTTCAGAAGGGCGTGAGTTCCAATATGAGCAAGAGCACTTTTGATTTGATCATTCCCTTTAAGTTCATCAACATAATGCAAAACATTATCTCCTTGTTCATAACTCTCCACCAAAACAGCAGGATGTACAAGTGGATATAAAGGTTTTGGAAAAGAAACATCCTTCCATCTACGGAAATTATATATAAAGCGGCTCAAATGGGCAGCTTCTCTTGCAAGATCAACTTGAGACAACATGAAAATGCCAAACTGTTGTACACTTTCATCCAACCTCAACCAGTTCAAAGTAGGCATGAACTTCGACATTTTGGCAACTAAATTAATTATCATAAAGTCCCTCCTAATTAATTCACCAACACCAGGATGTCTAACTTTTACAGCAACTACAATAGGCTTGACCTGTTTACCCGGATATTGAAATCTCAATGTAGCTCGATGCACTTGGGCAACACTTCCAGATGCAACAGGCTCCTCTTCAAAATCTTCAAAAACTTCTGCAAGTTGGCGATGAAAAGCTTCTTCGATGGCTTTCCTGGTGTAGGCAAAGCTGTGTACAGGGGCTTTGGTGTGAAGCTTTGTAAGCATAGAGCATAAGTCTGGAGGGAAGAGATCAGGTCGTGTAGCTGCCCACTGACCCCATTTAATGAATGCTGGACCACCTTTTTCTAGTGTCCAAAGGACAAAATTCAGCCAATATTCCCTAAACTCGATGCCAAAACTGTCGGCAAATGGAGCCATTGCTACAGTAGGTGAGAACAAGACCACCAAATAGATTGCTCTCAGAAGCAAAATAAATCCCTCTAAAACAGAAAAGATTATTGAAGAAAGATAAACATGCCCATCTAGTGCATCCATATAGAGATTATTGCTCGTAGGAATGTATTCTGCCTCTGCGATTGTCCTCTGTGACCATCCAAAAATGAGGCCAAATACACCAGGTCCAACCAAGTTTGATCTATTCAATGCTAGGCTCACAGCACAAGCGACCCTACTTATTGGTGGGAAAACTGGACCCCTGTAGGAACATATTTGGGAAAGCCTTCTCCAAGCAAGTTGTGCATGTTGTGTCATTGTTTTACTTGCGGAAACGACCAAGAAGTTAGTTGAGTAATTGTATATATCCCTCTTTGACTTTTCTCTACACAAAAGGATTGAAAATTTTCTCCTACCAGAGAACTTATATATGGAGGTTCCATCTGTAACAAGTGTCCCGTGCCTCTTCAATTCTGGAAGGGTAGTCCTGTGATTTCCTTGCATGAAATGTGAAGATCTCCTAATATTTGCAAATGCCAAAAACCTGCATGTTTTTACAAAGCTTTTAGAACCCATTGAACAGTAAAAAATAAATAAGATAGAACTTAATCAACTCAGCACAATCCCTATTTTGAGTTTTTCTTGGAATGAGCATAGTATTAGATTAATTGATGTTGAAAATGCAGTTGGTCCATATTAAAGAAGAAGAAAAATACTGTGCCAACAGAGTTACATCTAGTGCAGACTCCCGTATACTTTTCCCAGATACTCAAAATTTTGGTTACAAATACAATTCCATAAAGGGTCAATTCGAATAAATTCCCTTAAACGTACTTGAACTTGAAAAGGTCCATTCATGCAACAATCACGTTTGACGAGAAGTGTGTTCATCTCAATTAAAAGCAAGCAAGACCAGCTATTTAAACGTCTACCCCGGAGTAAAGCTACTTATATGAGTATACGAATATCAAATTGGATGATGTAGAACACCATCAAAAACTGTTAAAGAAATGAAATCCACAAAACACATGAAATCTGTTAAGATATTTGAGCCGTTTGGTAGTATCCAATAGCTATCATTTAAGTGCTTAATCCTATTAGAATTGATAGGAATTATCTCTATATTTGGGTTGAGTATTAATGTACTAGAGAGTCATCTGAGTTTGGGTTTATCGGTGGTTTACCCCCAGTCAAAGAGTAACTTTCTATTGTTTGCTATCTCAAACCTCTGATTCTAACATTTGGCATCGGATCATAAATCCTAGGCAACCAAGAGACAATAAATGCTCAAGCTCAAGAGGATCCCAATTGAATCGAACTTGCAGCACCATAAATAGGAAATCGATCAAGAACTTTATCTCATGCGTGACTACATTATTGTTGTGAATTGAAAGAAAAGATTTGATCATTTGAGGTGTTACGGCAACTCCAGATAGATTTGTAATACCACATATACATTAAGTGATGAGATAATTACTTCTCGGTTACCTCCACAGCAGCATGACCACCAAATTCCAACATTCAAATTCAGTCAAAGGAACCGATTCTCATCATTTAATCTGGCAGGTGACACAAGCAATGTATCACATGCGATATCTCATTTATCCATCATTTGGTTAAGTTTTTCATTTTGTTAAGTTTTCTTAGTCTATATTAATCAAAATGTGTAGGAAGCAAAAACTTGGGAATTGTAAAATATTCAACTAAGATAAAAAAAACTCAAAAGATTAAAACATTGGGAATGATGAACTCGTATGTATTATAGTTGCGCGCTCTTATGTCATAGAGTGAAATGAGTGCCTCTGAATGGGATACACGTTGTGTATAGCCAATCATGCGAGAAGTCCGTGTCACAACATCTAATTATTTCGTACTCTGAAGCACCTTGAAGGCACAAGTTAAGCTCTCATTTGTAGCATTCACATCAACCATGCACTATAAACAAACACAGTGACTCTAAGTCCAGTCTGAACTATGCAACCATGCACTTCTAATCCACGCGTGCTGAAATTTCTCCACAAGCCTTCAACCCGGAAAAGTGAACTGGTTTAAACTAACATCTTCAGAGAGCATTTTTCTATAAACTCATTTAAACAAAAATTATGCAGAAATGTTTTTCAAAATGAAGTAACAACGACACGGATACGGATGTCGGCCTCCGACACAGGTACGGGTGTCGGAAACGGCAAAAAATTGTTTAAGTACCTTGCAAATAGTATTGGACACATGTGTCCGGGTGTCCAAGTGTCGGGGTGTCGGACACGTTTTATTTTTGTAAAGCGAAGTTTCGTGGTTGCCTAGCTTCAAACTAATGATTGAATGATGTTGACACTTCATAACTACCCTTTGCCGAAGGAGATAACTCAACGGAAGGAATTTATCCATCGCAAGGTGCATATATAGAACAATCTGGAGAGCTTTTAAAGTTTTCCGAAGATGACGCAAAATGTGAAAACCCACGATGGCATTTTGTGGAACATCCAGTAAGACATCTTTTACTTTACTACAAAAGTGTCAAAGAACACCCCTTTCACATGAAACGCCGCTTAACTTAACAAAAAAAATGAGAGATTTAGATTTGGTAACATGGACTTCTCGCATGACTGGCTATACACACCATGGATCCCATACAGAGGCACTTATTTTACTCTATGAGATAAGAGCGTGCAGCTATAATACATACGAGTTCATCATTCCCAATGTTTTAATCCTTCGAGCTTTTCATCTTGGTTGAATATTTTGCAATTCCCAAATTTTTGCTTCCTACATATTTTGCGTGAATTACTTGGACCCCAATGCCAAATAGTGTTGCAGTTGTGGAATGCCTAGTGGCTAGTGCAGATAACATTATTTTGAAATACTGATTGGATGTCTTGTTGGATATGGGTTTCGAGAGGTTTCCTCTCTCATAAACCGGGTAACTATAACCTTAGAAGGAAGCAAGTTGATTTCCAAAAACGCAAACAAAGGGTATGTTTTATATTTGCTATCATATGACCGCAACCAACTCTAAAATTAATTTCAAATCAAAGAGTTAATATTGTCAATAGTTGCAAACATTCCCTGCATCACCAATAAAATCGTCACCAAAAAACGTTTACTTACGGTATTTTAACACCCCAACATACTCACACTTGCGGTAACAAATTCCATTCTCCCTTAACTTTGATCCTAACAAAACCCAACACTCTTAAAACAAATCATAGACCTAAATTGCAAAAAAATCTGAAATGATTCATTCTCACCGACACTCACAAATCACAATCATCTAATGAAATTAAATTTCAAATATAAATATTGGAACAATTGAGCATGAGAATTCGTAAACCCTAACAGAGTGAAATAAACAAACTTCTTAAAACAAGGAAATTGTAGAAACAGAGAGAGAGAGAGAGAGAGCTATAACTACTAACCTCGACATGGCGATCGATGTTTGTGAAGGTGAGTGATGATTGCTGCTAACGTACGCTGTTGGTGATGGTGGTGGATTGTTTTTGCGAGCATTTTTTTTTAGCTGAATCACCACTGATTCATCATCGATTTAGAGAGAGAATGAGAGAAGATTGTATCTATATGTGATGAGTATTGTACTCCAGGACTTGTTAGCTTGGATTTCATACATTAGAGCATCCATAGCAGCCAGGTGCACTATGACGTGGCAAGGTGGATTTCAGAATCCACCCTCTTTTCAAATCTTTCAGAGCATCTACAGCACTAAAGAGAGTGGATTGGATGAATATTGAGGTGAATCCAATCTACCTCAATCCACCCGACAGCAATTTCAATCCACCCCAAAGTGAATTCACCCCACGCACTTCTGAACTGCGCGCTAAAATGGACGTCTCAGATGCATCCACGAAATTAAATCTCAGCCATCCAAACCCAGCGCAGTTCTAAACCGCGCGTAACTAGCAGCCAATAAAAAATTGACACGTATTTTAAAAAAATATATATAGCCGCGCAGTTCTAAACCGCGCGGCATCACCCTGTAAGCTAAAAGGCTCACTTGTGTTTTGTTCTAGTGTTACTTCTATTGGTTTTTCTAAGTGTTAAAAGGCATAACACTTGTGTTTGAGGTTTTACCCAAGACATACCAAACCTTACTCCACAAGTTTCGCAACCCAACCCATTTCTTCTGTTAATCACTTTAAAATATCGGGTTCTTCTAGTTCGCGACTGAGGAAAAATGCTTCCAAAACTACACGTAACTCTAAAGCGGAAGTAAAACGAAGGGGGAACGCCGATATCACAAATAATTGGCCGTTACAATTGACGTCGGACAGCAATCCCACCCCATCATACGATGAGTTGAGCCGAGTAAATATCCTACCGGATGGCTGAGTTCATATTTCTGTTGGATCGGAAGAAATACCGGTAAGTTTTATGTAAATTTTATGTGTTATTAACGTATATGACAATGTGTTCGATGAAATGCCCAAATGAACTTCTAACGTGTTAATGTGGTTTTTTTGTCAGACTGAGATGAATTACACTGTAGGGGATCATTAGATAAGGTACTAAAGTGGTACCGATGAATTGTCGTGTGCCCGACGTTGAAGAAGTTGGTCGATAATATGAGTTTGGCAGACTTTTGCTCGATTAATGCGGGAAACTCGGATAACCGTCTCATTCATGCTCTCGTGGAGCGGTGGTGACCTTCCACCCATACCTTTCACTTCCCTTGCGGGGAACTGGGTTTCACACCGTTAGACTTCGTCATGCTAATGGGCATATCTTTTGGGAGGGGTCGCGAACTCCCGTACGACGAGAGGTACTCCATGTTAGAGGAAGCAGAAAAGATATTCCCAGGAATCACAAGCTCTAACATGAGGTACGGTAACATCACTCTCACCTATTTAAAAAAGTGGCAAGAGTTTTTGAATCCAAATCTCCACAATTACGACTCAGAAAATGGATATCGTGTATGCACAAGCATTTATTGCCTATATGATGGGTAATCTCTTCTTCTCAAATGGTGCCGCATCCCTTCGGGCGGGTTATCTGGCAGCCTTGACAGACTACGATATTCTTGGTGAGTTGGATTTTGACTGGGGTACACTGATTATGGCAGCTTTGTATCGGGGGCTTGATGAAATCTCAGTTCTGAGGCCCAGGAAGGTGAAGAAATTGATCATCGGATTCTATGCGGTGTTGGAATACTGGTTCTTTGAGTACTGTCGGGTTGGAATGTATCTAGTTAAGGTACAAAACTTTAACCGTATTTATCCTCAAATTTCTGGGTGGAGAGATGAAAGGGCGAGTACCAGGTCTGAAATCTATCACTTTTTTACTGTGATCAGAGATATGATAGAATGGAAGGACAAAACCAACATAGATTGACAACCATGGCACAAGTCTAAGCAATTGAGACATCCAGAGGTAAGTGTTGCTTCAGCGCTAAACTCCTAGAGGGTTCTATTGGTGTCAGTCCCATACGGCCAAGGTACGCTTTGGTATTTAGGAGACCGGTGTATGCGTCAGATGACCGGGCTTAATAGTGTTCCCTATGACCCCCCTCAGGAGATTATGGAATTTCTAAGGTACGATCGAGAGTTATATCAGAGTCTGAAGGATGTGGACTTCTATGATGGTCGCGATTATCTTGTTCCCGACGTAGATTACATGACATATTGGCGTCTCGTTCATCCAAATCCCAAGATCGGTTGTACTTTAGTAAAGAGGACGGGAAATATTTAGTCAGTCGGGCATGATATATTGAGGCTCAATGTAATCTTGCCACCTACATCAAGTTTAGCTACGTCTTCACAGGTGCAAGACTATGATGTTCAGGCGATCAGCGATCCACGTGATATGGGATGGTTCATAGATGTGGAGGGACCGAACGATCAACGTAGACGGATACCGATCCCGATGATGCAGGTACAATACCCGTGTCCACCTACGTATAGTACGGATGAGTTGTGGCAACAAAACCAAGGATTACGGTATGCGGCATATGAAGACTCGAGGCAACTAACTGACAGCAATACTGAGTTGAGGAAGAAGCTGAGCCGGGCACAAGAGGTCATCCGAGAGACGTCCGATTGACTAGCTGAGATGTCCATTTCCTACCAGACAAAGTCAGTTGTGTAATGTACCTATGAAGAGAGTCTCGCACGTGGCAGACGCGCTTGCCAAACGAAGAGCGATCGTCCCAGTTAGGCTATGTTTTATTTAGAACTTTTATTTATGTTTTGTTTAAACTATGTTGTATATTAATATTGTTTAAACTATGTTTTATTCAGAGTATTAATATAATTTTTAATTTGAAAATTATATTTTTGGAAACTTGTTGTACAAGTTACTCAACGGCTATATTAACGGCTATATATTTTTTTGGATACTAGTTAATGGCTATATTAACGGCTAGTTTTTTTCATCTATAAATATCATTCATCTCCTGCACTCTCCTCCCTTCTAATCTTCTACACTATCCTCCATCCTTACCTTACAAACAAAACCATATGTCTTCCTCAAGCTCTCAATCTAATTCTTAAAACTACTCTCAATCCTCCAATACGAACCAGCAAGGAAACGTCTTTCCTCATCAAATCGACACATTTAATCCGTCGTAAATGCTTAACACTTTCCAAGGTCAAAATCACCATATTCGCCAATTATTCCCGCCACAGGACAATCAATTTTAATCTCAAACCCATGGATATTACCCTTATTACCCAAACTAAGGATATTACCCTCAATTTGATGGGAATACAGGCTCGAACCCTCAACCGGGAAATCCATATTATTCATCTCAAACTTGTTTCACCGGTGGAAGTTCGAGTACCACGCCGATGCAAGGTACATGGGGTTTAAATTATTTAAATCTTAATACATCGCCGGTTGCATCTCTAGTCATCTCCAAGGAACTTAATTCGGTTCTCACGAGAAGTAATATGTGGACTCATGGGAAGGCAAACTCTACAAGAAAAACGGTATCGACACCTATTATAGTTGAGGATGTAGCTCAAGCTGAGGAACTTAATCCGGTTCTCACGAGAAGTAATACGCGCGGGAAGGCAAAGTCTAAAAGAAAGACGGCATCGACACCTATTATAGTTGAGGATGCACTTGAGGCTTCGAAGGATATTCATGACGACAAAGAACAATACTCAAACTCTAAGAATTGGTCGTTCGATGACTTCGTGAATCTTTCATGCGTTTGGTCCCAAGTGTCTCAAAACCTCGATACCATGAACAACCAAAAAGTTGTTACATTTTGGTTTAAGGTGAGTGATCAATTCAACTCCTTCTATGTTGACCAATCGATGTGGCGATCGTACAACGGTATCAATTGTGCGTATAAGGGGCGGCTCAATAAGGAATGTTCAATTTTAAGAGGTATCATTCAAGACCTTGAGAGCCGACATCATACCGGTATTGGAACAGATGACTTCGTAAGTATTTCATTTATTTTTCTCATTTCATTAATGTTCAAAGGTGAATCATACTCTAAAAGATTTTCTAACTTGATTTCTTGGAACTTGTGGCATACGATATATTTTTTCAACTACAAGGCAAACCATTTAAATTTGGGGAAGCGTACAAAGTTTTGGAAACTTGCCCAAAATGGTCACAAATTCATCACATCGGCTATCCCACCCGTAACGTTGCTAGGAAGTTAAATTTTAACGATAGCCCAGGTAACTCTACCAATACCGATCCTGAAATACCTACATCCGGCACTCCAAATATCATAATTTTGGATGATTCTATCGATATGGATGCACCACTATATTTTTGTAGGGATGTATGACTGGACGGCCAAAAAAATACAAGGCAAAAGAAGCGGCAAAGTCAAGTATAGGTTTTTCGGAGAAAAAGATGCTTGAGACAACGTCCAACATGATGAAGTCATGGAATCTGAGAGACTAGCTGAAGAAAGAGGAAAAGAAAGCTAAACTTAGACGTCGAGAGGAACTAAAGTTGATGAAAGAGGCTGAGTTTCAAAGGAGGCGTGAAGCGGAGCTAACTCGAAAAAAAAACTTCGACGACTCGCATATGTTAAAGGTGATGACAATAGACCTTGGTAACCTACTACCGGCGCAATGGCGTTGGATGAAGAAGCAGATTAAAGAATATTTGAAGAAGTTGAAGGAACAGTGTCCAAGTGATGATGACGTTTCTAGTGACGAAGAATGATATAATCCTTAGCATTAATAGTAGTTATTAAGATCTATATAATTTAATTATTTCAATAAAATTGTTATTAATGGTTCGTAATCCATAAAATTGATACAAAATCAAAAAGCTGAAACAATAAACTATGTTTCATTAAATTGTTACAATGATGAAGACTTATAAACAAAATTAATTACAACTTCAACATTAAACTTGAAAAGAAAATACATTACTTTAGAAAATAAGTAAACAATGATGAAGACTACAATTACTCTACCCTTTTTCGACTCCACAAATGCGCGACATGTTCATCTCGTAATTGGAAATGAGCTCCTTCATTTCTAAATTCAGGAATCTTCTGGATGTACTCTGCCATAGTGTTGATCGCGTGTCATAGATTTAAGTCCTCCTTCCAATTATCTGCGGTTTTTCTAAACTCAGGATCAATGTCCATTTGCCGGATGTAAGTATGATGTTCATCTTCCACGATCATATTGTGCAAGATTATACATGCGTACATAACATTTCCTAGATCACTAGATTTCCAAAATCGCGTACCGTTTGCCAATATTTGAAACCTATCTTGTAATACCCCAAAAACACTCTCTATGTCTTTCCGGCATGATTCTTGCATCTTTGAAAAATGTCTTTCGACATCGTTGGAGGGATTTCCTATGGTTTGAGCAAGTATTTGCCATCTTGGATAGACTCCATCCGCTAAGTAATACCCCATAGTGTGCGGTACCATGCTTATATTATAATTGCATGGCAACACAACTCCATTAGACAAGTTGTTAAAAAGCCACCCTTGATGCAAGACGTTTACATCGCTGTTAGAACCGGGTAACCCAAAGAATGCATGCCATATCCAAAGATCTTGGGATGCAATCGCTTATAAAATCACCGTCGGGATTTTTTTATACCCGGTATATTGTCATGCCCACCCGGTAGGACAATTCTTCCATTTCCAATGCATACAATCTAAACTACCTAACATCCCCGAGAAGCCTCGCGATCCATTCACTTCTAACAAGTGTAATGTATCGTCTTCATTGGGAGATCTAAGGTATTGAGTTTTGAATTGTGTTATAATACTTTTACAAAATTCTTTTAAGCACAAAATAGTCGTAGACTCCCCAATCCGAAGGTATTTTTCTTGGGCGTCTGAGCTCGTACCGTAACATAACATGCGAAGTACGTACGTTATCTTTTGGTGCGAGGATAAGCCCATAGTCTTGGCGGCATTTTCTCTTTGAATAAAATAGGGGTTCGAAGAAAGTATTTGATCATAAATACATTGATATACACCTTTACTCATACGGAATCGACGACGAAATGAGATACCTTTGAATCTTGGGTTGTCACCGAAGTAATCCCGGTTAAGGCTATTTTCCCCCAATTTATGCTCACGGCTTTTCCGCTTGTCAATCTATCCCTTTTTACTATCTCCCCACCTCCGTGATGATGTCGCCTCTTGCTCTTTTTCTTCTGCTTCTCCCATCTCAATCATAATCTTGTTATGCTCGTGCAACAACTCAACTTGACGCCGGAATAGTTCTTTGTCACTGGACGATAATGAAGACGATGACTCTGAAGATGAGAGTGATGTCTCAGGCCTGAGCAGGTCAGCAATGATTTCGTCAGACATGATTCAGCGCAATTAATAAGAAATGAAGAAGGTTGTGTTTTGAGAAATAAGATGAATGAGTTGATTGTAAAAGAGAGTAGGAGATGAATGGGGGTTATAAATAGAGAAAAAAAGTAGCCGTTAAGCATCTTGTTGAAGAAGTTTGATCAGGGAAAAACTCAGGTGAAATAATGGGGAACCAAGAATATTTTTTATACAGGCCTATGCCGCGCACTTCTAAACCGCGCGGCAAAAACTAACCCTTTAAACATATTTAAATCTCAGCCGTCCACGTGGTTTAATCCTAGACGTTGAAGTTATGCGCACTTCAGAACTGCGCTTAATAGGAACCATTGGATGGAAGGACACGTGTTATCATCTTAAGGGAGAAGTGTACCCAGCGTACTTCTGAACTGCGCGTTATGGCTGCGCGCACTTTAGAACCGCGCGGCGTGAATTCACCCTCAGGGTGGAAAATCCACCCTTGGATGCATTTTGAGAGAGCTACGTCACGTATTCACCTAGCTCTTGGGAGAGGAATTGGGTAGAAAAGAGGGTGGATTTGGAATTTACCCTCCCACGTCAGGGTGCACCTAGCTGCTGTGGGTACTCTCACCTCCCAGCAGCTAGGTCAAAAATCCACGTGGATTGATGTCGCGCAGTTCTGAACTACGCGTAGCCTTCGAGCCAATAAGATGATGACATTTGTCAAGCTTCCAGCATATACAACGGCTTAGATTTAAACACGTGGACGGCTTAGATTTAAACAAAACCAAGCGGCTAATTCTTGCTACGTGGTTCAGAAGTGCGCGGTAAGAGCCTGCATGAAATATATGTTGGTTCCTCTCCATACTTTTGGTTTTTCCCTGATCAAACTTCTCCAACAAGATGCTCAATGGCTATAAACAACTAGTTTTTTCTCTATCTATAAAACACATTCATCTTCTACTCTCTTACTCTTCTGCAATCAACTCATTCATCTTATATCTCAAAACTCAACTTTCTTCCTTTGTTATCAATTTCGTCGAATCATGTTTGACAAAATCCTTGTTGACCTACTTATGTCTGGCCCATCACTCTCTTCTTTGGAGTCATCATCTTCATCATCGTCTAGAAGCAAAGAGCTCTTCCGACGTCAAATTGAGATGATGCACGAGTATAACAAGATTATGATTGAGATGGGAGAAGCAGAAAAAAGAGAGCAAGAGGCGACTTCATCACGGAGACGGGGAGGTGGTAAAATGGGAAGGATTGACAAGCGGAAAGGCCGTGATTATAAATTGGGGGAGTTTAGCCTTAATCGGGATTACTTCGGTGACAACCCAAGATTCAAAGGTATTCTATTGTGTCGTCGATTCCATATGAGCGAAGCTGTGTATCAGCGTATTTATGATCAAATACTTTCTTCGAACCCCTATTTTATTTAAAGAGAAAATGCCGCTAAGACGATGGGCTTATCCTCGTACCAAAAGATAATGTGCGCACTTCGCATGTTATGTTACGGTATGTGCGCAGACGCCCAAGAAGAATACCTTTGGATTGGGGAGTCTACGGGTATTTTGTGCTTGAAATAATTTTATAAAACTATTATAACACAATTCAAAGCTCAATACCTTAGATCTCCCAATGAAAACGATACATTACACTTGTTAGAAGTGAATGGATCACGAGACTTTCTGGAGATGTTAGGTAGTTTAGATTATATGCATTGGAAATGAAAGAATTGTCCTATCGGGTGGGCAGGACAATATACCAGGTATAAGAAAATCCCGACGGTGATTTTAGAAGCAGTTGCAACGCAAGATCTTTGGATATGGCACGCATTTTTTGGGGTGCCCAGTTCTACCAATAACGTAAACATCTTGCATCAATGGTGGCTTTTTAATAACTTGTCTAATGGAGTTGCGCCGCCATACAATTATAATATATGCATGATACCGCACACTATAGGGTATTACTTAGCGGATGAAGTCTATCCAAAATGGAAAACACTTGTTCAAACCATAAGAAATCCGTCCAATGATGGCGAAAGACATTTTTTGAAGATGCAAGAAGCATGCCAGAAAAATGTAGAACATGCTTTTGGGGTATTACAAGCTAGGTTTCAAATATTGGCACATGGTGCACAATTTTGGAAACCTAGTGATCTAGGAAATGTTATATACGTATGTATAATCCTGCACAATATGATCATCGAATATGAACGTCATACTTACATCCGACAAATGGACATTGATCACGTGTTTAGAACATCCATGAAGAATTGGAAGGAGGACTTAAATTCAAGGCACGCGATTAACACTATGGCAGAGTACATCCAGAAGGTTCATGAAATTAGAAATGAAGGTGCCCATTTCCAATTGCGAGATAAACTTGTCGCGCATTTGTGAAATCAAAAAGAGGTAGAGTAATGCAGTCTTTATCATTGTTTTTTTTCTTCTAAAGTAATGTATTTTGTTTCCAAGTTGTATGTTGAAATTGTAATGTATTTTATTTCCAAGTCTTCATCATTGTAACACTTTAAAGAAACTTGGTTTGCTGTTTCTGCGTTTTGATTTTATATCCATTTCTTTTATTTTATTTTTTTGGTAGAGATAAAGAAAATGGGAAAATCTCAGGTCCTGTAAGAAAGAAGTAAGAAGCAGAGTACATTATGGTAGAGTACATCTAGAATGTTCAAATGTGAATTAGATTAATATCAATTTTTAGGAATATGTATGATTAATAATAATTTTATTGAAATAATGAAATTATATAGAACTTAAAAACTACTATTAACGCTAAGGATTACATCAATCTTTATCACTAGAAACGTCGTCATCACTTGAACACTGGTCCGTCAACTTATTCGAATATTCTTTAATTTGCCTCTTCATCCAAAGCCTTTGTACCGGTAGTAGGTTACTTGGATCCATTGTCATCACCTTAACCATATGCGCATCTTCGATGGCTTTTTTTCGACTTAGCTCCGCTTCACGCCTCCTTTAAATCTCAGTCTCTCTAGCCAACTTTAGTTCCTCTTGTGCTATAGCTCTAGTTTCCTTTTCCTCTTTCTTTTGCTCATCTTTCTCATTCTATGCCTTCATCATGTTGGTCGTTGTCTCGAGCATCTTTTTCCCCCAATAACCTATACTTGACTTTGCCGCCTCTTTTACCTTGTATTTTTTTTGCTGTTCGGTCGTACATCTCCACAAGAATATAGTGGTGCATCCACGTCGATAGAATCATCCGGAATTACGATATTTGGAGTGTTGAATGTAGGTCTTTTAGGATCGGTATTAGTAGAGTTACCCGGGCTATCTTTAAAATTTGACTTCCTAGCGACGTTGCAGTCGGGTTGCTCGATGAGATAAATTTGTGACCATTTTGGGCAAGTTTCTAAAACTTTGTATGCTTCCCCAAGTATAAATGGTTTGTGTTGTAGTTATGCGAATATATCGTATGCCATACGTTCCTGACAATCAAGTTAGAAAATTCTTTAGAGTATGATTCACCTTTGAACATTAATGTAATGAGAAAATTAAATGAAATACTTACGAAGTCAGACGTTTTAATATCAATAAAATATCGGCTTTCAAGGTCTTGAATGATGCCTCTAAAAATTAAACATTCCTTATTAAGCTGCCTCTTATATGCACAATTGACACCGTTGTATGATTGCCATATCGATTGGTCAACATAGAATGAGTTGAATTGATTACGCACCTTGAACCAAAATTTAGTGGCTTTTTTGGTTATTCATGGTAGCAAGGCTTTGAGATACTTGGGACCAAGCGCGTACAAGATTCACGAAGTCATCGGACGACCAATTTTTTGAGTTTTTATATCTTTCTTTATTGTCATCAACTTCATCCCCAACTACATCCTCAACTCCAATAGGTGTCGATGTCATCTTTCTTTTAGACTTTGCCTTCCCACGCATATTACTTCTCGTGAGAACCGGATTGAGTTCCTCAGCCTCAGCTACATCCTCAACTATAATAGGTGTCGATGCCATCTTTCTTGTGGACTTTGCCTTCCCGCGCGTATTACTTATCCTGAAAACCGGATTGAGTTTCTTAGAGATGACCGGAGAGACAACCAGAGATGCAACCGACAATGTATTAAGATTTAAATTATTTAAACCCCATGTACCTTGTATCGACGTGGTACTTGAACTTCCACTGGTGAAACCGGTTTGAGATGATTAATATAGATTCCTCAGTTGAGGGTACGAGCCCGTATACCCATCAAATTGAGGGTAATATGCTTAGTTTGGGTAATGAGGGTAATATCCATGGGTTTGAGATTGAAATTGATTGTCAGGTGCCAGAAATAGTTAGCAAACATACCTTAGATCTTGGGATGTGTTAGGCATTTACGGCGGATCATTCGTTCCGAATTGAGGAGGAAAGATGTTTCCCTGTTGGTTTGTATTGGAAGATTGAGAGTGGTTTTGTGAATTAGATTGGGAGCTTGATGAAGACATAGTGGTTATGTTTGTAAGGTAAGGAGGGAGGAGAGTGCAGAAGATTAGACGGGAGGAGAGTGTAGGAGATGAATGATATTTATAGCTGAAAAAAACTAGTCGTTAATATGGCCATTAACAAGTATCCAAGAAAAACTAGCCGTTAATATGGTCGTTGAGTAACTTGGACAACAAGTTTCCAAAAAAAAATCTTTTAAAAAAATAAGATTAATACTCAACATATTTTAAACAAAACCTAGCTTAAACAAAACATAATTTAAACAAAACATAAATCAAAGATTTAAATAAAATATAGCCTAACTAGGACAACCCCTCTTTATTTGGCAGGCGCATCTACTACGTGCAGGACTCTTATCATAGGTACATTACGCAACCGGCTCTGTCTGGTAAGAAATGGACATCTCAGCTAGTATCTCGTATGACCTCGTTTGCCTGCCTCAGCTCCTCTTCTAACTCAGTATTGCGGTCAACTAGTTGCCTCGAGTCTTTATATGTTGCATACCGCATTCCTTAGGATTGATGTCAAAACTCATCCATACTATACGTAGGTAGACACGGGTATGACACCTGCATCACCGGGATCGGTATCCGTCTACATTGATCGCTCGTTCCCACCACATCCATAAACCATCCCATATCATATGGATCGCCTGTCGCCTGAATACCATAGTCTTGTACCTGTGAAGACGTTGTTAAACTTGACGTAGGTGGCAAGTGTACATCGGGCCTCACTAGATCACGCCCGACCATCCAAATATTTCCCGCCCTCTTTACTAAATTGCAACCGATCTTGGGATTTGGATAAACGGCACGCCAATATCTCATGCAATCTACGTCTGAAACAAGATAATTTTGACCATTGTATAAGTCCACATCTTTCAGACTCTGATATAACTCTTGATCGTATCTTGGGAATTCCATAATCTCTTAAGAGGGGTCATAGGGCACACTATCATGCCCGGTCATCTGACGTATACACTGGTCTCTTTAATACCAAAACGTACCGTGCTCGTATGGGACTAACACCAATAGAACCCTCTGGAAGCTCAGCGTTGAAGTAACTCTTAACTCTGGACAGATTAATTGTCTTGACTTGTGCTATGGTTGCCAATCTATATTGGTTTTGTCCTTCCATTCTATCATTTCTCTGATCACAGCAAAAGAGTGATGGATTTCAGAACCTATACTAGCCCTTTCATCTCTCCACGCACCCATACGAGGATAAATATGATTAAAGTTTTGTACCTTCACTAAATACATTCTAACCCGACAGTACTCGAAGAACCAGAATTTTAACATCGCATAGAATCCAGTTATTAATTTCTTCACCTTCCCGTCCTTCAGAACTAAGACTTCATCAAGTCCCCGATACAAAGCCACCATAATCGACGTACCCCAGTCAAAAACTGACGCACCAATAATATCGTAGTCTGTTAAGGATGTAAGATAACCTGCCCGAAGAGATGTGCTACCATTTGAGAAAAAGAGATTACCTATCATATAGGCAATAAATGCCCTCGTATACACAATATCTATTTGTGGGTCATAATTTTTGATACGTAGATTCAAAGGCTCTTTCCACATTTTTAAATAGGCGAGAGTGATGTAACCATACCTGATGTCAGAGCTTATAATTCCCAAGAACATATTTTCTGCTTTCTCTGACTTGGAGTAGCTTTCATCGTACGGGAGTTCGCGACCCCTCCCCAAAGATATGCCTGTTAACATGACGAAGTCTAATGGTGTAAAACCCAGTTTCTAGTAAGGGAAGTGAAAGGTATGGATGAAAGGCCACCACCGTTCCACGAGGGCATAAATGACGGTTATCAGAGTTTCCCGCCTTAATTGAGCAAAACTCCTCAAAACTCATATCGTCGACCAACTTCTTCAACGTCGGGTACCTCGCAATCCATTGGTACCACTTTAGTAACTTATCCAATGATCCCCTACAATGTATTTCATCTCAGTTCTGACAAAAAAAAAACACATTAACACGTTAGACTTTTATTCAAGCATTTCATCGAATACATTGCAATATACGTTAATAATACTTAAAATTTACACAAAACTTACCGGCATTTCCTCTGATCTAGCAAAAATATGGACCCATCCGTCCGGGAGGATATCAACTCGGTTCAACCCTTCGAGCGTTGGGTAGGGATCGTTGTCCAACGTCAATTGTAATGGCCAAATATTTATTACTTTGGCGTTTACGTTGCGTTAGTTTTGGCAAAACTATACCTCAGTCACGAACTAGACTCTCCCAACATTTTGAAGCGATTAACGGCGCCGATGACGAAGGAAATTGGTTGGGTTGGGAAACTTGTGGAGTAAGGATTGGGTTTACCTTGGGTATGTGGGTATGTTATGCCTAAAACTTAAAATAACACTTGAGAAAGTTAACCAAAGTTTATGCCTAAAAGTTGCAGGGAAATGCCGCACGGTTCTGAACTGCACGGCTAATTTGAAAAAAAAAAAAAACGTGGCAAATCCTTATTGGCTGCCAATATGCGTGGTTTAGAACTACGCTGCAGAGATAGAGGGTTGAGATGGGGACACATGGCTGGATCATGAGCGATGATGTTCCCGCGCGGTTCTGAACTACGCAAAGTGAATTCACCTTGATCTAAAAATCGAACTGCTGTAGGGTGGATTGGATTCACTGTGATTTTGAGCAAGTTCATCCACCCTACTGCTGTGGATGCTCTTAACAAGTTGGTACTATTGTGTCACTTGGTTTAGTAAATGGAGTATGTTAGTTATTTATAGCCGTTTGATTTGAGTGTACTCATAGAGTTTATAACTAGCATACCGGAATACGGTTGGACGGAGCATTTTACGATTTGTAAGCCTCGACATAGTAAGGCTCCGGTTGGTACACCAGGAATGTTTGTGGTCGGAAAGATTTTTTGTGACTTGGACAATTGTTGACCATTTCATTAGCTAAGTTTTATTTTCTCATATATGAATGAAAGAATGATTATAAATTATCGAAATCACTTGAAGAATTTGCAATCATGATTATATATGGTGTACCAAGTTGGAGCCTATATTTCATACTCATGTTATGTCCAAGGAGCTTGCTCTCCTCGAAGTATTCATTTTAAATGGATCTTAAGCTAAGTGCCTCTTTAGTGATGTCACATTAACAACAATTGTTGAATACTCGAGATTATTCAAAAGCGAGTGAAAATAATAATGTAGTTTTCTAATGCTTTAGATTTTGATAAGTTAAAATTATAATTGATTGAGACCAAAATTGCTTTAAAAGTAATTATTTGTTTTCACCACTGTTAATGCACATGTTGAATAACTGAGAATGTAATCTTTCCTCAACTCGAATTGACCACTAAACTATTAAAAAACATTTCTTTACACAAAATTCGCATAATCCTCTCATTTATTGTTTGATTTTCTAGATCTTGATAATTCTTATAATCGACAATAGTCGTAGTAGGGTTGAAGTTAACTGTAAATTACTTAACCATTGTTAGTATCCTCCAATATCTCAACTATATATTCCAAATTATCTTAAAATTCATTATTTTCTATATTGTATCAAAAGTCATTGCACTCAGGCATCAACATAAGTTGTGAGAACTACAAAGCTTGCACAATGAGAAAATTGCCTTGAGTTTGATTTCTATCCTCTTCTCATCACCGTAAGGCTATATATAAAATAACTGAGATGGACGATGTTTATGTTCTTTGTATGCAAGCATTCATACCATTAAGATGCATGGTTTTTGTATAACCGACCCACCACGGAGCTTCTATTATATGATCAGTGATATTTACATGAATTGGTCATGAACATCATCAACCTAATTCGATCATAACTTGCACATTTCACAATACCCTTTACCCAAATCCGACTTGGACTAAATCTACTCACTCCCAAATCAATCTAGTTTTGGATCAAGTTTGGTGCCCCAAGATGCATTTAATTTTGAAACCTTCATTATGTTATAAGTAACCAATGCCTAGTTTTATACTACAATGTCCAAGTTAATGCAACCAGATGCCGAATCAGACAAAACAGTTGCATATCAAAGCTAAAAAGAAGAAACAGTTTGAAGCCTAAAACCTAAACTGAATACTTATCATTGATCCCTAACCCAAGTGTCTTGATATGAAAATATCCATATTTGGTATTAGTTTTATTTCGTGTCTAGAATAGGTGTCAATACTATCTCGGGGTTATTCATCATCAAAGAGTGTACGGGGAGCGACTACCGCTGGACTGACACTGAACAGGTACATTGGTTTTGTACTTCTTCGCTCAAAGACTCTAGCTCGTCAATATTTTACAAAAGTTCAAATATAATTATGTTTTTTTTGAAGAAAATAAGTTTTTGTTCGAACAAAATTTTTGCTCGATTTGAATAGACCGGGCAGAACCCTGTTTATTTGAATATACTCTTTGTTCTGTTCGAATAGACTAGGCAGAACTTTGTTTGTTCGAATAGAATCTTTCTTCTGTTCGAATAAAACTATGTCTGTTCGAATAGACAATTTCTCTGTTTGAATAGAGTACAAGTTTTTAGTATTTTTATAAAAGGCGTCTTTTCTTTTTATGTTCTTCACCTCTTCCAAAATAGATTGTTTTTAGGGCTTGAGATTTTTGAGAGAAAATAGAATTCAACGAGCTATTCATTGCGAAGTAAAACTCAAATTAAATTAATCGAAGAATTTGTAAACCTAATCTTGATTTTAAAAGCTTGTGATTTTCATGCTTGGATGCTTTGACGGGAGATTAAAACAAGGTATTTCAAGAATGAGGAATCGATTTCAAGAAGCTCGATTAGAAGAGAGGTAACCATGGGATGTACTTATCGGTTCTGTAAGTAATTGAATTATTGTAATTTCTTTTTAATAATGAATTTTTAGCTGTCGGGCGATTCGGCAGCGACCTGTGGTTTTTTCTTCTGAGAAAAGTTTTTGCAAGGGTAGAATTATTTGTTCTTGTGCTTGATTTATTATTGTTTGTTATCACTAGATAATTGAATAAATATGAATTAGGCTAGGGTTTGACCATTAATTCAAAGATTATCAGACCTATTAAATTTGACCTAAATTAAACGAAATTAATTAGTCTCAAGTAGTCAAAATTTTTAATTGGTATCAGAGCTGTCATGCTTTGAGGTTTAACAACCTGAGCATCGATCTTAACTCGATTACCTGAGAATATTGTATTACGAGAAGTTTGGAGGTCCTATTAATCGTTATCCACTCTTTAATAGCAAAGATTATCCATACTAGAAAGTTTGAACGATTGTATTCTAAAATCAATCGGGGAAGATGTATGGATTGCCATTGAGGATGGATGAACACATCCTACCATGAGGCAAGGTCAGGCAGGAAGTCCTATAGAGGTGCCTAAACCTAAAAAATAATTAACTAAGGAAGAAAAGGATGTTGCCAGTTATAAGTCTAAGGGTTGTAATGCAATCTTTATGGTTGTGTGTCAAAGTGAGTTTTGACATATTTCTGTATTTACCACTTCGAAAGAAACGTGGGACATTTTAGTTCAAACTCATGAAGGCGATGATACAGTCAAAAAAAGTAAGCAAGAAATGTTTACTTCCCAATTCGAGAATATCCAAATAAGTGAAGATGAACCCTTTGATGAGTTTTATGCGAGACTAAGTGACATTGCCAACAATAGTATCGCATCAGGAGCAGCCTATTCTGATGTTCAAATTGTTTGCAAGGTCTTAAGATCTTTGCCTAAGAGCTTCAAATCTAGATGTGATGCTATTGATGAAACTCAATATCTTAAGAAAATGAAACCAAACACATTAGCTGGAAAGCTGTGAACATTTAAACTCTAAATGAAAATAAAAAACCATGCAAAGAATAGGAGTACAGCTTTTAAGTCTTCATCTTTATATTCATCTTCTAAGGGTGCCAAAGAGGTTGATTGCTCATACGTTTTTGATGATGACGAGAGGTCGGATAATGATTCTTCAATTGCTCTTATTGGTCAAAAATTTCAAAAGATTTTGAAAAAAATGTAAATTTCAAAAACAAGGGCAATCGGTAAACTATAAGCCACGACCTCACGATCGGGTCAAATCTAATAACTGGTAGACCAACAATGATATTGATCTAAGTCAAGTTGAATGTTATAAGTATCACAAGTTTGGTCATTATGCACACAATTGTCCCAATAAAAAATATGGAAATAATCACAAGACTTTGAATATTAGTATAACTTGGGATGACAGCGATGATAAAAGTAATAATAATGATGATCAACCCCAAGTAGGTGAGAATGGACAATATTGCGCATATCCTACTTTTTTACATTGTAGTAATGATAACTCTTACGCTTAAGAATTTGAGAATCATATTGAAAGTCAAAGTAATCATACAAATAATGAGTTTGAGGACCTAAATCTTGAAGATTTGTATGCTCAGACATTTACAAAGTATGTTAAACTTGGTAAACTTAACAAAGTCTTATAAGATCAAGTTAACACACTCACACTTGAACTTTGAGAAAAAGTTGAGAATACATATCATGAGGTAGAGATGCTTGAAGATGAGAAACAAGTTCTCCATGATAAGATTATGATTTTAAAAAAAGAAGTTCATGATGCTAAGGAGAAAATAAAATCAACTTTGGACTAACTATATAACGCCAAGCTTGATTCAATTTCATCTCAGCAAAAACTTAATTTTTTTTATCATGGAGCAAAAAATATAGATAAGATGTTATATATGGGGAAAATGGATACTGACAAAAGGGGTCTAGGATATGAGTATCATCACTTTAATGCTAAGACTCCTTAAGTCACGAAATTTGCTAAAGCAATTGCTATTATATCTTTGCCCAAACATAATGAAATATCTTTCACTCATAATCAAGCCAAAAAGATCCCTTACTCTTAAATTTATTATTGTGGAACATGTGGTCAAAATGGCCATATTGTATCTAATTGTAGATTTGATGGAACCTATCAACCATATGTTCGACCATCCAACGAGCAAAGATATAACTCAAATATAATTTTTTCTAATGTGATAAGTGAGAATTTTTCTAGATGGTTTGCACAGAAAACCTCGGCTCGAAAGATTATTCAAACCATTTGGGTGTGGAAGAGTGATTTGATACCTCAAATCAGGTACAATGTTACTGTAATTGCTTTGCATATCTTTAAGTCTATTCAGTGATATATGGACAGTAGATGTTTTCATCATATGACTGGTGATGAGTCTAAGATGAGTCACTTAGAGTATATTCAGGTCAGGGTGGCGATGTTACTTTTAGTGATGGAAGCATATCTCATGTGGTGGGAAAGGGTAAGGCTGAAGGAATTGGTACTCCGATGATAGATAGTGTTCTTCTAGTCCAGGTGCTGAAATAAAGTCTTCTCAGTGTCAGTCAGTTATGTGATACAAATTATACTGTTACATTTTCTAAAGGAGGTTGCAATGTATTAAATTCCCAAGGACAACGTGTGATGTATGATGCTAAAACTGCTAACAATTGTTATGATGTTCAACAAGAATCTCTACTATGTAACAAAGCTAAACTGAGTGATGTAGATTTGCGATATCAAAGGTTGGGACATATTAAATTCAATGATCTATCCAGGATTACGAACAAAGAGCTTATCAGGGGAGTTCCAAAGCTGGGAAGATTAACTAATGTTGTGTGTGGTTTGTGTTAAATTGCCAAGCAAATCAAGAGTTCTCACAAGAAGGCCAATAATATTGCTACAACATGAGTTCTTGAGTTGATATACATGGATTTGATGGGTTCAATAAGAACTGCATCTTTGTATGGTAAGCGATACATTTAAGTAATGATGGATGATTTTATTCGTTATTCCTACATAGTCCCTCTGAGAAGTCTAATAAATTTGAAGAATTCCACATTATATCGCTCTAAATACAAAATGAGAAAGATTGTTCTATCAACAAAATTTAAAGTGATTGTGGATATGAGTTTAAGGATACTGGAGTGATCAAGTATTGTACCATAAACGGGATTAAACATGAATTCTCTTCTCCAATCACGTTACAACAAAAAAGGGTTGCAAAATGAAAAAATAGAGTTCTTCAAGAAATGGGATGGGTCTTACTTGACAGCAAGGACCTTTTTACATACTTTTGGGGGGAGGTCATTCATACCGCGTGTTATATTATCAATAGGGTATATCTTCGTCTACTTACGCTAAACACTCCCTATGAACTTTGGTTTGGAAAGAAGCCAAATGTACATTACTTTCGGGTTTTTGAGAGTAAATGTTTTATCTTTAGAGATCGAGAAAGTATTATGAAATTTGATTCTCAAAGTGATGAAGGTATTTTATTGGGATATTCAACAAATAGCAGAGATTTTTGGATCTATAATTCTAGGAACAAAGAGATGATGCAGTCATGTAATGTGGTTGTGGATGATACTTGCAATATTGGCTCCGTAGATATTAGAGAAGATGATGATATAATGGAATATTTGGAAATTTTGACTAGTGAGACTCTTGACACGGCCCCTACATCCAATATTACCTCTTATTTATTTACTTCCCTACCCTCTCCTCCCCTACCTCCTCCAGATCCTAGTGTACCACAACTATGATGGCACCAAGTTAGGAAGGATCACCCACATGCTGATATCATTGGGGATGCTAGTTCTCATGTTCAAACTAGAAGACAAATTCATAAGATGATGAATTGTGTTTGATATGCTTCTATGATCGAACCCACAGCTGTAAAAGAAGCTATCTCAGATGAGTATTGGCTTCATGTAATGTAGGATAAGCTTCGACAGTTTCAACGTCAAGATGTGTGGGATTTAGATCCACATCCTTCTAGCACTAATGTAATTGAGACAAAATGGATTTACAAGGACAAGTTTAATGAAGAGATAATTTGACTACAGTCCCACCTACAGGCTGAATTTTATCCTTTAGTCCCCAAGTTATTTAAATATGTCCTACTTGAGAAGTAGGACATATTGGTAGTCCTTCATCTGGTTCCATCATAACTACATCTGGTTGTTGAATTAAAGGTGGGGGCATAACTTCTATAGGCACTACATATACATAGAAATTGTACATCCCACATACTATCTACATCACTGCAATGCCACATCTTATGCAAACTTGTACCATCACAAACATCTACTATCTCACCTATACACAGTGCCTTCACCACTATCCCAGAACCATGTGAGATAGCTTCATTTATCCCAACAACATCAGACATAATATACTCTAACAGACCTTGATAGTAAAACTTGTACATCCCACATACTATCTACATCATTACAATGCCACATCTTATGCAAACTTGTACCATCATAAACATCCACTATCTCACCTATACACAGTGTCTTCACCACTATCCCAGAACCATGTGAGATAGCTTCATTTATCCCAACAACATCAGACATAATATATTCTAACAGACCTTGATAGTAAAACTTATCCCCATCTACATTTTTAAATATATGCATGACCCCATCAATATATAGCTGATGTGTGTACCCTGTCTCCCCAGGTTCAGGCCATCTACCTCCCCAATGAATAATAATATTTTTCAGGTCATTCCTGTCATTGTAGTATACCCCCAAATAGTATATAATTAAGACAAATATCTTGGTAACATACCCAAAACACCTAATTTAAAAATACCACATGTAAAAGCCCCAATTTCTTTAATATACCCTAATTGCAGAAAACCAAAACCCTAATTTTATAATCCAAACAACTTTAAAAAATCCCCAATTTTGTAACCCAAACTCTAATTCTTAACATAAATCTTCTAACTTTCATAATAGGAAAACCAAATCAATAGATATTAGAGAGAGATTTACCAATTTTACCTGTAGATGGAACCAGATGAAGGACTACCAATATGTCATACTTCTCAAGTTGAGGTTAAGGTTGAGACTACATAGCATGAGAGTACACAGTTTGGTCCACTTTAACATGAAACTAATGCTAGGGGTAAACAAAAGGTAGTTGTGACTCAAACAAAAAAAAAGACTTATATCAAAGCCAAAGAGAAAAGGCAATAGTTTACAAAGTGGTGAATAAAACACTAAAAGAGTTAAGAAACCAAGGGCAAGTGAAGTACCTGAGGAAGAACTTGATGATTTCTCACAAATGGACTTTAGTGATCATGAACCTAATATTGAAACTGAGGGTGAAGTTGGATTGGGGGAAGATACTCCAGTTAATGCAGAAACTGAGGCTGGAGTTGGATTGGGGCGAAAGACTTCAAATGATGAAGAAGAAGTTGATGATTGGAATAGATGGTTAAGTAAGTAAATTATTTTTTGGTTAATAATCTAAATGTTTACAAATTTGTGTCTATAATTTTTTAAAAGCTAATTTTTTTTATGGATGGCTAACAGCTATGTTTCTTGTTTTCACAAAGGTTCTTCATATGTCTAAACATATAACAATGCTATATATCCTGTAGTTGATGGATCATAATGGGAGAAGATTTGCATTTGAACATAAGTATATCTAAGTTGATATTTTATATGGATGCTTATTTTTATATAATATGCAGCTTGCAAACCATTTTCAACCTCCCCTATTGGTAAGAGAAGCTGGGAGACCTAGAAAACAAAGAATCCCTAATCCAGATGAAGAAAAGAGGCAGATAAGATGCAGAAATGTAGTAGCTATGGTCACAACAAGAAAACTTGTAAGGGTGCACTAACAACATCAAGGCCAAGAGTGGCAAGAGTACCTAAGAGTGTAGATACAAATGTTAGCATGGCAAGACATATCTGCAGTGCTAGTTTACCACCTACAACACCAAATATGAGAGGGAGGGGAAGTGGTGGTATAGGTGGTGGTGGAGGGAGATCATCTAGGGGTACAAGGAAAACTCAAGATACTGAAGCCCCAAGGCCAATTTAAGCAAGTCAAGCCCCAATGCAAACACAATCACGGTAAAATCAAAGCCAAACTCATGCTACTCAAGGCCTAGGGAAAAGTCAATCAAGGAAAACTCAAAGGCAAACTCAAGCTACTAATGCCCCAAGGCAAACTAGAGCAAGTTAAGCCTAATGGAAATATCAAGCTACTGATGTCCCAACGCAAACTAGAGCAAGTGAAGCCCAATGGTAGTCTCAAGCTAGTACAACCTCAAGGCAAACAAGGGAAACTCAAGCTCAAAGCCAGTCTCAAGCTACTACAGCCCCAAGGTAAACTAGGGCAAGTCAAGCTCAAAGCCAGTTTCAAACTACTGAAGCCCCAAGGAAAACTAGGGCAAGTCAAGCCCAAAGGTAGTCTCAAGCTACTCAAGCCGCAAGGCAAACTCAAGCAAGTCAAGCCGAAAGGTAGTCTCAAGCTACTCAATCCCCAAGGAAGACTCAAGCAAGTCAAGCCTAAAGGCAGTCTTAACCTACTCAAACTCAATGGAAAACTAGAGCATCAATATGGCGAGCTTAATCCCCAAGGTAAACTAGAGCATCAATACAACAAGCTCAAGCCCCAAGCTCTAACCCTTACAAGAAAGGCTATCAATCTTCTGGTAAGAATTAAAAAGTCTGACAGTATGACTTAATTTAGAAATATTTAACTCCATGTTAAAAAGTACATTTGCTTGGCTCTGTAGACTAAAAATGTTTGTTTGTTAGACTGAAAATGTATGTTAGTCTGAAAATGTTAACATGTACTCTATTAATTGAATATTTCTTTCATGAATGTTAACAAGTACTCTATGTACTCTATTTGTTTTTGCCCCAGGTTTTTTCATGAATGTTTCTTGTTTGTCTATTTTGTAACTTAACAGGTACTCACTCTATTACATACATGTGTTTGTTTTTTATGAATACTATTATAGATGTCTCACAGTGGTATACGTTTCTTGTTTGTCTATATTTCTTTCATGAATACTGTTGATCTAAAATGTGCAAAAGGTATAGGGAAAGGTCTGACTGGTACTCACACAGTCAAACTAAAATGTGCAGGTGCTAATAAATGAAATGTGCAGGTATTAGTGGTCTAAAATGTGCAGGTGTGCAGGTACTAGTAATTTGAAATCTGCAGGTACCCATTTTTGGTCTAAAATTGCCATAATACAAATAAGGGAAACTAGGGCACAAAAATGGCAAGTTCATCATCTCTATGCGTACCTGTTAACAAAAAAAATGGCACAAAAAAGGCAGTTCCACAAATTGCAGTTCCACAATACAAAAAAGAGAAATGCATTTCTATTGATTCACAGCTACCACCATAATACAAAAACTGAAAGAGAGCCTAAAAAAAACAAAAACACTTTCTGGGATCCCAAACAAAAAACAAAAGCATCTCTACATCCCAAAAAGAGAAGGGATTCCAAAAGAGAACCTAGAAAACAAGGCAATACCCACAGTCACAAACATAATCTTCATCTTTCTCTTATGTCTCTTCCTCTTCCTCTTCTTCCTCGTCTGTCTCTTCTTCTTCTTCCTCATTTGTTCCTTCATCATCTTCCTCATCTGTCTCTTCTTCTTCCTCGTCTGTTTCTTCTTCCTTCTCTTCTTCTGTCTACCCATACTCACTCTTCTTCTCCTCTGTCCAGCTAGCCTCACTGTTAGAGGATGAATCATAGCATTTTGCAAATCTAATGTACTCTTCTTTAAAAGAAGAGTCACTCTCAGTTGATGAGAAAAGAGGCATTTTTTTAGGTTTTGAAGAAAAGAAAAGAGAAGAGAAGAGAAGAGGGTGGTGTTTTGAAGAAGGTATGGGGAAAAGCTTGGTTTTATAAAGAAAAAATTAAAGGTATTTGAGGGGTTTCCGAATATTAGCAGTTGGGGGGATAATGGTCAGGGGGGATGTTAAGTATGTGTTATGTGTAGAGTGTGCACACAGGATTAATAATGATTAAGACTATAAACATAACAAACTTGCATAAAAAGAATTGCACATAACTTGTATAAGAAGAAACTTCAAAAATAATTAAACATTTTAATAATATGGTAAACAAGATACAATATCCCTAAGATTTATCCTCTTACATAAAAACCATCTCTAACCACTACACTACCAATCTCATCCCCTTGAAGATTTCCCTTTAAACTCTATGTAAAATTCATCTAACCCTATAGTCACACTCACCTTGATATTCAAATTAGGCATAGTCTCAAATTCTGCATTTTTTTCTTCTTCTTCATGCATATAGCCCTTTAGCCACATAAAGTACTTGCATTGAACATTTTCACAAACTAAGAATTTCTTACCCTTGCTTCTCTAAGCAGTAGATTTATATAATTTTATGAATCCACAACTACCTTTAGGGCAAACTACAGTCCACCAAAGACATTTTCTCCACCAGTGCCCAATTTCTTTATAACCAAAGCACTACCTTTGAAAGAGGAGCTACTCGTACTTGGTAAATTTGATGATTGCCCAATGGCCTCACTCAACCATTGGAAAATACCACGGGTAGGGAATTAACATTTGAAGTACTTTCTACCAGGTTTTTTTTATTAATTTAGAAACATGGAATTGCATTATTCCACTGTAATTTGGCTTCTTGCACATACTTTATAACCATGAAAAATTCCTAATATCATGAAAATCTTAATCACAGATAAGGCACAAATCATCAATAAATTAGTATGGGTTTGTCCCAATCTATGATATCTAATACCATGAAAAGCTTGATCACAGATATGACACAAATTATCCTGCAATTTGTCTTTAGTCCTTATTTCTTACCTTAAAGAGATTTGGGAAGGAGACCGTTGGGGAATTTTTTAGGAAATAGATGACCTGAAGACAACTTGTTCACCTATTAGAAAAATTCACGTGCAACTCGCGTGAGGGTAGTTTAGTTAGTTCATATCAAAATTTGAGTTCAACGAAGGTTGACCTGTGGTCAGGGGAAATTTGGGGACCAAAACTACATATTTAAACAACTTGGGGACTAAAGGCAAATATTCAGTCTGTAGGTGGGACTGCAGTTAAATTTTCTCTTTAATAAACTTGGGAATATCATTTGAAATAGAGCTAGGTTGGTTACCCAATGGTATAATCAAGTCAAAGGGGTTGATGTTGCTGAAACTTTTGTTCCTACTGTAAGGCTTGAGTATATTCACATACTTTTAGCCCTTGCTTGCAATCAAAAGTTGAAGCTATATCAAATGGATATGAAGAGTGTTTTTCTTAACGGGCTCCTTGAGGAAGAAGTATATATGGCAAAATTAAATGGCTTTGAGGATCCTCATCATCCCGATCACGTTTTCTACTTGATATAGGCTATTTATGGATTGAAGCAAGCTCCTCGAGCATGGTATGGACAACTTTCAAATTTTCTCTTGTGAAATGGATTTGTTCGAGGGGGAGTTGATAAAATACTGTTCATTCAACGTAAGGGAGGCACAGTGCTCGTTGCTCAGGTATATGCAGATGATATTGTGTTTGGTACTACTTTAGATTCACTAACCTTTTCATTTTCATAATTAATAAAAAGTAAATTTGAGATGGGTTGGGAAACTAACTTACTTCTTAGGCCTCCAAATCCGTCAATTGGAGAAGGGGTATTTATCCCTTAATTCATGTATGTAAGGGATCTAGTGAAGAACTTTGGTATTTCCCCTGTAAAGCATGCTAGGATACCCATGAGTACCATGATAAAGCTAAGTAAGGACACGACAGGTAAGTATATTGATTAGAAAATGTATAGGAGTGTGATAGGTAGTTTACTTTATCTTACTGTTAGTTGTCCTGATATTATGCTTAGTGTCTACATTTGTGCTCGTTATCAAGGTAGTCTTAAAGAGTCCCATTTATAAGCTATTAAGCGTATTATTCATTATGTATGTGGGACTTTGGATTTTTGGTTTATGGTACTCGCATGACATAACATCCGAGGTTATTGGTTATTCAAATGTAGATTAGGCATGTAATGCCGATGATAGGAAGAGTACTTTGGGATGATGTTAATATATTGGCAATAATCTTGTTGTTTGGCAAAATGAGACACAAAACTACATGTCTCAGTCCACAGTGGATGGCGGAGACGGAGTATATTGCTTTAGGAAGTTGTTGTACTTAACTCATTTGAATGAAGCAGAAGTTGCATGATTATGGAATAATCCAGGGGACTATGTCAATCTTTTGTGATAATACGAGTGCGATAAGCATTTCAAATAACCCTAAATAACATTCCATAACCAAGCATATAGGCATTTGCTTCCATTTTATACGTGATCTCGTTGAGCGAAAGATCGCTATTATTGAGTATGTCCCCACAGATACTCAATTGGCTAATTTTTTCACGAAGTCGTTAGATGCACTTAGGTTTGAACTCCTAAGACGGTCGATTAATGATTACTCCATTGATAGGTATGTTTCTTTCTTCCTCTTTATACTGTATTTTTTTATATTTAACTTGATATACGTTTATCAGATTTTATTTGTGCTTCTATTTTAGAAAAATTAAGTATGGTCTTAGTTAGAACATATTTTTTCACGACAGTCACTAGTCTCATGTTTCGATGGATAGGCAATCATTGACAAAAACACTTGAGGATAACTGTAGAGACTTCATACCTAATGCTATGTGAAGATCTAGCCATTTTATCAGCTTTGAGTGTTATGACATTAAATATTTCCTAAGAATCTCCTATTCTTTTATGATCTTATTTCGTTAGCTTTACTAAGTAATCATTGGTAACATCAAATTCATGTTATAATAATAGAACATTCCCTATATTTGAGTTGAGGCAAAAAAGAGATTGTGTACGGCTGAAGACATGATAATAGATAGGATTGCAACCATGTAATTTTTGGGTAAAGATGAATATACGAGTACAATATTCCTAATGATTTTGCTATTATATCAATCAGAGTCTTGCTAAAATATTTGGAATATTTTTATTCTATTCGATATGTACTCAATAAAGTAAAAGAATGACGGGAGGCAAACTCAATATGAAGAAAGGGGGAGAAAAAGTAACTAATAGTCTCAAAATGCTAGTAAAACGCCTACTCTGTCATGTACTTATCCTTGCCTATATTATAACATGTTCAAGACCTATTTTATCTTGAGTTAAACATAGTCAGTTTAGTAGAGATGAGAGTTAGGGAGTCTATATTAGTTAACTTGACACCATTAATGACAATTGGTTTCCTTTTTTGTCCATGAGATCTTCTAGTTCACAGTGCACTGATAATTTGATGAAATATGAATCTTTCTTTGCATATTGTTCATATTCATATTTCACATAAAGTGTTTGCTAGTCAATTCTCAATGATTTCGAGTGACCACAATGAGAGGCCTAAGTTGAAACAAATTTCCAACATAGTTATTTTCCAATGATTGCTCGTTCTATTGACTGCATATTTCTGCTTTAGTCTGACTGTGTTCACACACACACACACTGAGTAAGATCTTATATTAACTTGCTTTTACACTGAAGAGATGCCCTATCTGACATTCTTATATACCGTAATTTATCTTGTATGTGGTATATACGGGTATTATAGACTAGCTAAAATACAAGCTTGGTAGGTACAGTACTTAAGGCATATACCTCAAGTAAGCCTAATTATTTATCTTCTTTTAATAGTCCTTTATCACAATATCACATAATATAAAGACAACATTCAACTGCTCAAAGATTCAATGCAAACTAGCTTTCATTCATTTATTAACAACATTACAATACTTTAATTCCAACTCGGGTGTATCGGATTCACTTCCTATACATAATAGCTACTAAGTAAAAAGCTTATAACCAAAAGGAAACATCAAAGTTGAGGACGAAGCGTACTCCCCCTAAAGGCTAACCTAATCTTTACAAAAATTAATGAAACTTTTTATAGGGCTTTGTTACATTCTAGAGCTTCTATTTACAAAATATAGGCTTTATTCGCCGAAGCATCACACTCTCCCCCACTTAGCTTGGAGACATTCTCGTTGACTTTTTCCTATTCATTGTCTTCCACATCTGCCTCTGCTCTTCCTTACCTATTTGGCTTCGATCTTCCGGAGTCAGATCAACAAGGAATGAGAATCTTGGTGTTCCTAGCTGGCTTTTGCTTCAGGCAGGTCTTTCTAGTTCACTAGGTACTCATAAAATTCCTCTTTGGTGTCCAGATCAACATAGGTTATTCTGTGGGCATGAACACTCTCTAGAACTTGGTCTGGGGCGACTTGCTTGTGAGGAACCTAAGGCCTGATGGTACTTCTGCTTGAATCTTCTTTATCTTTATGGTAAGGCTTGAGGGTATTGGCATGGAATACTGGATAGGTAAAGGGAAGATGGGGTGGCAGTTGAAGCTTATTAGAAACCTTTCCAACTCTGTTAATAATTGGCATCGGACCAAAATATCTGGGTACCAAGCCTTAGTGTGCTCTGTCGCTTCTGTGCTGAAGGTAGGAGGTCTTGATAAGAACAAGGTCTCCAACTTGAAAAGGATCTGGTCACTTCCTCTGATCTGCTCAATTTTTTTTATTCTGGCAGGCACTTTCTACAAGTAGGCCCGAGCAATATCAGTATTTTTCTGCCATTCCTTTGCAAACTGGTAGGCTCTCAAAACTTTTCCTTTATAATCAGAGATCACAGTGTGTGGTGTGAGGGGTTGCTGTCCCAATAGTATCTCAGAGGGACTCTTGTTTGTTGATTAACTCATCTGTAGATTGAAGCAAAACTATGGTTCATCCAAGAGTTCTGCTCAGTTCTTCTTATTCGCACAAACAAAGTACCTGAGATATTCCTCTAACATTGCGTTAAAGCGTTTGGTCTGGCCATCTGATTTTGGGTGGCTGCTTGTTGAGAAGTTGAGAGTGAATTCCAGCAATTTGAATACTTCCTTCCAAAACTTCCTAGTAAATCTTGGATTTATATCACTGACGATGTCCTGTGGCGTGCTCCAATACTTCACAATGTGTTTTACAAAGAGACGCACTGTTTTATCTGCCGGGCAAATAATGGGAGCTGGAATAAACATCACATAATTAAAGAATTTGTCGATGATCATGAGTATGGAACCATATCCTTCAATCTTAGGTAACCCGAAGATAAAGTTCAGGGAAATGCTTTCACAAGGTCGTGTCGGTACTGGAAGTGATTCAAGCTGTCCATGTGCTAAGCCTCGATCAACTTTGTCTTACTGGTAAATGTGACAAGTCCGCATATAATCCATCACTTCTTCAAGGTCCTTTGGCCAATAGTAACCTTTGTGCAATTGTGATAGTGTTCTCCGCCAACTTAGATGGCCTGCCCAAAGAGTAACGTGACACTCCTTTATCAGTTCCTGTCTTAGTCCTACGAATTGGGGAACATAAATCCACTGTCCCTTTGTATATAAAAGACCATCTTCTACCAAGAACTGTTTAGTTTTCCTCTGTTTCACCAAGTTAATGATGACCTGGGTATGAGGATCCATCGCCAACTCTTCGCAGATCCTATCTTGGAGAGTACCGGTAATGTGGGATTGAGACTTCTCGGCTGTTATAGAGATTGTCGCTAGTTTAGCTTTGCAGCTCAACGCATCGGGTACATTGTTCATCCTTCCCGGCTTGTGCTTGAGATTTAAATCAAACTCTGTTAGAAACTCTTGCCAACGAGCTTGCTTCGATGTCAACTTCTTCTGTGTAAGGAAATGGCTTGCCGCACTGTTATCGATCTTTACCAGAACCTTCATTCCCAACAAATAGTATAGCCAAACTCACAGATAATGCACAATAGCTAGGAATTCCTTCTGTTGTGCTGAATACTGCCTCTCTGTATCAATTAGCTTCATGTTTTCATACACAATCGGATGCTTATCTTGTACCAACACTCCACTGATAGTATAATCAGATGCATCGGTATGTACTTCAAATATCTTGGTAATATCGGGCAAGGCTAAGACAGGGTCACTAATCACCGCATGCTTTAAGTCATCAAATGTTGTTTGACATTTCTCAGACCATGACCAAGATAAGTCCTTCTTGAGAAGATATGTAAAAGGTATCGCGTGCCTCGGATATCCTTCGATGAACCTACGGTAGTAGTTTACTAGGCCAAGAAAAGAACAAACTTCTGTAACCTCTGTTAGAGCTTTCCACTTCTCAATAGCGTGCACCTTTCCCATATCCATACGGATTGGTCCTCCGCCAATAATATGTCTAAGAAACATAACTTGATCCTAGGAAAATGAGCATTTCGCCAACTTGACATAGAGGTGATTCTGTTGTAAAACTTAGAATACCAGGCAAAGATGTTCAAGGTGCTCTTCCATAGTGTGGCTGTAGATAACAATATCATCCAGGTACACCACCACAAACTTATCAATATATTTCTGGAAGAGGTCATTCATGAGAGTATAGAATGTTGTAGGATCATTAGTCAGGTCGAATGGCATGATAAGAAATTCATATGCCCCATATCGAGTGGAACATATCGTCTTCGGTTCATTCCCGCCAACAATCTTGACTTAATAGTAACCCGATCTCAAATCAAGTTTAGAGAAGTACTTCACGAATGTAAGCTGGTTAAATAAGTTGGTAATGAGTGGTATTAGATATTTGTTCTCCACCGTTATCTTGTTCAGGGCTCGACAGTTGACACATAATCACAGACTTCCATCATGTTTCTTCTAAAACAAGACCGCAATACCATATGACACCTTTGAAGGGAAAATAAAGCTCGATTCCAATAATCTGTCAAGTTGCTTACGAAGTTCAGCTAGTTTAGGTGGATTCATCTTATACAGTCCTTTGGTAGGAGGCTTGGCTCCAGGTACTAACTCAATCTGATGATCAATAGGCATTCATAGAAGTAACTCCTTTGTCCGTTCCTTCGACATCACACCCTGGAACTCAATAAGTACCCATGAGACTTCCTTTGGCATGACAATGTGATTCTGATCATCCGGCTCCAGCCGTAAGGTACCAAGGTAAGTAAACTCCCCTCGCTTAAGTCCCCTTTCCAACTAAAGAGCTGATAACATTCTACCCTTATCTTTATGCGTGGACATTTGTACAAACAAGGGATTATCACCAAAGATCCCCAAGGAATTAATAATCAGCATCAGTACTGCTTTGTGGTAATGAAGAAAGTCTATCCCCAAAATAATCTTAAAATCATCCAATGTCAAAACGAGGAGATTAACCTTCCCACTCCGCTGTCCCATCCAACTGGAACATACTTGGCAACGCCATAAATCGATATTGCGGTTGAGTTGACGACTTTCATCCTGCTAGAATCTTTCACACAATGCAATCTCAAACGATTCGCTTCCTGAATGGCTATAAAGCTATGGGTAGCATCTGTATCAACCATCGCCAAAGTGCTCCACCCATAAATATTGAGGTCCACGTACATGAGTCTCTTCTTAGGTGTAGTCTTTGCCAACTAAGTCGTCACTTCATTGAGTAAGTAAAGAGAACCCATATGAGTTTCACCGCTATCACCTTCTTGCACGGTGTCATTGGCTCGTTCTCCTTGCAACGCCAATAGGCATTCAATACCGTCTTCTGAGGACATTGATAAGGTTTATGATTCCTTCCACAAATAAAATACTTCAAGTTCTCTTGATGTCCCTAAAACCTAGATGAGGATGAGGTACCACCACTGTAATGCAGCCAGTGGTTTTCCCTTCTGAGATTAAAACTCGAGGTACCGCTCGTACTTGCTCTATTACTTCTGACTTGGCCATGGCCTTGGCTTTGGCCTTGGTCTCCCCCACTTCTAGCTTGGTATCCCCCATTCTTGCCTCTATTGTAACTATAGGAGAATCAATATCTCTACCGTTAATAGGATGGAGTTAAATTGAGTCGGTGGACACTCACCTTACATAGGATTGTAGTCGTTGACACATTCATCAGATGCCATTGTGGAGGCCAAATCTGGAGCTCGTTGCCTTTGCAGTTCAGTCTGGAACATGGTTTCAAACCTTTCAAGAAATAGAACAACTTGTCCTTTTCGAACATTTCGAGGATGTCCAACATCAGTACAAAGAACCGCTTAACATAATCACAGATATTACCCATTTGCTTCAGTTGCCTTAAACTCCCTCGAGCATTAAACTCAACATTCTCGGGTAAGAACTAACTCTTCAACTCATTCTTCAAGCCATCTTATGTGCTAATAGTACCGTGAGCACTCTGGATCTCAACATACTTGGAGTGCCACAATAGTTTAAACCTTTAAGGTACATGGTTTCCATCGACACCTTCGCACCTTCACTCTCGGGCCTGACTACATTGAAGTAAGTCTATATATCAAAGGGGAAGTTCTCCACATCCTTTGCATCCCTTGCCCCCTCGTATGCCTTGGGTTTGGGGACCTTGATCATGGGTCATTCTATACCGCCGCCCAAAGGTGTTGGTTTACTATTTCCAATAAGCTTAACCAGGAGATTCACCTTCGAAGATAGTTTGGCCACTTGATTCAGAAGCACAACCATATTCCCCTCGACTACCCCTTCTAGTCTAACGAGATGTTTGCCCATATAAGCCTGATTATCTGCGAATCCATCCAATCGTTCCTCCAAAGCCGTTACTTGATCAATAATCCCACATAGAGCTTGCATCTTAGACTCTAGTTGGTCTAACAGTATTTGGGTATTCAGCTTAGGATTAATGTGTGGTCCTTCTACTCATGGGGCAGTGTCAATAGCATTGGGACCCTCTGCCATAGCTAACAAGATCACCCACCTACTAGAATGTAGCTCTGATACTAACTATCGCAGACCAGCTAAAATATAAGCTTGTACATGCGGCACTCAAGGCACATGCTTCAAGTAAGCCTAATTATTTGTCTTCTTTCAATAGTCTTTTATCATAATATCAAGGCAACATTCAACTGTATAAAGATTCAATGCAAACTAGCTTTTATTCATTTATTAACAACATTACAATACTTTAACTCCAAGTCGGGTGTATCGGATTCACTTCCTCTGCTAAGCAAATAGCTTACAACCAAAAGGAAACATCAAAGTTGGAGACAAAGGGTACTCCCTCTAAAGGCTAACCTAATCTTTACATAAATTAACAAAACTTTTTGCAGGGCATTGTTACATCCTAGAGCTTTTATTTAATAAATATAGGTTTTATACAGTTCCAAGAAGCGTACTCTCCTCCTATCCATCTTTGTTTATTTTTCTCTACTCAATTTTACTCAAATAGCAAGAAGGATTGCTCTTGATTACTCTTCTCTTTGCGCTTGGGTTTCGAATCATAAAGTTTGACAGTCCAATTTTGCAACTTATTTATTGCAGATTTTGCCCTAGGGTGTATCATTTTTACCAATCTCTCTTCTATTTTGATTTGAGTAAGCTTCGTTATAATTCTTGTGAGTTCTTTCATCATTTAATTTTAGGGTTCTTCTCCATCTCCTCATATAACATGTAAATTACTAATTTGGGGTTTCGGTAGTGTTTACTGCTTTTGGTGTTTATGTTTGCGCATGTGATTGTTGTATTTGTGACTGCTTGGGTTGTTGAAATTGGGGTTTATAGGTGGTCATTGGGTTGTTAATTAATGTTTGATGTTTATGCGATGTTTTGTTGTGATTGAGGTTTTGTGGTAGTGGGTTATTTATTATAGGTGGTTGGGTTGGTGTTTGTGTGGTGATTGTTGATCTGCGGTGCTGCGATTGGGTTTTTTCCTATTGGTTATTGGATTTTCTAGACGTATTTCAGGTTTTCAAGTGGTGGTTATGATTCTCCTAGTGATTTGTGATACTTATTTTTCATTGGGATTACGCTGTGATTGCATTGGGTTTGAAGGTTGGTTTGTGTGCTTATTTGGGATTTTCTTTGCAAGTTGGGTATTTTCTGCCTGATAATTACAGGAGGAAACTGTACAGGGATTGAATCAACCACTCAGAGAGCTGCGTCCAAGAAGGGCCAGGCAGTGGCTGGAGTGGGTACGAGTAGTACTGTCCCTCCGGCTCCGGTTATAGGAGGTACTAGTGGCGTTGGGGGGGATCTCATGGTCTTCAGGCGCTACAAGACAATGATGTTGGGAACTATGGAATGTTTCCGTATCCTGCTAATTGGTCGACGAAGAATAGATTCAAGTTCTATAGCTACTTGATGAAGGTGTCTATTGACGCGGAAAGCTTGTTTATGCTTTCTCCCCAGATCTTTAATTTTTTTCATATTTTTTCAGCTAGTGGTTTGATAGGGATTGTGAAGCCCTAGCTGCCATGCTGCACTTGCCTAGTTCAGTTGTTCTATGCTAATATATGCAATGTGCGTGAAACTGCGAACTCCAGGAGCTTTGACATGTCGATTGATGGCTGTACATTTCATGTTACTCGGGTTGGTATCATGAAGGATTTTGATTTGAAAGATATGCCCATTCCAGTTTCCACTTACGGCGTGTCCTCCAGTTCATGTTCAGTTTCATCCGAAGAAAGAGATTGAAGATTTGCTTATTTTCTTTAGGAGAAAGAAAGGACAGTATGTTCGACAGAAAAGCATGTCGAACATCCTTTGCCCTTTTCTCATTATTTCCTACCGTAATATTCTTCCCCAACTCAGGAATAAGAATGTTCTGGTTGGGAACATGATATACTGGTCTATCTCTTCTCTGAGAGCTACAACCTTGATCTCCCGAGTATTATTATACACGAGATGCTTCTTACGGAAAATCTAAATCATCACACTAAGGCTTTTCCTTTAAGCCATTTTGTCTATTAGCTATTGACTAATCAAGGTTATCATATTCTTGAGGGGGAGGACCCTGATCATAAAGGAGAAGTGATCAATTTTCGGTATTTGGGAGAAAATTTGAAAGCCTATGCACGCTCTCATTGACACCGAGGCTGAGGAGAGTGTGGAAGACTCTGAGTCAGATGATGTGCCAGCTAGTGCGATGCTAGCTGCTATGCAATTACTCCTACTTGAGCGACCCCCTATGACATTGCTTCTCCTTATGCCTATATGGACTCTTAGTTTAGTTTTTATCATCAGGATATCCATCATCTCCAGCTTGGTGTCCAGACATTACTGTTCTCTGTTACAACATTGTAGTCCTCTGCTGAGACGGTACAGTTCTTTATTGAGACTCTACGCTATAACTTTCGGGGATCTAGTTCAGGTGGTCCTGTTCCCCACCATGATATGCATCCTTAGTTTTTCTTTTGCATATGCTTAGGTTTTTAGTTCTCTGGTGGCTATTTTTTTTTCATTGTCCGCTTTAGCCTTTGATATCCTAGTTGCGTGTAGAGCTGGCAAGCATGTCGGTTTTGGGTTATACGGGTCGGGTCTTAATGGATTCAAGGGTCAAAAACACAAACCCATACTATTTAATTGGTCCATAATGCAAACCTGACCCTGATTCAAATAGGTCAACCTGACCCAACCTCTTTGGTCGGGTTTGGGTCGGGTCATAACTTGTTTAAAAATTAGCCAGTTGACAATATATGAAATTTCAGTAACATTCAGCCTTTTAGGCAATTCAAAGTAGTAGTTTAAAACATCTCAAAGCAACAATTTAAACAGTTGTTCAAAACAACAATTCAAAATAGTATCTCAAAATAGCAATGCATTCAAAATTGCATCTCGAAAAGAAGTTCAGCAACTAGATAACCAGTTTAGAAAGTAAAACATCAACAACAGTTCAAAGCAGTAGTAAAATAACAGTTGAAGGTAGCAGTAAAATAACAATAGCAGTTCATGGCAATAGTAAAGAAGCAAACAACAACAACAAACAGCAAACTGCAAAATGCAATAACAAACAACAACATCAACAACAAATAACAACAGCAAGCACAACAAGTTGTTTGCTGTTGCTATTTTAAGACGGATGTATAAGTCACCAAGTTGCAACAAGAACACATAAACTAGATTCAATACTTCAATTTCAATCATAAATGCACAAGAACACATAAACATGTATCAATAGTTGATTTACATTTTTCATCTTAAAACAAATAGTAAGCAACAAAATTAAGTATTCAAGCTTCTCTAATAAAGCAAAAAGGTCATACATAGCCAAGAAGGCCAACACCACCCTAGTTTAGCTAAATATGTCTACTCAAAAATGGATATAATTATGGATAACAAAAGCATATATATCCATGTAGGATTTACATCGATTTTATATCCAATTAGTGAGGAAAACAAACACCCCCATCTTAATTTACCTTACTATATTTGGACTAAAATCTCTAATAAATCTAAAAACAACTATAACACCTTAAACTAAGTCAAGGAAATTATAGTCAAAATAGTAGATCCATGTGAGGTTGATAGCAAAAACTATCTACCAACCAATACATATCCATATACGAATATTATACTTATCTATGGTGCATATCTTCAGATAATTGAAGAACAAACATGTCAAAAACCGCATATTCATCTACACATGCAAAAAACTATAATTACCCATTGAAGAAAAAACTGTTAAGATCAACCTCCAATGTAAGAAAACTAAACTTAAGCTATAAAAACATGCGCCCAATATCACCAAATTGGTAAAATGGGGTTCGAATCAAATCTACAAACAACACTAAAGGTATAAAGCAAAGATCTACCCAATCCAAAGATTAAAATAACAAATTAAGAGATACCTAATGTTAAAAAACTTAGATTACAAGCATTAAGTGAAGAAATTACCACAACAATGCCCTCTCTTCTAGACAAAATAAGGATATCAGCACAAAAAACAACTTCAGGGTACTCTCTCTCGACAGCTTCTTTAATGGTGCCAAGATACCTAAAATTTCTTAGCCCAAAGCTCCTATCTGTCTCCTATTTTAATAACTCCCTCCTTGTTTAATCCAGCAGAAGTGAAGCATCACATGACTATAGACCAGCAAATCCCCATTAACAAATCTTCTCGAAAAGGTTCAAAACAAATTAAAATAGGAGAGGGTTCTGATGTTTACCGCAACAACACAGTCATAGAAGATGAATTTGATTTAAGAAAATGAAATTGGTGATGAGGAGTAGAGAGGAGAGGCGAATTAAATTTTGTGTAGGAGAAATGAATTGATAATGAGGAGAGGAGAGGAGAGTCGAGGCTGCGGTTATTATTGTTGTGACTTGTAAGAGAGAGACTCGAGGGGTTGAGTCTTGAGACCAAAAGGGTTTGGTGTTACCAAATGGATACCAAGAAGCCACAGATTTATAACTAAGCCTAAACCTAAATGAGTCATGGTAAACCCGAACTACTTAAGGTAAACCCTAACCCGACCTATTTATTAAATGGCTTAGGCGGGTTCGGGTCAAATGAACCGTGACCCATTAAGGCCAAGCCCAAACCCCCTTAAAAGTGGGTTGGGTTGGATCGGGTTGGTGGGTTGCGAGTCACTTTGCCAGCTCTAGTTGCATGTTAGTTTTGTTTAGTTTGACTTTTTGAGTATGCCTTGTAGCAACTATCTTTCCTTTTAGAATATTTTGTCTAGCATTTACTGGTATATATTTCTCATCAATTCTATGTTTTACTTATTCATTGACTATTATACATTTTGTTTTACTGGTCTACATTTTTCTTTGTCTACTATTATGTATTATTTGCCCTTTGTTCATTTTTACCAAAATGGAGTAGAGATGATCATGACAAGTAAGCCAGGTAAGCTATGACTTTTTCTTGAATTCCTTATTTTTTGAATGGTTAAGTGATGCATCATGTTTAGTATGCAGGAATTCCAGAGTAGATGCTAAAGGATGAAAGAGTAGCTTTGAGTATGGATATTTTGTGATTGAGTTAGTCGATCGAGTTGTAATTTTTTCTTTCTTATAATTATAGATTTTTCACAAAATAAACCAAAAGAGGAGATTGAAACATCCATATTTTGTATTGGTTTCATTTCGTGTCTAGGATAGGTGTTAGTACTATCTCATGGTTATTCATCATCAGAGAGTGCACGTGGAGCGACTACAGTTGGACTGATACTAAACAGCTAGTACGTTGGTTTTATATATACGTCTTTACTCAAAGACAACAATCCATTAGTATTTTACAAAATTTCGAAAATAAATATGTTTTTTATTTATTAAGAAAATAGGTTTCTGTTCGAATAAACTTTTTGTTTAGATCGAATTGACTAGGAAGAACTCTATTTATTCGAATAAACTTTTTGTTATTTTCTAAAAGAATAGGAAGAACTTTGTTTGTTTGAATAAAATCTTTGTTTTGTTTGAATAAAACTCTATCTGTTTGGACAAAGTACGGGTTTTCAGTTTTCTAATAAAAGACATTCTTTCTTTTTATGTTTTTCACCTCTTCCAAAACAACCATTTTTAGAGCTTTAGATTTTAGAGAGAAGAAAGAATTCAACGAGCGATTCAAAGTGAAGTAAAACTCAAATTGAATCAATTGAAAAATTTATAAACCTAATCTTGATTTGAAAAACTTGTGAGTTTCAAGCTTGGATGCTTTGACAGGAGATTGAAGCAAGTAATTACGAGAGTGAGAAATCAATTTTTAAAAGCTTGATTTGATGAGAGGTAACCACGGGATGTGTTTATCGTATCTATAAGTTATTAAATTATTGTAATTTCTTTTCAATAGTAGATTTTTAGCTGTCGGGCGATATGGCAGCGACTACTACACCAAAAAGAGAAAAAAACTACATTAACCAAACGACTAAGATTGTAGATGTAACAAAATGATACTGTTGGATAAGATTCTATTATACTAGACAATCATAACACAAACATATATAAGAGAAGAGTATAGAGATATTATTGATAGTTGCTTATCTTTCTTTGTGGTTGAAAATACTTAAACATTAATAGGGTTATATACTTTCACTCAAACTCTCCCCATAAACCCTAATGGCATATGGGTTTGTTAGGAGTCCAGTATGACACCCCAATCCAGTTGGTTTCCCGCCTTGGCCCAAACCCAACTTCTAATATTCCTCCTTGGGGTGTTCCATACTTGGACGATTTGCCTCGTCAAAACCTCTGCCTAGCAAAACCTATTTGGACAAAAAACTGTACAATAAAAGAATATAATCCTATGCCCTGTATGGGTTGTGGATGCGTATATGTTGCCTCATCAAAAGCTCTAGTTAGTAAACCTCCTTGGATAAAAATTATACTATCAAGAAATAGAGTACAACATGCATGTGTCCACGTCAAGTTTGGATTACTCCCCTTGACATCTATGTCCCCCGAGAACTATCTCCCTGAGATGTATCTCCCAAGATAATGGTAAATAAAACTTTTGTATGCCGATTTCGTGTACCAGCTGCTTGAGCAAAAGTGGTCCAAGAGTCTTAGTGAATTGGTTAGCAAAGTTGTCTTCAGAAATGTTTTGAATAACATCAACCTCATTCGTATTCAGTAATTCATAAGTATATGAAAGGACTTCTGTGAAATGTGCTTCATTCTATCGTTATTGATAACATAATCATTGACTTCAATAATGCATGTCCAGTTGTCTTTATACATAGTTGATATTTTATCATGAATAGAATATGCCATAACTTCAGTTGCTGTGATATATCTTGGAGCACAACCATCATTCTCTGGCAGCTTCTTAAAGTACGAGATTTTCTCGTGGTTCAAAGATCTAACTACCGCCATCAGCTTTATCAATCTCCAAGAATTTATTATATCCCCATACAATAACACATAATCTATTTTGCAATGGCCTCTATGTGGGTCTGACAAGTATTTTGTATTGGCGTACGCTATAATTTTATGTTTACCATTTCGAGTGAAATAGATCCTAGTCTTTCATGCTGATCAGATACCTCAAAATGTGCTTAATCTCATTCCAATACCATTTGATAAGAACAAAACTATGGCAAGCTATATAGTTCAGTGAGAATGAGTTATCGGGTCTAGTATACCTAGCTAACTATAGCAAAGTACCTCCTAGTTTTAGCGCCACTACCCTTGGAGTTTCTCCTCCTATTAGGATAATGGAAGATGTCATTGTCCATATTCAAGTGATGGACGCACAATAAATAATATAACAACGTGTGTTGTATTTATATCAAAGTGTTAGATAACTATTCCGATATATATTGCTTGGTATGCGAGTATGCCACTATCAAGATGTTCGTTCTGCAAATCAAGAGAATACTTTATTTCTCAAGGTCTTTTATTTCAAATTCCTTCCTAAGGTATTCGACGGCTCTCATAATCTCCTCCAGAGTTTTAATGATATCTAAATCATTTAGTACACTATTTTGATGACTCAATCTAATATATGTGCTCTTAATGAAAATTTATGGACAAATAAGACTATTTGCTAAGTCCCCAACCTTTAAATACTCAGTCAACTTACTATGTCACTTAGGCCCTGATTACTTCAAGTTAATAATAACTTTTTTAGTTTTATTGCATACATACTTCGTGTGTCGGGCTTAATTACTTCTAAAAGCTTATACCTCACCAGGTTACTTCATGTAAATATCTGTATCTTGTTTCCCATATAAATACATGGTAATTACATAAGATGCATGTCTAGCTTATCCTCGACAACTTGACAGACTGATCTGTACCAAAATGTTATTGCGTTCATAACCGAATGATAGGTCTCATTGCAATCGATGTCTTGACTAAATTATCTTTCTGAGTAAATCATGTTTCTGTACCATTCCTATTTGTAACCAATAAGCTCTATGGCATCACTTTGCATTATGCTAGTAAGCTGAGCTCTGCTTGGATTTTAGACACCTACTTTGGCCAATGTATAATAACACACAGTCATTTATAATAAGTGGTTCTGAATCCTCATCCTTGATGGCGAGCATAGCATCGAATACCTTGTCGACAAATCTCTACTGAACGACCCTACGTTGTGCCATGACAAACTTTTAATAGATCGATATCTTCTTATTATCATACGTATGTACCACCTCAGACTTGTCTCGTAATGCATCAACTAGTCGTGTAGCTACTATTGCCTCGTCGATGGGCAGTTCCATCACTGATGAACTGACTACACCATTAGTCATATTTGTCCCTTATTTTGCAGTACCCCAGCTTATAATACTTTCTTCCAATGGTACTCTGCACTAAACACGAGCCTCAGATTCATTTGTGATACTAATTCCCCCAGAACGTTCAACTATGTAGGTGCATTCCTTAAAGGTACATATACCTACGATACTTTAACAGTGCCTATAAATATGTCTGGCAATTCATTTGTGACCTACTACAAGTTTGTAATCCGTTAAACATTATTGTCACTTAACTTATTTAAAGGGATCTAGATGAGATAATGATAGTGTTTTCCAACTAATCTTGGAAGCATCCTCAGCATTGACTATCATATCTTCCGCCAATACTGGGAAATATTATCTTATCAAAGTGACAATCTGCCCTACAGTAAATACGTCGCCAGTGGGTTTTAAATATCTAGTGATAGATGCGAATCATAACCTACAGAATACCAGGCCGACATTGAGGGTCCCATCTTTGTACGTTGTGGTGGTGGGATTGGCACCTATACGGAACATCCAAATGTTCATCGATGGGCGACACCGGGCACCGACTCAGTTACTTATTTCTTTGGGACATTTTTGATGATTTACTATAGGATGAGCCCTAATTAGAGCAGCAGGAGCAAAAGTGTATACCCTACACACTAGCCGGAAGCTATGATCGTAATAATAGTGGCCTAACAATTATCCTAAATTGCTTAATTAGGTTCTCCACCAATTCCAAGTAGGGTATGGTATGGGGTATTCATGATGCTCAATCATCTATCCTATTTAGCGGTAAAATAGTTATTAAAAGTATGTGAATTGAATTGGCAAACCCCCGTCAAGTCGTATCGATCGACTTGATCCGTTAATCCAGAAACTGAACCTGTGATAGAATAATATAAGCGAGAAGTCATGCTAACATTGCATTTGTAGATGTTAATAACAGGCAAACGTAAGACCATTACCAAGATGTGTCTATTATGATCATAAATACTTAAGTGGGCCACTATGTGGATAGATAGATCCACATGTATCTCCATGGATGTGTTTAGAGAAAGGCTAGAGATCCTACTCTACCTTAGTCATACTAGGATGAATAATAAACTTTCTTTAAAAGCAATCGTTACACGTACACTCTCTAAATCTTCTCTCCTTTTATGGAAAGTCAAAATGTATTCCCTATAATCCTCCTCATTATCCTAGCCCAGAAAAGTGCAATGGAAACTATTCTAATATCATATTCTAACCTTAAGATATGGAGGGAATATACAGAACATTGTCTGTCATTTTCTCTGATAGTCTTTACGTGATAAACATTATCATGTATCTCCCTAAAACTCAGTAAAATTTGGTTGGATTTACTAGTGTATAAAGCAGACTAGATACCCAGTATTGTACCGTTATGGAGTAATACCGTGACGTACTCAATGTATTCTATCATGTTGGGCATGCCATTGATATTCATGGTATTCCCAGTGCAAATGGTTAGAGACATGAAATAAGTTCATATCTCAAAAGGATCAAGTGCTCGTTACTAATGTCTCATAGACATGTATTGCCACTCATCCGATTATCGGTAATGCTCAATGATCAAATAAATCCATAGGTGTAGGGGCCTATCTCTTGATCTGACCTAAAATCGAGTTGTCCCTAGTTCGAATTACCTCCATATCAGGCTCACGCATTTTCCACACGACTTCTCCAGTCAACATTGCCACATTCTCCGCAAACTAAAGAAGAACGTGGGCCGAGCTCAAACCAAAAAACCTGAACAAGTCAAAACCCCTAATTTCTCACGAACTCAATAGTTACTCAGTCAATAGCCACTAACCACATTGTTCGGAGGACGTGCTCCAGTATGATGAAGAACTGCGGAAGATGCCTATATAAAGAAAAAGTTCCAAAAGAGATAGAGACCAGAAAAAGATACGAGAAATTACTAGGAAGACTATCTCTTCTAAGATTCTCAACATTCTAAACTTTTTATTCGCAAGATCAAACGTTTTTAAGTTTAAAAATAACTTGTAATAAGATACCATTAGCCTCAAGCAGTAAAAGTCACTATTACGAAACCTTCAGCACGAGGTCGTGGTTTTTAACCTATTCATAGGTTTTCCACGCTAAATACCTGTGTCATTTCTTGTTTACTAGATTATAGCCACATGTACATTGGTGTAAGGTTTAATTCTAGGCCACGACGAGCTCACGGAATTAGGCCATTACAATAGGCAGGTTGTATATAGTATATCAACTATCATACATGGAATTTAACTACTTCCTAGCTAATAAATTCATAGAAAAAATCATAGAACAATATCATAGATAGGATACCGAACTCGTGCATGTCATGAGCATTCTATTAAACTAACAGGTGAAGAGTTCCCAACTCAGTAAATGATAGTACTAATAAAGCAAAATTTCTACTATGCAACAAGTCAAGTTACTACTTGGCAATGCACTCTAGGCAACATCATTCATTTACTAAGATTTTACTACTATTCATTCATAGAACTTGATCTAAAGCTAGGCCACAAACTTTATCGTGGTGTCGTTTGCGCTAGCTGTGATCACGTAATAAGTCTGGGGCTGATATCTTGAAGTCGTCTAGGGTGCCTTGGTGCCTTGCAATCCCATGCCTGAATATCTCGTATCCAATTTAGAATTCTTTATATTCTATTTTGGATCATTGGTGAATTTTTTGTTCCCCTTGCCTCAGGTTACTAATGACTATAATTTTAATCTTGCCGTTGTTGCCACCTTTTGTCTATCTACGGTTGTGACCCTGTCCCTAACTTTCCCTGTCACTAAACCTAGCATTATACGACCCTGGCACATATATTTTCTTAATAGGCATAAACTTGAAGTTCTTAACCAGTAGCTCATTGTTTTGCTTAAAAATAAGGAAAACTTAAATTAGGTATATGTGCATAATGATCTATCAAATATTGCCTCAAAATCGTAATATTTGAAGTGTGAAAAGTTTAATAGAATGTTACCAATATTTCTATTTACCTCAACTATTTCTTTACATAACATTATAGTGGAGTTGCACTGCCAAATAAAAATTCTACCGTAGTCGTGCAATACTAGAATAGTATAGGGTAATCCATTATCATGTCTTCCTGACTATGGAGGCGAGGGTGCAAACAACGCTTCTACTTTGTTATTTTGGAGATTCATTCTCAATAATAGCCAGATTCTGTAATATCAGATGGATTTTAGTATCCATACAGGTCAAGTTTATTGGTAGTAAAATAAAAGTTGTAGTATGGGAGGTACTCAATATTCTAAGTGTCGCTAATATCTATTGCGTATGTAGATTAATACCAGTAGTAGTACTTGATAAACATTCCTTGCATAAAGAAAATTGATAATATTCAAGTCAGTGATTCCCAATTATTACTTGTAGGTGAACCTTGTTCATATCCTATTACTCGTAAAATCTTATTTTAGTACATAATTTCTAATCATTAGTTGTGGTTCATAGTATATAGCACAATGAAGTACATGATTCCCAGTTATTACTTGCAAGTGAACCTTGTTTATGGCGTTATACTCATAGGTTCCTATTAAGCATCAAATCCCAACTTTACCCCGTAAAATGGTGATCTTAACCTTAAAGTGTGTTTTAATTGCATGTTTGCCAAGATTTCAATTTAAAACCACTAGATGTTACGACCCTTATTCAAACAACAAGGGTATTCTAATCTCTAAAGTTCTATAAGGATTTTAAATTTTAGCTAAATGAATCTATCTACTACGAATATGAGGGGTATTAGATGTTTAACTGATAAGTGGTCCCACCCCAAAGTTTCCTGAATTCACAAGATAGGCAGATTAGTTTTATCTTTGAACTAATATTTTAGGCTTCTAAAGGTTGCTATTAGTACCTATATACCCCTAAATATTACCAAGTAAAATCTAATTGTTACAAAATACATAAAATTGGTTCCTCAGACACCAACTTGTTAGAAAATAAGACTAAGACAATTACTAATTGATCCTTAATTATTGTCCTTGACATTTAACCGTGATTTAGATATAACTTCTAGTCGTATTATAAATTGGAATTAGTTTTCATATTATCTGATTCCTTTGTGCTTGACATTTAATCGCAATTTAGATATGACTCTCAGTCGTATTCTAAATTAGTTTTAGTTTTCGCATTATCTTTGATCCATAATCAGGATAGTTAGTATCCTAGAGGCATACCATTAATATCCTATAAGATATTGTAAGATACTTAAATATATATTAATCCATTTTCTTATATCACATATAAGTTAGTCAGTTTTCCTATACAAGGCAACCGTTCCCAAAAAAAAAAAAAAAAAATTCACAAAAAAAATTAAAAATGGGTCCCCCAGGGGTAGGTCCAGTCAATAGAAAATTTTCAAAATAAATTTGACTTAAAATTAAGCTATTAAAGCTAATTTTAGTATCTTGTCTTAACCGGTCTTGTAAGGACTTATCCCTCGACCTCACTCAAAGTCGAGCTCACCCAGCTCGAATTACCTCCATCTCAGGTTCACGCATTTTTAACACTCCAGTCAAAATTCTAACCAGCCTCACGAACAACTTAAGAACGTGGATCAAACTAAAACTGGAAAACATTATCCAATCAAAAATACCTGTCTCCCATGAACTCGTCAGTTTATCAGTCAACTGTGACTAACTACATTATTCAAAAAACATGCTGTAGCACGATGAAGAGCTGTGGGGAAGGTCTATATAAAGGAAAAGTTTTAGAGGGGACAAGGACCAAAAAAATTACACAAACTTCTTATTTACGAGATTCCAAGTATTTTTATATTTAGAGATCACTTGTAATAATGATATCCTCATCAAGCAATAAAGATACTTTTACAAAAAGCCTCCATACGAGATCGTAGCTTTTTACCTATTCAGAGGTTTTCCATACTAAAAATACCTGTTTCCATCTCTTACTTTCCATTAGAGTATTGTTACAGGTTCATTAGTGTGATAGCGAATTCCTTACCATTTCAAGCTTGCAGAATTTGGCCATTACATTTGGCGCCATCTTTGGGAAAGATTGCATTTCCACGATATCATAAGGTAGTCTTTCACTAGAACTTCCAATTATGGTTTCTTCCAGACGACCGGCCGCAGGAACTCAGCTCGAAATTTTTGTGGATCGGGGACAGCTCACAGAGTTGTAGGTTGAACTCGAGCTTCAGTTAACAAAGGATCGAGAGCTTCAGGAAAAAGTGCTCGATACAGAACGACAAGCTCGTTTGACAGTACTTAAACAACACGAAGACCAGATGACAACAATACAGAGTGCCCTCAAGGCTCTGCAAAATACTCAGCAAGCTCCTCCAGCCAGAGGTCACGATCAGCTTCCAGAGACCTCCCGTATTTTAGTAAGGGAAAGATTGGGACCTCGGGAAGTCGCCAGTAAAGCCATTTCTTGGAATATACAGCACGGACTACAACCCTCCATCTATTTGGGGGGAGGGGGAAGTTTAATCAGAATTCCGCCGAGGCCACCAAATTTCTATCCGTCAGGAGGATGTCTAGCGACCTCTACATCAAGTTCTAGCACTAGATCGCTTGAGTTAAGTTGCAGAAACTTATCATCCTCAGCCAGCATCTCCAGCGATTCAACCAGCACGACAGTTTGTCACAAAAGAACACATGGACCAACGGATTAAGGAGTTGATCGAGGCACATGTTCTGGGTACTACCGGCGATACCACAAAGTTACATGGAAGTCTAATTACCAAAGAACTATTCAATATAGAGTTACAAAAAGGTTTCCATACTCCTAAAATTTGCAAATGCAAAGGTACTGACCCGAAGGAGCATATTCAATAGAACCATGATTCATTGGGGTTGTACTCCAATCTCAGCCACATCCTCTGCCGTCTGTTTACTACAAGTCTACAAGAGGAACCACTCTGATGGTTCCATCCTCTCCCTGAAGAATCCATCTACACATTTGATCAACTGCAGAAGCAGTTTATCAAGACATATGCTCACAACAGAGACAAAGAGGAAAACTTGTATTCTCTTATCAGTTTTAAGTAATCGTATGGAGAAAAGCTCGAAGGCTTCTCAAAGAAATTTTTAGAGCTCGCAAGAAAAGTGGATAACCTTGATAAAAAAATAGTTATTACCGCTTTCACCAATGCTCTCCAGCTCGATTGCAAGGCCAAATAATACCTTTTCTTAACAAACCTACGACATTAGAGGAGATGATCACCAAAGTCAATGGTTACATCGACTTGGAGAGGATGATGTCTGAGCGACTAAAGTCTACTAAATATTTCCTCTCCACCAAAATCCGATCTATAGATCGAATTGGCAAACCTAAAGAGGAACAAGGAGATCAGAAACGCACCAATAGGAATGCTGAATACCCTCAGAAAAATGGTCCACAGAACAATCCCATCCTCCCAAAACTAAACGTCTGAATCTCCGTAATTTTTTATTGCTATTGAAGGATCCACTCTACCACGTCTCTAAACTACTGGAGCCCATCGATAATTGACCATTCTGCCTATATCATAAGGTAAACCATCACACTACTGACAATTTTTATGCTTTGCAGTGATTGTTCGAGTACATTTTTAAGGAGGGACGGATGCTCGAATACATTGTCGATCTGAAGTCATACAAAGATGGCAATTATAATAAGGAGCTTGAACTCGTTCAGGTCAATGATAAAGCTGAGGAAAAATATCTCTACTATATGCACCTCAGCAACATGATCGAAATCAATTAGATTAGCAATTCCAACAGATCAAAATGTAGGAGGCTATTGAAATGTTGTGATCTTACACCTGAAGACAAAGAAGCCAAACTTCGTCCCGAGTCGAGCAATCCCTGACTCAGAATCTCATTTGAAGATTGCGATACTAGACGTGTCAAGTTTCCACATCATGATGTATTAGTCATAATTCTCAAAATGAAAAAATTTGCCATGCACATAATGATGATCGATACTAGAAGCGGTATTAAAATTCTTTTTTAGAGTACGATCGACCAGGTGGTTTTGACCGGCCAAGTTATTCAAAGCGACACTGACATTAATGGATTCAATGGCTCCAGGGAGGAACGAGTATGCATGATCATCTTACCTATTACCGTAGGACCAACCACCATCGGCGTCATTTTCTATGTCATTAATGCCAAATCTCGTTATCTTGGGATTATGGGCCGCTGTTGGTTACACAATATAGAAGCAATCGCTTCTACCTATCATCAAGCACCCCAATTCAGACACGACAGCGGTATTTACGAGATCAAAGGTACTCAAAAATTCTCTCGAGCTTGTGAAAATACTGTCTTTACCATCTTAGATACTTCAGATAGATTGGCCGCATAGCAATTATAGGAAGTTGATCACCTCAACGATTAACCACCTACAGTGGAGCCACAAAATATATTAGCCTTGATGGACCTAGTAGAGGTACTTTAATCAGAACTATACTGGTTCAACACAAAAAAGATGCTCTTATTCAGTTCTTGCAACTCAATCGAGACATTTTTGCATGGTCTATCGAAGAAATGCTCAGGGTCAATCCAACCATGGCTTGTCACAAGTTAGCCATCAATATTAACGCCACAGCGGTCAAACAAAAATAACATCGAATTTTACCTCGTCCTCAAGAGGAAGTTAACACCGAGATCGAGAAATTGATCAAATGGGATGCATTCAAGAAGCCAAGTATTTGGACTGGATATCCAACATTGTTGCTGTCCCAAAGAAGATTGGAACGGTTTGAGTTTGTGTAGATTCCACAGATCTTAACAAACATACTCCAAAGGACATTTTCCCTCTTCTCAACATTCATCAGATCCTCGATTCCACAGCAGGCTATGATCTCCTATCTATGATAGATGTTGCTTCAGGGTATAATCAAATTCTACTTTTGGAAAAAGATTAAGAAAAGATAACTTTTATCATTGAAAGAGGTCTTTATTACTACAAAGTCATGCTCTTTGGGCTCAAGAACGCAGGTGCGACATATCAATGATTAATAATACCATGTTCAAAGCACACCTAGGGAAAATCGCTGAAGTTTACATCGATGATCTCTTGTCCAAAAACTTACAGTCAGACGATCACATCTTAGATCTCAACACTATATTCAACATCCTTCGATCTTACAGAGTGCGACTCAACCCTGCTGAATGTCAACTCGGGGTATATTCTGGCTACTTTCTTGGCCACCTCATTAGCAAGAAAGGGATTGAGGCCGATCCGGATCAAATTTGGGTTCTCCTCGACATGCCTTTTCCAAAAACAGCAAAAGACGTTCAGAAACTCGTCGGCAAAATTGCTGCTATTAACCGTTTCGTCTCTAAATCTTCATATCGTTGCCATTGGCTATTCTTGCTACTCTGCGGATGTACCAAACGAGGAAAGGTTCATCCAGCTACAAAAGTTACATGGACACCAGAATGCGTAATAGCTTTTCAGGATCTTAAAATCTATTTAGGGAGGTCTCCCATAATGAGTACCCCAGTAGGTAATGAAGAACTGATAATCTACCTAGAAGTCACAGATACTTCCCTCAGCTCGGTTCTCATTCGCCTGGAAGGGAAAATCAAAAATCCAGTCTTCTTCATCTGCAAAACCCTCACACCTATGGAAAATCTTTGAAGTCTACATCGATGATCTCTTGTGTAAAAGCTTATAGTTAGACGATCACATCTCAGATCTTAATACTATATTCAAAAGAGCACCGACAGCTGAACAACATCTTGAAGCGTTACATTACTCCAAACGGAAGGCTATACCGCCTTTCCGTCATAGGGCCTTACCTCAAGTGCCTCTCCAAATCAAAAGCAGACGAGCTGCTCTACAAATTTCATAAAAGAACTTGTGGCTCCCATACCACAGGTAGATCATTAGCAAATAGAGCTATCACTCTAGTAGTATTTTGGCCTGACATGCGCAAGTAGGCAAAAGAGTACTCCCGCAGATGCGACACCTGCCAGAGGCATGGACATATGATATGCGCACCTGCGCTCGAACTCCGTACAAGCAAAGTTTTCAGGCCATTCTAAAGATGGGCACTAGATCTCGTCGGAAAATTACCTAACCCATCCAAGTAATCGCTTCCACCTACTCGTAGCTGCCGATTATTTATAAAATGGGTAGAAGCAATTCCACTATGCTGAACCAGAGAAGAAGAGGTCATCTATTTTATCTAGAACCACATAATCACTCGGTTTGGGTTCCTCCAACTAATTCGTATCGATAACGGGCTCCAATTTGTGGGAGATAAAGTCGTAGCCTTCATAAACCACCACAATATCATTTACTCACCATAAAATCCTTACTACCCTCAAGGCAATGGCCAAGCCGAAATCACCAACAAAACCATCGTAGATGGACCCAAAAAATGGCTTTACTCACAGAAAAAAGGGAATTGGGTTCGCAAACTACCTCACGTCCTGTGGGCGCATTGAACCACTCCCCGACAACCTACTGGGTATACCCCTTTCCTCCTTGCTTATGGAACTGAGGCTATCATTCCTTATGAATATCATCATCCAGTTGGCGATAACGAGCTGACTGACGAGGAAAATAAGTTCGAATTAGTTTGCAACCTCAATATGATAGATAAGACCAGGGAACGCGCTATCACTAACCTAGGTCGATATCATCATATGCTTGCCAAATCATATAATAACCGAGTTAGGAGCCATACTTTCCAAATCAAAGATCTCATCCTCAAAGAAATTCCTCATCATCGCAAAGAGCCTCACGCTGGAAAATTAGCTGACAATTGGGGGGTCAATTCATTAACACAGGTCTTTCAGGCCTGAGATCATACTAGCTCATGACAGAAGAAGGAATCCCCATTTCAAATCCCTGGAATACAAGGCGACTGAAATGGTACTATTGTTAAGCGTCTTACTACTCCATTTCTATTGTTTATTTTTGCTTTTTAATTCCAAAAGTGAGATTCTCATCTCCATCCAATGTAAAATTTGAACTTATCAATGATTTTTTTTTTTGAACAATATCATTCTCCTCATAAACATTCAACCGTATTCTATAGATTAAAGCATAGATAATACTAGCTTACAATCGATCTTATCCCAGTTAGGTCAATGATATCACTTGATTTGGCTTCCTTTAAAACATCTCTACGATTGTAGCAAGTGTAAAAACATGTTTCATATCAAAGACTCTACCAAACAAGAGATAATGCAAAGGTAATACTAGTCTTCATCTTTTTCAACTTGTTTGGGTCATTTATAACGGCTGGATCAAGGGTATTACTTGGTTTGGCTGACTCTACTAAATCTCTGCGATTGTAGCAAATGTAGAAACTTGTTTCATAACAATGACTCTACCAAACAAGAGATAAGGTAAAGGTAATACTAGTCTTCATCTTTTTCAACTTGTTTGGGTTATTTATAACGGCTGGATCAAGGATATTACTTGGCTTGGCTGACTCTACTAAATCTCTACGATTGTAGCAAGTGTAGAAACTTGTTTCACATCAACGACTCTATCAGGCATAAGATAAGGCAAAGATAATACTTGCCTTCATCTCTTTCAATATGTCTACAACATTTCAATAGTTCAAATCAAGTTTCAACTTGGCTTAACTCAACCTGTTTCTGTGATTAAAACGAATGTAAAAATTTGTTTTATAACAAAGACCCCACCAGACACAAGATAAGGCAAATGTCATACTAGCTTTCATCTCGTTCAATGTGTCTGCGATAGATACTATTTATTTTTTAGGTCAAATTCATATTACAAAGAATTCTTTTATGCTGATAGAGGGTCAGTAGTGCTTCCCCCAACATTAGGAGGTCAAACTTTCAGTTCGCGGATTACAACAACTCTACCTGACTCAATCAGCTCAGCAGTTTGAGGGCCTAAATAGGTTTCCATGACACCCAAACAGTTCCCTCGATCTATGTTTACGACGCAAATACATCCCTTATCTGACAATCTTTTGAACAAGTTATCTCGTTCTGACTCGAGTCTCTTTACATCTTCTACAAAATATATAACAATCGCCTTTAGAATATCTAAGCGTGGCGCATCAAGTATTACCATTATTGCAAATTTCACTCTCACCTTTTCGAGGCACGACTCTAACTTAGCATACGAAGTCTTCTGTTCAATCATTTCTGTGTCGACCTGAGCACGGTAAATTACATTTTCTTCCAAGTTCACTATATATTAAGCTAATTCAGCTAGGTTCATGGCTTCTAAGTTTAATATACGGGCACGAAAATTCTCAATTTCTGTGTTCAATTCTTCCTTAGCCGAAGTAAATTTGCATCTCTTTCCTCTTCATGAACAATTCCTTTTCTTTAATTTCCCCTTCTAAAACTTTCTCCCTGATTAGAACAGCATCCATTTTCTGCTGGCATTCCCATAATTTTGCATTTCCTGTCTAAACATGCCCCTAAATACGAGATACATCATTCTCTAGCTCTATAATTTGACCTGAAAGACTAACTACATTCCCTCAAACTAGAGGAGACTTAACGTCAGTTCTACTTCCCCCTGAGCGCTCTCTAGTCTCGACTTTTTTGGCATGCGCAATGGCCGCGCTAGCTCGGATTTAAGTCATGTAACCATCTCATTTAGATCGTTAAACCTTCGTTGCATTTCCCGAAACTCCATGTCCTTGGCAGGTAGGGTTATTTGCAATTGTTTTGATTTGGCCTCCGAAGCTGATAGATTTTCCCGAGCTACCCTCAGCTCATTGTCTTTTTGAACAAATTTTTGTATCATTTTCTCCAGCTCTTTCCTATAATTCTGAAGATCAGATCGAGATCGTTCATCTGATTTTTTTAATGCCTGAATATGGTATTGAGCCGTATGAGCCTGCTTACCCTTAACCGCCAGCGCATCAACCTGACTTTGAAGCTTCTTAGCGTATTCTGCTACCTCTGCTAGCTCTTTTAACCCCTTACCTATTTTGGCATCTTTTTCTTCAACCTGAATTGTAAGGTCAGAAATAACCTGGTTCACCTCCACAAGTTTAAAATGCTCCTTTACGTATTGATCTTCCCTATTCTCGTTTGCTTCCCTCAACCTATCGAACTACTCTGAAAATTCCCAATTACACTTGAGTATGTCGTCCTCACGAGAGAGAGATGACTCTAATTCGAGCTAGGGATTATAACAATTTATAGTACAGTTCGATTCATGAAAACATTTGAATATCTACATACTACATTTCTAAAGATTCTATATGATTTCTAAACATCTGTGGTGTCCAAATACTTTTAGTCTAAAGATTGGGAGTGCATTATCAGATAAATACTTCATGAGATTTCTTGCGGCATACAAGGTACATACTTTCGATATACTACTTTATATTAATATCATTGGATTTTGACCATGCATCTATATCCTATTTGCTTGATAACTTAACGTTGGTATAACATATAAGTCGAAGGACCTATTCAGTTCTAACCTGCAGCTCCGCTTGCACAGGCAGCAAGGCTGAAGAGGTCTATCGCTCCCTGGCAAATCTAGATTCTAGATCTTTTATTCTGAGACTCATTTCTCTAAGTGCCTACAAGAGGTTTATAAAACAAAGTCAATCCGCAGAAGTTTCTTCCCCACACACAATTCAACAACTTACAAATATATATACAAATATACGTTTCTACCCTACCTTCTTACTATTAGCCTCTGGGATTTTGGCATCATCCCCTTGGTTGTCGAGCACCATCTGGCGGGAAACACCATCCAGACCGTCAACGATCCCCACCACTTCCACTTCCTCTTCATCTTCCTCCTCAACTTATGTGTCTGCCTTAATGGCATCCACCTCCTCTTCAGAATAGCTCATCAGCATCAAGTGACTCCCCATACTGTCATGCTCCTCAACCATCTCGTCTAGATTAACCCTTATCTCTACCTGTAGCTGACCAATCACCACAGCATGAGAAGCCTTCAGCTACCTGACTTCCTTTAGGGCATCAGTCCTGGATTGAGCTTATTTATTTTCTAGCTCGAAAATTCATCTTGCTCATATCATAAACTTACCAACTCTTTCCTATAACCTAAACTTATCATCTTACTCATATCTTCCTCTCCATGGAGAACCGCCAACCTAGCTCTTTCCTCGACCTCTTTAAGGTCATCCACCATAGCAGATCGCCCCTCCGCGACCTTCTCCCCTGACTCCCCCAAGGGTTCGACTCTCCTCCTTTTCTCTTTTGCGACCTCACCATTTCTAGTGGTACCAGAGGCCAGCATAACCTTTAATATCCGTTTCTTAGGATATTTTTGAGCTATTTTGCTCGACGTAACGAGTTTTGGCTGAACCGAACTGCCTATTCTAGGAGTCTTAGGAAAGTTAATTCGAACCTCCCCACCACTCACTTGCCTCTTCCCTTCGTCAACACCCTCCATCGACCTGGTCGACTGAGCTTTTTAAACCTTTTTCAACCTGCTATCAATCCTCCTCTTTCTACTCAGGCCGAGTCCCTCCAACATAAATTCGAGCTCAATCTCCTCCTCCGCAACTTTGTCTAGCAGAGACACTTTCCTCTCCACTTTAGATTTCACGCCTGCAATGCACAACATTTTTATTATCTACTACAGTTATCAGTGAGATATTGCAATAATTATATCTATGCATGGCTATACTTACTTTGTTTGGTAGATCTAAACCGAAGGTCCAAAGGTTCTTCGTCGTCTCTTTGATGATAATTAACTTTTACCCATATGACATTGTCATTCCAGGTTTGACCTGCTGAATTCAGATCAAAGAAGCGACACCGAGTTGCGCTCGCACAAAAATATGACCCTCCGCTGGCCTTATAATTCTTTACCCTATAAAACTGCAAAACGTCCTTAGGGGTTATCCTCCTCACTTTTCCCTTCTTTCCCATTTTTAATTCAGATGATCGCATACAGTTATTACATCCCATATATTCCTGTTCAATTGAACCGGACATGCCCTAATTGCGTTCATAATCTCCTTTGTCAAATTGGTAATGGGAAGACTCAACCCATACTCTAATTGAGATATATAACACAAAAAACCCTCTGAGAGGTCACTCTGAACATCCCCATTGAAGTATTCTAATGAGATCGATTCATCTATTCCCCTATCTCATTTTTCCACTTCCAAATCAGCCAATAGATAAAAGTACTCTTCCCCCTCCGCTACAGTACAACCTCGACATATTCTTCGCAGTTACCCCACTTCCCTCCTATAGCCAATTTAGCTTTGCAGAACTCTCTAAAGGCATCAGAACCAAGATGATACAATATCAATTGGCCAGGAAAACCCCGGAAATGTTCCAATCCTACTTGCACCTCACTATCAGACTCATTCATCCGACCAGAGGTCCATACATCATTAACAGACGAACTACCCATCTCAACAATAATTTCTACTGGCATGTTTTTGACCCTACACAAATGCCTTTTACGTTCGACCTACATACAGGTTAAGGTATCTATCATTCTATCATCTTATATATATATATATATATATATCAATAGTTTATGTACAACATATATCTATAACATACTCAGTATATACATCAACATATATTGCATACAACTTTACTAACCTTCAGTATCTGAATGAGAATCATTAGTAGTGCCATGCCTTTCCCTCACGACTCTGCTGTATAGACACCTATGAGATTCAGTATCTTTGGCCCTCTTTAACCGCTGTTCCCCTTCAGATAACTCCTTATCAAATCCCATGATTTTTCGTCTCTCTCTCTGTGTGCTCTCCAAAATTTTAAAAGTTGAAAAATGTTATATTGGAAATGAAGAAGCAATATTTATCTTTTCTCTCTCAAGCGACTGACATTTATTGCTCCTCGCATGACCCATCCTCAATTTTGGAACCGAGGCATCCTTTCCACTCTCTATGTCAGACGTCTTGTTCCTTTTCAATAAAACTACCTTTCCATCATTATAACTCCCCTCATTTTTTAACATATTTCTCTCTCATATTTCCATATCTTTTCCTGACCTTCCCACACTCATGATGACTCACGCTGTAGGATGTCAGATTCCTATTTCCTTACAAACAAAGCAAAATAAGAAGCTTCTGCATTTCCTCACTTTTGTTTCTCTATCCTTGTTTATCATACTTATAGTAATTGACGACCTTTTCTAAACTACGCAAAATTTCAAAATTATTCAAATTATTTGACAAAACAGTCACAAAATAGATTTGCACCTATACAGGATCCGATTGACTTATATCTTTTTTATTATATCCAACAAAACGTATTATTCATGATCAAAGCTTTATACAACATCTGTTGTTGCCCTATTAAAATTTGACGATGTCATCCAGTCACATTATTAATCAGTCCTCAAATCTTCGAATTTGATCTCAACTTCAGCAATCAAACCAGCCAACCATTCACGTTCCACTACATCCCTAACCAATTCACGAAAGTACACCTCATAGAAATAATAAGCATACTCCATTTCTCTGTTCCTTACATCTAATCCTTCGAGCTAACATTCCCTCACGGGTAGCTCAACATCATGACCAAACGAACCAAAAATACTTTCCTGCACTTCAATAATTTTTATGGCCAATCGTCCTTCCGCAGCATGACGAATCCTCTGAGATCACGTCCGTATCATCTAATTCTTTATTTTATTTCTTTTACAGATCATCCTACCTATATTTATACGTTTTTCACACACAATTCCCCTCAAAAATGTGAGTTTTACCTTGTATCACTTAATAGAAAACCCGGAATCTTGCAAAAAATTATTTCAACTTATCCCCTCACCAGTACATACATTATTTGCCATACTCGACCTCATATTACCAAGAGTTGTACCTCTGTCAACCTAAAGAAGCTCGAATTTCTGCGATTATATATTTCCTACAATTTTTCTCCCTCATCTGTTTAAAAACACAAATCATCCTTACATCGCAACTTCATTGTCAGCACGTACTCATATCAGTTCGAGCATTACAACAATAATGTTCTCACTTCTTATAAACGCTTATTCATTTTAAACACCCTGTACAATTCAGTTCGATTCTGAATTTTTTTATATACAGATTATTGGATAAACAACTTTTATTCATGTCAAAAACATTACATAAGATTTCACATCGATCTTAGGCGTCAAGCACCAAAACTTTGGTACTTTATGAATAACAAGTTTTTCCCTATTTGTTAAAAGTTACAGGTCATTCAGGCACGCCGAGGCATCATGTTCTCCAGTTCTTCTTGCTTCAGTGATCTTTTACCCAGAAACAAAGTAGGCATTGGAACCAATAAAGAGCTTCCCGCGCATGAGTTTTGTTGAAGTCTGGTCAAACTTCAAATAAAAACTATGCAAGTAGTAAACTCAGTGCTAGAACCAAATTCTTGATCTAAAAGTCTTCTGAGCGCCTAAACGTGATGGAAATGCAGAAGCAGACTTTTACTAGTAGTCTCCCTCTTCTACTGCCATTATCCCCTCCTCTGAAACCGCCACCTCCAAAGAGTTGGTAAAGATGAAAAGGGCCCGACCTTAGAATCCATGGTGACACAAGAAATCAGCATATCTACCTTATAGATATACCTATCTCCGCATATGGAGTCCTAACCCTATCTTATACAAGAGTATAGAGACAGGCCCACCGGTCCTCATCTATCAGGACGACGACATGAAACCTCTGCTTATAGTAGAATTTCTCCTCAGCTTTAATCGCTTCCTCTTCCGACAGGCCTTGGTACATTGGAGGAATAGGAGCGGGTATCGACATTTCCAAGGAATGGTTACCACAGTATTTCAACTTCAACCTCTGCATTCTAGACGCAATCCTCTCTTCAAGAACCATCCTCCGAGTCTTCGCAATTTAAAAAAAAAAGCGTTCACGTTTCAGAACAAGTTACGCAAGTAAGCACTGTTTCAAAGATTTTCTATAGGAACTATTTATTTAACTCTACATTTATTGTGCAGGTACGTTTTCCCAAACGTCACCATTTATTGCAGACGTGACTATTCAATTGCAACCGTCACATACATCTGCATCAGCATTATCATTTAATACCCATCACTTCCTAATATCGCGTAACTTCCATCCAGTCAAACGCAATCATTACTCTATTTTGAATTTCAAATTTTTAGCACATTCTTTCTCAACCAAAGCCACTCGTGACTTTGGTTGCAAGGTGGCAATTGTAGGGATTTATCCCTCGATCTCACTCAAAGTCGAGCTCACCCAGCTTAAATTACCACCATCTCAGGTTCACATATTTTTAGCACTCCAGTCAACATTCCAACCAGCCCCACGAACTACTTAAGAACGTGGATCAAACTAAAACCCCCAAACATTATCATGTCAAAGACACCAGTCTTCCACGAACTCGTCAGTTTCTCAGTCAACCGCCACTAACCTTATATTTAGAAAATGTGCTCTAGCACGATAAAGAGCTGTGGGGAAGGCCTATATAAAGAAAAAGTTCCAGAGGAGACATGGACCAGAAAAATTACACAAACTTCTTATTTACGAGATTCCAAACATTTATATATTTAAGGATTACTTATAATAAAGATATCCGCATCAAGCAATAAAGATACTTTTACAAAAATCCTCCAAATGAGATCATAGTTTTTTTTACCTATTTAGAGGTTTTCCACGCTAAGAACACCTGTTTCCATCTCTTACTTTACATTAAAGTGTTGTTACAGGTTCATTGGTGTGATAGCGAATTCCTAACCATTTCGAGCCTACAAAATTTGGCCATTACAGGTCTTACTTGATCTGGGTCAATGTCTAGACCGGGTTGAATCGGTCAAATAGGTCTGTCACGTGTTATCACCCTGTGGTGATACGTGTCACTGCTGCAATGTTTCTACGTGTCATCACTATGTGGTGACACGTGATACTGCTACAGTGCTTTAACGTGTCATCACCCTGTGGTGACCCGTTTTACTACTATAGTGTACGTATGGGACCCACATGCCACATATCTAACACGTCAGCAAGGGGTGGGCTCTGTAATGGCCTAATTTTGTAGCTTAAAATGGCCCAAAATTGGCTCTTACGCCATATGTACCTATGACAAAGACTAATGTAAAATAAAAAATGACACAAAGGATTTAGCGTGGAAAACTTTTGAATAGGTAAAAAAACTACGACCTCGAGCTGAGGGCTTTAGTAATAGTAACTTTTATTGCTTGAGGTTGATATCTTATTTCAAGTGATCTCTCGAACTTGAAATACTTGATCTTGTAAATAAGAAGTTTTGTGGTATTCAGAATCTTAAAATTCTTGTATTAGGGTCTAGAAAATCTAGTTTTTCTTAGTCCCAGTCTCTTCTAGAACTATTTTTTTATATATAGACCTTACCCGCAGCTGATTATTGTGCTAAAGTACGTTCTCCAAATAATGAGGTAAGAGGTGGTTGAATGTGTAACTGTCTAGTTCATGGGAGACATGTGTCTTTGACTTATTCATATTCTTCTGTTGTACTCGATCTACGTTCTTTATCAGTTCGTGGTCAAGATGGCAATACTGACTATTTACATCACGTATGAAATGCGTGAGTCTGATATGGAGGTAGTTCTAATTTAGACTAGGTCGAGGGATAGGTCCCTATAGCCTCTACCTACCACATCAGCATGACATGCGTTTGCCATTCTAGGGTGGTGTGGCTTCTACCTGCCACATCAACAAGGTGGGTCCCTCTTCGCAGTGTTGATAAGGTGTTAGATAATATTATATTATACTTGGCAATCATAACACACACACACACACATATATATATATATATGAAAGAAGAGTAAAGAGATATTATTGATAGTTGTTTGTGTTTTTCTGTGGCTACAAATCATTAACCCTTAATAGTGTTGTATACTTTTACTCAAACTCTCCCCCGTAAACCTTAGTGGTACATGGGCTTGTTAGGAGTCCAGTAGGACACCTTAACCCAGCTTGGGCCGGACCCAACTCCTAACAGATACCAGCTTGTGTTTGGAAGCCTTAATTTATTTTCCTTGTGAATCTATTTTTCGGGAAACCATTTCTTAAGACTAAACTATGTTTCTAATCTAAGTAGATAGGAAATCATTTCCCACTTTTTTGGCATAAATTTTCCCTATGTGAAAGCACATTTCTTATTCGGCAATTATGAGAATAAATACTAAAAGATGACAAGTTTCCAAAATCAGACCCAGGGAACAATAAATTCTAAAATTGATACTGGCAAGAGAAAAAACCAATTTTTGCCCCTACTAAAGTTGCAAAATTATGGCAGACAACCACCTATTTTTGGGCTCCAAAAGTACGAATGTCACTTTCAAAATAATAAAAAAGTATAAAACTCATTTTAAAATAATATGTCACCTATTTTTTACAGGCACGTGGGCTCCACAAGTACGAATGTCACTTATAAAATAATTAAAAATATTCCAATTTTGTTCTACTTTTAATATTATTTGTCATTTGTTTCCTAAGAATTTATCACGCCTTTAAGCATATTAGCTATGTAATAAGGCAGAATCTCTCACCATTTATGCTATTATTTTCAAACAAGGCCGTGGGATCCACAAGTACGAATGTCACTTCTGAAATAATAATAAAAAAAGTTTGAATCATTTAAAAATATATTATCATGCCAGTCCCCAAATTTAATTCCTTGATGTACACATGTCATTACCATTTTGAGACGTCTAAGGAAAACACTCTCACCATCTCATGCATATCTTCTCATTTGTTTGAGGACAGTTTATCATGCCTTTTACCAGATTTACTATTTGTAAGAAGATAGACTCTGTCACCAATTTTGTTACTATTTCCTATCTTATTTAGGGTTAGGTAACACATGTGATTCACACAAATTTATCTAGTTTTTGGCATGAAAAGAGATCTCGATTCATCAAATAGTTTCTTCTTCTTAGTCAACCACAAAAAATGCCTCGATTCTGAATATCGTGTCTATGATTATTTGTCACAAACCATTTTCTTACAATTGTCGAGTCTTGTACGTGTGAATTCAATATAATTTTAATGGCAAATCGTCTATGTGACTACTGCCTACCAAGTGTTTGATTAAAGACTGGTACACTACTCCTTGGGCATGGAGGAAATGATGGTACTCTATTCCTGATGATGGTACTCTACTTATAGAACAAATGATGGAAAATCGTTTCTGTGACTACTTCTTACCAAACTATGTTATTTTTTTAGAAGATCTTTGTCATTCTTTCAGATATCTATGTCATTGGTTAAGAAATCGCTGTCATTCTTTTCAGGATGCATGTTTAACTTTTTCATTTGTTCAAACTTATTTGTTATTTGTTTTACCGTAACTTTTCCATTTGTTCAGAAAAATGTTACTTGTTTGAATATTATAATAAGTTTATAGGCCGTGGACTCCACAAGTACGAATGTCACTTCTGAAATAATAATAAAAAAAGTTTGATTCATTTGAAAATAATATATCACGCCACGTGTCTAAATTTAATTCATCTTTGTACTCATGTCATTACCATTTTAAGACATGTAAGGAATACACTGTCACCAGTTCATGCAGTACTTATCATTTATTATGTGACAATTTGTCATGCCTTTAACTAAATTAGCTATATGCAATCAGGCAGACTCTATCACAAATTCTATTATTATTTAACATCTATTTAGGGTTGTTTAGAGTTAGGTATCACGTGCGATTCATACGAGTTTGTCTGGTTTTTGTCCCCAAAAACCATCCGTATTCCTCAAATAGTTTTTTCTTACACGACGATTGCAAAAACTGTCCCGATTCTACACATCGTGTGTATGATTTTAAACTGCAAAAACTGTCGCGACCGCTAAACCATTTTCTCACAATCATCGAGTCTTGTGTGTGTGATTTCAATATGATTTCAATGGCAAATCGTTTGTGTGATTACTTCCTACCAAGTATTTGATTAAAGTCTAGTTTTTCATTCACAATGAAGTCTGATAAAGAAGTGAATGAGCAATTTTATGAGGAGAACCAATTGTAAGAGGGTGGAGCCATGAAGGCTACCTCTAATGCAGAAAATGTATGCCTCTCGGTATACAGGTTTGGGACTTCACAAAATGTTTAAAGCTTTGCATAAATAGGAGAAGGGTGCTCTTCGTACCACCTATTTTTTTTTTACACAAATAGGGTTTTTATTTAAGTAGAGAAGAAAAAAACAAGAGGGGGACTTAAAGCCTGACCTCCGAGCAGTAAATGTGCCACAGTGTCTAATAGCTGCAACCCCTATTTTTTCTAAAAAATAGAAGGCTCGTTTATGCCTAGGCAGCGCAACAACAGACCAGATCATAAGGTTCTGTTGTGTACTTTCCAACTTGGTGAAACCATCAGCGGACCTGTTTCCTTCTCTATACGCGCGCACCATAATGATTTAGAGTTCTGGGCTGAGTTGAAGGGTCATCTTCCATATGGCTTGAAACTTGCTGGGGCAGAGGCATATCTGTTTGTACAAGTTGACTATGACCTCAGCATTCATTTTAACCACGAGTAGAAACTAGTGGCTTTCTTTGCAGAGTCTGAGGCCATGCAGGAGCCAATATAGTTCAGCTGTCATGTTAGTACCAATTCCTAGAGCCACCCTGTAACAAAGTTTCATCCCTCTATGTGAGTTGCGTATGATACCTCCAGCCCCAGAGAGACCATTACTCAGAGGGGACCCATCAGTGTTCAGTTTAAACTACCCTGGTGGTGGTGCTTGCCATTTACCAATATACTTGTTTTATGCTTTAATCGAAGCGTGTACACTCGGAGTACCGGTAGAGAGAGTGTGTCCCCAAAGTTGCCGCTTTGAGTTACTTTAGTTTTGACCATGAGATCTTGAAGCCATCGGTATGTTTTGGTGACAATCGCGTGGGCATTCATGGGCACGTCGTTGAACCGATGTTTACATTGCGCTTTCCATAATTCCCAGCTGATGACAACCGAGACAACCCCATTAATGATGCCCATTTGCGTTCCCTTGTTTGTTGCCAACAACCAAACCCCTTGACATGCCCAAAAACTTTTAGCCAGAACATTGTGAACCCCACATGTGCGCAAAAAACTACCAAACTTGTTGTGCTATCTCTCCACTTACGAGCAACTGGTTCAGCGTTTCGATGCTACCCGAGCGTCAAAAGCTGCATCGAGAAACAAATGGGAGCCTTTGCTAAAGGAAAACATCCACTGTGAGGACCTTCTTCCACGTTTTCCAGCTAAAGGCCTGAATTTTTGTGGGGATTATCTTGTACCAAATACAATCCATGCGGCGTTGTGCTTCCGCAGTCCCTCTCAAGAACTGCCAAACGGACTTTACCGTGAAGCTACCACTTTCAGAAGGGCCCCATAATGGTGTGTCGTTGCCTTCACCGATGAAGAACTAGTTGGTGAGTGTGATCTTCTAATCTGCCAGCAGTTCATGGTGCAGGCACTGCCAGTTTCAGTTTGTGAGATTCACAATGAATTATTTTCCCATGATTTCCTGGTTGTAGTCCATGTTTAGCAAATCGGCGAGGCTAGCCTGCCCGGTCCAGTCGTTCATCCAGAAGCTGCAAGTTCTTGAACCGAGATTCCATACAGAATTAACATGAACTATTTCGAACAGATTTTAAATGCTTGTCCACAAGGTAGAGGTGCTTGATCGAAGCCAAGATAAGTCGTCGTTGATGGTGTACTTGCTTTTTAGAAACCGAGTCCAGAATGTATCGACATGGAGCACATTCCAACATTTCTTGAGCTATAAACTATGTTTGACATCTTTAAGTTTTCGGATGCCGAGTACGCTTTCCTCTTTAGGTAGACAAATGTCATTCCATGAGACCCAATGTCGTTTGCTTTTATCCTCAAACTTTCCCCAAAATAAATTTGAGGACATGCTCTTTAGTTTTTAAAGGACCAATTTCGAAATGGTGATGCAGGCTAGGAGATCTATAGGCATTGAGTTCAAATTGTGGTTTATCAGAATGAGTTTTCTGCCTTGTGATAGGAGCTTACCGTGCCATCCTTCAATTCTTTGTTGTACCTTAGTTAGTAGTGCCTCAAAGTGAGAGTGCCATACCTGACAATAGCTAATGGGCACTCCCAGATAGAGCATAGGAGAGAGGCTGTGATAGAACCCACTTGTAGTTTGTATGATTTGTTTCCGAGCAACAGTCGCATTGTAGTGCACATAGACACCACTTTTCTCTTTATTGACCAACTGCCCAGACAATGCTTCATATCTGTCCATAAACTTTAGTAGCCCCTTGAGCGAGGATTGACTTCCATTAAGGAACGCTGGAAAGTCATCTGCATATAGTAGATGTGTGATCGGAAGACAGCCCCGAGAGGATTTAAAGTACCCAATCCGCCCATCTACAAAACACTTCGTCAACCCCTTGGAGAATGTTTCTTCTACCATTATAAATAGCAAAGGTGAGAGAGGGTCCCCCTGCCGAAGGCCTCTAGTGGATTTGAAAAATCCCTTAAAGACTCCCTGTAGCACCACCGAGAACCAGGGTGTCTCAACACAGTGAGAAATGAGGTTTACGTATGTATTGCTAAACCTAAATTTACCAAGAACCATCCTGAGAAATCTCCAGTCCAACCGGTCATACGCCTTGTCCATGTCTACCTTTATCATAATGTTATTGCCCTGAACCTTTCTATGTAAATCCCCCACCATTTCTTGGGCGAGAGTGATAGTATCGCTGATGTCCTTGCCTTGTAAATAAGCTCCTTGATTGCCCGAGATTATCTTGTATAACAGTGCACTCAATCTTGTAGCGATGATTTGAGAGAAAATCTTATAGACCACCAAACATAAATTGATCGGCCGGTAGTCTCCCAACGTTGTAGGCATTTCATCCTTTGGGATTAGGGTCAGGAAGGTGGCAGTATAAAATCTAGAAAGAGGAGCTCCATTGAAGAATTCTTTGGCCGCTCCATGTAAGTCATCCTTAATGATGTCCCAACATGTGGTAAAGAAACTGGTGGAAAAACCGTCGCTACCGGGAGCGCTGTCAATGGGTATACTGAAAGCACTGGCTTTTAGCTCCACCATAGTTGGTGGCGTCGTAATGCAGTTACTCTCTTCCTCTGTAATAATAGTTGGGATGTAGTTCAGTAGGTCCCGATCCAGTTGGGTCGGAGATGTATTGAGCACATCCTTGTAGTAGGAGATAGCTGCTTTATGGATCAACCCAATATCTTGCGTATGGGTACCGTCTGACATTGTGAAATTCGAGAGAAAGGATCTTTTGCGATTAATCTGTGTAATTGTGTGAAAGAACTGGGTATTCGCATCCCCTGCTTGAATCCACTTTACCCGCGACTGTTCCTTCCAAATGATCTTCTCTTTGTGTAACATATCAGCATGTTCTTTCTACACATTATTAAGATCCGCACTAACCTGCTCATCTTAACCATAATGTAATAGGAAGTCAAGCTCCGTAATTTTGTCTTCAAGCAACTTGATGGTTTGCATAATATTTCCAAAAATTGCCCTATTCTACTCCCACAAGGCCGCCTTGACCAATTTCAGTTTGTAAGCAAAGGAAGATAGGCAGTTTCTAAACACCCTCGATGGCCAGGTATCTTCGATGAGCTTTAGGAACGTGGTGTGAGTCATCCATTTTGTTAGAAATTTGAACTGTTTAGGGTCTTGATAAGCATTGCTCGTGAATGTTAAGAAAAGGGGGGAGTGATCTGAACAAACCCGTGTGAGGTGGTTAATCTTGTCTACCGGAAACCCAGTCATGAATGTAGCATTGGCAAGTGTTCTATCCAGTCGTGCCCACTGCCGAGACCTGCCCTAATGATTATTGTACCAAGTGTATCCTGAACCCAAGAAACCAGTATCCAGTAATCCTACAGCTCGAATCATATCTTCAAATTCCGTGACCTCTCTATGGTGTATTCTCTGACCACCTAGGTTCTCAGTTTCATATCAGATAGTGTTAAAATCCCCCAGTAAACACTAAGGCATTGTAATGTTTTGGGCAAGCAAACAAATGTCATCACACAGAGGTTGGCGTTCAATACTCGTGCATTTAGCATAAACAAGAGTCACTAGGGCACTCCAGTCGTTGTTTAGCGTCATCTTGCAGTGAATAAATTTATTAGTAGTTGATATAAGCGTCACCTCATAATCTTGTTTCCAGAAAATCCATATTTTACTATTCTGGTCTTGATTTGACAGAAAAGAATTGCACTTTATTCGACTACATATGCCGCTAATATGCGAGACATCTAAAAAAGGTTCTAACATAACTACAATGGAGATGTTTTGGAGTTGAATGATCTTTTTAAGATGATTTACTGTCTTTGCATTGCCAATGCCCCTGTAATTCCAAAGTAGTAGCGGTCCGTCAACCATAAAACTAGTAGGGGGGTTGCCGAGCACTCTTGCTCCTTTTGACCATACTTAAAGGCATCCTTTGCTGCTTTGATCGCACTTTCTTCATCGGAGTCCAATCTTTGCAAATTGCCCCATCGTAGTACCCAATGTCAGAGTGAAAACCTTGTTCAAACTCGGTGTTATAGGCCGCTGTAAGCTCGCCGTTAGACATAAGGCATTCAATGATCTTGTTTGCCACCGTAGCTATTGGAATTACCTTCTTCAGACTGCCTAATATGCTGTCATTCGTAATTGTAATCGCAACGTCCATAGTATGCGCTTTCTCCTTTGTACCACCTGTTTTACACTATTACTATTGATTGATCCAATAACGACGATGTCGACGTTGGTTGTGGAAATATTCAATCATCGTCTCGCTGATATGAAGTTCCAATTTAGGGGGACGATAATTCAGAAAAAACCCATTTATCTTTGTCTAATTTTGGGACTTACATGTTTCTCCCATTCACAATGATTTCTTCTTTACTGATCCTGAGTATGTAACAGATTTTAGGAAAATGCGATTCCTCAGGAAGAAGAATACATATGGGTTAAAGAAAATTGAGGGGGCTTTAAAACAGGTGATATTGGAAAGACATCATGGTAAGATTTTATTTTGTCATTTGTTGGGTCTGTTCTATCATTTTTATGCGTTATATTTGTCACCCCAAAACAAATTCTATTGTATTTATTATTTTTGGGTCTCGTTTTGATTTTTTTTATCATTATTTTCTATAGTTCTTCTCATTACTTTATGTTTTATTTGTCATTTATTTCCAATTGTTAATCTTTGCCATGTGTGGTTTTGTTTTGGAGACGATGTTCTTCGATTAAATTTGTTAAATATTTTACTATCCTTTGTCCTCCTAAAAAAGAGGAGAAACATTGAGGTGAAGTATGTTGATCTGGTCGATGATCTAGATCAGTTCAGCAGATTCTCCTGGGTGAATTAGTCTATAATTCTTTGTGGAGTCAAATAGTGAAGTTTACTAATTATCGATCGGCCGCTAATAAAAAATCAAATAAATCTTTATCACTGTACAAAAGTATCTGGATATTGATGATATGGGTTTTCCTCTGTATTCCAGACCTAAAGTTTCAAAGAATTTAGGAAACCAAACATTTATTCCATAAGCTGCAGGGATAGAGGATGACATCCTTTAAGTGCATCACCAAATTGTGACGTTTAAAATTTTTTTTGCTATCTTAAAATTGGAGGTAGCAGCTTTGAAGCCGTTTGAGACTGACATGCAACAAGAACTTATTCAAGAGGCCATGGTAATCTTTCATTATTTGTATGAATGATTCATTTTAGGTGTCTTGTCATTGTTTTTCTTTAATTTTGTCATTTGCTATCTTCTTCTTGTCATTTATCTGGTTTGTTTCTTTGTCATTTCCCCTTTCATTATTAAATTCCTTTTTGTCATTTTCTTTTTGTTTCTTGTCATTTGTAGATAATTTGTATGTCATTTCTAAATCACTCTTTGTCATTTGTTTAAATATGTTAGAAAAATCGTATCGAAGTGTCTGCAATCAGTGTACCTGCAATCATGGTATGAATTTTGATGGAATGAAAATGTTGTAGAACCATGGTAAAATGTTGGAATGAATTTTGATGTCTGCACTTAGAGGCAGTACTCTACCACTTGGCGATGGCACTCTACTCTTTGGGCAGTACTAGTATTCTACTACTGAGAAAATTATGAAATGCGACCGAGAAAAAGATGGTGATGAGCAAGAAGATGGGAAAATAAAGAAGGCGGGGTTGAGAGCATGAAAAATTGATCTCCAACAAAAAAATCAATAAATTGAAGAAAAGAAAAAAGTTAAGGGAGAAAGGGAAGAAGTTTTCTTTTCGGGGTTGAAGGCAGAAGAACATGGAAATAAACACATCAAAAAGACCAATGTCAACAAGAAGAACATAAAGGCAGAAGAAACTGATGTTCAGGTTGAAGACATGAAGAAAAAAGCTCTCACTGATGAACAATTGGATGATGTCCCATTATTCATTAGAAATCCTTAGTTCCCAAGATAATCAAGGGTAATAGAGCGCCAAGGAAGAGATGGCGACAATCCCAGCTCTAAAGTATAATGAAATTCAATCAACTACAGAAAATTTGATTAAGCAAGTTTCCTCTGGAGAGGGAGTTGAGGTGGAAAAGCATTTAAAGGTAGATGATGAAGTTGAAGTTGAGAAGGAAGTGAATTTGGAAGCTATATCTTCTGAATAAGGTGGTGATCGTCTAGAGGTATTATCCGTTTACGACTTCTTATCATTTATTTATTTTTATTTGATATTTGCTTTTTTAGAACATTGTCATGTACTTTGCCTGAACTTTGTCATTTTTTTAGAAGTCTGTCATTTGTTTAGAAGCCTTTGGCATTTGTTCGGGCGTCTTTATCATTTTGTTTTCCAGAACTGTTATTTGTTCTAAAGTCTTTGTTTATTTTATTTGTTGTATGAAGTAGAAGAAGGATGCAGTGGAAAATGAGGAATCTCAAACTAAAGAAAAAGATGATGAAGATGAAAAAGATGGTAATGATGAGAATGCTAAATCAGTTGAAGAAGAGCAACCTCAAGTTGGTGATGAAGAGGAAGCTCAAGAGGTATTTATCTAACATTTATTTTGAGCTATCTATAACATTTGTGAATGCATCCCTTACCATTTGTTGTGTGCTACCCTGTCATTTATTTATTTAATTTTACCATTTGTAGTATGTATAACCTATTTTACCGACGGAGGAACAAAAAACTGTAGTGGTGTATTATGTTGAAAAAAAAGATGTTGTAGAAGAAGCCAATGAGGTATTTAACTAATATTATTTTTGAGTTATCCATAATATTTGTTCACCTATCCTTACCATTTTTAATTTATTTCGTCTTTACCATTTGCTGTACAAACTATGGAGGTTGCAGACTAGGCAAAAATTAAAGTAGTGCTCTTCCACCAGGAGGAAGATTTTGATGAAGCCAATCAGTTAACTTATAACTTGTTGCTGATTAGTAGTTATTCGTTTACTAATAACTTCCCATTTTTTCAGTTTATTTCACCATATATTGTATTACTCAAATCATTTGTAGTGTATTTACTTATAGATGAGTGCATACCAAACATTTGGTGTATCAGTTGAGAAACAGAGTAAAGAGGTAGTTGAAGACAAGGATGATGATGATGGAACTTTACAGAAAAAACCAAATAGACCCTGAGAAAATTATAAAAAAAATGGTAGTTGAGCAAACCAATGTATGAAGTAATTTTAAGCCAGACCCTGAGTAATGTTTTAATGGAGTGAGAAATGGATGTCACCTTATAAAAGAGGCATAAACTAACTGACAAAGATATTAATGACAGAGCCATGCCATTTTCTATTCAAATAAACCTATTGCATGCTCACCTTTGAGAAGCTTCTTCCTAGGGTATTATTCGAATCATTTATTTAAAGACCCATCTCTCAAAATTAGCTGAACCAGGTAGACCATATTTGGCCACTGAGGAAGGATGAATTATCTACGGAAGATAGGGAGTACAACACGAGTACTTATAGGGGGATAGGTGAAGAAACTATTTCTCTTAACGCAATGCAATGGTTGGATAGCGAGGTATTTATATCATATATTACTTATCCTCTATCATTTATTGATGTATCTCTGTCATTTATGTCAAATTGTCAGAAAACTATCACTTGTTCAAGAGTCTCTGACATATATTTTCTTAGAGGTTGCTATTTGTTCATTACACTTTAGCATTTGCTAATATATTACTTATCCTCAGTCAAAAGTTGTTTTTTTGAACACTATCATTTGTTCAGAAGTCTTTCTCATTTGTATTTCTGACTTTTCTCATTTGTTGTTGATAATTTGTCATTGTCTTTTTATGTTCAGGTTATTAATGTTTATATTAGCCTTGATTAATTTTTTTGATTCACAATATCATTCCCGCACAGCTAAAGAAAGGATTGTGTTAACGGATGTATATTCGGGTCAAATTATTTCAATGTCTAGACTCAGATTATGTCTTCTCCATAAGCTTTGGAATTGAAGCAAAAATAAAATTAGGCTCAAATTTCTTCTTTGGGATGGGATTCTACAATTTCGCGTTACTTCGATCAAGGAGATTTAAAAGTGAAGAATTCAAAATTAATATTCATTCCTTGGAATCTCAATGGTAGCCATTGGGTCCTTTGTACCATATCCTTTACAAAAAGATAAATCTGCATCTATAATTTACTGGTTGATGTGAAAATTACTAATGCAAAGATGAAGAAATAGTTATCTTCTAGACACCAACTTATTCATGATCAGCTATCAATGATGCTCCCGATAATATTGATATAGATTGATTTTGTTGATCATAGGTCACCTACTGGTTCAGAGGTAAACACTTATTGTATTAACTCCAATTTGACAACTCGTTTTGGGGAGTATCCAATATAGCCAAATTGTAATGACTGCGGGATCTATATACTTTTCTTTTTGGGCAATATCCTAAGGGAGACGAAATTTCTAGATCAAATAAATGGTGATGAATGTCGTTATATAATTACTAATGACATATTTAGAATGGGAGTTGAGCCGGAGGCTAATTTGTAAACTTTAACATCTATTTTGTTGTAAATTATAATTTTGGTAGATTTGTAAAGTTATAAACAGTTATAAATATTATTAATTTATAAAATATTTATCATTTGAAATTTATTCTTTGTCATCAAGTGATGAAATATTTGTCATTCGTTAGAATGGTGATAGAATGTAATATCTGTCAAGTTAAATGTATGTCATTTTGTGAAATATATGTCATCCAGTTATATATGATTTGTCATTAGTTATGGATGATATGCCATTTCTTATTAATCATTTATTATTTTTTCCATTTCCTACAATGTTTTCAAGGAATTTTCCCTTTTGTTCCTATCTTGTCAGGTCGTTCTGACACAAAAAAATTATTTAACACGTCACACTATTCTGTTTCTGCTTATATATAAAGATATAAAGTGGACTCCATATATGTGAAGTTATACTCCAGAATTAATCATAATGGATCCAGGCTGACCATGCCTTCTACACAACAACCAGCCAGTAAGGGATAAATGCTAAACTACGGATGATAACTACTTAGGGAGGGTTTTTGATTCCTTTACAAAGTTTCAATCAGTTGTCGAAGATTTTGGCAATAAAATGGCTGCTAGTTTTACAACCATAGATTTGAATCTTGACCGCATTGTTGACATAGTTGAATCGCTAGAGGGGAGGTTAAATCTAATTGAGGAAAGGCTGTCCAGTCTTTAATCATAAATTTTCCTATCTTCTGTAATGTTGCTGTTTAGTAGAATTTGAAGTCCGATTATCATTTTTTAGCATTTGTTCATAAAAAGTTTTTCATGCTAGAGTCACAAATTAACGTCACTAAAGATAATTAATATTACACTTCACTCCTACATATTTTACTACTTGTTAAGATCTAGAGATTTTAACTTGGACATAAAATCTTGCAATATCTCCGTTCTAACCTCAGAGATCCTTAGTTGAGTGTAAGCTTTTGTTGTAATAGTTTCTAAGTTCTGATTTCTCCTTCTACCAGAATTTCTAATTTCTTTTGCCGTTGTCGATTGTGTCCTCCTAAAATCATCGAGCGTTGACGATTCTCAAAACAAAATTTTGAACTGACAATGGTATTGTGGAAAATGATTGAATCTCCTACCGGGTGGTTTAGAGACTCTGCAAATGAGACCATAATCGTACTTTTTTACCTCATCTACCCACGCCTAAAAACTATACCCACCTAATTTGCAAATACATTTACAGAATGAGTGGTTAGGGTTGAGGCTTATACATGAGAGGCGAAGATCACAATTTTCATCGTACCAGCAAACAAAGGAATGCATCGTTTGTAGGGAAGTATGCAATGCTTGTGAATTGGAAAGAACTGGAAGAAAGTATGCAGGCTATGTAGTGAACACTCTATGTATGGTGGTGATAATTTACACCAGTACAAATACAATCTATTTATAATGCAATGACAAGTACAAATGGGAGGATGACATTGTCTTTATGGTGACAATTAACTTCATTACAATGTTTCTTTTTGTAAGATCAAATGACAAATAATTCATTTTAATTCTAATGGCTTCTTTCCTATACAGTCGATGTGACAAGTCAATTTTTATTACTTGATTAACAACTTAGCGTAAAGTCAGGTTTGATAATGCTTACAACAAACTATCTATCCAAAAAATTTATGTGGTACCCGCGACCCTAAACCCTGTCACGCGCGATTCAATGTCCCAATGCAAGGAATTCAATTCTCCCAAGTATATAAAACCCTAAACTCTTTTGAGCTATTCTCAGCTATTCAAACCCTAAACCCTAAACTTGTTTCAACTTTTTGAATATTTAAACCCTAAACTCTTTTCAACTTCTCAAGAAATGTCGTACTCCCACTCCACTCGATTTAGTCGTGTCTCTTTGAATACCCCTCGAGATTAGCCTGAGGAGGTAGGGATTCTGGATGAACAGGATGATAAATTTCTCTTCGAGTTGAATAGAATTTTCCCAATCGAGAGGGATTGCTCTAGTGAGAAGGCCCAACTACTAAAAGAGCATTATGAATAGTTTAAGGAGAAATTATGAGAGCTCGATAAAATAGATGATGAACTGGATATAGTTATAAAAAAGAAAAAAGGGCATTCTGAAGAGTTTAAATTCCATATCTACTTCTTGGAAGATCTGGTCTGCGCTCTAAAGTTAGACCGAGATAAGTACAAGAAACTGTGAGAGGAGTCAGCTTCTAAGATTAGTTATCTCGGGCTGAAGATTAAGGCTATAAAATTTGATCTGGAATCCTCAAGTGAGGAGTTGTTGATGAGCACGTAATTATAACATTTTTAATATACCCTAACATGTATTTTAGTTGACCATTATATTTAATTTTGGATACTTATGCGCGTTTGCTTGATTGTAGCTATTGGAGATGGATATTTGAAACCAAGTTCTTAAAGTCAAGTAAAAGTGTCTCCAACAGTTCATAGAACAAAAAATCAAGGACATAGTATATTTGGTCTCAAGATTAAAAAATTATATACACAAATATTCTTGGAGAATAAGATCAAAGAAGATATTACATTAAAGATCCTTGAAGATATTTTATATGAAAGATATATGCAAGAGTTTCTATGAAGAAAGATCTTTATATCAATTATGGGAATTATTTGCAAGAATCTTAGGTGATTGGTTGTAATATTAAAAGAAAGTATTGTGAAAATATTCTTTAGAATTTAATATATAGTTTCTAAATTTGGGTTTCTTTTCCTATAAAAGGAACCCTCCCCCATTGTAATTGGGTATCTCATATTGGAAGGTAATAGTGAATAAAATTAATTTTCTTCTTCTTCTTTTCTTTAGTTAAATTTTTCTTAATGTCTTCATTAGTTGTTAATACGATAAAGTTCGAGATGAACAGTTAATCTCCTAGCTAAGACAAGGATTAGGCCTATTATTGGATGAGCAATAGTTGGTATTAATAAGGTTCTAATTAGTTTTATCTTAGTACTTTATGATTGATAAGTTAGTGCAGCATATCGAAGGATTGACCATAGCTTCAGTTTGGTGTACGATAACTTCAGATACAAACAAGTACTACTAACCGTAGACTTGATTTGGAAATCTAAAAAGAGGAAATAGTAGAGAACTCACTCAAGCCTAGCCATGGTTGAGTTGATAATTTTCTAAGATACTTTTTACAATCACTTAAAAGTATAACCACTAAATGCTTGACCAGAGATTTAGTTGTTTATTTTATAACATTCCATGCGTCTTAACATAAACATATGATGGGTGGAGATATTAAGATCTAGTTGTATATCGATTAGTGCTTTGAATGGTAGAGGCCAAGTCTGAATCTTAGCTCCCTCTCTTATTAAGTTCTATAAATAGCTTTTATTTCTTCCTATTAGATTTATCACTTTTAAAACTTTATTCGGCTTAAAAATAATTTGTTTTCCCATACCTCCTCATGGATTCGATTCCACTCATCCTTGCAGCAATTTGACAATTGTACTTTGAGCGGGTATTTTGCCAGAGGACCCCAAAAAACCTCTTATCAAATGGCGCCGTTGTCGGGGAGGCATCGTTGAAAATTATTTTTTCTAATACCAAATTTTCTTGGTTAATTTAATTTAATTTAATTTTATTCTATTTTTATCTTCTTCCTTTTGTTGTTTAAGCATAAAAAAATAGATTTTTTGTTTCGGGCTTTTGGTGCTACAATAGTGATGTGGGTTTTTTAATTTTGCTAATTGGTGTTCTATCAAGGTTAGATTGAATCTTTACTTCTAATTGTTTAAAATAATTGATGTTTGTATCATAGTAAGTTGACTTCATAACTCTCATCCTTATCTTGCCAATGATTTCAAAATTCCTTGTTTCTTGTAAAGTAAGTTGTAGTATAGTGGGCCGATAATGCTATGAAAGTGTGTTCCTGGATATTTAACGGTTTTTGACCATCTATACTTCACAATTGGGAAATATGTTCATTAAAAAAGTTTCAAATAATTCAAAATCCCTTCCGAATTACTATAGATCATATTTTTTTACTTAGTCGTCTGAGAGTTACGGCCTTTTGAAACAATAGTGAAAATAGTCTCAGCAAAAGACGCTGCTGTTCATTAATCACTTGTTTTGAGTGGTATGAAAACTAAATTCCAGAAAACTTTCTTCTTGAATGTTTTTCCTTTTTGAATTATCTTTCCAAATTGATATTATTTAATACTCTTCCTCAACCGAGCTGAACTAAACGATATACGCATTTGAAAATCAGGATATCATAGACTACAATAAACTTGGAAATTGGATTAATACATATATATATATCAATTATGAAGTTCTCTAATCCTTTTTCTCTTGTTTTGTAGGATAGTTACAAAGCTTGTACTCATAAATCGTGAGGAGTTTACAAAATACATTGACAAGTTTTTATCTAATCCTTCTTGTACCCCCTAAGTGAAGGGGCATTTCCTTCTTTCACCCCCTAAGTGAAGAGGCGACAACAAGTTCACTAAGAAACACTTCCTGTAGGTTGGTATTTTTCTATACATGACATCTAAAAGGGGTTCACATCCGCTCCGCCCTGGCACTAGGAACATAAAGTCGTGTGGATTGTGCAAATACACGCTGCTCTAATAAAATATTTGTTATAGTTGGGTTAACCTATTGATGTCTGTAAATTCCTTTTCATTCCAACATTAGTGAAGATAAAAAATTATTAGAGAGTTATGGGATTTTATCACCCAAAAATCTTTATGACAAGTGGGACCACCTATTAGGGATACAAAGAAATTTGTATCACACGGAAATTGAACGTCCCAGACCTGAAAATAACTGATAATAAAAATGAGTAGCAAGATTCCCATGGGATTTCTTCACCCAATAGATAGGTATACCAAACTGGGGCACAAACACGAGTTTATAAAATACGGCTAATCCATAATACGATTAAGAAACTCTAGTTAATAGAAAAACACGAAGAACACCAATTGGTTTGGGAAAATAAAGAATTCAATTACTAAAACGAAGTAATTATAATGAGAATATCTCAAACCCTAGGCTTCTCTTAGAACTCTTTTCAGATCTAACATAACCCTAGAAAATAACCTAAGTTCCCTTTATATACTAGGGAACTTGAAAATCATAAAAGAACGGATCTCGAGGCAAAATAACGCCTGAAAATCAAAAACACTGCCAAAGTAGTTCAAAAGAACTAGGGAGTCATTCGAACGAAATCTCAACTCGTTCAAACGAAATATGGCTCTGGGTCAAATTTCCAGTAGGATGGAATTCGGTCGTTCGAACGAAAATATCAGTCGTTCGAACGACTTTGGGTTATTGGGCCAAATTCCAGAGAGATGGAATTTGGTCTTTCAAACGACTTTCAACCTCGTTGAAACAACTTTGTCTAAAACCCAAATTACCCTTGATCCTCTTGGATCATGGCTCCCCCCTTTAGGAGCTTTGAGCTCCTGCTCAAGCTAGAACTGGATATGTGGGGACGCGGCGATGCCTAATTCCCTGCTGTACCACTTTGACTTACTAGATAACTGACCTTTCTTCCCAACTTGGAATAATTCATTACCACCCCGTCTTGTAGTATGGACCTTCCTCTCTAGAATACTAACTCGGAATGATTCAATACCAACTCGAACAGATTCTACATAATTCTTCAATAAGCACATGGATAGGGAGATATCTCATTTTCACAATAACGTTATTCCAACTCTCGACATGATTAGTATAAGCCACTCCGTATCTGAACTAATGACAATAAATTGTAAACAAAGGACAAATAAGTATAAAATGATGACAAATTGATAAAGAAAAATTGAAAAAGGAATAATAATAAACTGATGACAAATAATGGCAAAAAAATAAATAATAATTATACAAAAGGAGTAATGCTGACTAGTCTTGAAATAACAAATGATAAATTTATCAATAGAGAATGATAACATACCTACTCATTAGTAAATATAAATTAGACCATATTTCCTTGGGAATACCTAGTATATATTGGAGACCGACAGGATCCATAATTCGGATAGTATTCACGTATTTATCAAAATTAATGCTAGTTAGGGCCTCTGGTACCATCCTAAATTTGATCCTCATACTTTTGAGGGTAGTTTTAATGTTGCTCGATATGTGGAGGGTACAAAATGTATGGATTGGAAATAGAAATAACTTGGGTATAACATTAATAATTTTAGGGTTCCTGTCAGAGATGACAACGAATCTAGTGTCATAACCGTTAAAATTAGACCAAACATCTCCAGAAAGTATGTCCAACTTTCGATGGTCTCCGAGTTTGTTACTAAAAATGCATATAGAAAAATATGATTGCTTGGGTCAATGGCAATGGCTGTTAGTAAAGTCCCATGAAATCTCCCTTTCATAAAAGTTTTGCCAATTACTATAATGTGTCTCAATAGTTTATAAGTTTTTTTTGGAGGACCAAAACACAAAAAACACCTTGTGAATCTCTTATCCTTACAACTCGTAGTTTGTATGTCAAACACCAAATTCAGGTCACCCAACCTCACTTCTGCAAAGTAACTTGTAAGTAGTTGGTATGAGTGCTCAAAGCTGCCTTGCATATTAAATAATTACATAGATCAAATGAAATTGTGGAACAGTCAAATGATAAATATCCTAAGACAAATGACACAGTAAGTTGAACAAATGACATACGATAAAATGATAAACATGATTATACGAATGACAGGTGATGTAGGAACAAATAAAAAATAAGATGATGATACCTCTGCGTGGGCTTTGTCTTTCGTACGCTAGGCAAGATTGTATGCTACATCAATATTGTAATTAATTAGGATATCCTCAATAATTTCGAAAGGTTTATAGTTGGGTCTTTTTGTAGTTTTTGCTCGATTATAAAGGCAACTCATCTACTAGACGCTGACTTATACACGTTCCCACCATCAGTTTCTACTCTGATGCATGTATGCACAGAGCAATAAGTATTTTCTGTAAATAGGGCAGAACCGAACAACCTTATCGGATAAATCCGCCAAGAGGAATTACGACTTTTGCAATGTTAATATAGATCACCAATGTTAATATAAAAGCAAACAGCTCTTATGTAATTTTAAGTACAATCCTATCTCAATATAGATCACCAATGTTAAATTCTTTACTGAAGTCATATAGATTCTCCGTGTACGCAGTAGATTTGAACTAGAAATCCATGAGATTTTTTACCTGTTTGGGTTGTGACTCAAATCGAAATTCAGCTGAATAAATGAGAAAACTGTCTCTTAGCATGATACTAATTTGATAGGAAATCTTAAAATACACATTACAAATTACAAATTCTACGTGCTTACCTGAAGGTTCAGTTTGTCCAATGATAGGTTCGAGTTCAATTGAATGATGAACATTTGTTAGCATAGGTTCATTTGAAATAGGAACATTAGTTAATATAGGTTCATTTGAAAGATAAACATTTGATCGAGGAATACAAGGTTTATTTGAGAGAGGAACATCTGTAGGGATAATTTTAAAAGGTTTATTTAATTGAGGGATATCATCCACAAAAGGTCCAAACCTACGTGGATCAAGCCCTCTGTCATTTTTTTCAGGGTAATCTCTGTATTCATGTTCAGGATCAGGAAATAAGTTATGACGCAAAGGTCTCCCCACTTTGGTGGTGGACAACCCTTCACCTGAGCAGAAATCAAAAATAAAGTTCTTGGAGTTTTAGGAATGTGCCATATGCTTAATAACAATCCATATGTAAAAGGGTGTGCCGGGATTGCTTTTATGCATATTTATTATTACGGTAAAGTCTGAACTGATGAAATTGCGCATGCACAACCATGGATGAAGTTGTACAACTTAAAGTTCTCACGATAGATTTCGCTTGTTTCTTTAAGGAGTACAACGAAATCTTCATATGACGAGTTCGCTCTTAGTGAGGTAAGTTTCTTACTTCCTCCAACATAACTAACGATTGATCTGATCTTTGGACGTACGATATCCTCCCTCAAATGAACAATGGTATTAAGTTAAACTCCATCAATCCCTGAAATAAATGATATAAATAAACAATTACGGTGATAAAATAACCAAAAACAAATGAGAAAAATGATTATACAAATGATAAAAAAGTAGAAGACAAATGATATAAAACTCAACTCCAGCCATCCCTCTAACAACTGATAGGCATCCCAGAAATAAATGATATAAATGAATAATTTAGGTAATATAGTAGCATAACATAAATGATAAAAATGATACAAGAAAAATAGCAAATGATAAAGTAATAGAAGACAAATGATAAAGTAGTAAAAGAAAAATGATTAAGTACAAAGTATATCGTCTTGCAAAACATTTTTCTTAAGAAAAAAGCCGTCAAATCATGATGTAGATACAAAGTTAGAAATAATGGATACAAAGTTATAAATGATATTTACTTCAATGGTCAAAGAGACGGATAACAAAGATCTTTAACAATGACAATAACCTAGGATTACATCAAACTTTTTCTCCCCAATGACCTTTGTGTGAGAACTTGAGTGAATGCATAAAGATAGTTGGAAGACTTGGTACATCAATGAGAATGGTGAAAATTGCTAGAAGCTTTTTTATAGAAGAAGAAGAAGAAGAAAAATAAACTTCTTTGATTTTTAAGGTTGGTAGTTTATTTTTGGGGGAATCTTCCTTCTTATTACTGTTATTATTAATATAGTAGATTAAACTACTCAACAACTTCAGTAGGGATAGTTTCTCATTTGTTAAGTAATATTTATCATTTGTTTTGCCAGAACTTTGTCATTCTTTCATAAATATTTATTATTTTGTTTCTATAACTTTATTATTTGTTTAAAAATCTTTGCCATTTGGTAAATTTATTCTTGTAGCAGATTAAACTACCTATTAGCATTTAATGCATAAGAATAGGGGTGATGGCAAGGGGGTAGTAGGTGGGACCAATATCAATTTTGTAATTTTAGTATCAATTTTGGAAGTACATTGCCAAAGTATCGATTTTGGAAAGTTGGCATCTTTTAGTATTTATTCTCATAATTGTCGTTTCTCCTTTTATTTTGGTTGCAAAACACCCAAAGTAAGAAACCATTTTTAAAATTTTATTTTCTCACTTATAATTTTATTTTCTCACTTGGTTTGTCATATTTTTGGGCTACCAAACACACCATTAATGTCGAATTTTTCTTTCCGTCTCACGACTCTCAATTTTGGTTTCCTTTCATCGCACTATCCATTTCCCTCCTTCAATGATTCTCTCCTAAAATTACTTATTTCTGATTTAATTAGGGTTTTGGGTTACTATCACTCTCCAGAAGCATTTTGTAGTTATATTATTTGTCATCTCTTCCTCTCCCAAAAAGATTATAATCTAATAAGTAGTTTTTGCTCAGGAGCAATTTGAGGTATGGTCTCACATATCTAACTCTCCCTTTATTTCGCTTACAAAATTATTGGTATTTTACTTTTCAATCTCTTTTATTACAATCAATTTGTTTGGGGTTTCAAATTTGAGGTGGAACACTATTGTAATTCGTTGATTTGAGGTTTTAAAGTTAAAATTGGGTAGACCTCTCACCTTTGCATTGCCCATTTTTGTTTACAATTTCTTCATAATTACTTGTAGGTTGTGTTTGCAATTATTGACATGAAACTAAGTATGTTTTTACAATTATTTTTCTTGATTTTGCAATTACTATGTGGGTTAAATGGCTGCATCAGTTTGGGTTTTTGCAATCTGCATCTTTGATAAATTAACATGGAGACTAGGTATACTATTTGTTACTCTTTGTTTCTCTCTTTATTTATATCATTAATTATAACATTTGTAATGTGCATTGTTTTTGTGGTTTGGTCACTTTAGGATCAAGCGGGATAGCTTCGTTTATTCCAATATTTGCGTCCCAAGTACTGCAAGCAGAGTCTTTAGTAATCTACACAAAGTAATAAGTTCAATGAATATAAGTGTTGAAACATGAGTTGGTTTAATCTAAAATCGGCACTAGATGGTTTGAATAAGACATATCGGGTTATTTTTAGATGATCTAATAAGCCTATGAAGTTAATCCACAATCGAATTCAGAATAACCTAATTTGAAGAAATAATCATGAAGAACAAGCCAATTGGCAGGAAAATTTCCTTTTAGAGCTTCAACTGCTCAATTACTTGATTTTAATTGAATTCCTCTCAAACCCTAAATCTCTCTTACAAAATCTTGGATTGATCTAAGAACATTTCATCTTGCCTGGCCTTGCCCCTTTATGAGGGTTACAAGTTTTCTAGTTACCAAAAATAGGACCATTATTCTCGTGAAACGTCTAAAACAATTAAGGAACACGATAGTCATTCGAACGAAACCATGGGTCATTCGAACGACTGGCTTAATTAAGCCAAAAAATAGCCTCAGCATGAATTGGTCTTCTAGATCTCCATGTCGTTCGAACGACTCCAAATGTAGTTCGAACGACTTGCTTAATTTTGCCTAAAAATAGCTTCATCGCAAATTAGTCTTTTAGGATCTCCAAGTCATTCGAACGACTTGACTATTTTTGCCTAAAAATAAACTCAACACGAATTTGTCTTGTTTCCTCTCATATCTCGTTCGAATAGCTCCAAGTCTCGTTCGAACGAGTTGTCATCTTTTGAAGGGGTTCGATCTTCAGATCCTCCCAGATTAGAAGTTGTTATTCAATAGATCAATATTGACATTTGTTAAGATCTGTGCTATAAATTTTTTAGTTTGAAATATATTATGCTGCACATCTATAGTGTTGTGTCCAATACATGATAGATTCTCAGGTATGTTAGCTCTATTTCTTACGTACCTATTATCACTCTGTACATAACATCCTTCCTCAGCTTGTAGTTTCATAAACTGATATATGCCATCTTTGTTGGTTCCTTCATTACATTTATGTGAATCTCTATGGCAGGAGAAAGTTATATGCCCTGATTAATTACTCTCCTTTATACAGGATACCAATGATTTAAAAAATATATCAAGAGCCTAGGTATGTAGATTCTTTATGTAATTCATTGATATTAAAATAACGCTCTTATGAAAAGAAAATACGGTAATTGTCAAGGCTTGGGTACTATCTTTAGCAATTTCCTTATATTTTCAAAGTGCAAGAACTTATGATAAGGAACCATGATCACTTAACATGATCATAAAGTTTAAGTACTGTTCACAACCTCCTTTCGGGTTTAGCTTATGAGCCCATGTACTAATTCGGTTGGAGAAGTTTATTTATGTGATTCAAGATAGGTTTTAAGTTTAGATTCCTCATTTACCTACCCGGGACAAAGGTTTTTGACCCTCCTTGAAAATCTTCAATGAGTTTCACATATGTTCTCAATTATCTGATTCTTCTAGCTCTCTCTTTATCTCATTTTCCTATTTAATGCAGATTCAATTATTTGAATGTTTAAATTCTTGATCTTACCCTTAATGCTTTTTTGGTACCTTGTTGATATTGTTCTTGGGTTTGATTCACTTGAAGAAAACCTGGAGTATCATTTAGTCTTTTCTTTTCTAGAGTGCTATAGAATGAACGTACAAGTTCTGGAATTGGGAAGAACCACTTATGGCCATTTTCAAGTTAGTTGCTAAACTTATTTCAAGATACAAGTTCAGCTTGCATAACAGCATTCCAACTTACTTAGGTCTTATTATTAATTGACTAGGTACATATTTTTATCGAACATTCCGTCAAAACATTCTGGAAAATATGAATATTAGATAGGTCGCATTTATTTGGAGACTTATGCGCGTTTGCTTGATTGTAGCTATTGGCGATAGATATTTGAAACCAAGCTCTTAAGTCAAGTAAAAGTGTCTCCAACAGTTCATAGCACAAAAAGATAAGGACACAATATATTTGGTCTCAAGATTGAAGAAATATATACACAAATATTCTTAGAGAATAAGATCAAAGAAGATATTATATCCAAGATCCTTGAAGATATTTTATATGGAAGATATATGCAAGAGTTTCCATGAAGAAATATCTCTACATCACTTAAGGGAATTATATACAAGAATCTTAGGCAACTGGTTGTAATATTAAAATAAATTATTGTGAAAATATTATTTAGAATTCAATGTATAGTTTCTAAATTTGGGTTCCTTTTCCTATAAAAGAATACTACAACAAAAAGGTTAAAAATTAAGGGTAGTAGTCCGTCGTTTTTACTTAAAAATAAGGGGAATTGATGTCGCTTTACTCGTCACCGTTTGATAGCCATATTTTTTTGTGTCGCTATTTGCTATCATTTTTTAAGGGCAATACAACTACTCACACCCGTCACTAAATTGCGATAACACAAACCGTTGTTTTTTCCCTAGTCAAACAAAGCATTAACGACTAAACAAGTCTGTCGTATAAATATGACTATAGTATGCTATCATTTTTCCCCACCAAAACTATGTTACTTGAACAATTAGCGATAGAGTACACCTTCAATTATCTAACAACGTTAACCACAACGGTCGCCAAAATATGACTAAGTGAACTCTTCGCTTTTGTAGCTAACATTAAGATAGAGAAAACGTCTAATGACGTCGTAAATATCATAAATAATTTCAAAAAAAAATCCCTATTTTGCTTCACTACAAAAATACAATATTATACTAAAATAAAAAAATTTATTCATAAAAAATTATTAAATATCATTATTCAAAAAATATTAGCCATCAGGATTCTACAAATTGTTAACAATACATAAGATTGGAATTAGTAATAAAACAACTTTCTCCATCCATAACCACAATCTCGGAGGCTAAGTCTTCTTTGAAGAGCTTGTTTTTCATAGAAAATAGGGATATTTTGTATTTGCATGCCCAAACTTTGAAATGCCTTAGAAATCTTGGCATATCATGTACTATTGGAATATTAATATATCAATCACCCTCGCCATCAATAGAGAACCTGGGATAAGTATAAAAAAATATGAGGAACCACAAACATAAAATGTGAATAATGTGAAAGATAATTGATTTTAATAAAATTTAACAAGAAGGGGCGTAAAGTTTAAGCTTGGTACCTGGTCAACTAATCATGTTCATGGAAAGCATTGGAGACTGGTGTTGTTTCATAAAATCAAAATCAATTAATTAAGTATTTGTATTTTTTCATCCTGAAGTAAACATGAAAGTAAAAAGAAACAAATACTATCTGAAGTGTAACTTACAATTTGGAGCGGGAAAATGAAGAGTAACTTTAGAGTTCAAGAGATTAACATATGCAAGCTTAAAATATGTAAGCCAAATCAAGAAAAGCGAATGCTTCAAACATACTGTGATTGCAAAGCTCATAATCCCACGTCAAAATACTAATCAGATTCAAATCAACAAGTAAATCAATGGTAACAAGGAATCAGATACGTGAAATGTTTCAAGAATCAGATTAATGGGTTAATGTGCATTAACTCAAAGTTCCCACACTTTGAAAGTTTATTAAATGTATGCCAACACTAAATAACATACCAGATACGAGAGAGTTGTAATGCCAATGAGATTGGATATCCTTGGCGAATAGTATCTAGTAGAATAAAGTACCAAAAATGTTCTATAACATAAAAGATGCAGTTGAATTATTCATGAGTACAAAATGTGAAATGACCAGCAACCTAGATAAAATAGAGTACAAATTTCATGCTATTAATAAAAAAGACAGATAAACTAGAAAGCAACCAATGTAATTCACAACTATGCATAATGTAATTACTAATATTTTGCAACACTAAAATCTGTACCTAACAAATACAAAAACTACATATTTCCCTGAATGCATCCTGTGAACTCCAGTGAAGGTCTTTAGCCTTTATCACGTGTTGTTCCATTTCTCTGGATTAAGAAAATCTGCTGCAAAGGAAAAAAATATGGCATGTAAAATAACATCATTGCATATTTTACCGATATTACAAGTATAGAAGTCTAGAGTACCTATGCAATAACAACACCAAATATATATTGCCGACATCTATTTACCAACATACAGCGAATGTATAATCAATACTTCCACCTTAACTGGCGTAGATAATCAACAGCAGCAAGTCCATGGAGACGCGGTTTCCCACAAACAACTCAAGCTAATATGTAAGTATTTATTCTTACTTGGAAGAGTAAATAGGTTATCACCTGTTGTGTTTCACCAGCACGACATAAGATATCCATGTCCAAAGACTGGTTCCTCAGCCAGCCCTAAGACCTCATCCTTCAAATGCAATAGGCATATGAAAAATAAGAACATAGTATACAATAATTTTACAGTGAAAATAGGAAGGAAAATCAATGATGCTAAATCTCATCGTAGCTAGCGCTCTATCTCGTAACGTTGACGATTCACACTTCTTGAAATACTCCTTGAGGTGTCTAGCAACACTCGCTGCATATGGTAAGATTTGACTGCCAGAAAACCACAACCGTGGTTAGATCATAAAGATAAACAACCTTTGCATATATCGTAAAAAAAATAAAATAAGACAATTTTTGCACAATTTATAACCTGCGAATGCCTTTAATGGCAGCTATTAAAAGATCCAAACCATGCAAGTGAAAAATCGAAAGATCTGAATAGATAAACTCTTGCTTCATGACTGTTATAAATGGAATTGTGTTTGGCGACAATGAACCATCTACCAATAATACTCTGATAACAAGTTCTTGTAAAGGCTGAATAGGAACAGTAACCTGTTTTGGCATAAGATAATACTTTTTAATATTAAAGAAAGGGGAAACCAGTAATATCATGCATTTGAAGATGTACATAAACCAATAATATGTAAGAAAAAAATCTGAATTATTTCCAAGAGAATTAAAGTATAGACTCGACCTGGACAAGATATGGACTAGTAAGCATCTTACAACAGTACGACATCAGCACTGACACTTTAGACATTATCACTTGCTCAAACTTATTCTCTGCCTTATGGGAGGCATCTTCACCACCCAAGGGGGAAGGGGCATCTTTTCCAGGTGGAACAAAGAATTTAAGAGCTTCACGATCTTTACCTTCTGCAAATTATGCAGACAGATGAAAGAGGTAGAGTTATTGGAAACACAAAAAATATAAATATCATCTGTTTCGCCGACACACAGTATTTTGAGATACCGAGAGATGTATTTGGACAATACTCTACAAGTCTACGGCCATAACATGACATGCGTAATCAAGAAGCATGGCTATGATGAATTATTCAATACCTTTCTCTAAACCTTGAAAGGTAATAGTAAGATGATTGTTTATTGTTATTAGAGCTTGTTTGCATCATTAAGAATCAGCTACCCTCATCTCCTTTTGTCTTCGAAAGCAACGCTAAGGAATTAAACAAACTTCTAAAAAGATAAAGAAAATAGCAAGAATAAAATGAGATTATACCTTACGAAGATAAGTATAGAACTGGAGTACTTATTAGTGGAAAAAAAGGTAATCACCTTCGATATACTCGGCTTGCATTTGTCTAACATGATTTTTTAATAAATAGCAGCCTCAACCTGCCAAAATTAATAAAACATCCTGATTATCAACCCAAAGAAGCTATATTTGATTGGGTCATTACCAATACTATGTTGAAGAACTAGTAAAAGAATCCTTTTGGAGACGTTGAAATTTGAACCCTATGTAATCAAACATGTCTACAGGGAGTGTAATGGTGTGGTTGATGTTCTAGCTGGATAGCCTTTTCGAACGCAACACGGAAAAAAAAATGCCCACGTTAACTGAAGGAGAGTTAATTACAACTCCGAATTCAATAATTCATATAAATGCAATTGTGCACAATGCCCCAATCTTTAATACCTACCAAATTAGTCGAACTAATTTACTTCTTGAAGTACATATGGTAAATTAGGCACACACAAAAAATGAAGTATTTCATAAATGCCCTGTTCTCCTATCTGTTTGAAACATACATAACAACATTTATGAGATAATAGTTTTATTGATATATCAAAACTAAATTGGATCAATAAAGTATACAGTAATGCAAGATTTGAATAGCTTTCCTTTCCACTGAACTTCTTCTTCAATTTCATCGCAGGCCTCACATGAATTTTATGGAAGGCTTTTTTTAGTATGAAGAAACATGGATAACAACGGCCTTCTAAAAGCAATCCTTTTCAAGGTGCCAACTTCAGCTATTTAATTTCTACGCCATAATGGGATTCATGAAACCAAGTGTAAAAATTTAAAACTTCATAATTTTTTTTTACCCGAGTAGCAAAGTATATAGTTTAATTAATCAATATCATTGTATTGATTGACTAACCTGTATATAATAGTTGAAGCAATTATAAATTTATTCTTCTTTTTGTCTCCATTATCACAAATATCATGAATTGCTCTCCTTTTCCTTCCTCCTTTATCTGGGCTTGGGACCGGCAATGAAACCATAAGGCTCCATTGGTAGAGTTAAAAAAAAATTGACCTTCAAGAAATCCATTAGTCAGTGAGAGAAATAATTGCAACTTCAACCTCAAAACAAATCATGAGTCATATTAGTAGCCTATGCTAGGAAAAACAAAATCTAAAGATTACCTTATGCTCGAAGCTCCAATTAGACCCTTTTGAACCTTTCAGAGAGTATAGGGACCAAAAAGAGCACAATATATTCATAATGCTCCTTTAACATATCTCTAATAACAAATTCTCTAATAACACATGCATATACCAAAAAAAATCTGACTAGAGTTTCATATTTACCTACTAGTAACTACAAGCATCTGACTATTTTACTATCAATATTATTGCTTAATATACTATGACCCTAAAAGCATTATATGTTATACTAATTACCAAAAAGTATCCATCCTTGATTCTTTTGGGCCCTCCAAATATAATCAGTAATTATGCTATACAAGCATCAGTTTTCATATATATTTTACTTCGCACTTTTTTCAAGATCCTAGGATCTTGGTTGCCCTAACAAGTTCAGCAAACATGCCCCCAGTGACAAATATCAATTCAAGTCATTCATACTACAAAAAAGATCTAAAGAAAAATTAGTGTGAAGTAATGTTATTACTTGGATGTTTCTATATATTGCATATTTTCTCTCGTAGTCATTCCAACATCTCCTTCCTGAACTCGACACTTCTTACAAGAAAATTTTCTGCTTCTAAAGAGTCTTTCCTAAGGATATCGAAGGCAGAATCCAAATAGTTACTACTGAATCCCTCTGTCTTCTTCAATTCAGCATACAACAAACCAGGAACATCAAAGGAAACTTGACCTTGCCATTATAAAGTGGACATGAACTTGGGTGTTCTTGCAAAATGGAGTATATTATTAGTAGACAACTTGTCATGGTATTCTCTCTTTTGACTTGGAAAATGAAAAGTTTAAAGTTATTAAGATACCAGTTCCTGTGATGGGGATGCCTGGTAATATGCAGAAAGTGAAAGTGTGCTAAGGGGAATCAAAAGGAATTCTCCACTATCTTTTCTTAAGTATGATCAGCCCTTAGGTTTGGATACTTGACTCTGATTTCAACTAGGTAAAAAAAATACTTCATCCCTGTATGGGAAATGGATTACAATCTAATTTTTTTAAGAGTTGGTATAGAAAGTCGCCTAACGTGTCTGATTGGTACGCCACTCCTAGTACATCTATGCATCCTTTTGCTTTTCAAGATGATGTTGTGTTTATGAAGGTATGTAGATCAAATTGCAGTTATCACCTAAAAACAGGAAGATTTGAGGAACTTTGTAGGTTTGGGAAGCTAAGCTGTCGAAAACCCAATAAAATTGTGGTTCCATACAAATTAACTTTAGTACCAGTGCAAGATATGTAGAATAGCTATTGGCAACCCAAAACCTATGAAAAAGCAGTAACAAATGTAAAAAGGAAAGATGTCCAAGCATATCATGCGAGTATAAATGGCATGCAGAAGGTCAGAGAACTCAATAAGATCTTGAGGGATTTGAGAAAGAATGACGATATAGTTATTATGGTATTGAAAGTGAAAGAGTTGCTTAAGGATCGAAAATACCTTATTTGGGGCTTGATTCCTTTTATGCCAAAGACATGAGATTATTCTCAAACTTTAAGAGGAGCTTCCCTTGAAGAAGCCTATCATGGAAGAGCCAGGCATTATTAACATAAAAATAAAGGAGACCAACACAACTAGTGTCCACCTCCTAGCTCGTAATTTGTTATATTTCAATATAAATGAGTCTATGTAGGAGATGTAGGTTTACCTAGGTATCCAAGTCAAGTGAAAGCATCTATAAATAGATCATAATGAAATAAGTAAGAACTGAAGTATCAAAGTTAAGTGGATAGAATTCTCCTTATTAATGCCTCTAGTTTCTTTACTCACAAAAGAAAAATCAAATGAAATGTAAGAACAACTTTATAATGGTGAGCAAAATATATGTCTAACAAAGAAAGTATATTTCAGGCATCAAGGAGTAAGGGAAGAAAGGGGTAGCAAATGTTGACTAACTCGTCCATAAGCACGACCAATCGTAATGGGATCATCACTATCTAGATAGATAATTGTGTCCTGCGAAACATACTCAATGCACCCTCCAAGCCTAAGATCTGAAAAACAAGGCTATTATGTTTAACTTGGATTTGGAACCAAAGAATAGAACATTACTTCTATTCTAATGCTGATTTTCCAATACGAATCACAAGTAGTAAATTAGTGAGTTTCGTGTAATGAGAATATTATTATGCTGGAACTGAAATTACTATAGGGCTTATGGATGAAAGAACGCAAAAGAATAATTACATAGCTCTTCCACTCATAAGCTATCCAGTATACTATAGTAATAAGTTACAAATTTAGCAGGAAAATCATAACTTTGAATCGATTTCAAACTGCCTCGTAGCACCACCAATACAAAATCTAACAATCATTAACCACAAAATCAAAAGAGAATGCATAAATACATAGCAATGATTGCTGATTTGAAGAAGAGAAACAAAACAAAAATTACCCAAGTTGCAGGAACCCTAAAACCTTTACATGGATTAGATAAATCAAATCCTACACCTGAAGATTAAACCAGAGAGCAATAAATTTCAAAGCCCCCATTTAAATACCTCATATACATAGATTGAAGAAATCTGAAATACAACGAGGAGAGAAGATTTATAGATGATCGGCATTGTCCCCATTGAAATTGTGGCCGGTAAAGAAAGAGAAACTTTATGTTCGCCACAATACAAAGTTGAAAATTGGAGTGAGAATGGGAAGTGTGAGATTTTTAATTCCCTAAAATAAATAAACAATGGCATGGTACAAAAACGTTAAAAATAGTAGTCATTTTCTAGCGACAGAAAAATCCATCGTTTTCTTTTATAGTATATTATAGTTTTTGTTGCAGTGGGAACCCTCACCCCTATTGTAATTGGGCATCTCATATTGGAAGGTAATAGTGAATAAAGTTAATTTTCATCTTTTTTCTCTCTTTAGTTTAAATTATGTTAATGTCTTCATTAGTTGTTAATGCGACGAAGTCCGAGATGAGCGGCTAATCTCCTAGCTAAGGCTAGAATGAGGCCGCTTCTTGGATGAGCAATAGTTGGTATTAATTAGGCTCTAATTAGTTTTCTCTTAGTACTTTATAATTGATAAGCTAGTGCATCATATCAAAGGCTTAACCATAGCTTCGGTTTGGTGTACGATAACTTTGGATACAAATAAGTGCTACTAATCGTAGACTTGATTTGATGATCTAAAAAGATGAAGCACTAGAGAACTTACTCAAGCCTAGCCATGGTTGAGTTGATAATTCTCTTAAATACTCTTCACCATCTCTTAAAAGCATATCCATTAAATGATTGACCATAGATTTAATGATTTATTTTACAACATCATTTGTGTCTTAACATGAACATATGATGGGTGGAGAAATTAGGATCTATTTGTATATCGATTAGTACTTTGAAAGGTAGAGGCCAAGTTCAAACCTTAACCCTCTCTCTCATTAAGTTCTAATTAGCTTTTATTTCTTCCTTGTTGATTTACCTCTTATAAAATTGTAATTCAGCCTAGAAAGTATTTTTTTCCCAAACCACTTTGTGGATTCGATCCCACTCATCCGTGCTACCATTCGACAACCGTACTTTGAGAGGGTATTTTGCTAGAGGATGCCAAAAAATCCTCTTATCAAATGGCACCGTTGTCGGGGAGGCATCGTTGAAAACTATTCTTTCTAATACCGAATTTTCTTTATCATTTATTTATTTTATTTTATTTTCTTCTTCCTTTTGTAGTTTAAGCACAAATAAATAGAGTTTTTGTTTATGGTTTTTGGTGCTATAGTAGCGACGTAGGTTTACTAATTTTACTAATTGGTGTGCTATCAAGTTTAGTTTGAATCTTTACTTCTAATTGTTTATAATAATTTGTGTTGGTGAAATAGTAAGTTGATTTCATAACTCTCATTCATATCTTGCCAATGATTTATTAATTACTTGTTTCTTGTATAGTAAGTTGTAGTATAGTGGGTCGGTAATGCTATTAAAGTGTGTTCCTAAATTTTTCATAGTTTTTGACCATCTATACTTCACAATTGGGAAATATGTTTGCTACAAAAGTTACAGATAATTCAAAACCCTTTCCGAATTGCTTTAGATCATATTTTTCTGTTTATTTTTCTGAGAGTTACAATCATTTGAAACAACTGTAAATACAGTCTCAGTAAAGAATGCCACTTTTCATTAATCACTTATTCAAAGCTCACTATAAAATGAGCTGAACGATATACGCATTTGAAAATCAGGACATCATAGAATACAATAAACTTGCAAATTGGAATAATATATTATTATTTTTTTGCAGTCGCAAGTTCAATAATCATTTTTCCCTTATTTTGCAGGATAGTCACAAAGTTGGTACTCAGAGATCGTGAGGAATTTACAATGTACATTGGCAATCTTCTATCTAATCCTTTTTGTGCCTCCTAAATGAAGGGGCATTTCCATCTTTCACCCCCTAAGTGAAGGGGCGGCCACAGCTTCACTGGGAAACACTTCCAGTAGGTCAGTATTTCTCTAAATTTAATATCTAGAAGGGGTTCATATTCGCTCTACCCCGGCACTAGGAACATAAAGTCGTGTAGACTGTGCAAATACACGCTACTCTAATAAAATATTTACTGTGGTTTGATTAACCTATTGACGTGTTTAAATTCCTTTTCATTCCAACATTAGAAAAGGTAAAAACTGTTAGAGAATTATGGGATTTCATTACCCAAAAATCTCTCTAACAAGTAAAACCACCCATTAGGGATACGAAAAAATTTGTATAACACGAAAATTGAGCGTCCCGGACCTAAAAATAAATGATAATAGAAAAGGGTATCAAAATTCCCATGGGATTTCATCATCCAACGGATAGGTGTACCGGACCGGGGTACAAACACGGGTTCGTAGGATACAGCCCCAACCTAGGGCCGCAAAATACTGGTTGTAGGTTATCGATGTCACCGTTCTCAGTGTTAACGTACGTTAAGGCGACTCGTTTGAGTGTAAAGACTGAGCATCTACTTTAAGATACTACTAGTATACTAATGCAGGGGAGTATAGGAACCAAAGCCTTTGACCATCCTACCCTTTTGTGAACATAGAGAAATATAGGGGAAACCTAATTATTACTTCTTAAAAAATGATGAAGTGTTAGATTATAGGTTTGATTGATTTTTTACTGCATCGAGTGAAGAATTTTATGAAATATTAGTTTATACATGATCAATTAGACAAATGGAGAAAAACTTTTAGGAATTTTACCAAAATCTTTGGATATAAATTACCTACCACCTCAGCCTAAGCGGAGAAGGCGACTACCTTGCCCAGTCAACAAAATAGAGATCGTAGGACCCCCAATTTTGGAGGAGGGTAATCTATCTTGAGTTACCCCAATTGAGTTTTCTGTTGAGCTAGAAGTCAAACCCCCAATCATGGTTACCGTCAAATCTCTTTGGAACTATTGAACTCCAGTGGTGAGCGATATACCTTCTTGTATCGTGTTACCAACCATCACCAAAAATTATTATAAAATTAAGCCTAGTGTGACCCAAATGTTACCTGTATGGGCTTGATTCTGAGAGCCCTTATAAGCACATCCACAAATTTAAGAAAATTTAAGTTCTCTCAAAATATCAACATTCTAGTGAGGATCCCGTCTGCCTTCGTTTATTCCCATTCTCACTAGAAGATAGGGCGAGCCATTGGCTTAACTCATTATCACCAACATCTATCAATTCATAGGACTAAATGGAGACTAAGTTCAAAACCAAATAGTTTTCAATAGGAAAAGCCCTCGCTTTTAGAAATACAATTATTAAATTTTCTCAAAATGAGAGCGAAATGTTTTACGAGGCATAGGAGAGATATAAAGATCTTCATTCATAATGTCCCCATTATGGTTTTGAGAAGCAACATCTAGCCCAGATCTTCTATCGTGGAATAACTTATGAGAATCGTTATAGGCTAAAATCTATGCATAGTGGCAAATTCCAGAACCTTGAACCCGATAGAGCTTATAAGGAATTTGAGACATTGGCTGAGAACTCTCAACAATGAGTTTTTAATCAGTATATAAATATCCGTACTGCCAAGAAAGGTGGCTTATACGAAGTGAGTAAGGCAACTCCCATCAAAGCCCAATTAGATTCTCTTACCCAAAAAATCGAGGCTATAGCTATGAATCAATCCAAAGGTAGTGTGAACTAAGTTCAGCAACAGGGTTGCACCGTTTGTAATGATATAACCCATGTGAATCAAATGTGTCCCATGTTCAATGAAATGAATGACAATCAAGAGCAAGTGAATGCTTTTAATAATACCTATAAGAAGCCTTTTGACCCGTACAAGCCAACTTGGCAGAAATACCCAAATTTTTTGTGGAAGAACAACCAACCCAGTTCGGGTTTTGGAGACTTACAATCCTCAGGACATAATTTGCCTAGGAATCCCCTTTCTCAGTCTTATCCTCAGGCATCTCAACAATCCTTTAAGTCTCTAAACAGTTCCCACCCGCTCCACCAATACCATCTTTAGAAGACACCCTTGCTCTCTTTATGCAAAAACTAATAGAAAGTCAGAAACAAGCATTACAATTTCAACAACAAATAATACAATTTCAATAACAGACTTTGGTGAATCATAATTATACATCCTAATCTATCTCTAATTTTAAGACTCAGATAAGACAATTGGCAAATGTATTGCATGAGAGACCACCAGGAAAACTACCTAGCCAACCTGTATCTAATAGGAAAGGGCCACCGAGTTTAGATTCTAGCTCAATCCCTAAACAACTTAATGCCATTACAACTCTTTGAAGTGGTAAACAAATTGATAACCGAGTTGAAATACCTAGGGTTGGGCCAACACCAGCTGCTATTGAGGATGAGGTAGGTACGAGTGAACTAGTTATAGTAAGAAACCATGAACCTTCTAAGAAATCTAAAGAGTTGTCTTCTTCCTCTGTTCCCTTATCCAAGTCTTATTTTAGGCTAAAAGTGCTATATCCGCAATGCCTTCTTCCAGCTAATAAAGGAATTCAATTTGATGAGATATTTAATACATTTAAGCAAGTTAATATAAATATTTTAGTACTCGATGTCATCATACTTATCCCTGGATATGCAAAATTACTTAAGGATGCATGCACTAGGAAAAGGAAAATCAATATACACAAGAAAATCTTCTTGACTGAGACATTAACCCCTTATAAGCTTCGGGATCCTAGAAGCCCAACAATCCCTTATAAAATTGGAGATCACAAAGTAGATAGGGCATTACTAGACTTGGGGGCTAGTGTGAATGTCTTACCTTACTCGGTCTATCAAGAATTAGGACTTGGAGAACTCAAACCTACCCGAATGACACTTCAATTATCTGATAGGTTAATACGATACCCACATGGTATCCTTGATGATATTCTTATCAAGGTTGATACTCTTATTTTTCTTATGGACTTTGTTGTTTAATGCAATGAATAGGTCACGAATCCTAGCTGTGAGATCCCCGTCATATTAGACCGCCCTATTCTTGCTACTACCCATGCCATTATCAATTGCTTCAATGGGGTCTTACAACTATCTATGGGCGACTTAAAAATCAAACTCAATGTTTTTAACAATAATACTCAAGTGTCTGATTCGGATGATATGGCTGAGCTCAATATGATTGACTCTCTAGTTTACAATTCTTTTCCCAAATATTTTTATGAGGACCCATTAGAATCATGTCTTATAAACTTTGGTGAGGAAATTGATGAAGACATAATCGTTGAAGAGTTTAATGCCTTACTCGATTCAACTCCTATTTTTAACATGTCCAAATGGAGACCTAGATTAGAACCTCTTGAACCATCAACTACTTTACCTATTCCATCTATTGTGAAGCCACCCCAGTTGGACCTCAGGCCATTATCCAATATACCCAAGTATGCCTTTCTAGGTGATTCTAAAACTCTACATGTGATAATAGCTTCTAATCCAGATGCTGACCCGGACGGTCGACTGTTGAGTTTCTTTAAAAAATACAAATCAGCCATAGGGTGGTCTATAGCAAACTTGATGGGAATTAACCCAACCGTGTGCATGCATCACATCAATCTCGAGGAAGATGCTTAAAATTTGTATGAGATGCAGCGGTGTTTAAATCTGGTATCATATACCCTAAAAGTTCTCAAGATATTAGACTCGGGTATCATATACCCCATTTTGGATATTAAGTGGGACAGCCCTGTTCAAGTTGTACCCAAGAAATCTGGGATTGCTGTAGTTAAATATGGGAATAATGAATTTTTCTTTACCCGTATGACCACCGGGTGACATGTTTGTATCGATTATAGAAAGTTGAGCACAATCACTAGAAAAAATCATTTTCCTCTTCCATTCATTGATTAAATGCTTGAACGATTAGCCAGAAAGAGTCATTACTATTTTCTTGACGGTTATTCAGGATATAATCAAATCTCCATTGCCCCAGAAGATCATGAGAAAACCATATTCACGTGTCCCTACGAGACTTATGCTTATCAACGTATGCCATTTGGTTTGAGTAATATACCTGCCACATTGTAACTGATGTGAATCATCTCTCATGTTTGTTTCCCATATGTCAACGGACTATTTATATTAATGATCTTTTGATTCAAGCATCTCTGTTAGAGATGCTTAGTAGGTTTAAGGGAGTTTCTAATTAACCAATACAAAGTTAAGAGGGCACTTTTCCCTATTTCTTGAATATTCCTAATTAGGGTTTCTACCCCCTTATGTTCTATAAAAGGGAGGCTAGGTTCTCTGTTTTGAGGAGGTTGTTGAGGTTGATGATTTGAAGTAATTAAGTTTAGGTTTCAGTTAAAGTGTTTTTTAGCTTTGATTTGAAGTTACCTTTGTGTTTTAGTATTAGTAGAAATCCAAATTTTAATTACTTTAACGTTTACCAATCCGAGTTCTTGTTTCCGTGACTCAGATTTACATTAAATTTGTATTAGTGCTAGCAAGATTTTGCAGGATTTATTATTATTTTCTTACACTAACTGCTACAGTGATTTCGGGTAACTGCTACAGTAGTTTCTGTGTTGCTAGTGATTTTAGCATCTGCTACATTGATTTTGCGAATGCTACAGTGATTTTGCACTTACAATTTCTTTGGAGTAGTTTAGTTTTTTTAATCCACGATGCTGCGTTGTATGGATCAACAATTCAAAACAATGGCGAAACGGTTTGACGCGATTGAAAAATGGTGTGAAAAACTCGATCGGTTTATCGACGCATTCACCACCCGTGCTCTTTACGCACCACCGCCACAACAAGCCCCGCTGGGGCCAACGGTGATTTTACAGCCTACTTATGACGACTATCACGAAGTTGTTGAGGTTACAAAACCGACAAAATTTGGGATCGAAAAGGCTGTCGGTTTGAAATCTCTATACGGCGCAATTATCAACGATTTCCAACCAGGCTCTTAGGAATCGTTCATTGACACAAGATTGAGAATTTTTCCCAATCGGATATTGTGACAAATGCCCAATATTTGACGAGTATCTAGATGATGTCATTGAGAATGAGTTCGTTGATCCATTTTGAGAGGGATTTTTAACAAGTTTCAAGAAGTGAATCATAATGTTTTCTCAAGTTTTGGGTGCTGATCGACTTAAAGATGCTAGCGACAACATGGTACCCCCGCTCTTGGGTATGACCTTAGGTTACGGTAAATTTCGCGGTAGAATTTAAAGTTTGAAGATGAGTAGGCTGCATCAAAGAGTTTCGAGTTCCGTAATATTCCAAAATTTGACAATTTAGTGGTCGAAATGTTCCGAAGACGGAGGATTTGATGTGAATCATTTCTCATGTTCGTTTTTCATATGTCAACGGACTATTTATATTTATGTTCTTTTAAATCAAGCCTCTCTGTTAGAGATGCTTAGTAGGTTTTATGGAGTTTCTAATTAACCAAAACAAAGTTAAGAGGGTACTTTTCCTAGATATTAGAATATTCCTAATTAGGGTTTCCACCCCCTTATGTTCTATAAAAGGGAGGCTAGGTTCTCCATTTTGAGAAGATTGTTAAAGTTGATGATTTGAAGTTAATTAAGTTTAGGTTTCAGTTTTAGTATTTTTAGTTTTGATTTAAAGTTAGTTTTGTATTTTAGTATTAGTAAAGACCATAATTTTAATTAGGTTAACATTTACCAATCCGAGTTCTTACTTTTGCGACTCAGATTTACGCAAGTAACGTTGCATGATGAGCATATTCTCTGATATGGTTGATAAATTTATCAAACCTTCATGGATAATTGTTTGGATTTTGGCTCCTTTGTTGATGAATGTTTGCACCATTTGGAGCTCATGCCAGGACTATGTACACTAGCTAATTTGGTGTTAAACTGGGAAAAATACTACTTCATGGTGACACAAGGGATAGTTCATGGTAATATCATCTCCAACAAAGGGATAGAAGCTGGTAAGGCTAAAATCGATATTGTTTCTTTCTTACCTCCTCCTCGGATGATTAAGGCCATTCGTTCAATTCAAGGCTATGCGGGGTTTTATCGTCGGTTCATCAAAGATTTCTACAAAATTTCCCAACCCTTGTGCAAGTTACTTGCTAAGGACACCGATTTCCAGTTTGATGATGAATGTTCTAGAGCTTTTGAGAATCTCAAACTTCTATTAACTTACGCTCTAATCATCCAACCGCCTAACAGGGATCTTCCATTTGAAATGATGTGGGATGCCTCTGACTACGATATTGGAGTAATTTTAGGGTAAAAAGTAGATACAAAACCTCATGTTATTTAGCATGCCAGTTGCGCACTCAGTTGATCCGATGGACCCTCTTATTACCAGAATTTGATAATAAAATTCAAGATAAGAAAGGTGTTGAAAATGTTGTAGCAGACCATTTATCCTGACTTCTGATCGAAAGTGGTGAAGATCTCCTCCCTATCTTAGAGATGTTTCTTTATGAGTAGCTCATCGCTATTATACAACTACCTTGGTATGCCGACATTGTCAATTATCTTACTACTAAAAAATTACCTGACCACTGGTCTAAGCAAGATAAAAAAAATCCTGCACGAGGTTAGACGCTTCAGTTGGGACAATCCTTATAAATCTTTTTCTGACCAAGTTATTAGAAGATGCATTCCAAATGATGATTTCCAGAGCGTACTCATGTTTTTCCACACCTATGCCTTTGAAGGGCATTTTAGTGCCAAGAAAATGGCTGCAAAAATTCTTCAATCTGGTCTTTATTGGCCTACCCCTTTCCATGATGCACAGACCTTTTATTCTACTTACGATAGATGTCAGAGGACCGACAATATTTCTAACCATAACATGATACCCCTAAATACTATTCTTATTGTTAAACTTTTTAATGTTTAGGGGATAAATTTTATGGTCCCATTTCCTTCATCTCGCGGAAACATTTATATTCTAGTCACAGTGGACTATATCTCCAAATGGGTCGAAGCGGTAATATATCCGACAAATGACTATAAGCTAGTGGTCAAATTGATAAAATCCATTTTTAATCATTTTGACACTCCCCGAGCAGTTATTAGTGATTGTTAGAAACATTTTTGCAATTGTGTTCCTAAAACTTTATTAAAAAATTATTTTATCACTCATAAAGTTACCACACCTTACTATCCACAAACAGGTGGTTAAGTTGAAGTTTCCAATCTAGAGATTAAAATAAAATAACTTCAGAAAAAGTTGTTCGAACTGATCGCAAAGACTTGTTAGATCATCCCGCTGATGCTCCTTGGGCCTATTGAACAGCTTATAAATCCCTGATTTGAATGTCACCCTATAGTAGAATTGTCTTTGGGAAGGCTTGCCACTTGCTTATAGAACTAGTGCACAATGCTCTTTGGGCTAAAATGGCCCTTAACTTTGAGATAGACCAAGCTGGGTCTAAGAGAAAGCTTTAATTTTCTGAGTTGGATGAACTCTGTCATGAAGCTTATGAAAGTTTAAAAATTTACAAGGAACATACCAAAACATTTCACGATAAATCAATTATTAGAAAAGCCTTCGAGCCTAATCAAAAGGTATTGCTTTATAACTCCAAGCTTCATCTATTTCTTGGGAAACTACAATCCCGTTGGCATGGCCCCTTTAGGGTTAAAACTGTTTTTTCTCATAGGGCCGTGGAGGTGGAGGATCCTGAGAACATAATTTTTTTAAGGTCAATGGCCAGCGATTAAAACCGTACTTAGAGTCCTACACTTTTGTTGAAAAGATAACATTTTTAGATGATCCAGTATATCAGAGCTGATATTGTATACCCCTATAGTACCATTGCTACATCATTTAAGTATGGGAGTATATTCGTCTTGCTGCAGACAAAAATTTAGCATTTCATGGGAGGCAACTGAATGGCCTAATTCTGGGACTCAAACTTAGCCTTACACCAAATGTGTTTAGAATTCTCAAGAATGATAACAATAATCAACAAAATAATTTAGCGTAGAAAACCTTTGAATAGGTTAAAAACCACGACCTCTCTTGAGAATTTTGATAAAAGAGTAGATGATCTTATTGAAGTTGGTAGCTTATTACAATGAACACTCTGAGTATATGGAGCTTTGGAGTAGGGATTCTTCTATATAGAATTGTCTATCTCAATTTTGTAGTTCTCTGGTCTTATTTATAGGTCTTATCATATGAACGTTTGAAGACCATTAATATTCTTAATGGTGAACGTTACAAAGTAGATGTACGATATTCTTTGACCAGATGATTTAACGTCCTGACCTCTGATACTGTACAATGGCTCTATTAATGACTGTACACTTACGTACATCGAACTGCAGATATGGAGGTCAAAAGCAATGACTCAAACTGAGAAATATTGAATAAGGTAGTATTTCCTATATGCTGACGAGGTTGAGGATGAAGCTTTGAGTCCGAGGTACGAAATAAGCTATTACAAGACGGTTCTCAACCAATAGCACGAGGAACTTCATGAACGAGTGGTATTGGTTAAGAAATTCATGTTATATTTTCTTCCTAATGTTGTTGCTTTTATACTTTATGCGTCACGTGCTTTATTGGTGAGCAAAAGTTTGTATGTAGTTTGAAGATGAAACATAAGTTAGAGATGCGGAATACGCCACTACAACCGCCCCCTCTCAGCCAGCAGTACGAGAAACCTTGCGGGCGAGTGGTGCTGGTTGAGAAGTGTGATTAATACTGCAGTTAAAATCTGATAATCATTTCTAATGCATATTCATAAGTATCTTGTTTGTGCCTTTTGGGTTTTTGAGAACCAATGGTTCTAGTCAATGTTTATTTGCATGGGAAATCCTTTTTTCATTGGGAATCTAAAGAGTCTATTTTAAATGTTGATCATAGTATAAAAAGCAATTGGAAGTGGGAGTGAGGAACCAAGTCTTCATCTCTGACACTTTTCTTCTCCATTCTTGACTGTTAAAAGTATGGTGACTACCAGGAACCAATCTCGGGAGTCTAGGATTCGTAGAAAGATAGAAGAATTATGTATTCGATACTTTGGATACCAACCTCTGTATTTGTCGACACCGATTCATGTGTTGCCTACCTATCACTGCATGTTATATGAAGAAGTGATAGAGGCGGGTGATGATTATTATCAGATGGCATGGTTTTACCATCTATTGACATCTGAGGCGAAGTACCGAAATGGGCTTCGTTTGCTAGTGGAGGAGGCTGCTACAACTGAAGATGAAGCGGCAGGTGTTTGTTCAAGGAAGTCTCGCCTGTATCCTACTAGTGAATGGGTTCTTTCTAAAAGGTATGACGTTCTGTCAATCTTTGGCAAGTGGGGTGGGGGTTATGGTGGAAGTGGTGGGAGGATGCAGGGTCATTTTCTTCCATGGACCATAGATTTTGGCTATGAAGAAGATCTTTCATCAGTAACTTCTGGTTCTGGCTGTTTCCCAGATCTTGCTGCATGGGATCAGGGTTTGGAAGTTACTTCAATTTTTCATCATCTTCTCTGCTGATTCCTAAAAAGTAATTCAAACTGTAACTTTGTGATGTAATCTGTTATAACTCTTGGGGACATTTTGTTATCTGTAAAGTATCCTGAAAAGAAAATTTCAAATTAATAAAATAATTTTGTTCTGAGATCATGATTCTTTGTCACGAACTTGTCTGTGTAGTTTGTTATTTGTAAAATAGGAGTTAGATATTATGGGGTAAGATAGGTTTGATACTGTTTTCTACGATCTGTATAATCGAACTGGGTGACATAATTTTTTGAACTATGAGAAAGGGTGGGTATTGATTTGTAGGTGCTACTGCTGGATTAGCGTGAACTTATATGTTGCCCCTTTGTATATTTTATAGTACAAAATCATAGAAGATATTTCATACTATGGAAAGAATGAACTATTCTGTGCTTGGGTTTGAATAAATGTAAGTTAAGGGATCTTGAGAAGATAAACGAATGTGATGTCTCGATCTGATTGAATAAAAATAAAGAATTTTGTTTTAATCTTTGTGTACGGATTTTGTAGGAGACAACTGTAGGATTTTAACAACTGTATTAATATCTTCGAATTTAAAATATTGATCTGTTTTAGGAAAGTGTACGATCTTGGATGGGTATTAAAGTAAAGTGACTAGTCGTTTATACTATATTTGAGGAAGAGGTACATAATAATGTAATGGCAGACAATAGGGACAGACGTGATAATGGTAGACATTATCACAAAAGTCATGATAATGCCTTCAACCGAAAATATGTGCTTGCAGATATAGTAGGGATGGCAGACGCATGTCAGAAGGAGCCGTCGTTTCACAGACTGAGGGAGCGTATCAAAATGTGCATCTCTCTCCCTCATAAATTATTTACAGTTTCAAAGAGAGAGAAAAATTGTGTCAATCTTTATTCTAAGGAGAGGAAATGCTTGAGTGTTGAGTGTGATTTGAGAAGAGAATCTTCATCAGGTGATAAAAAACTGTCTGAGATGCAACGAGAGCGTTCATTCTTAAAAAGATATCCGGGTGAAGTAGAGGATTACTGTTCTTCATGTACAGGTTGGTAATATAAAGCTCTGTCAGGTTGATTTGTTTAGTAATTTGTATGATTTTTGTAGTAGTCTGTTTGATATGTGTATCTGATAATATAGGGGTTTTCGAGTGTTTAAATAAAAATGTAGAATATGAGTTTATGTATATGAATAGACTGTTAGTGGGAGAAAATATACATTTGGGGAAGATGGGGGAAATTTGAAATGATTATTTTTACATTTGTTTTGGGAATTTGTAAAATAGACGTGTTGACTGGGTAGAAGGTAGGTTTATTTTGTCTGTATGTAATGTAGAGAAAATGGCAACAAATATATTTGTGAATACTGCAGGTTTGATATGCGGTCTAGACCTAGTACTCCCACCAATATATTTGTAGTATCGTCCAGTTCCGAGGAAACATCATCGTCATGGAGGGGAGACGAGTATAGTGTGATGGAGGAAATTATAAATAGTGTAGAGAGAAACATAGTGGGTGGGGGACCTAGTAAGGTTGAGGAGGTGATAGAAAGGGAGAATAAATCAGAGAAGGAGAGATTCCTTGTGATATAACCAGAGGGGGTAAATGTAGGGAAAGAGTATTTGAAATATAAAAATAAATTATAGGGGGTATGGGGATGTTATGTGGAGGAGCAAGGCTTATGGTTTAGGGCTTTTATCCCTGGTAAAAGGAAGGAGGCTGTATACTACCAAGTCCCATGCTTGGCAAAGTGGAAGAAGGATTGTGGGATCGGCGAGGGGGTTAGTCTCTCATATTATAATGCGCTCGGGCTATCAGGCCTGAGGAATGGGTTTTTGTGCCTTTTGAATCAGGTCGTATATGGCTTTAGAATTCCTCTGACCTTCTTTCAGAAAGGCATTATGAATGTGCTACATTGTTGCCATACCTAGTTAAATGAGAATGTTTATGAAATGATGAGGGTATGTGAGGTACTGAATGAATAATAGATGAAGGAAGGGACTGCGAAGCAGTTCGAAGCTAAAAATGTGATAAAGTTTTGTAAATAGAAATGTGTTGAAGGTCGAAGTAGTGGTTACCTGTATAGTAATTCAGCTAGGCTAAAATAATTTGATTTCGAATCAGCGGGCAAACCATGGAACGACCACCTTGTGTGGGTAGAGGGTAACTGTATGTAGGTTCTAGATGAACCGATGCTTGAACTGAACCATAGATATTATAATCCAAGTAAGTAATGTTGACCAATCTTCAAATAAACTATACTTGTCTTCGATCTGTTACCTAATGTTGTGTTCCTTGTTTTGGCAGAGCCCAAGCCTTTATCTATGTCAGACATGGCCAGCCTATTTTACTGCATTGCTCAAGATCCAGACGAGCTAAAATAGGTACTCAGTGAGTTAGGTATCCGTAGAGATAAATGGTTTGATTCTATAATTTTCAAGGTTCAGCAAGTATAGGAGAAACGAGCTATGGTGGTGGTAAAAGTTGTGTTGACTGTTGCTAATGTTCATAGTGTTCCACTTCCTGTATCTCAGAGTATTAATAAGAATGTTCAGCGGCCCGTGAGGCCAGCTCGGCAGAGCGCCTCTGTCACTGGGGGGTGGCCACAATACAAGAGATCACAAAGTCTGTATCTGGCGATGCGGCTGAGAATCTTGAATTTGCTCCTGTTGAGGTCGAGAAGTTATCTCTGAAGAAAAAAGGCATGAGAGAGAGGTTAGTTCCCAAACTAAACCTCACGCCTCAGCTAAGATGGCAGAGCTGGAGCAGAAATACTGCTTGATGGCTGCGATGGATCTGGAGCAACTCGATGTGGAGTATTACGAACATACTTTTGCGGTACTTTATTTTTTAAAGTCCTTAATTGCTTTTGTTTTCGGACTGAAAACTGTTATGCTTATTTTGACTCTGTATGCTTGTACTGGCAGCTCTCAATACTGCCGAAGGGGGAGCAAAAGTGTTTGGAACAAAAAAGCTAGGAGTTCGGGGCTCTTACAGTGAGGTTCAAAGTTCAATCTGCACGCTTGAAGAAGTTCGAAGACAAATCTACTCGTGTAAAGGAGCTCAAGGCTGAGCTCAAGTTGGAGAAGGAACAGAGAGTTGAAGAGGCAAAAACGGCTGCAGAGCTTGCAACAAAATACTTAGGTCTGATGGCCCATAATGATGTGATGTAGAAATTAGTTGAAGCCATTAAAGTGGAATGAAATCACTTCATCCAATCCTATTATGATTTTAGATTGAGTCCAGCTGATGTAGAGCTAGGCTGGGTTGGAAGGTACAAGGAGATAAAGTTCCCTTCAGAGGCTCCAGAAGAAGTGATGGCGGTTGCTGGTGTTTCTTCTGAGATGGTCTTGGAGTTTCTACCTGAGAGTGCCAAACCAGTCCGAGCAGCTAAAAAAACTGTAGATCCTTCTTCTAATCATATTAACCCAAGCCATCCGGTTGGGCAAACATTGGATCCTCCATCTGAGGTAGAGATTTGTAAGAATCTCGAAACCTTATGTAGTATTATGTTTTTGATTTGATATAGTTCGTGTAACACCGAAGTGATAGTACTCTGTATCTGTTGAAGTTTGAATTATTATTTAAAATATTGTTATTTTGGATGCCTGTATTATAACAACATATTAGTACTCTGTATAGGATATAGAGCGACTGAGAAAAATGACCTCCGAACTGGAGAGATTGTTGAGTAGAGCGAGGGGATCCGTGGCTCGTATTTAACAGGTACTTAATAAAACTGAATATGAGATAAAGAATTTTAAGCTGAATTCAGAGAAAAACTTTTAAGGAGCTATATGATCTTCAATGTAGATATGCTAAGATAAAAGTAGAAAGGGATGAGGCATTAAGGAAGCAAGAGGAAATTGGGTCATTATTTCAAAAACCAAAAGAGTTTACCTGTTTTAATGACCCGAGTGATAAGGTAAGGTGTTAAAGTATGTTAATAACTCTGACATTGTATTTTAAGGTTAAAGTAGATAGTGAACGAGGGTTAAAAGAAGCTTATGTAGAGCTTCTGAAGGAGAGGGGTATAGTTCCAGACCCAGCTTGAGTTATGTTTTTGGCTCAAGGAGTACGAAATGGTCATAGTTTAGAGGCGAGAAAATATTCTGCTCAAGCTGGTGTGTCTGTTTTATAGGGTAATGTAGGACCTTGATCTGATGCATTTGGCATTATGTAGGATCGGAGGGCTATGAGAATTGTATTTTTCAAGATAAGGAAAGAGAAAATAGAGGTATAAATGTGATTAAAGGGTGAATTAAAGGGGCTACAGGATGAGTTATTACAAAATGTGGAGCAAAAAGTGCCTTTAGTAACGCGTTTGTTGAAAAAAGTAGTAGTTCGAATGAAGGTAGAAGTGGATTTGAGGGCTTTAAGTGTATTGCATAAAGACACGCGTCAATAGCTATATAAAGCGCAAATGACATTGAAGGATCATCTATATCCGTCGCGATCAAAAGCCGCTGCTCAAACGGAACATGAGCGTCATATAGACAGTGTTATTGAATTTTATGGGGGAGAACTGTCTAAGGTAGAGAATGAATTTAGGAAGTTCGTGACGGGATATGGGATGGATTTTGATGTTGAAAATGCCAAGGCTGAGAATATGTGGTTTACCAAAGTTGACAAACCCATTCTGAGGTCGAGGGAACTGTCATGAGAAGAGGGTGAGGAGGAGGTCGAAAGCCTGATACCCAGATTGTGGCGTAAACAGCGTCTGTAGGAGGTGGGGACCTTTACCACTCTGATAGATGTGTAAGTAACGAACAAAAAGAGTGCGAGGGATAAAAGGCATTCTTCTCATTCCTTGAAGAATCAAAAATATGGTATTCCCAGTTTTCTTTACCGACCCTGCATATGTGTTAGATCGTTATATACTATTATTAATGATGAAAGAAACAGTGTATTGATATTAGTCAAATATCATGTTCTTGTTTTAAACTTGTTAACTATGTGATATAATCTGTTGGTGTAATCAAATTTTTTATGAATGTAAACTGTGATGACAGGTAGAATTGGTTGTTATTCAAATTCAGTGTAACGCTTTACACTTCCATAACATACAACTAAACACTGAGCAAAGTTCAAGTCAGGTCACACTATAAAGTGCTACTGAATTAGTAGCAAGAACGAAGGTGGAGATGGTAAAAGAGTGAGACATTGGAGCTTGATTGTCCGAGGATCTACAAAGGAAAATGGCAAATCTAGACAATGGACTGAGAAAAATAGAGGAGCTAAGTGAAATTAAAAGAAAGAAAGAGGCTGAATTTAGAGGTAGCTCAAGGAAAGTGAGCCAGCAGGGAGCAGGGTTGACATCAGCTAGAGTTTAAATTTTAGAACTACTGGCAAACTTAAGGGAGGAAGGTAAGAATGTGAAAGAATTGCAATTCCAAGTGAATGTGCTGGAAGCGGAGGCAGCTGATATGCGAGCGCGCTCTTCTAAGTACGAAGTGTTATGGCTAGTCGTTGACGTTCTGATAAAGAAGATGGAAGAGGTCTGTAATAGATAGAACGAAAATATAAATGCTACTTGGAGCAAAGAAGTTACTCTAGAGCATACCAAACAAGAATTGAAGTTAAATGCCTTATAGTACCTAGATGAAAATACAAAATAGCAGGATGTGAACATGAAGTTAGATGCAAACCTATTTCAGGCGGAGATACGCTTTTATAAAGGAAGGGTAAATGGGAGAGTCATAAAGCAGAACTTAATGGGTCACTATCTCTGATCTATCACATGGATGAATTCATGACAGTGCTGGAGTCCCGGAATCCTGCTGTACTGGATGAAAAACGTAGAGTAGAGAAGCAGTGCTAGCATTTGAAAAATTCACTGCAGGAAGCTTAAACTAAACTCAACAAGCTTATTCTGCCTAAGCAGGTAAAAACTGAAATAGGTAGTGTGTATGAGAGAGATATGACAGCAGTGATTTCAATCTTTACGTCAGATTTCCAGAAATTAGAAAAGGAAAGCGAACTGGTGCATGGCATTGTCGTGGGAGAAAGTATGCAGTGCTTCATGGAGGTGATATGGTGTGAGTATCTAGGACCCTTGGTAGCCAAAATTGGGGTTCTGAGACAATGTATGGTGAGAGATGGAAAGAAGATCGTTACTGGAAAAATGTCAGAGTTTATGCGCCAACGGTTGTACGCGGGTTGTGCGCCAGATGTTGTGGGACCTTCTAATATAGGTGACAACTTGAGTGATAACTCTAGCAAGGAGTAACGATTGTGGGTATGCACTACGTATACTTGATGAACGTGTAATTATGACATTTTTAATATACCCGAACATGTATTTTAGTCATCCATTATATTTAATTTTTGATACTTAAGCGCGTTTGGTTGATTGTAGCTATTGGAGATGGATATTTGAAACCAAGTTCTTCAAGTCAAGTAAAAGTGTCTCCAACAGTTCATAGCATAAAAAGTCAAAGACACAATATATTTGGTCTCAAGATTGAAGAAATAAATACACAAATATTCTTGGAGAATAAGATCAAAGAATATATTGCATCCAAGATCCTTGAAAATATTTTATATTGAAGATATATGCAAGAGTTTTCATGAACAAAGATCTTTACATCACATAAGGGAATTAAAAGATTGGTTGTAAAATTAGAAGATATTATTGTGAAAATATTCTTTACAATTTAATATATAGTTTCTAAATTTGGGTTTCCTTCACCTATAAAAGGAACCATCCCCATATTGTAATTGGGCATCTCATATTAAAGCAAGTTTAGAAGAAATAAAGTCATAAGTTTTATTTAATTATCTTTTTTTCTCTTTTAGTTTAATTTTTGCTAATGTCGGTTTTAGTTGTTAATGCGATAAAGTCCGAGATGAGCAGCTAATCTTCTAGCCTAGGCTTGGAAGAGGCCTCTTCTTGGATGAGCAATAGTTGATAATGATTAGGTTCTAATTAGTTTTCTCTTAGTACTTTATAATTGATAAGTTAGTGCATCATATCGAAGGCTTGACAATAGCTTCGATTTGGTGTACGATAACTTTGGATACAAATAAGTGTTACTAACCGTAGACTTGATTTGGAGATTTAAATAAGAGAAAACACTAAAGAACTCACTCAAGCCTAGCCATGGTTGAGTTGATAATTCTCTAAGAGACTCTTCACCATCTCTTAAAAGCATAACCACTAAATACTTAACCATAAATTTAGCGGTTTATTTTACAACATCGTATGTGTCTTAACACGAACATATGATAGGTGGAGATATTAGGATCTAGTTATATATCGATTAGTGTTTTGACAGGTAGAGGCCAAGTCCAAAACTTAGCTCTCTCCCTCATTAAGTTTTATAATTAGTTTTTATTTATTCTTCTTAGATTTATCTCATATATAATCGTTATTCGGCCTAGAAAGTATTTGTTTTCCCAAACCACCTTGTGGATTCGATCTCACTCATCTGTGCTACAATTCGACAATCGTACCTTGAGTGGGTATTTTTCTGTGGCCCTAACAGCCACTTATAAAATGGCACCATTGCCGGGGAGGCATCGTTGAAAATTATTCTCTCTAATACCGAATTTTCTTTGATAATTTCTTTGTTAATTCTTTCTAATACCGTGCCAATGATTTCTAAATTCTTTGTTTTAAAGATTTGTTAAAAAGTATAGTGGGCCGGTAATAGCATATAGTGTTTCTATTATTACCGTTTCTCTTTCGGTTTCTCTAGTTTAGTTTTTTAAGAAGATGAAGATTGTTTCAAGTTTTTGGCGCTACAGTAGCTGTGAAGTCTGTTCCTGAATATTTCACCATTTTTAATCATCTATAATTTACAGTTGGGAAATACTTTTCCTACAAAAGTTTTAGATAATTCAAAACCCTTTCCGAATTGTTATAGATCATATTTTTCTGTTTAGTCGTTTGTAAGCTACAGCCTTTGGAAAAAATAGTAAAAAATAGTCTCCGCAAAAGACGTCGTTGTTCATTCATAACTTGCTTTGAGCATTAGAGAAGCTAAATTCTAGAAAAAAAATTTCTTGAATATTTTTCTTTCTGAAATATCTTTCTAAATTGATATTATTTATTGCTCTCTCTCAACCGAGCTGAAAGATATGCGTATTTGAAAATCAGGACATCACAGACTAAAATAAACTTGGAAATTAAATTAATATTGTTGTCGCAAGTTTACTAACCATTTTTCTCTTGTGTTACAGGATATCACAAAGTTGGAAACGAGACGGACAATACGCAAAGCTAAAAACTTCATCAAATCCATCCTTCTTGTGCCCCTTAAGTGAAGGGGGACTTTCTTTTATCCTCCATTAAGTGAAGGGGCGGCCACAGCTTCACCGGGAAACACTTCCCGTAGGTTGGTACCTCTATATACTTGACATCTAGAAGGGGTTCATATCCGCTCTACCCTGACACTAGAACATATAAAGTAATGTGGGCTGTGCAAATACATACTGCTCTAATAAATTTTTTGTTGTTGTTGGACTGACCTATTATTGTGTTTAATATTCTTTTTCATTCCGATATTAGTAAAGGTAAAAACTCATAGAGACTTGCAGGATTTCATCACCCAAATAGCTCTCTAACAAGTGGGACCACCCATTAGGGATACGAAGAAATTTGTATCACACGAAAATTGAACGTCCCGGACCTCAAAATAACTGTTAATAAAAAAGAGTAGCAAGATTCCTGCGGGATTTCATCACCCAACGGATAGGTGTACCAGACCGGGGTATAAACATGGGTTCATAGGATATGACCCCAGCCTAGCACTACGAAATACTGGTTGTAGGTTTGCAACGTCACCATTCTGAGTACTGACGTACGATAAGGCGACTCGCTCAGGCTTGAGGACTGAACATCTATTTTTAGCTAGTACTAGCATAGTGACGCAGGGGAATATAGGAACCAAAGCCTTTGACCATCCTACCCTTTTGTGAACATATAAGAATATAGGGGAGACCAAATTATTACTTTAAAAAAAAAATGTTAAAGTGTTAGATTATAGGTTTGATTGATTGTTTACTGCATCGGGAGTTGAATTTTATCGCATATTAGCTTATGCATTATCCATTGGACACGTGGAGAAAAACGTTTAGGATGTTTTCCAGAACATTTGCCAATTTACGGTCTACTACCTCAGCCAAAGCGAAGAGGGCTACTACCTCGCCCAATCAACACAATAGAGAACTCAGGACCCCCAATTTTAGAGGAGGGAAATCTATCTCGAGTTGGCCCAATTGAGCTTGTTGTTGAGCTAGAAGTTGAACCACCAATCACGGCTGCCGTCAAATCTCTTAGGGACTATTGGACCCCAGTGGTGAGCGATATACCTTCTGTATCGTGTTACCAGCCGTCACAATAAATCATTATGAAATTATGCCTTGTATGATCCAAATGTTACCTATATTTCATGGGTTTGATTCTGAGAGCCCTTATAAGCATGTCCAGGAATTTAAGAAAATTTGTGCGCTCTCAAAATATCAACATTTTATTGAGGATTCCGTTCACCTTTGTTTATTCCCATTCTCACTAAAAGATAAGGCGAGTCATTGGCTTGATTCATTAGCACTGGCATCTTTCAATTCATGGGACAAAATGGAGACTAAGTTTAAAACCAAATGGTTTTTAATAGGAAAATCCCTCGGTCTCAGAAATACAATTGTTAAATTTGCTCAAAATGAGAGCGAAACGTTTTACGAGGCATGGGAGAGATATAAAGATCTTCTTTCACAATGTCCCCACCATGGTTTTGAAAAGCAATATTTAACCCAAATCTTTTATCGTGGAATGACGTCTGAGAATTGTTACAGGCTATAATCCATGCATAGTGGTAAATTTCAGAACCTTGAACCCGATAGAGCTTATGAAGAGCTTGGGAAATTAGCTGAGAATTCTCAACAATGGTACTTTGATCCACATAAAATGTTCGTATAACCAAGAAAGGTGGCTTGTACGAAGAAAGTAAGGGAATGGCCAATAAAGCCCAATTAGATACTCTTACCCAAAAAATCGAGGCTATGACTATGAATCAATCTAAGGGTAGTGTAAACCAAGTTCAGCAACAGGGGTGTACCATTTGTTATGATGTCACCCATATGACTCAAATGTGTCCCATGTTAAATGAAATGAATGACAATCAAGAGCAAGTAAATGCTTTGAATAATACCTACAAGAGGCCATTTGACCCGTACAAGCCAACTTGGCAGAACCACCCAATTTTTTTTTGAAGAACAACAAACCCAGTCCTGGATTTGGAGAGCCACAGACCTCAGTTCATAATTTAGCTAGAAATCCAAATTCTCAGTCTTATCCTCAAGCATCTCAGCAAACCTTTCAGTCATCCAAAAAATTCTCTCAAGCTCCACCTAAACCAACTTTGGAAGACACCCTTGCTCTCTTCATGTAACAATCAATAGAAAGTCAAAAACAAGCATTGCAATTTCAGTAACAAATGATACAATTCGAACAACAGACTTTGGTGAATCTAAATTCTACATCCCAATTTAACTCTAATTTAGAGACTCAGATAGGACAATTAGCAAATGCATTGTATGAGTGACTACCAGGTAAGCTACCTAGCCAACTTGAATTTAATCCCAAAGGCCCACCTGGGATTGAGCCTAATTCAATCCCAAAATAGCTTAATAGCATTACCACTCTTCGAAGTGGAAGTTAATTTAATAACCGAGTTGAAATACCTAGGGTTGAGCCAATACCAGTTACTATTGAGGATGAGGTAGGTACGAGTGAACCAGTTGTAGTAAGCATCAATGAATCTTTTAAGAAATCTAAGGAGTTGCCTACTTCGCCCTTTTACATACTAAAGGCAAGTGTTGAGCCAAAGGTGCCTTATCCACAACGCCTTCTTCCGGCTAATAAAGGAATTCAATTTAATAAAATCTTCGATACATTTAAGCAAGTTCATATAAATATTCCAAAAAAATCAATTTGCGCAAGAAACTCTTCTTGACAGAGACATTAACCCCTCCTAAGCTTCGTGATCCTGGAAGCTCAACCATCCCTTGTAAAATTGGAGATCACAAAGTGGAGAGGGTATTACTTGACTTGAAGGCTAGTGTGAATGTCCTACCTTACTCGGTCTATCAGGAATTAGGACTAGGAGAACTTGAACCTTCCCGAATGACACTTCAATTGACTGATAGGTCAATACGATACCCACGTGGTATCCTTGAGGATATTCAAATCAAGGTTGATACTCTCATTTTTCCCATAGAATTTGTTGCTTTGGACACTGAAGATGTCACGAATCGCAGCTGCGAGATCCCCATCATATTGGGCTGCCCGTTCCTTGCGACTGCTCATGCCATTATTAATTGCTTTAATGGGGTCTTACAATTATCAATGGAAAGACATGAAGATCAAAATCAATGTTTTTAATAATAATACTCAAGTCCCTCACTCTGATGACATGGCTGAATTGAATATGATTGACTCCCTAGTTTATAACTCGCTCCCTAAATAGTTTTCTGACGACCCCTTAGAATCATGTCTTGTAAACTTTGGTGAGGACTTTAATGAAGATACAATCGTTGACGAATTTAATGATTTACATGACTCAATTCTTATTTTTAATATATCCAAATGGAGACCTAGACTGGAACCTCTTGAACCATAAACTATTTTACCTATTCCATCCATTGTTAAACCACCCCAACTGGACCTCAAGCCATTACCCAATACTCTCAAGTATGCCTTTCTAGGTTATTCTAAAACTTTACCTTTGATAATAGCTTCTAGATGTTGACCAGGAAAGTAGACTGTTGAGTGTCCTTAGAAATCATAAATCAGCCATAGGGTGTTCTATAGCAGACTTGAAGGGAATTAGCCCGGCCGCGTGCATGCACCGCATCAATCTCGAGGAAGATGCTAAAAATTCGCCCGAGATGCAACGACGTTTAAATCCAACTATGATGGAGGTAGTTAAGAAGGAAGTTCTCAAGATCTTAGACTCGGGTATTATATACCCCATTTCGGATAGTAAGTCGGTCAGCCCTGTTCAAGTTGTACCCAAGAAATCAGGGATTACTGTAGTCAAAAATGAGAATAATGAATTATTCTCTACCCGTATGACCACCGGGTGGCGTGTTTGTATCGATTACAGAAAGTTGAACACGGTTACAAGGAAAGATCATTTTCTTCTTCCTTTCATTGATCAAATGCTTGAGAGATTGGCGGGAAAAAGTCATTATTATTTTCTTGACGGTTATTTTGGATATAATCTGATCCCCATCACTCCAGAAGATCAGGAGAAAACCACATTCACATATCCCTATGGGACTTATGCTTATCGGCATATGCCATTTGGTTTGTGTAATGCACCTGCTACATTTTAACGTTGTATGATGAGCATTTTCTCTGAAATGGTTGATAAATTTATTGAAATCTTCATGGATGATTTTTTTGTGTTTGGTTCCCCTTTTGATGTATGTTTGCACCATTTGGAGCTCATGCTAGAACGATGTACACAAATCAATTTGGTGTTAAACTGGGAAAAGTATCACTTTATGGTGATACAAGGGATAGTTTTGGGTATATCATCTCCAACAAAAGGATAGAAGTTGATAAGGCCAAAATTGATATTATTTCTTCCTTACCTCTACCTTATACGGTTAAGGCCATTCGATCATTTCTAGGCCATGCGGGGTTTTATCGTCGGTTTATCAAAGATTTTAGCAACATTTCCCAACCTTTGTGCAATTTACTTGCTAAGGACACTGATTTCCACTTTGATGATAAATGTTCTAGAGCTTTTGTGAAGCTCAAACTTCTATTAACTTTTGCTCCAATCATCCAACTGCCCAACTGGGATCTTCCATATGAATTGATGGGCGATGCATCTGACTACGCTGTTCGAGCAGTTTTAGGGCTAAGAGAAGATAAAAAACCTCATGTTATTTACTATCCCTGTCGTGCTCTCAATGATGCATAAATAAATTACTCCAGCACTGAAAAAGAGCTATTAGCCACTGTATTTGCATTACTAAATTTTTGGTCATATCTTGTTGGGTCCAAAATTATTGTCTACACTGATCACGCGGCCTTAAAATATTTGTTATCTAAAAAGGACGTTAAGCCTCAGTTAATCCGATGGATCCTCTTATTACAAGAAATTGACATCGAAATTTGAGATAAGAAAGGTGTTAAAAATGTTGTAGCAGGCCATTTATCCCGACTTCTGATCGAAGGTGGTGAGGATCTCCTCCATATCTTAGAAACATTTCTTGATGAGCATCTTATGAATATTATACAACTATCTTGGTATGTTGACATTGCCAATTATCTTGCTACTAAATGATTACCTGATCACTGGTCTAAGCAAGATAAAACCAAATTATTACACGAGGTTAAACATTTCAGTTGGGATGATCCTTATTTGTATAAATTTTGTTCTGACCAAGTTATTAGAAGATGCAGTCCAAATAATGAGTTCCAGAGCGTACTCATGTTTTGCCACACCTATGCCTATGGAGGGACTTTCAGTTCTAAGAAAACGGCTACCAAAATTCTTAAATCTTGTCTTTATTGGCCTACCCCTTTTCGTGATGTACATACCTTTTGTTCTACTTGTGATAGATGTCAGAGGACCGGCAATATTTTTTACCACGACATGATGCCCCTAAACAATATTTTTATTGTTAAACTTTTTGATGTTTGGGGCATAGATTTTATGGGCCTATTTCATTCATCTCGCGGAAACCTTTATATTCTAGTCGTAGTAGACTATGTTTCCAAATGGGTTGAAGCGGTAGCATGTCCGAAAAATGACCATAAGCCTGTGGTCAAATTTATGAAATCCATTTTTAATCATTTTGGCACTCCTCGAGCAGTTATAAGTGATGGTGAGAAACATTTTTGCAATCGTGTTTTTAAAACTTTATTGAAAAATTATTTCATCACTCATAAAGTTACCACACCTTACCATCTACAAACAAGTGGTCAAGTAGAAGTTTCCAATACGGAGATTAAAATTTTTTTAGAAAAAGTTGTTAGAACTAATCGCAAAGACTAGTCAGATCGTTTTGATGATGCTCTTTGGGCCTATCGAACAGCTTATAAAACCTCGATTAGAATGTTACCCTATAGGCTTATCTATGGAAAGTCTTGCCACTTGCCTGTGAAACTAGAGCAAAAATCTCTTTGGGCCACAAAGGCTCTTAACTTTGAGATGGACCAAGCTGGGTCCAAGAGAAAGCTTCAACTTTCTGAGTTAGATGAACTCTGTCATGAGGCTTAGAAAAGTTTAAAAATTTATAAGGAACGTTCCAAAGCTTTTCACGATAAATTAATTATTCGTAAAACCTTCGAGCCCAATCAAAAGGTAGTGTTTTATAACTCCAAGCTTTGTCTATTTCCTGGGAAACTATGATCCCGTTAGCATGGTCCTAATACGGTAAAAACTATTTTTCCTCATGGGGCCGTTGAGGTGGAGGATCTTAAGAATATAAATATTTTTAAGGTCAATGACCAATGATTAAAACCGTACTTAGAGTCCTACACTTTTGATGAAGAGATAACATTTTAAAATAATCCAGTATATTAGAGCTGATATTGTGTACCCCTGTTGAACCATTGCAACATTATTTAAGTATGGGGGTATATTAGTTTAATGGCGTATTTTCTGGGAGGATAATATTTTCTAATACAGTTCAGAAGGATTGCGTAATAAAGAGCTAAACACCCAAGATTTTACGTGAAAAACTCAGTAGAAACTGAGAAAAACCGTGACCTCGAGGAGGATTTGATGTAAAATCTAGTAGATGCCAGTTATTACAAATTTTTAGAGTGTTGCCAGTGTTAAGGATTGATGATCTTTAGACTTACGGCCCCTTTAGAACCTATTCTCTGCCTGAATTTATAGTATATACAGGCAGTTTACAAAAAGAAAGAAAGAAAGAGTCTCCTATTCTGGGGGTAGTGAGCGAACTTTGTGGATCTTTAACAGTTCCTTCTGGACCAGGCTTCAACGGTTACTTTTGGTAAGTCGAGGACTTTCAGAATCTTCTAAAATGTTGAGTTGTCTTCAACTACAGAGTGTTGAACTTTCTTCGACTATAGAATGTTGGCTTATTCTTATCGAATCTGGAGAATATGATACTACAATCGCCCAATTCTCGACAAAAGTACTTGTAGCTGTGTCGAGAAGAAAACTGGAAGTGGAAGAGGTTTTTGAATATTTGTAGAAGTTAGCAGATGTTATTACCGAGGTCAAGGTGAACTGTATCTGGTCAAGTTGGTTTTTGAGGCGTAATTAATGTTGTTCATTGAATACTGGGGGAGGAAGTTGGGTATAAATTGGAGGTTCAGAAGGTGGGATGGTGGTGTTTTATGGAGTGATGTCGCCCCAAGTATGGTGGATGATGCGGTCTGGGACTGAAGATGGTGAGCTTGCTGACAAAATTTGGCGTAGACCGAGAGATGGGAAATTATTATGTAATCGGATCAGAGCATTGGGGTTGGAACATAGATTACATAGTGATGAGATGTGTCTACTGGAAACATTGGTATCATCATGCGGCTGTGAAGGTAATGTATGGTATCAGTTGGGGGGTGAAGGGGTAGCTGTCGGTGCTGGTGATGAAGATTAGAAGCTTGGATGGGCATCCAGAGATCTTGCCGAACGTGCGAGTGTTGTTGCAATTTTTTGCTACATTTTTCATGCTGATGCATCTCTTAGAAGTTCAGTGACTTGAGAGTCATTGATCTTCGAGGACTAGAAAGGGGCTTTAATGCCAGATTCTGGCGAAAAGCAAACATCGAAATTAGTGATATGTCAAAGTAAGTTATGCAATAGTAGATAAATATAATAGAAGAAATATCAAGTATTTTAGAAATGAATGTAATCGACAGAGATAGTTGTTGAATGTAAGGCATGAGAATGTAATCGAAGGAGAGAGATATCGAATGAAAGAAACAAGTTTGAAATAAATAAATATGTGTTTATTTAATTTATTTGTTTCTGTTTTTATCATCGAGTACTAAATATGATTAGAACATTGTGATATAATTGTATCAAAAATTTCCATGTGTGTATAGTCTAATGTAGTTGGATATGTGGGGACAATGATTGATGTCGAGGGTGATTAATTTGACTCTGACTGTGTAGAGTTCTAAAGCCTAATAAATGTAGGTGAGTTGTATTTTGACTGGAAGGATTATAAATAGAGGGTGTTGTTGGTTGAAGGAATGTTTATTGCTTTGTCGAATGTGATATGTACTTCCCAACTGTAGGGAAATAAAGATTCTATTTAAACGAATTTCTGTCGAATAAAATAATAGTCAACTTATGTTGAATATGATCCTATAAGTATAGGAATTGGGAAGATAGTATGAATAGGGGAACGTACATGTAAAATGAATATGGCAAGATGTGTTCCATTAGGTGATGGAATGAAATATAAGGAAAATGATGTAAATCAGCTATTGGATAAGATAGATCGCGAACTGATGGATATGAATGTGTCTATAGAAATTCTTTGAGAATTTGAAGGATTGAAGTACGAATGTAGAGGTTTATTAATGGGGAGAAGATTAAGAGTTAAAGAAGCTGACAAAAAGCACATGAAGCGTTACATTCGAGAAAAAGCCAAGTGGTGCGATGAACAGTCACGTAGGGTCTATAAATATGTCAAAGGTGGGCGACTGTTCTTATCTTTTGCAAATTGATTTTTTTTTAGGGAGTGAATTGCTGTTGCTCGTCGCTGAAGTGGTTAGATGCGATTGCTATGGAGGAGATTAATGTGTTGATCGAAAGGGCTAAGCGAGCAAATGAGAGGGATACAGAAGTGACACGGAAACCAGGTTATTGATTTTCCCAAATTGTTTCGCAGTTTGATGGATTGATTATAGATGAATAGATAATGTGTATGTGAATTGGAAATGAATGAGTTATGTCCATGGATAAGAAATTAAATCTGGGTCGATTAATTTTGAGTTTAAATATTCTAGTTTTCGGTAACTCTGAGGCAGGAAATTTTGGTTGGAATACTTGGTGTCAAAAGGAGGGAAAATGGATAGGAGTAGAAGTAAAAGGGATTGGTGAGGGGCGCTATAATTATGGCGCAGTGGGAGGAGATGGTTGTGAGGTAGCGAGATATGCGGAGATGGTTAGGATTTTGCCGGTTCGTATGCCAGAGAAGGAGAATTTGTAATGTTTTGAAAGGTTGTGTCTTGGCAGGAAAAGTTGAAGCATTTTTAAGAAGCTATTAAAATATGTAAAATTCGAGTTAAACTGATAAATAGAGCAAAAAATGTTAACGAATATATATGTGATAAAATATAAATCATCAAATAACAAGTAATGTGCTGTAATCGATGGTATAATATGGAGGAATATATTGCATCGAAAATTAAATAGTGTAAAACGATAGTAACAGATAGTAAAGTGAATATGTGATTTGGAAAAGAATCTTTACAATGATATGATTATAAATATATGAACTTATGAATGTATATATGTATCACATATTATAGATACTAACTGTGGTAAAAAATGGATTCTAATTGACAGGTTCGTTAAAATGGCTGAACCAACTGTAAACAATAATAAATATATATTTGCGAGTCTCACAAATGTAGAGCTCTTGATGATTGATGTGAGAACTTGTGTGCAACAATTGGGGGGGGGAGATACAGAGTAGGTTTGAGTTGTGCAGATACAAGGGGTGTGGAACAGTTTAGAGTAGTACCTAGTGCTGTCGAAGTATCTAAGGAGGGAGTGATGGAGACTGAGGTGGATCATGAACCTCAGGCAAGTGATCGAGAATGGGGTGGGGATGGGGAAGAAGATCTTGGAGAGGGGAAAGAAGATGTGGAAGAGGGGGAAGAAGCATGTTATGGGGAGGGTCTAGAGACCAAAGAAATTATAAGTTTCAATGAGAAATATGGTATTCCAGGGGATATCAGAATAGAGGAGTATCAATACTAAATGATCGATCAGGAAATACCCTTAGAGATGGTATTCTTATACATCGAGGACAAATAAAGAAAGGGTTGATGCTGCCCCATAGGGCGGATAAATTTTTTTTAATGAATTTCTTCGATGTATCCCCAGGTCAATTCTATCCGAATGTATATGACCTATTTAGGGTATGTGTTGCAATAAATGGTAAACTTAAGGCCAGAGGGGAGGAGGTAATAACTATAGATGATTTGTGTGTGTATTACATATTGAAATCAAACCCGAAGTTAAAAAGGTATCGTTACTTGGCAAATTTTTTGAAAAGGCCGATGTTTTATGATATGGTATCAACTTGAGGTCGATATACCGACGAATGATTATTAGTGTCCGGAGACTATGAGTTCGATCAAAAAGACCCAGGGGAGCCAGTAAAAAGAAAAGTGTTTCATCTAGGTCTATGGTTAGGTAACTTAAATGATTAAGTTTGATGTAATTTCAGTCTAGATGTATGATGTGTAAATTTATGTCTTTTCTCTGTGTTGCAGCATTGAAGGAGAGTGGGAAGAAGGTGGAAGTGGAGGAAGATTTGTATAAGATAAGAAGATGATTTTTTAGTAGGATCGATAATTTAGCGATTGGTCAAGATCAGTTAAGTGAAAATTTTCAAGAAGCAGGGTTGAAATGATCGAGAACAAAAGGTTTGGAAGTGCCAGTTATCGGGGGAAAAATGTCGGCGAAGAATAAAAGAGATGCAGATGTGAGTTTTCCTTTAAACAATCATTCATTGACAGGGTACAACCCTAATACTGAGATCGATGTTATGCTGGGGGAGTTCTTTGTCAAAAACAAGAAAAAAAGGAAGGTGAACGTGGAAGCACCTCCATTGCTGAATCCGAAAAGGAATACTCGACAGTTGACACCTGAACGTGTCGAAGTGACTGCCATACCAGTTGTTGTGAGTAATGGGTTACTGCCACGAGATTCAAGCATTATGCCTCCTAAGAAGACGACAAGTGGGACATCGAAGAAGAAATTTGTGGAGAAGTTTAACGCGGAGTTGCAGAAGACTATGGAGTCTTATTCGGTCGGGGCAGATATGTTGAAGAAAGATATGGAGGATTGCATGGTGGGGATTAATAGTTTGGATACCTTTTTAAGCGAGGAACATACCAATTTGGCAAAGGTGAGAAATTTTAATGCTTATGCTTGAATGAAAAGTTTGTTAGGTCAATCAAATACTCATTATATGACTTTCATGTAGATTAAGACGCTGATGGGTGAAGCAATGTGTTGTGTTGTGGGTAGTGGTGTGTTGGCAAACCGGTTGGTAGCCTATAAACATGTAAAGAAAGAATTGACCATAGAAAATGCCAAGCTGAATGCGACTCTCAATAGGTACAAGTTGGAAGCAAACAAGGCGAAGGAGGCAGCGTTGGCTGAGATGAAAAAAGTATTAGAGAAAGAAAAGAAAGAAGCTTTGGTAGTACAGAAAGCCGCACATGAGAAAGATGTTAGAGAATAAGTTGTCGATGCTCGCAGAGCAATGAAGATGGAGCAGAACAAACTGCTCGAGGAGGTGACAGGTCGGATGAACGAAGAAAAATTGCAAAAGTGCAAGGAAGTGAGGGTGTATTATTTTAAACAATTAGAGGTGGCAGAAGCAAAGAAAAAAAATACTATAGGGGTCTTGTTAAAGCTGGTGAGTTTCCATTTGACGATAGTTTAGATGATGATGTCTCCCAAACGCCTAATATTTGTAGAGTAACTGAGGTGGTCGTCAATGAAGTGACGATGGAGGTTGAAGGTCATCGTCCTGGGGAAGTATCTGATGTTCGGGTGCCTGAAGGCACCTTAAATGAAGAAAAATCTATGTCTGAAATGTTAAATCTTGCTTAAAGAATGCTGTGTTAAGTAAAAGTATGTAACAAATGGTCAGTGGGACCAAAAACATTTTAATTTGGTGTGTGCAAATGATTTTGGTGTTTGTTTAAAATTTTTGTTAAATAACTATTTTGCATGTGTAAATAAGTTTAAGTAGTAGATATGATAAAGTGATCGTAGATTCGAGCAAATAAGTAAAGAATGCTTGTGTGCGCGAAATGGGAAAGATGGCCAATAAATGGCAAATAAGGAGTACCAGATGTATATCCAAAGATAGGTATCTGGATTGAGATTTGGAGAAGAACAAGAGCTCATAAGAGATTGTTCGACAAGTAAAGGGCACAAAGTAAACTGTCCTGTTATTGGATAGTGGTCACGTGAAGTTTAGATAGGTTTTAGGATACTTGTGTAAGCAAGGACCTAAAAACAAATCAATATAGTAAGGAAGTAGTTTGTCTCAGGCATACTTGGTAAGTATTGATTGAGAGAAAACGATGTAGTAAAGAGATTGCCTATCTGATACATACTTAAGAAGTATAGATTGAGATCAAATCGAAGTAGAAAGAGATCGTTTGTCAGATCTATATGTGAAAAGTATAGATCGAGAACAAATCGAAGTAGAAAGAGATGATTTGTCAGAGCAATACTTGAGAAGTATAGATCGAGATCAAATCGCAGTAGAAAGAAATCGTCTGTCAGATCTATACTTGAGAAGTATAGATTGAGATCAAATCGAAGTAGAAAGAGATTGTTTGTCAGATCTATACTTGAAAAGTATAGATCGAGAACAAATCGAATTAATAAAGAAGATAATGATAAAACAAATTTTTATTTGATCCGAGGAAAACGATTACAGGGTATTATCTGTAAAAGAGTTTTAGCGGAGCAGTATTCCATGGGTACTCAAGATGAACTTCTTCCTCATTCATGAGCCAATAAGTTCCATTATCTATTTTGTTGCATACAATGTAGGGTCCTTCCCTGTTTTCTGATAATTTTATAGAATTCTTAGGTCGAGTATGATCCTATATTCGTCAGAGAACAAGGTCTCCAATACTGAATTTCCATTCTCAAAATTTTTTGTTGTATGTTTAATTCAATGTATCATGGTATCGTCCCAAATTTGTAATGGCCTTATCTTTGGTTTCCTCGATTCAATTGTGGTTGCAAAGGAGACTAAGTTCATTGTCTTCATCAAAAAATTTGCGTCGAGTACTTGGGAGATCGAGGTCTAAGGGTATGACTGCTGCGGTACGGAAGGCCATCATGAATAGAGTGCACCCTATTGAGACTCGAGAAGTGGTGCGGTAAGCCCATAATGCACTGAGTAGTTTGCTGACCCATCTGCCTTTCTTGTCATCGAGGCGCTTGCGTAAGCCAGATTTAATGCTTTTGTTGATGGCTTCAGCTTGTCCGTTGCCTTGAGGATAATATGGTGTGGAAGCTGTTAACTGAATCTTTTATTTATGAAGGAAAGCAAGGAATTTAGCACTGATGAACTGTTTGCCATTATCAAAGCGTATCATTTGTGGACAACCAAATCGGGTAATAATGTGCTCCCAAAGGAACTTGATGACTTCATTCTCATCAGTATGGCATAGAGTAACTTCTTCAACCCATTTGGTGAAGTAATCGGTGGCAACTAAGACAAACCTTCTATTTCCTGATGCTGGATGGAAGGGGCCAATAATATCGATTCCCCATCATTTAAATGGCCAAAGGACATTACTAACATGTAAGTCGAGGGCCAGGCTTTTGATGTCCTGAGCATAGATTTGGCATTTGTAGCATTTACGAATAAAGTCTTCGCAGTCCTATCTCATTTTGGGCCAATAGAGTCCTTGAGTGAATACGCGTTGGGCTAGCGATCTTCCAAAAATATGTGTACCACAGATACCTTTGTGAAGCTCTCGAATTTTGATCTGAGATAGTTTTTGGGAGATGCTTTCGATATGTGAGTCGATATAATATTTCATTTTGGACGGTTAATCGGGGGGACTTGGCTAACAGGGATCGAGCGTCTTCTTTGTTACTGGGGAGAATGCTGGATTTGAGGTAAGCGTAGAACGGTCTTTGACAGCCTTCAGGGTTGTCATCTTCAGTAATGGATATTTGGAGTGTGGAGAAGATATCAAGGCTAGAATGTTCAATGATCTCAATTTCTAAATATCTTTTTTCACTATTTCCCAGCATGGAAGCGATGTAAACTAATGCATCGGCATGGCAATTTTCTTGCCGAGGTAAATACGAAATGGTTGCATACTTGAATTTTTTCATCTTTTCTTTGATGAGGGTTATGTAATCAACCATTTAGCCTGTTGTCTTGAAAGTTTTGTTGTAATGATTGGCGACGAGTAAAGAGTCGACATATGCTGCTAATTCCTCAGCTCCATGAGTAAGTGCAAGATCGAAACCGTGCAAGATTCTTTCGTACTCCGTTTCATTATTGGTAGCATAAAATTTAAGTTTGATAGCTTTATCTATGCGATGATTGGAAGGTGTGAGGAGGACTATGCCGATTCTGAATCCTTGTGGTCCTGCCGATTCGTCCGTAAAATGTTGCCAACCGAAACTCTTGGACCATGCGTCTGGTTCTGTAATTGATTCGTCGGTAAAAATTTCTTCGGGTTCTTCCCAATCAGGGTCTTCGACGGGAAAATCTGCCAAAAAGTTGGCCACTGCTTGTCCCTTGATAGATATTTGAGGTTCAAAGGAAATGTCATATTCCCTAAAGAAAACAGACCATTGCTGAACTCGTCGAGAATTTTCCTTTTTTGAGAGTACGATTTTGAGGGGGTATTTTGTAATGACTTTGATGGGATGAGCTTGGAAGTAAGGACAGAGTTTTTGAGAACTGTAAACCAAGGCGAGCAATTGCTTTTCAGTGGTAGTATATCGCTTTTCAGCAGGCATAAGAGTTTTACTGATAAAGTAAATAGGTTTCTCGATGCTTGCATCTTCTCGAATAAGGACGGAGCTGATGGAGTCTTAAGTTGTGGATAAGTACATTGCGAGTATTTTGCCATCAATTAGAGGACTCATTATAGGAGGACGCCTTAAGTATCGTTTTAGATCTTGGAATGACATTTCATAGTCAGGAGTACAAATAACTTCTTTTTACTGTTTGTTCAAAAGAGGGGTGGGGTTACCACGAAGAAGAAGGTAATGAAGTTTGCATCGATCATAGTACTTTGAAATGAATCTGTGAAGAAAGGCGATTTTACCGGCTAATTTTTAAACTTCTTTTTTTTAGAGGAGAGGACATTACCATGAGTGCTTTGATTTGAGCGGGATCGATTTCGATTGCTCTTTTGCTGACTAGATGGCCCAGGAATTTTTCAGATGCGACCCCAAATTGACATTTCTCTGGGTCGAGTTTAATCTGGTACTTGCGAGGAATATCAAAGATAATTTGGAGGTTTTCGAGATGATCTTCCCTTTTCAGGTTTTTTCATATCATATCATCGATATATACTTCCATGATTTTCCCGAGCTGATCCTTGAACATTTGGATGACCAATCGTTGGTAAGTAGCTCCGACATTTTTTAACCCGAAAGTCATTACTTTGTAACAGTAAAGTCTTCTTTCAGTTATGAAGGTTTCTTTTTCTTGATCGTCTTCGGCATGTGGAACATGGTTATATCCCGAGGCGGTATCCATCATAGAAAGAAGTTCGTATCCTGCGACTGAGTCGAGAACTTGTGGAATTAGTTGTAGCAGAAAACTGTCTTTGGGTGTGAATTTGTTGGGTTTTGCGAAGTCAACACAAACTCGAATTTTGCCATTTTTCTTTGGTACAGCGACAATATTAGAAACCTACTTCAGATATTTAGCTTCTCGAATAAAGCCGACACGAAGGAGTTTATCAATTTCTTCGTTGACTGCATCTCGAAGTCGAGGAGCTAAATTTCATCATTTTTGGATGATTGCTTTGTAATCTGGATGGAGGTTGAGGTGGTGGCAAACGATTGAAGGATCGATTTCTGGCATTTCTTGGAAAGTCCAGGCGAAGACGTCGATGTTTTTCTTAAGTAACAGTATCATGGCTTCTTTTTTGTCGATTAACAGCCTGGATCCAATTAAGGTTGTGCGTCCTGGGCCATCGAGTTCAGCAGTTTTGGCCATTTCAGTATCATACTGCTCAAAGGTGGGTGGCTTTCCATGCTGTAGTTATTATGCCTTGATAAGTTTAGTTGTATGAGGATTAATTGAAGTATTTTTGCATTTTTGTGCTACTGCTTAGTAGCCCTTGATTTTATAGACTCCGTGATCCATAGGAAAATGTAGCGCTAAATAATAAGTCGAGGGTACTATTTTGATAAAATGTAACCAGCTGCGTCCCAAGATGCCCAAATATTTGGACTCTGCATCAATGACAAGAAATTTGACAAATGCGATTGCTAAACCTGTTTGAACTGGCAGAGTGATTTCTCTTGTGGCTGAATCTTTTGAACCATTAAAGCCTGTGATTGCTGTTATCGATGCCTTTACTGAATCTGTAAGGCCTAAGACTTCGATTGCTCTTCGGAATAAGACATCCGTGGTACTTCCAGTATCAATGAGAAGCGTATGTAAGTAATCCTATCTGACTTTGAGCATAATAACAAGAGGGTCATCATGAAGGTATTTCACATGACTGGTGTCGCAGTAATCGATTGTTATTTGGTAAGGATGTTTGGATTTGCTTGTGCTTGGAAGAAGTTTTGCCGATTTGTCTGAGGAGGTTATTTTGCAGTAAGATGTAATGCGATCGTCTGTTTTTCTTTTCTTCCCTTTTTCAATCTCGATCAAATACAGATGTCGAGTTTGTCCCTAGACCTAATTTTGCTCGACTTCTTTGGTTTTGCTTGTTCTTCGAGAAATTTCTGAATGTCGATGACATAATTGTGGAGTCTTCGAGCTAAGAGGATACGATGAAAGATACATATGAGGGAGTAACAACTATCAGTTTCATGACTATGCACATTATGATACTGACATAAGGGTCTGTTCGGAAGATCTGTAATAGCTTGTGGTGCATGATAACACTCGTCTCCCTTCATCATCGACAAGATAGTGGAGAAGGTTGTGGTGCAGAATTTGGGCAGGTCCATCGGGCTTGCCCTCTTTCCTTCTAGTGTTATCAGTGTTTTTGCCTCATTGCTTCAGTGCTTCAGTAGTGACAGCTTGTTAAGACAGGGTCGAAGATGTTTCTCAAGAATGTATGACAGAAGAGCTTTTCATCTTATCTTTCCTCGATCGCTCCAACTCGATGTAATTATTAACCACGTCAATCATTTCAGTGACAGTAAGTGGTTTGTGTAGAGTAAGTTCTTCACGAACTTTTGAGTCGATGTGCAAGGCGGAGGTGAATGCTATAACCATGATTTTGGGGTCTAAATTTCCAATCTTCCGTGTTTCCTATAGGAAACATTTTTAAAAATTTGCCAAGGTTTCTTTCGCGCCTTGCTCGAAATAAAACAAAGAGTTAATGGTGATTTTACGCTTCCTAGCATGAACGTAGTTCGATTCGAAAAGATTTTGCAATTAGCTGAAGGTGGTAATGAAGGCTTCTTGTATAGTGTTGAACCATCGGAGTGGTTCCTCTTTTAGGCTCATGTTGAATAGTCAATGCAGGATATGGTCGAGTTTGGTGTATAACCCAACTGCGACTTTGAAATATCAAACATGTGTAAGTGGATCACTGAGGCCTGAATAATGGATGAATTTCGCATATGGAAATTTTTTGGAATAGGCATATTTTCGAGAAATAGGGAGATGGGGTTTGTTTCGATCCAATCAAGCACAGATCGTCGGCCTGGGATGTTAGACTTGATGGCTTAAATTTAGTTGTTAAGGTCATCTAAAGTGACAAATTTCTGTGGTGGAAGAGGTAAGGCTGTAACCTGAGGAACAAAATCTCCCTGCCCCTTTGGCCCCAATCGATCTCTGACGGGCCTCCTTTCTGGCGGAGGGGTTTGATGCATGTACGTCGACTTCCTTGGGTTGTAGAGGCTGAAGAATTTAAACTGAAATGTCAAGACGGTCTATTTGGATTCCTGATATGTATCGAGACATTCGTTGGTCGTCCTCTCTTGGCTGATCATCGCGTTGAACTGCTCTTGACGATGTTCACTTCGAGCCTGCGGCGGTGACGCTTAGCGAGCTATGATTTGATTATGTGTTCTTTACAATCTTTCCATCTCTTTTTGATGTATTTGACTTTACTGATCTAGGTCTTTTCTACGTTCATCTTTATCCATTTGTAGCGCTTGAGCGTGGATACGCTGATCTTCAATTCTCTGATTTTTTTTCTTCAGCCATTTATTTTTAAAGTTCATGGACCGCACCGTGCAAATCAAGAGCACCTGGAATGTCCTGAACTCATACGGTACTAGAATGATTTCTTAAGTTCATGTTTGTCATCGGATGCTGTTTAGATTTGAAATGGTAGAAAAAAAGTATGGATTTCCCACAGACGGCGCCAATTGTAATGGCGTATTTTCTGGGAGAAAAACCTTCGCCAATACTGTTCCTAAGGATTGCGTAATAAAATGCTAAACAACCAAGATTTTACGTGGAAAACTCAGTAGAAACTGAGGAAAACCACGACCTCGAGGAGGATTTGATATAAATTCTAGTAGATGCTAGTTATTACAAGTTTTCCGAGTGTTACTAGTGTTAAGGATTGATGATCTTCAGACTTGCGGTCCCATTAGAACCTATTCTCTACCTGTACTTATACTATATACAGACAGTTTACAAAAAGAAAGAAATAGTCTCCTATTCTAGGGGTAGTGGGCGTTCCTTCCTGACCAGGCTTCATTGGCTACTTTTGGTAAGTCCAGGACTTGCGAAATCTTCTCGAATACTGAAATATCTTCGACTACAGAGTATTGAGTTTCCTTCAACTATAGAATGCAGGCTTATTCTTTATTAATCTGAAAAATATGATACTACAATTAGTCTGGCTAAAGACGGTAAACTTAACGCTTTTTGAGAGGCAACCCATGACACATTCAGGTAAAAAAATTAAGTTTTTTTTTCCATTTATTTTCTTGTTCTCAAACATTGAGGGCAATGCTTGATTTAAGTTTGGGGGGCCACGAATTGACATAAATATTATGAACAAGCCAAAATTTTGAAATTATGCCAAGTATATACTAGAATATTTTGGAATATATTAAGCTAGATGTACTATCATTTAATTAACGACTAATTCAAGTTAAATTTGCATATTTTGAAAATGCACACTTTACTGTAGTTTTGCAATTAATAACTTTAATTTTTTTTTGCTAAGTATAAGGGGAATTTAGCATTAATGTTAGGAAGAGTTTGCTATAAGGAAGACAACTGCCTAAGAATAAGTTCATTCCTAAGAAGAAAAAATATAATAAGCCAAAAGTGCTCTAAAATATTTCACGCTGCAAGGCTACTCGCATGATTAAGAACTGAAAGTTGAAAAATTATCACCAATCTTGAGTTTGACCATGAACTATGTGAAAGGAGCTTAAGAAAATGTTACTTGTGAGAATCCTGAGTCTAGGTCATGATGGGGCACCACACCCCGATAACCTTAGCCAACTGGCAGGGATTGTCGACCGAAAACACCTTGTTACGGAGGCTTTACTAAGAAATAAAGTACTCAAAAGAAAAGGCTTGCAAAAGAAAGAGAAAAAGTTAAATTCAAGGAACACGAATTGACTAAGGCCCTTGTCGAACTGTCCGTTTAATTTTTTCCAGTAAGAACTAGACTGCAAAAAAAAAACGGAGTAAATTATTCTAGACAAAGTATTAGGCGATAAAACTTTTTTTACTTTCCACTCAAATATAACTAAAGAAAAATACTTGAATCTCTTCCTAATCTTGTGGTAGTACCTCTAGTTTCGGATAAGCTTACAATATTCTTTGGTATACTTGGGAGAAATGCAAGTTTATGGATTTTTCTATCAATATACTTTTGTCATAGCTAAGTAAGGTTAAGTTCAAAGGAAATGAGTCATATATATTCAAGAATTGTATAAAATGTCATTATTAACTTTTGTGGGTATAGTCACTGCAAACCCTCATGAGAAAATACTCGTCCACCAGGTTAAACCTGGAGGTTTATCGGCTTGATTCATATGCTTAATGTAATCGTGCTCCCTTCAAAAGTGGTTATTATTTTATTTTACTCGGTACGAGCTAAAGTCAATTTTGGCGGTATTTGATCAGCACGTAATTATGACATTTTTAATATACCCGAACATGTATTTTAGTCGTCCATTATATTTAATTTTGGGTACTTATGTACGTTTGTTTGATTGCATCTATTAGAGATGGATATTTGAAACCAAGCTCTTAAAGTCAAGTAAAAATGTCTCCAGCAGTTCATAGCACAAAAAGTCAAAGACACAATATATTTGGTCTCAAGATTGAAGAAATATATACACAAATATTCTTGGAGAATAAGATCAAAGAATATATTGCATCCATGATCCTTGAAGATATTTTATATTGAAGATATATGCAAGAGTTTCTATGAAGAAAGATCTTTGCATCACTTAAGGGAATTATATCCAAGAATCATAGGAGATTAGTTGTAAAATTTGAATATATTATTGTGAAAATATTCTTTACAATTTAGTGTATAGTTTCTAAATTTAGGTTCCTTCTCCTATAAAAGGAACCCTCCCCTCATTGTAATTGAGCATCTCATATTAGAGCAAGTTTAGAAGAAATAAAATCACAAGTTTTATTTAATTGTCTTTTCTTCTCTTTTAGTTTAATTTTTGTTAAAGTTTTTTTTAGTTATTACTGCAATGAAGTCTGAGATGAGCGGCTAATCTCCTAGCTAAGGCTAGGATGAGGCCTCTTCTTAAATGAGCAATAGTAGATAATAATTAGGTTTTAATTAGTTTTCTCTTAGTACTTCATAATTGATAAGTTAGTGTATCATATCGATGGCTTGACCATAGCTTCGATTTTGTATACGATAGCTTTGGATACATACAAGTGTTATTAACCATAGACTTGATTTGGAGATCTAAACAAGAGAACATACTAGAGAACTCATTCAAGCCTAGCCAAGGTGGAGTTGATAATTCTCTAAGACACTCATCACCATCTCATAAAAGTATAACAACTAAATGCTTAACCATAGATTTAGTAGTTTATTTTACAATATCGTATGTGTCTTAACACGAACATATGATGGGTGGAGATATTAGGATCTAGTTATATATCGATTAGTACTTGAAAGGTAGAGGCTAAGTCTGAACCTTAGCTCTCTCCCTTATTAAGTTTTATAATTAGATTTTATTTATTCTTCTTAGATTTATCTCGTATATAATTGTTATTCGGCCTAGAAAGTATTTGTTTTCCCAAACCTCCTTGTGGATTCGATCCCACTCATCCGTGCTATAAGTTGATAACCGTACTTTGAGCGTATATTTTGAAGAGTCCCTAAAAACCTCTTATCGATACTAACGCATATATTGTATAAAAATAGGAATGCCTAGAATGATGATTTATACTAACCTTTTGCTATATCAACGATACCGTATTAGTCGAACATCTATTGCATAGGATGGTCCCCAGAGGTTATCGATCGTAGAGGGACATAAGTGGCTGATCGATTTTTCCATAGCAGCAAACGATTTGTAATGTAATAGATGATCAGTTTGGTCAAAGCAACAAACGATCTGTAATGTAATAGATGATCAATTTTGCCAAAGCAACAAACGATCTATAAAGTAATAGATGATCAATTTGGCCGAAGCAACAAACGATCTGTAATATAATAGATGATCAATTTGGTTAAAGCAACAAACGATTATTAATTTAATAGATGATCAGTTTGGCCAAAGCAACAAACGATCTGTAACTTGTATATAAAAGTATTTATTAAATATATTAGAAAAGTACTATCGTGTAGGGCAATCGAACATAAGTATTTCATTGGTGTAAGATTGACATGCAATGAATGTATTAGATAGAGTACTGTATGAAATAGTAGATAGTACTCAAATGTATTTGGATCGAACAAAAGTCTTTTATTGATGTAAGATCATCATACAAGATGATAGATTGATTTATAGAAAAGTATAATGTGGTGGATTTTTATAAGGGATACAATTTCAATTTCCTCGTGTTCCAAGGATTAGGGATTCAATCTCCATGTTCAGTGGCGAGATCATAAGAACCAAGGTCACTTTTTTCTGACAATAACAAAAGGGCCTTCCCAATTTTTGGACAGTTTTCCAACGCTTACTTCTTTTTTGTATTTGTAATATCTCGTAGGATGAGATCTTTGATTTCAAATTCTCCATAACGAACGCGCTTCCTGTAAGATCGGCTTAAACCCTGGTGGTATCTACCCAAATTCATGATTGCTGTCTCTAGTCTCCTCGATCTAATTCATGTTACATGCCAACTGGTACTCATTTTCTTCATGTGTCATGGTATAGCCACGTATTGGGTGATGATATAGAGTGAGGATGATTTCTTTTGTACCATACGCTAGCAAGAATGTTGTATACCCTGTTGATACACAAGGCATTATGCGATATGCCCACAGGACATGTAGTAGTTCCTGGGCCCAATTGCTCTTCTTCTCAATCAAGCACTTTTTGATTCTATCAACTATAGTTCGATTAGTAATTTTGGCCTAGCCATTTCCTTAAGGTTAATATAGATTTGAAGGGAAGTTGATGATATTCTGTTGATTGAGGTTCTCAACGACTCTGGAGCCAATAAACTGAGGTCTGTTGTCGATTCTGATGAGATGGGGGCAACTGAATTGGATGATGATATATAGTTTCCAAGCCTCATTGTTGGTTGCTTTGAAATTGAGCCTGACTGCTTTCTTAATACTATTATTGGAAGGTACGATAAGTATGATTGTATTACCTGACCCTGCAGGTCCGAAAGATCGATCAGTCAAAAGATGCCATCCCTTTTAAGTTATCCAGTCTGACTTTTCTTCGAAGTGTTCCTCAATGTTATCTGTACTATCTTCTTCCCAGTCAGGATATTATACTAGGAAATCAATGAGGAAATTTGCTACTGCTTGACCATTTTTCGAGTGTGGTGGTTCAAAACGGATGTCGTGTTCACCAAACATCGCCGACCATGTTTGTATTCATCTAGATTTTTCCCGTTTGGATAAAATCTCTCGTAAAGGGTAATTTGTCACCACTCGAACCGAGTGTAATTGAAATTACTGTCTTAACTTTTGCGATGTGTACACAGGAGCTAAGAGTAATTTCTCGATCTTGGTATACCAGGACTCTGCTGTAGTGATAGTCTTATTGATAAAATAGGCAGGTTTTTCTATCTTCCAATCAAGTCGAATGAGGACAAAATTTAACGATTCTTCGGTTACCGAAAGATATATTGTGAGTTCTTCCCCTTCGTTAGGTGTACTCATCACTAGAGGTGATCCCAAGTAAAATTTGAGCTCCTAAAATGTTGTTTCACATTCTGTTGTCTACTCTTTTTAGACATCTATTTTGTTAAGGCGAATACTTCGAAGAAAAATAATTTATTACGGCGATTTTGCCTGCCAATTTTTGTATGTCTTTCTTTGTTTTTAGCAAAGACATAGATAGTAAAGCACAAATATGATCCAGACAGCTTCTTTACCTCTCTTGTTGATTAAATGTCCTTAGAACTTTCCTGACTGGACCCCGAACTTGTACTTTTCAGAGTTGAGTCTTATCTTGTAGGAACGGAGGATTTCAAAAGTAGTACGCAAGTTTGTAATATGGTATTCCTTTTTAAGGCTTTTACACAACATATCATCAATTTAGACTTCCATCATTTTTTCGAGACGATCATTGAACATTTGTGTCATCAGCCGCTGATAAGTAACTCCAGCATTCTTGAGACCCATAGGTATGACCTTATAACAGTATAAGCCATGTTCTGCAATGAAAGCTATCTTCTCTTGGTCGTCAGGTAGCATTGGTATCAAATTGTATCCTGATGCGGTATTCATCATGGACAAGAGTTCGTGTACTGCAGTAGAATCAAGTAGATGGTTTAAAATAGGAAGTGGAAAGCTGTACTTTGGAGTATGATCGCTGAGGTTCATGAAATCCACGTATACTTTGATCTTGCCGCTCTTCTTTGGGATTGCCACAATGTTTGAGAACCATTCTGGGTAATTGGCTTTTCAGATAAAGCAAACTTTGATAAGTTTGTCGATCTTTTTATTTACTTCTTCTCAGAGTTTCGGTGCAAAGTTCCTTTGCTTCTGCTTGACAACTTCAGGTTTGTCCTTTAAATTGAGCTTGTGGCAAGATTGATTGGAATCAATACATGGCCTTTCGCGAAATGTCCAAGCAAATACATCACTGCTATCTTTGAGGAACTAAATGAGGACATCTCGTTCTGCTGTTGGCAAAAAAGTACCAATGTATCTTCTTAGCTTTTCGTCACTGATTTCGACGCACTCTATTATTTTTGCGCTTGGCAGATGGTTTTCTATAGAGTTTACTGTATAGTTTTCCGTAACTTTTCCTATCATTTTCTGTAATTGCTATGCGAGCTGAGGCTCTGAGGATTTTGGAACGATGATGATGGAATTTTTACATGCTCGAGCGAGCTTCTGACTTCCTTTGATCTCCTATACGTCGTCATTTCACTCAAATCGCAGTGCCAAATAATAGGTGGATAGAATAGCCTGCATATTGTGTAACTAGAAGCGCCCCATTATACCCAAATATATGGGATTTCATGTTAATAACATAAAAGACAACGCTGAGTGTCACTGGTCTTGCCGTGATAGAAAGTATGATTTTTCCTATACATTCTTCTTTAGATCCGTTGAATCCACAGATATCAATGTCACTGGGCTATACATTATTGGCCAGTCCCATCTGATCAATCGTACTTTGAAAAAGTAATTCGATAGTACTCCTAGTATCTATCATCATCGTGTGAAGTACCATATTTTGCATTTTTAGCATGATCACCAAAGCATCATGGTGAGGATAGTTGATATTACGAACATCACAGTCGTCGAAAGAAATTCCTATTCATTGAGAGCAAGAAACAGGAAGTAAATGAGCTTTTTTATCTTTCATAGACAGGGCGTAACATTGGTTGACCTGTCTTCACTTAGTTCTGTTCACTTGGTTAACGATCTCAGTCTCAACGAAGTTGCAGAGCGACATATGGTATATGTGTTTCTCTCCATCAGGCTCTTCGGTTTGTATGGCATCTGTAGGAAGTTTGTAACTCCCATTCTTATAGCTTTCAACGTCTACAATGTACTCATGCATTCGTCCATCAGTGAAGATATACTATAACAACCATTATATGGCAAAGAAGTATTCTGTTTCATGATGTCTGAACTTGTGGTGAATGCAATATGGTTTGTTCTCAATTGGTTGGAGATATTGTGCATTACGAAAGAAATGATCCTTCTGAAGTATAGGATAAATACTGGCTATGGTTACATTCATCTTGGGAAGGCAGGGCTTAGGCAAGTTATTCCCCTTTGGAAGTTGTTTGTCGTTAGATTTTGTCCATTTCTTGTCTCCTTCCTGATCGGCATTATGATTAAAGTCCTGGCTTACTGATTGATCTTGAAATGTTATTGTTGACTTCTGGGGTTTTGTCAGCCAGATACCATTCTTTCCAGGTTGATATAACCGTTGACCTTTTCGATCATGTCTTCCAGATTTGTTGGTTTGTTGAGGATGAGGTATTCCTTCGCCCCTCCATCAATAAGTATCGTATTGGTGAAAGCTGAAATAATAATCCTCTGGTTGAGTCGATCTACTTTTTGAGCTAACTCCAAGAACTTCTTAGTAAATGTCTCGAGCTTCTCGCTTGACATCTGCTTAAGGCTAAAGAGAGAGTATAAATTTACTAATTTTTCTATATTATGTGAGTAATTCTTGACGAAGAGTTCTCGCAGCTATTCGAATGTTATGATAGATCCCTCAGGTAGTGTGTGGAACAATCGCAGAGGTTCTCAGAACAAACTGGTAGAGAAAAGCCAGTAGAGAATGTGGTTGGATGTGGAATATAGGCCTAAAGCATCCTAGAACTCCTGGGCATGCTTCACTGGATATGTCCTTTGTATTTGCAGATCTTCGAAGTATGGAACCCGGTGGAGACTACACCATCCAATAGCTCATGTGCTATCGGGGACTTCTATAGTTTATTGTGGATTCCTTTAGTGGTGTCTAAGCTTCAGGAATTTCTTTGATTCGTCTCTCAAAATATTTCTAGGTCATGTATTATCGAGCTGCGGTGGTCCGGCGAGTGGCGTATCTTTCTCAAGGATTATGGTCGCCACACCCTTAACTTAGACGTTCTTTTGCTGGGATTCAAACTCTTTGAGGTGGATTTTCAATCTGTCTGACTCCCGCTGGGCTGCCATCTACTTCCTGGTAGGCCTCGTGAATCGGGATAGGTTTGATTTCCTATTAATGATGATTAGATCGAAGCGCACCTCCTATGTGATCGCCTTTCGGAGGAGGTCCTATTCTATTATGAATAGAAATTTGCAAGCCTTCAGATTGCACAACTTTGTTCTTCTGGGCAGTGACTTGCTGACCCTGTAGAACCTTTAGTGCATCCTATACACTCGCCTGTTGTTGCTCCAAAGTAACACATCTTTCTGTTTCAGAATTTAAGGTGACTTGGAAATCTGCTAGCGCGACATTTTCTTCTGCTTGAATTATTGGCGTATTCTAACCTGGAGGTGACATTCTGAAAGGAGATGATTAGCGGTTTCTGAGACAATGGGTTTGAGAACTTCTGTTCCCACAGATAGCGCCAAATGTAATGGCCTAATTCTGGAACTCATACTTAGCCTTACACCAAATGTGTTTATAATGCTCAAGAATAATAATAATAATCAACAAGATAATTTAGCGTGGGAAAACTTTGAATAGGTTAAAAACTATGACCTTTCTTAAAGATTTTAAGAAAGAGTAGATGATCTTATTGATGTTGCTAGGTTATTATAATGAACACTCTGAGTATTTGGAGTTTTCGAAAAGGGATTCTTCTGTATAGAATTGTCTGTCTCTAATCAGCAGTTCTCTGGCCCTATTTATTGGTGTCATCATTTGACCGCTTGATGACTATTAATATTCATAATTGTGGACATTACAAAGTAGATGTAAGATATTCTTTGACCAGATAATTTAACATTCTGACCTCTGTTACTGTATAACGGCTTTATTGACGACTGTGCACTTGCGTACATCAAACTGCAGACGTGGAGATCGAAAGCGATGACTCAAACTGAGGAATATTAAATATGTCTTTTGTAGTATTTCATGTATGCTGATGAGGTCGAGGATGAAGCTTTGAGTCTGAGATACGAAATAAGCTATTACAATACGGCTCTCAGCCAATAGCACGAGGAACTTCATGGACGAGTGGTGTTGGTTAAGAAATTCATGTTGTATTTGCTTCTTGACATTGTTGTCTTGATACTTTCAGTGCCACGTGCTCTGTTAGTGAGATCAAAAGCTCGTATGCAGTTCAGAAATAAAGCATAAGTTTAAGATGTGCAATACGCCACTACAGCAACCCATGACACATTCAGGTGAGAAATTTTAGTTTTCCTCTTATAATTATTTTATGATTCTCAAACAATGAATGCAATGCTTAATTTAAGTTTAGGGGTAGGAAACCATTTCTTTAAATACATTTTGAAGAAAAGTGAAATAATGGCACTTTAACAATTTATGATATATTTTTGACGAATTTCCAAACACTTAAACTGATTTTACCTTGACATAAATATTATGGAAAAACCCAAATTTTAAAATTGCGCCAAGTATACACTAGAATATTTTAAACTATCTTAAGCTAGATGTACTATCTTTTTATTAGCAACTAATTCAAGTTAACTTGACATATTTTGAAGACGTGCACTTTACTTTAGTTTTGCAATTAATACCTTTAATAAATTTTTGCTCAGTATAAGGGAAATTTAACATTTATGTTAGGAATAGTTTTCTACAAGGGAGATAACTTCCTAAGAATAAGTTCATTCTAAAGAAGAAGAAAAAAAGCCAAATGTGCTCTAAAAACTTTCACGCTGCAAGGTTACTCGCATGATTAAGAATTGAAAGAGAAAAAATTATCACTAATCTCGATTTTGACCATGAACTATGTGAAAGGAGCACAAGAAAATGTTACTTGTGAGAATCCTAAGTCTAGGTCTTGATAGGGCATCACACCCTGGCAGCCTTAGCCAACTGGCAGGTATTGTCCACTGAAAACTCATTGTTATGGAGGCTTCACTAAGAAAATAATGTACTCAAAAGAAAAGGGTTACAAAAGTAATGAAAAAATGAAAATTCTTAGAAGGCGAATTGACAAAGGCACTTGTCAAATTGACCGTTAAATTTATTCCAGTAAGAAATAAGCTACCAAAAAATTGAGTAAATTATTCTTGACAACGTATTAGGTGATCAAACTATTTTCATTGTGTACTCAAATATAGAAAAAACAAAATACTTGAATCTCTTTCTAATCTTAAGGTAATACCTCTAGTTTTAGATAAGCTTAAAATATTATTTGGTATACTTGGGAGAATAACAAGTTTAAGGATTTTTCCATCTGTATATTTTTGTCACAACTAAGTAAGGATAAGTTCAAAGGAAATGAGTCATGTGTATTCTTGAATTGTTTAAAATGTCATTAATGATTTCTATGGGTATAGTCACTGCAAACCTTCACGAGACAACACTAGTCCACAAGGCTAAACCTGAAGGTTTAACGGCTTATCGCATATGTTAAATGCAATCGCGCTCCCTACAAAAGTTGCTATTATTTTATTTTACTCGGGACGAGCAAAAGACAAGTTCGGGGGTATTTGATGAGTGCATAATTTTGATATTTTTAATATACCCAAACATGTATTTTAGTCATTCATTATATTTAATTTTGGATACTTATGCGCATTTGTTTGATTGTAGCTATTGGAGATGGATATTTGAAACCAAGCTCTTAAAGTCAAGTAAAAGTGTCTCCAACAGTTCATAGCACAAAAAGACAAAGACACACTATATATGATCTCAAGATTAAAGAAATATATACACAAATATTCTTGGAGAATAAGATTAAAGAAGATTTTGCATCCAAGATCCTTGAAGATATTTTATATAGAAGATATATGCAAGAGTTTCCATGAATAAAAATCACTTAAGCGAATTATATGCAAGAATCTTAGGTGATTGGTTGTAATATTAAAATAAATTATTATGAAAATATTCTTTTGAATTTAATGTATATTTTTTAAATTTGAGTTCTTTCTCTTATAAAAGGGGCCCTCCCTCCATTGTAATTGGGCATTTCATATTGGATGGTAATAGTGAATAAAGTTAATTTTTCTTCTTCTTCTCTTTAGTTTAGTTTTTGTTAATGTCTTCATTAGTTGTTATTGCGATAAAGTCCAAAATGAGCGGCTAATCTCCTAGCTAAGGCTAGGATGATCCCAGTTCAATGAACAAAAACATATACTTCCAATTTCAAGGTACACATATGTTCTAACTTTTTCAACAATTTGATATTATCTATACACAATTGAGTACCATTGCCCCTAACTATTAGCATGTTTTTGGTCTATCTCTATGCTTAAATTTTAACTTTGTAGCTCTAGAGTAATGCGGCATACAAGTCAAATATCTCTTACTCTTTTCTAACCTGTAGCTCCGCTTGCAAAGTCAGCAGGGACGCTAAGGCATCTTTCTCCTTAGCGATCTAATTTTCTAATTATTTTATTTTGAGGCGCATATTCTTATTTTCTTACAAACAAGGTTTACAAGACCTTCTTATTCACATTCTCATTCTCATTCTCTGGATTTACAATATCATCCACTTGGTTCTTTGGGGACAGTCACCATCCAACTCTCTTACAATTCTAGCCCCATCAGCTTCATCCTCCACCTCATCAACGTAGGTAAACTTTATAATATCATTTACCTCAGCTTTAGAGTACCCTATTTTGATGAGGTGAGGCAAAAGTCTGTCACGCTGGACTGCCACCACATTCAAATTCTTCTGCGATTCTTCAGTCAGCTCGATAATCTCTACCTCTTGTACAACCTTCACAGAAGCCAGTCGATTCCCTCCCGAAAAACATCAGACATTAATAAATCTACCTTCTTCACGAGCTCTTCCATCTCACTCTCGAGCTTGACTTTCTCCTTATCCATCTGATAGGCATGAAAAATGCCTATTTTTGTCCTTTAATTTACATTATCTAGGAACTTAATTTATGTTTCACTGGGCCTAATTGAAGTATATTTGACTATTGCAGGTAAAGAGACATTTGTGATCAAAACCTTCTTAAAGCCCAACTCTTACAAGCTAAAGAGCTGCTAGAGATGATCAGTTGTCAAGAGTTGCCGGAGATGATCTATTGTCAAGAGCTGTCAGAGATAACTTTGTACCAAGAGCAGCTGGAGCTGCTAAAAGACTTACTAGCCAAGCCAAGCTAAAATCTCTCCACAAAATTAGCAGTGGTTGAGGGAAATAAGGACTTTTAGTTAGGTTAAGAGGGAGAGATGTAAAGGGAGGGAGGAGTCATCTTTCTAGTTTATTCTTTTTTCTACCGTAGTTCTTCTTTAGTTTTGGATCAAAAACCTTTTTTTTTATCAATAAAGAATTCACGATTTTAAATCTTTGCATCTCTGAGAATGAAACCCTCTATGTTTCAATACCCGATTTGATAAGGATTATCAAATGGCGCCGCTATCGGGGATGCAATCGATTTACAAAATTGTGTATCTATTATTAAATTAGGGTTCATTTGATGAGTTTTCATTTTATATTAGTAAGTATTGATTTTTTTCTTCTCTTTGTTGTATTTTTTTTTATTTGTTGCTGTCAGGCGTGTTAATTTTATTTTATTTGTCAGGCATGATTTTCTTTAGTTGTTTCTCTCTCTAAACTCTCAAACAAAAACAAACTACAACAAACTCCCTCTCTCCGATATCGACACTCCAAGTCGCTTGTTTGGTGATCGATTGAGAATGGTTTGGGTTGATTCTTCTCTCCTTTGCTCTTAGTTTTTGTTTTCCAAAGTTTGGCGTTCCAAGTTTACATCTTGTTCACTGCATATTTCGCCCTAAAGTCTGTCAGTTTCATAAATTTCTTTTCAATCCTGACTCGCGCAAGCTTCTTTATGATTCTTGTATGTTCTTTCATCCTCCAATTCTTCGCTTTGATCTCTGATTTGGGGAAGAACTGAGATTTGGGGAAGAACCGAGATTTCACGATTTGGGGTTCTATTGGTTGATTCGATTTTTCGGTTGTTTGCTTTGATTTTGCTGTTATTTGTTTGCTTTGATTTTGTTGTTGTTTGCCTTGCTTCGATTTACAGTTTTTTGCTTTACAATCTCTCTATTTTTCTCTCTGTAAAATTGTGTTCTCTGGAGATTATAGAAGCTTGTTTGTGTTTGCATCTGAGGTTGAACTTGCTGCTGTTTACAACTGAACTCGAACTAAGTTGTTGTAGCTGTTGTTATCGAACTAAGTTACTGTAGCTGCTATTATCGAACTAAATTGTTATTGTAAAGAACTGTTTCAGTTCTTCCTAGTTGCTGTTGTTAAGAACTTCCTTTGTTCATCTAAGAAAACCTTCTTCCTGTTGTTGTTTATTCACCAATTCTACTTGCTGTCATCATCGAAGTAGCTGCTATTTCTGAACCAAACATACTTGGATGGAAAAATCTATTTTTGAGGAATCTAGGTTCAATTGAGTGTTGATTTGGATGGAAAAATCAGCTTAACTTTTCATTGTTGCTACTATATTCTCGGCTATGTGCTTGAGTACTTATTTGCATTTCTGGGTTCTTGTTTTAGGTATCGTATTTACAAGCCTCTGGTTCTGGACCATCTCTTATTTGATTTATGTTTATTTTAGTGTTTGGTTTGATTAATTTTGTAGATCTGTGAGTCTGTTTTTGCTGATTTAGGGAATCTAATGATCTCGACAAGTTTTGTTTATTTTGATAAGCAGTTGTGATTAGATTTGATAAGCATTTGTTATCACTCCTAGGATTACTTGTGGCAGTTATTTATTTATTGAAGGAGATGGACATGGTGGATTAAAGCAAAGTGACAAAGCCAACATCAAAGAAAAACGACAAAGCCAAGAAGATTTCTAGTTGTTTAAATTTTTATGTATTTTTGGTAGTGTAAGGATTGTGAAAATTTTTATGTAAAGTTTAATGAGTGACGCTCTGTAAGGCGAGGAAATTGTAATCTACTGCAGGTACAGCTTTGGAACCACTACTTAGGCCAGAAATCGTTTCAACGCGTACTTCACAAGCGATCCTGAGTGGGCCTTCCCAGCGGTTACACCAGGGTAACCAAATGTGCCCCTAAAAAGGCCGCCCTATAGGTAATCATCTTTTCACCGCACCCTCCCTGTCGCAGTACATCGTGTGTAACTATTGTTTGATTGATAAAATGTTTAATTTTGGCAACAACGCCTAGATAAGGGTAAATCAAAGCGGGATTTCATCACCCGTGCGTGCCCACACATTAGGAACTCGGGAGTTCATCACCCGGTTTTTAATTTTTTTGATATCGACAGTCCCGACCTCTTTAAAAGATTTTCAGATAAAAAGCCATAAGAAACATAGTTAATCAAAAGGCTTCACTCGGACCTGGAGCAACATGCTCAATAGGAAAACCTGATAAATGGCTACATTTGCAGGAGGACGTACGTTCCCTGGCATAGCTAGTATGGATAGGTGACTCTAAGCGGTTCGCCTCGCCTTCCAGCACATGTGCATCTAGGTGACTAGATAGCATGCGAGCTATCGCTAAAGCGAGTAAAAACAACTCAAGTACAAACCGATCTACTATCAGGAGTGGAAGCATTGAACCCTGAGATCAGGTTCACAACTTAACTTAAAATAAAAGAGACCAGCAAAACATTTTTGAGTGCTTGCATCATTCTTAGGTCTTTTAGTGTGTTCGCATATATTGATTGACTTGTATGTCAGATTGGGGTAACACCCAAGCTCGGACTAAGAACGCTGCTAGAATCAATATGAGCAGGACTGATGGGATTAATGGTCCCGCTGCTGCCAGGAACGATCCCGACCCTGCTGCTGCGGAGAGAATCATTCTCTGCAATTGAATGCATCCTGCAGTTGTGTGTAAACCTTCGTGTATTATGATTCCTAGAAATGTAGGAAACTCTGAGTTAAAACCGAGATTCTTGTTTGTGCTTCCCAAATTTCATGGTAGTCTCACTGAAAACCCGTATAACCATCTTAGGGACTTTAGGGGTCATATGCTTATTTTAAACTTTGAACGTATTACAGAGGGTTCTATCAAATTACGTGTGTTCTCTTGAGGAGAACTCTGTAAACACGTTTGAACAACTCATTAAGGAGTTTTTGAAAATATATTTCCCTAACAATAGAACTGCTAAGATACGACAGAATATCTATAGTTTCATGCAAAATCGAGGAGAGTCACTATATGACTACCTACAAAGGTTTAGGGATTTAGAGCAAGGATGCCCACATCACGGGATTCAATTAATTGATATAGCTCAAACTTTTCCTGAAGGTCTAGATTATGACACTAGAGCTCGTGTTCAGTCTATGTACACAGGTACATTTGATGAGAAAACTGACACCGAAGCTTGGAAATTTTTAAATGATGTAGCTGATAAGACCTACCAATGGAAAACTATGAGAGAGGAAAGACCTAGTCACAGTAAAAATGTGCACCAAGTGGACTCTAATTCAGGGTCTGCCACTCTTAGAACTATTCTTAATAAAATTGAGAACTTAGAGATCGGGAAAAGGGAGAAACTCTCTGCCACTTCTTCTGTTAACCATGTGGCGATGCCACTTTGTGTGGTTTGTGAAAGTTCGGACCATCTGGTCCAAAATTGCCTTGACATGCTTAGTTTAAAAGAAGGTAGGAAAGACCAGGCAAATGCCATGTATCAACGTCCCAATAGCCTTCCTTTTATTGGTGGATAAAATAATAATTCCAACAACTCCAATTCTCGTTGAAATAGAAATTTTCAAGGAGGTTCTTATGGTAGTGCCCCTTATCAGCCGCACAACCAAGTAAGCCAGCATCAGTCTAGTTCCTCGTGGTAACAAAATCCATCATACGATACTCTCCTTAATGTGCCTTATGTTCCTCTGTACAATAGGAATCTGTCTACTCCAACCATGTCCTTAGAAGATACTCTTAAGGCGTTTATGCAAGTAACCCTGTCGTCTATTGCCAAACTTGAGGGACAAATAGGTCAAATGGCAACAAAGATAAGCACGAGAGATAAAGGAACGTTCCCTAGTCAAACTCAAGCTAATCCTAAAGGGAATACTGAACATCCTAGATCTTCCAATCGTGATGGAGTCAACGCCATCATTTCTCTTCGGAGTGGTACGGAAGTGGATAATCTAGTAAAAATGCCTAAGGAACCTGAGAAGGAAATTTAAAGTAAACTCATAGAAGAACTTATGACTGAGGAAGAAACTGTGATAACACATGTTCAGCCCCTGGCTCCTTTCCCTCAGCGGTTAACTCTGGCTAAGAAGGGCAATGCCTATGAGGAAATTTTAGGGATTTTTAAGCATTGTGTGATTAACATTTTTATTCTTACAGCCATAAGGCATATTCCTAATTACGCAAAATTCTTCAAAGATCTTTGCACTTTAAAGCGGCGAATACATGCCCCAAAAATGGTTTTTCATGTTCATGAGAGTGATACCTCTATTCTTTTAGATGCACATGTTAGTTCTGTCCTTTTGTGTAAATTCCTTCCCAAATACAAAGATCCAGGATGCCCTACTATTTTATGATCGATTGGGACCCGTAAGATAGGAAAAACTTTACTTGATTTAGGTGCCGCCGTGAACCTCATTCCTTACTCTGTCAATGAGCAATTGGATATCAGAGTACTTAAACCCACAAATAGGACCCTACAACTAGCTGACCAGTTTATTAGGATTCCTAGGGGTGTAGTTGAAGATGTGTTGATCCAAATTGAGCAGTTTGTATATCCAGTAGACTTTGTTGTGTTAGGTACTGAGCTAGTGGCAAAACCTGAAGACGAAATCCCTGTTATTCTTGGCCGCCCCTTTTTGGCAACAGCTAATGCGGTAATCAATTGCCGCAATGGAATTATGAAGTTAACCTTCGGGAACATGACAGAAGAATTGATTATTTTTAATGCGTCGCATTCTCCGTCTAATTCTGAACCACTCGAGTGCAATATGATCCAGAGTCTTGTGAGTAACACTTTTGAGAGGTCAAGTACCTCAGATCCCTTAGAGGTATTTTTATCTCACTTTGATGGAGATTGTGAGGATGATTCATACATCCATGAGGTGAAAACCTTATTAGATTCGGCTTTAGAAATTTTAGAGCCTGATGGTGAGCATAAAATCTAAGATGTTAAGAAACCCATTCTGGAGGCTCAAGTAACCTCCCCAAAGATAGGGCTTAAACCTCGTCCCGCTCACCTTAAGTATGTCTTTCTAGGTCCTGATGAAACTATTCCCGTCATTATTGCAGCTGACCTAGAACCCCTTCAGGAAGAGAAGTTGATTCATGTTCTTAAGGGAAATACGAAAGCAATTGGCTGGAGTATTGAGGACATTAAAGGAATTAGTCCCTCGATTTGTATGCATAAAATCAATTTGGAAGATAATGCCAAAAATTCTAGGGAAGGACAACGGAGATTGAACCCGACAATGGCCAAAGTAGTTAGGAAAGAGATTTTAAAACTCCTTGATGCTAGGATCATCTATCCCATTTCTGATAGTCCGTAGGTTAGCCGGATCCATGTTGTCCCAAAAAAGTTGGGAATCACCGTTGTAAAAAACGAGAATAACAACCTTGTACCAACTAGAACGACTACTGGATAGAGAGTCTGCATAGACTACAGGAAGCTTAACTCGGTCACTAGGAAAGATCACTTCCCCTTACCTTTCATTGACTAGATGCTCGAGCGACTAGCTGGGCACAAATTTTATTGTTTTTTAGATGGCTACTCTGAGTATAACCAAATACCCATCGCACCCGAGGACAAAGAGAAAATAAATTTTACATGTCCTTTCGGCATATTTGCCTACCATGCCTTTTGGCTTATGCAATGCTCCTGCTCTATTTCAGCGTTGCATGTCAAGCATTTTTTTTGACACGGTAGAGCGATTCCTTGAAGTTTTCATGGATGACTTCTCATTATTTGGAAACTCATTTGACCAGTTCCTTCATCATCTTTCTCTAGTATTATTCAGATGCCAAGAAAATAATCTTATTTTAAATTGGGAGAAATGTCACTTTATGGTAAAAAGGGAGATAGTTTTGGGGCATATCATATCTGAAAATGGAATAGAAGTTGACCAAGTCAAAATAGATGCCATTTCTAACCTCCACCCACCATGAAATGTCAAGGACATCCGTTCCTTTCTAGGACATGCAGGTTTCTACCGTCGTTTTATCCATGATTTTAGTAAGATTGCTCGTCCTTTAAGCAGTCTTTTGGCCAAGGACGTGGCCTATGAGTTTGATGCACCTTGTCCTGTAGCTTTTGATAAGCTTAAGACCCAGCTCACAACATCACCAATTATTAGACCACCTATTTGGAGTGAACCATTCGAGTTAATGTGTGATGCTTCTGATTATTTAGTAGGCGCTATTTTGGGACAGCGGATTGACAAACGCCCCCATGTCATCCACTACGCTAATAAAATGTTAAATGATGCAAAATTAAATTACACGACCACCGAGAAAGAACTCCTGGCCATTGTTTATGTGCTAGAAAATTTAGATCTTATCTAATAGGATCTAAAGTGATTGTTTACACGGATCATGCCGCGCTTCGACATTTTTTGTCAAAGAAAGATGTTAAGGCACGGCTAATCCAGTGGGTATTACTTTTGCAGGAGTTTAACCTTAAGATTCGAGCCAAAAAGGGGTCAGACAATGTAGTAGCCGACCATCTTTCTTGTATAGTGATTGAGTCTATTGATGAGTCATTACCGATTAGGGAATCCTTCCCTGATGAACAGGTTATGGCTGTGAATTTAGTTCCGGAGGTGCCGTGGTTTGCTGACATTACTAATTATTTAGCCACGGATACCATTCCTGATCATTGGACTAAACCTGACAAAGATCGTTTCTTTAGTCAAGTGAAGTACTTCTTTTGGGATGATCCAGATTTGTTAAAGTATTGTACTGACCAAATTCTTAGGAGATGTGTTCCCCAGTCTGAGTTTACCAATATTCTAACATTTTGCCACACCCAAGCTTGTGGAGGCCACTTTAACTCTAAGAAGACCGTGGCAAAAAAATTGTAATGTGGTTTCTATTGTCCTACCTTATTTCACGATGCGCATGCATTTTACAAAGGGTGCGAGAGATGCCAAAAAATGGGAGCTCTTTCTCGACGAAATATGATGCCCTTATACCTTATTTTAGTTATTGAACCTTTTGATGTTTGAGGCATTGATTTTATGGGCCTTTTCCCAAGTCTTTTGGATATGAGTACATCCTTGTTGGAGTGGACTATGTATCAAAATGGGTTGAAGCCATCCCTTCGAAAATGAATAATAGTGCAGTTGTTCTCAATTTTTTAAAAGAAAATATTTTTTCTCGATTTGGAACACCTAGGGCTATCATTAGCAATGGAGGGTCATATTTTAACAACAAAAATTTTGCTGCCCTTGTCAAAAAGTATGGTGTAACCCATAAGGTGGCAACACCTTATCACCCGCAAACGAGTGGCCAAGTCAAAGTTTCAAATCGGGAGATCAAAAATATTCTTCAAAAGACGATTAACCTAAATCCCAAAGATTGGTCTGTGCGATTAATTGATGCACTTTGGGCTTACCGTACTGCATATAAAACCCCGATTGAAATGTCACCTTACCGACTCGTTTACGGTAAAGCATGCCATCTTCCTGTTGAACTTTAGCATAAAGCTTTTCGGGCAATAAAAATGCTTAACTTTGACACTTTAACAGCTGGGTCCCACCGAAAGCTACAACTCAATGAGTTCGATGAGCTCCGAAAAGATGCATATGAATCCATAAAGATATACAAAGAAAGAACCAAGACTTTCCATGATAAAAATAACTTGCAAAAGGCCTTTGAAGTTGATCAAAAAGTTCTACTATATTCTTCGCGTCTTCATCTGTTTCCCGGAAAACTTCAATCCCGTTAGACCGGGCCGTTCATTGTCAAAACTGTTTTCCCACATGGAGTTATTGAAATTCTTGACCCTCGTAGTGGTAACATTATTAAGGTAAATGGGCAGAGACTTAAACCATTTCACGAGTACTTTACGGGTTCGAGCAAGGATATGAATCTACGGGACCCATCATATGAAACATAGGTATCTTTATTTTTACCCATAGTCTTATCTAGATTATGGGTACCTACCACGGTCTGGCTGAAGACGTTAAACTTAGCTCTTGTAGGACGCAACCCTTATCATGTTCAGGTAATATTTTTAGATTTTCTTCTATTCTTTTCATTTTTGGCAACTGTGGGGACACATGCAAATTCAATTTGAGGGTGGGGGTAATTAAGATTTTCATAACTTTTTCCAAGAAAAGTTATTATTCTAGGACATTCTTGTATTGTAGACACCTTTAGTATACTCTGATCTTTGGATATTCTTAGAGTTGCGCTTGAGATTAAATTATAAGGTTATGGTTTATTTTAAACCGTACATTGTTAGTGCATTAAGAATTTGTAAGTTTTTGGTATTACCATCCTATTAGATATGTTTCAGAAGAAAACTACCCTTATAATTGCACTTAATGTAGTTATGTTATCAAGGTTTTGATAAAACTAACTATCACCTTTTGATTAATCAACAGTTTCGGTTAAAAAGAATCTGTAACGAGGGAGACAATTATCTGGGAAAACTTTGTTTCTAATAAATTCATACTAAGGGTTTGTATGTATTTTCACAAGTTTTTTATTGGGCTCCTTCACGAAGCTGACAAACTCGTAAAAAAAAAAAAAAAAACATTCACAATTCAAGGCCCTCGCAAGATTAGAACTAAAAGAGGAATATTTTTTACCAACTCGAGGCAAGCCATGAATCAATGTGGAAGTAAAAAAAAAATGAGTATAGTTGAGAACTATGTTGCAAATATACAAAGAGCAAATGAAAACTTAAATGCAATGTCTTACCTTGAAAAGCTTGTGTGGATATATATTTTTCCTGAAATATCAATAAAAGTGAGTGAATAAACTAGGGCACTTGTCGAACAAACTTCTAGATTTCTTCCACCACACTCAGGATAAGGCTCTGGATATTTGGAAGGATTATCAAACACCTTGATTCCAGAAACTAAATTCACTACACAAATGATGAAATTCTGAAACTTTATTTAAACTGATTGTAGTGTAATTGACTTGATAAATTCTAAACGTATCTGATGGTTAACCATTGTTTAAGTGTTATATCTATGAGATGAATTCAATCTATTTTCGGAGAAACTATGAGCAATTATTATTAGTTGTTTATAATACCAGAACGTCTGTGACATAATTTTGTGGGTAAATTAACTAAAAACCCTCACGAGACACAACTCGTCCTATAGGGGTAACCTATAGGTTGAATGGCTTATTGCATATGCTCAATGCAATCGTAAGAAACTACGAAAGAGTTTAAATTCTTTTCTTTTGCTTAGGGACTAGCAATATGTTAGTTTGAAGGTATTTGATAGGCATAAAAAATGCCTATTTTTGTCCTTCAATTTACATTATCTAGGAACTTATTTAATGTTTCACTGGGCCTAATTGAAGTATATTTGACTATTCCAGGTAAAGAGACATTTGTGATCAAACCCTTCTTAAAACCCAACTCTTACAAGCTAAAGAGCTATTGGAGATGATCAGTTGTCAAGAGCTGCTGGAGATGATCTGCAGTCAAGAGCTATTATAGATAACTTTGTACCAAGAGCTGCTGAAGCTGCTAGAAGACTTAGTAGCCAAGCCTAGCTAAAATCTCTCCACAAAATCAAGAGTGGTTCAGGGAGATAAGGAATTTTAGTTAGGTTAAGAGAGAGAGTTATAAAGGGAGGGAGGAGTCATCTTTTGAGTTTATCCTTTTTTCTACCGTAGTTCTGCTTTAGTTTTGGATGAAAAACCTTTTTTAATCAATAAAGAATTCACAATTTTAAATCTTTGCATCTCTGAGAACGAAACCCTCTATGTTTCAAAACCCAATTTGATATAGATTATCACCATCACGAGGTAGATCCCCTTCATAAAACGAGCAGTCAACAAAGCAAATTAAACACATTTTAGGCTCGAATCACTATACAAAATTTAGAAAACATTCAAATCATAAAACTTACTACTTTGCTCATCTCCTCCATACCCTTGCGAGCTGCAAGCCTCGCCCTATCCTCTACAACTTTTAACTCGTCTTCCACACCAGGCCGATTCTTTGCAACCTTCGCCCCAATTAGTTCAAAAGAAAGATATAGCCTTCTCTTTTTCACCTCTCCCTCGACCTCACCACTCCCCGTGGTTCCAGAAGTTAAGCCATGCTTCAGCATCTTCTTCTTTAGAAATGCCCGAGCTAGCTTGCTCGACGTGGTAAACTCTAGCACATTCACAAAATTTACTCCAGAGGCCTTTGGAATTGCCACTCATCTCTCACCATCAACTCCCCTTGTCTGGTTACCACCAATACCCGTCATAAGACTCATTGCTTAAGACTTTTAAACTTTCTTAGACCTGTTATTAGCTTGTTTATTTTAATTAATACCAAGGTGTCTCAGCACTACCTCGAGCTCAACCCCTTCCTGAGCAATAGTGTCAAACAGGGACTTCTTCTTTTCCACCTTCGACTGAGGACCTGTCAAACAATAGTACATTATCAACAACAGAACAACATTCATTTTTAGCAGTTCAATATTATAAATTATTTTACTTACTTTTCATCACAGTTCCATACAGAAGATCCATGGGTTCTTCATCTTCTCTCTGAAGGCAATCACCTCTTACCCAAATTGCATTATCATTCCACATTCGACCTGCTAAATTCAGATCGAAGAAAAGAGATCAAGTCAAGCTTGCAAAAAACTATACCCCTCCACTTGCAGAATAATTCTTTACTCCATAAAACTGTAACACATCTTCAAGAGTAGTTCTCCTCTCCACCTAATTCTCCTCCACCACTTATTCAAACTTTTAGAAACATCTATTACCTCTCACATGTTTCTGTTCAACTGGGCAGAACATGCCCCTATGACATTCATTATTACTTTTACAAGATTGTTTAGGGGCAGACTTAACCCGTACTCCAACTGAGACAGGTAACACAAAAAACCCTATTCGAGGTAGCCTTGAACTTTCCCATCATAATACTCTAAAGAGATAAATTCATCTATTCCCTTGTCCGAGTTCTACTTCTCTAAATCAACCAATAAAAAGAAATATTCCTCCCCAAATCCTACTATACATCTTCTAAACTGCATACCGGCATGTTCTACAAAATTCAACCATCTTCCCCCTAAAAATCCATGGATTTACAAAACTTTCTAAACACATCAGAGTTTGGAGGGTATGATATCAATTATCTAGGGAAATCTAGATATTAAACCACTCCTACTTTGTTCTCCCTTTCAGATTCTACATTTTTAGACTCAGCCGAACGGTCAGAGGTCTGGGTCTCCATAACAGGTGAAGTCTCTATATCAATTACGATGCTGATGAGTTATGACTCCATACAAATAATTCTAACGCTCGACCTACATCAGTTCCAGGTATTCTATCATTATCTTCTACACATACATCATACATATATAATTTGCATCTCTTTTATACCCATATATCAAACCTATTTTTATAGGTTACTATAAATAGTAACTTTTCAAAATTTGAAAACTGCAAAAATCTTTCAAAATAATATATATACAATATCACCAAAAGATCTACTAACCTTCAACGTCTGAAAATAAATTTGAAGTAGAGCAAAATCTTTCCTTCACAATGTTGTTATACAACCACCTTTGTGACTTAGTCTCTGTAACCTTTTCTCGCCTTGATTGCTGATTACTCTTGTCTAATCTCTTACTAGAATCTCTACTATTTTTTCTCTTACCTCTTTCTCTATTCTTCAATTTTTTAGAAGTTGATAAACGCTTCAATGATGAAGGTGAAGCATTATTAATATTTTCTCTCTCTAATTACTGGAAGTTATTGGGCCACGCACGAGCCACCCTCTGTTTTGGAACTGAGGCGTCCCTTCCACAATTAATGTCAGACGTTTTGTTCCTTTATGGAGAAAACACCTTCCCATCATTGCCCCCTGCCCTATATTTTATTATATTCTCATCTCTATTACCCAAATCTTCCTTTGACCTTCTTAAACTCATGATGATTCAACACTTAGACACAATCAAACATTCCTTATACTAATACAAGAGACAAAAATTACGCTACCAACTTTTTTTTATTTTGGCGTCTACAACTTATAGAAGTCCTGACCTAATTTCCAAAGCTTTAACATTTCCAAAATTAAAATTTTTTATTTAAATTAGTCACATCAACATTTGTAACAAAATGAGGCAGATTCAAACTTCATTCTAATTATATTTCCTTGACAGTTATTCTACCTCATACAATTCACTTCCTCACATATAATTACACCTGAAACATCCTATATGTCTTGGGGAACCACACCTAATCAGTTTGCCTCCGGCAATCCTCACATCTTCCATATCGATCTCTTATTCAGCAATTAGTCTCACGGCCTCTTTTCCAGTTGAAGGCTTCACAATCATTTCTCTGAATAGCTCTTCATAGAAGTGACATCCTAACTCAAGTTCCCTACCCATCCAATCTAAACCCTTAAACTGATACTCGGACACTACTAAGTCAACATCATAATCTAGCAAGCCTAAGATCCTCTCTCGCACTTCAACTATCATAATCACCAATCATCCCTCATCAACATAACTAATTATCTTAGATCGATTCTACACTATCTTCCATGTCTTCCTCCTATCTACACTCATTTCCCTATATTTATACAGTTTTTTAGATTACTTCAAAACCACCACAATTCATATTTATATTTTGTTTTTTCACAACAGCAAACCCTAATATCCTAATAAGAAATTATTTGAACTTATCTATCCACATCGACCTAAGTGAATTCGACCTACCTTATTTCGAGCTTATTTTCCTAAAATCCAATATTTCAAAGAGATCTCCCTGAGCTCGAATTTCCAATTCCTACAAATTCTAAATCTTCTACAGTTATTTTCTCCAATAATTCTAAGTTATTCAGTTCAAACAAAATTCTTACACATCTTTTATGTTAAAATACATTTTTACAACTCAATTGGTATGATATACTTTCTAGTTCAAAAAATATATTACATTTTTTCATCCATTCATACATCCCCGAATTACTCATAGCTTAATTACAATCATAAGAGTTAATTCTATCAATCAACACAGAGTTTGAATAAATTTTTTTTATTAAGCTCGAATATAAATTACAGGTACTTTACAGATAACAAGTCCTTCAGGTACCTTACATATAACAAGTCTTTCAGGTACTTTACAAATAACAAATCTTTCAGGTACTTTTCAAATAACAAGTTATTTAGGTACTCTGAAAACAACAAATCCTTCAGTTTATATGCATTCAGTGATGTTTCACTCAAAGAATCTTCTAAAGTAAAGCAAGTATTAGAAAATGTTGAGCATCCTCCTTCCTCTGAGTTTGGTCAAAGTCTAGACATGGAGCTGAACTTTAAATAGAAACTATAGAAGAAAGAAAGTAAGTGCTTAAACCAACTCTTCAAACCCAAGGTCTTCTTAGAGCCAAGAAACGATGATGGTACAGAAGCAGACTTCCTATCTCTGTCTCCCATCTCCACTACCACCTTTGCCTCCTCTATAACCACCACCATCAGAGAGTTGGTAGAGATAAAGATGGCCCAACCTTAGAATTCAATCTTACACAAAATACCGTCGATACTGCCGCACAATTACAATGGCTCCCACATATGTCTCCTCAACCTTGTCCTCTGCAAGGATGCAGAGATACCTCTAACGTTGCTCGCCTTCCAAGGCAATGTAGTCAAATCTCAACATACAGTAAAAAAAAAAATAGCTCCAGCTTCTTCTTCTTCTGACATACCCATATCGTCAGGAGAACGGGAATAGGGGTGGGCATCTCCAATGATTGATCACCGAACTATCTCAACTTTAATTTTTGCATCTCAGCAGAAACTTTCTCTTCATAAACCATTCTCTGGGTCTTCACCATTATCAATATAGAGTTCCAGATAATTGCTCAACAAACAGCATAATTTGCCAGATTCCTCGGTACAGGTACTATTTATATAACCCTTGTATTTAATGTGCAGGTACGTTTCCAAAGTAGTTATCATTCAAACAGAGCCACTCTCAGAAACCCAAGTTTCGCATACATCAATATTTCCACATTAGTGTAAGAGCTAATTTTGAGCCATCTCGAGCTTACGGAATTAGGCCATTACAAAACTGAATTACAATTTTATTTCTCTCACTCACAACTCCACATTTCCATCTTACAATTTATCTCTCATGATTCTTTTCTTCATGATTTCTCTCCACACTTGCCTTAATTTGGCGCCAAAGCCTCACTATTGTTGTACTCTTTCCATCTTCTCTATCAATTTCTTATTTACTAGACTCTGATTAATGATCCTTCCTCACTTCTTCTGCCCAATATCATCTTCCGGCCACCAAAACCATTCTTAACCCACACTACTAATATAATTCAAATACCCACCAGAAAATCTCCATAAGGACCATCCCTTCAATCCCTTTAATTTACAGCTCATGGGACCTATAATCTCTCCCCCGCCAACAAACCCAGAGCTATAACTACTATTACATCCATGACCATAAAGTAACTTTTTGAAATTCTCCCATGTTTTAGTATTTATATTGGGTTTTTTTAGAATTTACGAGTACCACTTTCGATATTTTTTAATGTGTATCTTTATTTTTATTTCATTGATTTATAGAAGTGTGCATAAGATTCTTCCACTTGTTTTGGATTCTAATTCAGACCCACCTTCTATCTTGATGGAACAAGGTTTTGTGTTTTTAACTATTTCTAGCTTTTTTTAAAAATGGGTTCATTTGTTTAAGTAAACCAACAGTTGGATTAGTAACCAAACCCATTTATATGTACTTGTCAAAATGCCTAAATGGGAGATTGGGAAAATGTTTAGAGTTGTTTGTAAAAATTATTTATGATTTTGAAGCTATTGACATTGTTTTACTGAAGGTTGTATATCTCTCGTACATGCCCATATTCGCAACATTGGATACTACAAACTGCAAAGTTGATATTTCCTTTAATATTCAATTTCTAGTAGGATTTTAGTATTTGTAAAGTTGTAACTTCGATATATCTCTAGTTCTAACAATCATGCAGGTAGGGTATTGCAATAGACAATGTAGACAATGGGGTTCCAGTAAGGAAATGTGTTCAGATTCATATGCAGCTTCTTAGTGATCCATTGCTCACCTAATTATGTTCCATGTAATGATAACAAGAAAGGCGTTGCAGTCGAGATGGCATATTGAACATCAAGAGCAGCATTTTCATTAAATGTGTGGTCTAAAGTGTTAAATTCCTCTTCTGGAGGGTTACAAGATCAATGTTCTGTGGCCGAAGATCTCGGTTTTATGATCAGTTGATTATCACCTTTCTTCCTCTTTTATGGTTCTCTCTATTCTCAAGAGAAGAAGATTGTATATAGTTGGATTTATTTGAACATCTTTGCTATACATTCATCTATAACTAGCGTGAGTCGCTTAGTACATACCCATGAACTTATGATGTCCTCATGCTAGTTAACTCTACAGCAATCTTACAATGAGGTACGTAATTACTTTCTTATAATTATTTGAGAAACTGAAAAGTTCTAGATTATCTAATCTTACTTTACTAGACTGAATAATAGAGGCTAGAATTACTTACCTCATTATTTAATGAATTATTTGGGAAACTGAACAAGTCAAAGATACTTATCTCTCACAAACTCAGCATTTACTCAATCAACCACCACTTACCTCATTGTTCGGAAAACGTGCTTAGCACAATAATGAATTGTGGACACGGCCTATAAAAGGAAAAAGTTCTAAAAGTGACAGAGACCAAAAAAATATACGAGAAATTACCAAGAAAACCATATTTTCTAGATTCTCAAATACCAAATTTCTTATTTACAAGGTCAAGTATTTCTAGTTTGAGATATCACTTGTAATAAGATATCAGTCTCAAGCAATAAAAGTTACTGTTACTAAAACCCTCAACTTGAGATCATGGTTTTTTACCTATTCAAAGGTTTTACATTAGCTTTTGTCATAGGAACATTGGTGTAAGAGCTAATTTTGAGCCATCTCGAGCTTACAGAATTAGGCCGTTACATTTGGCACCGTCTGTGGGAAAGAAGACATTTCTATAATATCATAAGGCATACATTCACTTTATTATCAATCTCCAATCATTGTCACTTCCAGACGACCAGTATCTGAAATCCAGCTCAATCTTTTAGTTAAGCCGGAACAACATTCAAAACTATGGGCAAACCTCCGCGCTGAAATAAAGAAACATAATGAGCTCGAACGTCAGTTAACTCTTGGCCGAGAGCTCTGCGAGAAGGAGCTCGAAGCTGAGCCGCAAGTTCATTTTATAGTGTTTAAATGACATAAAGGCCAGATGACAACCATACAGGTTGTATTACAAGCTCTGTAGGATACTCAAAAGGCTCAATAAATTAAAGATCGCGATCAAGTGCCAGAGACTCCTGGGTTTCTATACGGGACAGATTGGGACCTTGAGGAGCCACCAACAAAGTTATTTCCAGAAATATTCAACACAAATATTAACCTTCTATTCATTTGGGTGGTGAAGTTTAGTCTGAGATCAGCAGAGGTCACCGATTTTCTAAACATCAGGAGGAAGAATAATGACCTCAACCTCGAATTCCAGCATGTGATCATTTGAGTAAAGGTATCGGTACTTATGATGCACAACAATCACGCCAAGCCACTCAAGCAACACGTCAATACGTAATACAAGAGCATATGGATCAATGCATTAAGGAGTTGATTGAAGTGCAAGCTCTTGGCACTACAGATAGCCTCACCAAGATATTATGAAGTCCGATTGCCAAAGAACTATTCGATATGGAAATACCGAATGGCTTCCATACTCTGAAAATTTGTAAATATAAGGGCACATATCCAAAGGAGCCCATTCAACAATACCATGATTCATTGGGATTGAATTCCAAACTCATCAACATCATCTGCCGTCTGTTCACAACAAGTCTCTAAGAAGAACCGTTCTGGTGGTTCTACTCTTTACCTGAAGATTCCATACTCACATTCAATCAGCTATAGAAAATATTTATCAAGACGTATGCCCACAACAGAGACAAAGTGGAGAATTTAAATTCTCTTATTAGTCTTAAACAATCACAAGGAGATAAGCTCGAGGCTTTTACAAAGAAGTTTTTGGAGCTCACTTCAATAGTGGATAATCTCGATCAGAAAATAGTTGTTACTTCTTTTACCAACGCGCTCCAGCTCGAATGCAGGGCCAAAGTCACCTCTTCCTCAACAAACCAGCGACCTTGGGGGATATGATCACTAGGGTCAATGGATATGTCGACCTAGAAAGGATGATGTCCAAAAGGCATAAATATTCTAAATCTGTCTTAACAACGAAAGGTCCAACTACAGATCAAAATAATAAACTGAAGGAGGATCAGCGTGATCAAAAACGTTCCTAGGGCAACACTGGCAATCCTCAAATAGGCGGTACATTACCTAAACCGGTTCTCCCAAAGATGAATGTTCAAATCTCCACAATTTTACCAATCTTATTCAAATACAAGCTATACCATCGCTCTCAACCATTAGAGCCAATCAAAAGTTGCTCGTACAGCATGCATCACAAGGTAAACCATCATTCTACTTACAGTTGCTATGCTTTACAGAGGTTGCTAGAATTCATTTTCAAGGAGGTACAAATGTACGAATACATTATCGACCTAGAATCATACAAGGATGCAAGCTATAAAAAGTAGCTCAAAGTAGTCCATGTCGAAGATTAAGATGAGGAAAAACATCTCTAACATATGTAACACAGCAACATGATTGAAATTCATCAGATCAGCAACTTTTGCAGATTTAAGCGCAGGAGACAATATGAATACTGTGATCTCACACCTTAAGATAAAGAAGCCAAACTTCTACCTGTGTCGAGCAATCGCCGGCATGGGACTCATTCGAAGATTATGAAATTAGTCATGTAAAATTTCTACATCATGATGCCCTAGTTATAATGCTCAAGATGAAGAAGTTTGTCATGCATACAATGATGATCGATACTAGAAGCGGTATTAATATTCTCTTTTAGGGCGCAATAGACTAGATAGGATTGGCCAACCAAGTTATTCTAAGTGACACCGATATTAGTAGATTCAATAGTTCTAAAGAAGAGCGAGTAGGCAAGATCATCTTACCTATTACTGCAGGGCCATCCATAATTAAAATTGTCTTATATGTCATAAACACCAAATCTCGTTATTTCGGGATTATGGGCCGCTGCTAGATTTACAACATGGAAGCAATTGCTTCTACCTATCATCAAGCACTCCACTTCAAATAAAATGATGGTATCTATGAAATCAAAGGTAGTCAAAAGCTTTCTCGAGCTTGCAAGAATACTGTCTCTACCATTCTAAATACCTCAGACAGATACGGTGCATAACAATTACATAAAGCTGATCACCTTGATGATCAACCTTCAACAGAAGAACCTGCAGAATACATTAACATTGGTGGACCTAGCAGAGGTAATTTTATCCGTACCAAGCTGGCCCAGTATGATAAGGATGATCTCATTTAATTCTTAGGACTAAATCGAGATGTCTTTACGTGGACTTTCAAAGAGATGCCTGGGGTCGATCTGACCAAGGTATGATACAAATTGGCCATCGATATCAATGCCACGGTGGTCAAATAAAAATTGTGATGGCTATTACTTCGTCTTTAAGATGAAGTTAACATGGGGATTGATAAATTGATCAAAGTGGGATTTATTCAAGAAGCCAAGTATCCAGATTGGATATTAAACATCGTTGTTATCCCAAAGAAGAATGAAAAAGTCAGAGTTTGTTTAGATTTTATAGATCTAAACAAACATACTCCAAAGGATAGTTTCCCTCTTCCCAGCATCCATCAAATTCTTAATTTCATAGTATGTCATGAACTCCTATCTATGATGGATGCTGCTTCAGGATACAATCAGATTCCTCCCTTGGAAGAAGATCAAGAAAAGGCCACTTTTATCACTGGAAGGGGACTTTATAGCTATAAAATCATGCCTTCGGACTAAAAAATGTAGGCACGACTTATCAACAACATTCTTCGATCTTATTGGATACGACTTAATCCTGATAAGTGTCAATTTAGAGTATATTCAGGCCGATTCCTCAGCCATCTAATCTGCAAGAAGGCGATTGAGGCCGATCCTGATCAAATTCGAGCTATCCTCAGCATGCCATCTCCAAAGATGATAAAAGACGTACAAAAACTTACCGACAAGATTATTGCTATCAACAAATTCATTTCTAAATCTCTAGATCGTTGTCCTACTACTCCGCGGTTGAACTAAACGTAGAAAAGTTCAGCCCAATACAGAGATCCAGTGGACATCAGAATGTGAGGTAGCTTTTTAGGAACTCAAAACCTATTTGAGGAAGTCTCCAATCATGAGCATCTCAGTAGATAATGCAGAACTGATCATTTACCTAATAGTTACATATACTTCTATCAGCTTGGTTCTTATTTGACTTGAGGGAATGATCGAGAAACCAGTCTACTTTATCAGCAAAACCCTCACTCCCACCGAAATGTGGTATTATAAAATTGAGAGACTCCTTCTAACTCTTGTTTACACTTTACAAAAACTTAAGTATTTCTTCCAAGCTCATTCAGTCAAAATCATGACGAACTACTCACTCCAGGAAGTTTTGTCCAAAAAAGAGAAATCCAGAAGAGTGCAGCAATGGTCAGTCAGCTTGGGAGAATATGATATCAAGTTCGAACAGCGACATTCAAAAAAGGGTCAGGACATTGCCGATTTTATCACAGATTTTCCAGTGGAGGATCCCGAGTGGGAGGAGCACCTGACCTTGTAGAAAAAATTACAAAAGATCCAACCACCAAAGCATTTGACGAGCGAGCTTAATGCGTTACAAGGAAAGGATGGAGACTTCTTACAAATGGTTCAGCAGGACAGGTAGGGTCAGAAATTGGAAACGTATTAATTACCCCTTCCAACGACAGAATCGAGAAATTAATCCGCTTGGATTTTGAAGCCTCCAACAATGTCACCGAATACGAAGCTCTCATTCATGGACTCAACCTCGAACTTGAGCTCGGCGTCCCAGAGCTCTTAGTCTACACAGATTCTCTACTTATCGTCCACCATTACTCTACGCAATATAAGAATAATGACAAGATGATTGAATATGCGGCCCTCGCTACAGATAGGATGAGCCAGTTTGTAAAAGAAATACTCGATTATCTTCCTCGAGGTAAAAATAGACATTCCGATTCCTTGGCTTATCTAGCCGAGGTCTTGGGTATAGAAGTTAGATATCTCTAGATCGAAATGATATCAACCCTCAACATTAATCACATTTCTGTATGCGCGATCAAGACTGGGGGTGACAAAGGGAAGGACAACGATTGGCGAAAGCCCTTCCTTACCTACTTTGGCACTAACAAAGAATGCAAAGGACCCCATCCAACAGATCCAAATGAGCGCTGATAGTTGATCGAAAACTCAAAGCGCTACACAAATTGAAATGGATTTTTATATCGCCGTCCAGTCACGGGGCCTTACCTCAAGTGTTTCTCCAGAAAGAAAGTAGACAAATTGCTCAGAGATTTATATGAAGGGACTTGTAGCTCCCATGCCACAGATCAATCACTCACTAACAAAGCCATTACACAAGGAGTATTCTGGCCAGGCATGTGCAAACAAGCATAAGAACACTAATGCAAATATGATTAATGTCAACGACATGGACACATAATCCGTGCCCCTACGCTCGAACTAAAGATTATTTTTCAAAATAGGTAGAAGTAGTTCCGCTCTATCGAACTAAGGAAGAAGAGGTCATCTCTTTTATTTGGGAACACATTATCACTCGGTTTGGATGCCCCCACCTGATTCGAATTGATAATGAGCCATAATTTATTGGAGAATAAGTCGCAGCTTTCCTCAACAAACACAAGCATTATCCACTCACCATCTAATCCCCACTACCCTCAAGGTAATGGCCAAGCCAAAATCACCAACAAAACCATTGTGAATGGACTCAAGAAAAGGCTTTACTCACATAAAAAAGAAAATTGGATCCTAGAGCACCCTCATATCTTATGGGCATACCATACCAGTCTGCGCCAATCAATCGTCTGTACCCTATTCCTCTTCGTCTATGGCACAAAAGCTGTCATTCCAACAGGATACTATCATTCAGTAAAAGATTATAAGCTTACCGATGAAGAAAATGAGTTCAAATTGGCCTGTAACATGGATTGGATTGATCAGACAAGGGAGTGCATTATTGCTAACCTTAGTCGATATCACCATATGCCGGCCAATTTGTACAACAGAAGTATTCGCAGCTGTACTTTCCAAATTGACAATCTCGTCCTCAAAGAAATCCCACAACAATAAAAAAAGGCTCATGCCGGGAAACTGGTAGACAATTGGGAGTCCATTCCTAACCACTGGTCTAATTGGTCTAGGATCATATTATCTCATGACCAAGCAAAAAGTTTGAATCGCAACTCCATGGAATACTACGTGACTGAAATGGTACTATTGTTAAGTCCCTCACTACTCCACTTCAAATTCTCATTCTTTCCATTCCATAAGTGAGATTTTTATCTCCATATAATGTACAATCTATTCTATTTAATGAAAACTTCTAAGTTTTTTCCCACACAACTCTCTACTTACGTAGACAATATATAGATTAAAGTAAAGGTAATACAAGCTTTCAATCGACCTTTATTCTAGTTAAAGCAAAGATAAAACTAGCTTTTAAACTACACTCTATACATACTCTGTGATTAAAACGAAGGTAATACTAGTTTTTAATCAAAGACCTCTACCATACATAAGATAAAGCAAAGGTAAAACTAGCTTTTATCTCTCAATATGGTTGTGACAATTATACCGATTAAAGCAAAGGTAAAACTTGCTTTCAATCAAACTCTATACATACTTTGCGATTAAAACGAATGTAATACTAGTTTTTAATTAAAGAACTCTATCAGACATAAGATAAAGCAAAGGTAAAACTAGGTTTTATCTCTCAATATGGTTGTGACAATTATATCGATTAAAGCAAAAGTTAAACTAGCTTTCAATTGAACTCTATACATTCTCTGTGATTTAAACAAAGTTAATACTAGTTTTCAAGCAAAGAACTCTACCAAACATAAGATAAAGAAATAGTAAAACTAGCTTTCATCTCTTAATATGGCTGTGACAATTATACTGATTAAAGAAAAGGTAAAACTAGTTTTCAATCGTACTTAATACATACTCTGTAATTAAAATGAAGGTAATACAAGTTTTCAATCAAAGAACTCTACTAGACATAAGATAAAGCAAAGGTAAACCTAGCTTTCATCTCTCAATATGTCTGCGACAGATACTTTTACAGGTCACAAGCCACTTCTATGGATTCATTTCTGCTGATGGGAGATCAACTATGCTTTTCCCTACAACAGGAGGATGATCAGCCATAAAATCTTGAGCTCGAGCAGCCACAGTAATCTCGCCTTGCTCTATCAATTCAGAAGGTCGAGAACCAAACTCTATTTCCATGGAGTTCATATAATTTCCTCGATCTGCACCCTACAAATACATCATTTATCCGACAAACAGTCATGCAAGGTATCTTTCTCTAACTCAAGCCTTCTCACCTACTCAATAAAATAGGTAGTAACTGTTATTAGCATCTCTGAGCGCGATATTTTGGGCATAACTGCCTTGGAAAAATTTAATCTCACTTTCTAAAGGCGTTCTTACAACTTCTTGTACCATACTTTATGTCATTCCATGCGACTATCTGCGCGGGACATAAGATTTATATGCTCCTTCGCCTTATTATCTGCTTTATCTAATTCAACCTGGTTCATCATCACAATTCTACTACCTGGACATGAAGTTCCTCAAGCTCTCTGTCTACACCTACCCCAGTAAGGGATTTCTTTAACAAATCATCTTTTTTCCTTATCAAGATATCCTTACCTAATCACCCGTTATAACTCCTGCTCCCTAACAAAAGCAGCATCCAACTTTCCTTGGCACTCCCTTAACCACTCATTTCCATTTTATACATGACCTTGAGTACGAGCTACATTTCCCTCCAGCTCTCTGATTCGAGCTAGTAGGCTAACCACATCCCCTTAAACAATAGAGACCCTGACATCACCTTTATTCTTCCCTGAGCGCTCTCTAGACTCGACATTTTTGGCGTGCGAATTGGCCTGAGCCAAATTGGTCTTCAATTGTGCCACCCTCTAATTCAACTCATCATATTTTCTTTATACCAACCGGAACTCTATATCTTTAGTAGGTAAAACTACAGTCAACTGCTCAACCACAATTTTGAAGTTAGATAGGTCATCTCGAGCTTTCTTCAGCTCTTTATCTTTCTCAATTATTTTATTCTTAAATCGCTCCAGTTCACTCCTGGTACTCACTAAATTAACTCGAGTCTTCTCTTGTTCATTCCTTTTGCTGATCATTTGGTCTTTCAGACTGGCCACAAAATGGTATGACTCATTCTCTAACGTTTCTAATACCTGGATATCGTATCGGCCTGTGTCTTCCTCCTTACTCTTTACCATCAGTGCATCATTCTGACTTATGAGCTTTGCTATCTCTTCCTTCGTCTCCATGAGCTCTTTTTGTCCCTTGCTAATTTTGGCATCCTTCTCATCGATCTTCCGAGTGAGATCATCAAAAGTTTATTTAACCTCAACAAACATCAAAGTACCTTTACGTGTTGATCCTCCCTATCTACAGTTGCCTTTCTCATTCCATCAAACTCAACTATAAACTCTTGGCTATATTGGCGTGTCTCTTCTTCGCTTAAGCGAGCTAAATCCAGTTTGATTTGAACATCATAAATATAATACATCAAGTTCGATTCAAGAACACTCACTCAATACAGATAGGAATCTTATTTCTAAGAAATTTCTATTTTTTGATAACTATTATGTGAAACTGCTTCCAAACTTAAGGTCGAAGTATGATCCCAGTTCAATAAAAAAAATATACTTCCAATTTCAAAGTACACATTCTCTATATTCTAACTTTATTAACACTTTGATAATATCTATACACAATTGAGTACCATTGCCCCAAAACTCTTAGCATGTTTTTGGCCTATCTCTATACTATAATTTTTACTTTGTAGCTCTAGAGTAATGCAGCATACTAGTCAAATATCTTTTGCTCTTTTCTAACCTGTAGTACCGCTTGCGAAGTCAACAGGGACGTTGAGGCATCTTTCTCCTTAGCGAACTCATTATCTAATTTTTTTATTCCGAGGCGCATATCCTTATGTTCCCTTATGTTCCTACAGGCAAGGTTTTCAAAACCTTCTTATTCTCATTCTCATTCTCATTCTCATTCTCTGGAATCATAATATCATCCACTTAGTTCTCTTGCTTAGTTTGGGGATAGACACCATCCAACCTTCTTACAATTCTAGCCCCATCAGCTTTATCCTCCACCTCTTCAACGTAGGTATCCTCTATAATGTCATTCACCTTAGCTATAGAGTACCATATTTTGAATAGGTGGCGCCCAAGTCTGTCATGATGGACTACCACCTCATTCCGATTCTTCTGTAATTATTTTGTCAGCTTGATAATCTCTACCTCTTGTGCAGCCTTCGCAGAAGCCAATCGCTTCCTCTCCTGAACCACATCAAACTTTAATCGAGCTACCTTTTTCTCAAGCTCTGCCTTCCCACTCTCGAGTTCAACATTCTCCTCCTCCATCCCGAGGTATATCCCCTTCATCAAATGAGTAGCCTGCAAAATAAATCAAACACATTTTAGGCTCAAATCACTATACAAAATTCAGAAGACATTCAAATCATCAAACTTACTACTTTGCTCAACTCCTCCACACCCTTACGAGCTGCAAACCTCGCCCTATCCTTCATAGCTTTTAATCCGTCTTCCTCACCAGGTTGATTTTCTGCAACCTTCGCCCCAAGTAGTTCAAAAGAAGGATCTGCCCTTCTCATTTTCACCTCTCCCTTAACCTTACCACTCCCCGCGATTCCAAAAGTTATACCACGCTTTAGCATCTTCTTCTTCATAAATGCTCGAGTTAACTTCCTCGACGTGGTAGACTGTGGCACATTCGCAAAATCTACCTTATAGGCCTTCGGCACTCTTCATCAGCTCCCCTCTATTTGTTACTGCCAATACCCGTCATAAGACTCGTTGCTTGAGACTTTTGAACTTTCTCGGACCTGCTGTTAGCTCATTTATTTCTATTAATACTGAGGTCTTTTAGGACTACCTCGAGCTCAACCCCTTCTTAAGCAACAATTTCTAACAAAGATTTCTTCTTCTTCACCTTCGACAAAGGACCTTTCAAATAACAACACATTTTCAACAACAAAACAACATTCAATTTTAGCAATTTAATATTATACATTATTTCACTTACTTTTCATCACAGTTCCATACAGAAGATCCATGGGTTCTTCATCTTCTCTCTGAAGGCAATCACCTATTAACCAAATCACATTATCATTCCACATTTGACCTGCTGAATTCAGATCGAAGAAAAGAGGTCAAGTCAAGCTTGCAAAAAAATATTCCCCTCGACTTGCAAAATAATTTTTCAATCCATAAAATTGTAACACATCTTCAGGAGAACTTCTCCTCTCCACCTCATTCTCCTCCCCACAACTTATTCAAACTTTTACAAACATTTATTGCCTCCCACATGTTCATGTTCAACTGGGTAGAATATGCTCTTATGACATTAATTATCCCTTTTGCAAGATTTCCTAGGGGAAAACTCAACCCGTACTCCAACTGAAATAAGTAACACAGAAAACCCTCTTCCAGGTTGCCCTAAACATTCCCATCATAATACTCTAAAGAGATCGGTTCATCTATTCCCCTGTCTGACTTCTCCTTCGTTAAACCAGGCAGCAGAATGAAATATTCCTCCCCAGATCTTACTATACATCTTCAAAACTGTCTACTGGCATGTTCTAAAAAATTCAACCATCTTCCCCTAATAAATCTTAGGATTTACAAAAGTCTCTAAACATATCGGAGTTTGGAGGGTATGATATCAATTGTCCAGGGAAATCTGGAAATTGAACCACTCTTACTTTTTTTTCCCTATCAGATTTCACATTTTTAGACTCAGCCGAACGGCCAGAGGTTGAGGCCTCCAGAACAGGTCAAGTCTCACTATCAATTACGGCACTGATGAAGTATGAATTTACATAAATAATCCTCTCACTCGTCCTACATAAGGTCCAGGTATTCTATCATTATCTTCTACACATACATCATAAATATATAATTCCCATCTTTTTTATACCGATATATCAAACAAATTTTTATAGATTACTATAAATAGTAATTTTTCAAAATTTTAAAACCACAGAAATCATTTAAAAATATATATATACAATATCACAAAAACATTTACTGACCTTCAACGTCTGAAAGCGAATCTAAAGTAGTGCCAAATATTTCCTTTACAATGCTGTTATATAACCACCTTCGTTACTCAGTCTCTACAACCTTCTCTCGCCTTGATTATTAATCACTCTGGTTTAATCTCCCACACGAATCTCCACTATTTTTCTCTTACCTCCCTCTCTATTCTTTAATTTTTTAGAAGCTGATAAACATTTCAATGAAGATGATGAAGCACTATTTATAGCTTCTCTCTCTAATTACTGGCAATTATTGGGCCTCGTAAGAGCCACCCTCAGTTTTGGATCCAAGGCGTCCCTTTCACAATTAATGTCATACATTTTGCACCTTTTCGGTGAAAATACATTCCCATCATTGCCCCATACCCTATATTTTATTATATTCTCATCTCTATTACCTAAATCTTCCTCATACAATTCACTCCCCCACATATAATTACACCTGAAACATCCCAGATATCTTGGGGAGCCACACCAAATCAGTTTGCTTACAACAATCTTCATATCTTCCAACTCGATTTCTTCTTCAACAATTAGTCTCATGGCCTCTTTTCGAGCTGAAGGCTCCATAATTACTTCTCTGAATAGCTCATCATAGAAGCGGCGTCCTAAATCGAGTTCCCTACCCATCCAATCTAAAACTTTAAACTGATACTCGAGCACTGGCAAGTCAGCATCATAATCTAGTAAGCCAAAGATCCGATCTCGCACTTCAGCTATCATAATAGCCAATCGTCCCTCAGCGGCATAATGAATTATCTTAGATCAATTCTACACTATCATCTATGTTTTCTTCCTATCAACACTCATTTCCCCATATTTATGCAATTTTCTAGATTACTTCAAAACCTCTATTATTTGTATTTATATTTTTCTTTTTTACAACAGTAAACCCTTATATCCTGATAAGAAATTATTTAAACTTATCTATCTACATCGAACTCAGTGAATTCGACCTACCTCATTTCGAGCTTATTTTCCCAAAATCCTATATTTCAAAGAGATCTCCCTGAACTCAAATTTCCATTTCCTATAAATTCTAAATCTTTTGCAGTAATCTTCCCCAATAATTCTAAGTTATTCTGTTCAAAACAAAAATTCTTACACATCTTTTATGTTACATACACATTTTTACTGCTCGAGATTGGTAAGATATACTTTCTAGTTCGAAGAAAATATTACATTTTGTCCTTAATTCATACATCCCCAAATTACTCATAGCTCGATTATAATCACAAGAGTTAATTTTATCTATCAACACAAAGTTTGTATAAACATTTTTTATTAAGCTCAAATATAAATTACAGGTACTTAACAGATAATAAGTCTTTCAGGTACCTTACAGATAATAAGTCTTACGGGTACTTTATAAATAATAAGTCTTTCATGTACTTTACAAATATCAAGTCTTTTAGGTACTCTAAAAACAATAAATCCTTCAGTTCATATGTCTTCAGTGATGTTTCACTCCAAGAATCTTCTGAAGCAAAGCAGGCATTGGAAAATGCTGAGCATCATTCTTTCTCAGAGTTTAGTCAAAGTCTAGACATGGAGCCAAACTTTAAATTGAAATTATAGAACATAAAAAGTCATTCACTTCAAAAAAATATTATTAGGGACCAGATACTAGAGACGGAGTAAAATTTGCCTCTAATAATAAAATATTTGGGACGATTTTGAATTAGTCTCTAATATTTTAGTTAATGAGACAGAAAGAGTTATTCTGTCCCTAATAATATAAGTTTAGGGACTGTTGGATTTGGGCATCCCTGATTGTATAAGTTTAGGGACTCTTGGATTTGGCCGTCCCTAATTGTATAGGTTTAAGGACTACTAGACATGGCCATCCCTTATAGTTTAAGTTTAGGGGTGGACAAAAATACCATAAAAACTAAAAAGCCTAATTTCATGCACGCAAGTTAACTCCCTTTCCCCGAAGTCCTTCCTCCCTCAAATCTCTGCGACTGCGTTAAACCGCAATACAAGATCACAATCCTAAAATTAAAACCCTAATTCCTTTATTGTTGTTGTTCTTGGTAATTTGCTAAGTTGATAGTTTATGATTTGCTGAATTGCTAGTTTTTGTTTATCTATGGTAACCTCATAATAGATAATTCCTAGAATTGGTACTTTCTGATATGCAGTGGGGAAAGAGGAGAATTCAAAGTTTAAAGTGTTGGTGGGTGTTGTTAAACGTATTGGGTTGATAATATGTTCAATTGTTTGTAGGGTTTTCATGGTTGAGTAAAGGAGAGTTTTGGCGATGGAGGCGTTCAATACTCTCGTGCCATTCACTATCATCTTCTACCTATAAGTAGTCTAGTTAACTGGCACTACAAGAAAAATGGGCAATGGCTGCAGGTAGCTTTTATTTTTTGTCAATGTTTTATAAGTGACAGAGCACCACAAGTTTTATCATGGCTAATAGCCTATTGTAGTGGCCAAAGATCTATCTTCCAAAAAAGAAATTGATGTTATAGGTCTGTGTTAAAAAAGAACTGTGACTAAATGCATAAATCAAAATATTACGCAAATGTTTTAGCTCCCGCCTCTGTTTCTCGCTGTAGTACGCAGCAAAATCAAAAGCTAGAAACACTTTATTCTTTTATCCCTCTGCTCGGTATTTTGAAAATGAAAAATTTACCTCCTTCACATCTTCTCTCATCAATTTGTTACTAATCTCATAGAAACAAAAACTTTACCTCCTTCACCTCTTCTCTCTTTAATTTGGTAAACAAAACTTTAATCTCAATTTGGTAATTGTTTGTTTTACTACACCAAAAATAGAAAGAAAAAAACGACTAGAACATTTTTAGACGTTTAATTGCATTATCGTATTTGCTTATAGAGAGGGCTCGTGATTCTTTTTCCTTTGACAACTTTCTTCCCATTTGACAATTAGAATTTCCCCTCTTCCCCAAATATTTGAAAATTGGTTTCCCTCTCTCCATGATTTTCTCCTAAACTTTCAGGATTACAATCACCTATTTAGTTAGGTTTTAGTTACGAACCATTGGAATTAAAATCCTTTCTGCAGACGAGTAGAATGTAGGATTTCTCTCTCTATCTTCTCTTCTCTCACCTTAAATTTTGTGAGAAAAATCATTAAATTAGGGACGGTCTGTGATAAACAAAGCCGTTGGTAAGCTCTATGTTTTTTTTAATGCACTCTTCTCTTTGATTATGTGATCAAATCTAACGTTTCGGTATTTTTAATCCAAAAATCTATGATGCCCATTAACTTTTGTATTTAAAATCAATGGAGTCCTCTCTATTTGATTTTAACTTCTAACAAAATTATTAATTTGGGAAAGTTCTATGATAAGATATTTCTTTGGCTAAGCACTTTTATTTTCAATGGTCGACCACTCTTTTAATTTGTGATTTTTGTTTCTTAGGGTTTCGTACATCTCTATTATTCTTTTATTTTTGTATAGGTCTCTGTTTATTCTTTGTGGCTTGTTGGCCGATTTGGGGGTTCAGTATGATTTGGTATTTCAGATTATGGTAAGCTTTCCTTGTTTGTTGATTTTTTGTTTAGAAATTTCCCATGTGCATTGGTAAAATGTATTTATTCACTTTATAGCTTGATGGCATGATATGTGTTCTCTGCAATCTGGATAAGTAATTATTTTCCATATACCATGATGCATGAACTATGCACTTCAAGTCCTCAACAGATACCCAAGTTATTTATGCTATAATGTTGACAACGAAGTACGAGCACCAAATTATATGGTCAATTCTTAATTCTTTATTTACAGACTATTTCTCCCCTTAATAAAGCTCTTATTATAGATCAAAACTGTTGAAAACTTTAAAATTGTTAAACAATTTCTTTGAAGTGGCTATGACTTATCCGAATAACTTGAGAAAGTTTTTTGCTTTTAATTGTGAAAGGCTGTGAGATATTGAACATAACCCATCAAGTATTATTATTATCTATCTCCTCCTCTTCCTTATTCTCACTAGTCCAGCTTTTGCTTCAGAGTCCGATCACAAGTATCAGCCTGAAGAAAAAGTTATACTGTGGGTAAATAAGGTCGGTCCTTACAATAATCCTCAAGAAACATATAACTACTACACTCTCCCATTTGGCCGTGCACCTAATAATGCTACTCACCGATGGGGTGGACTCGGTGAGGTTCTTGGTGGAAATCAACTTATCGATAGCCAGATTTAAGTAAAATATCAAAAAAATGTTGATAAGAGTTCCATTTATGAGCTTCAGCTTGATGCTGCAAAGGTTAAACAGTTCAAGGATGCAATTAAGAATACATAATGATGATCTACCTCTATGGGGCTTTCTTAGCAAGCATCATCTTGATAAAAGAAATGTTAACAAGCACTTATTCTACAAACACAAGTGTGTTGTTGGGTATGAACTCGAATTGAACAGATTGTCAAAGTTGGGAAATTGTCAAAGTCGTACGAACGAGCTTAATAGTCACTCGAACGAACTCATGTACTCCCAGAAATTTTGGCCCAAGAGTTAATCTCGTTCGAACAATCTTGGATATCGTTCGAACGAGATGCTATATTTCTGGGGTTGGAGACCAACTATCGCAAAGTCGTTCAAACGTGCTTGGAGTCGTTCGAATGAGCTTTGCGTAGGTTTACCTTAGATGTTAGAGTTTTATCTCGAGATCCGTACTACTTGTATTTTTGGTCCTCTACTATATAAAGAGGACTTAGGTTATTTTGTTAACCAATCTTTTTGGTAAGTTTAACCTTAGAGAGACCAGGGTTTTTAGAGACTCCATTGAAGCTTGAGAAGCTTGAGAGATCATTGTAACCTAGTTGATATCATAGTGAATTGTTCGCGGGGAGTGGTTTTTCATACGTAAGGGTTTTCCACTTCCCTCCTCTGGGTAAATTCCTTGTGTTCTTTATTATCTATGTTCGATTTACTTCTTGTGCTGGCAATTTCCGCATTTTGTTCTTTGAAGGGAAGAGAAAGTAGCTACCTCAATTCTCAACAATTGGTATCAGAGCGAGTGTTAGGGATTGTGTGGTAAAAAGCGATGGCCGATCAGGAGAAGTTGAAGATCATGAAGTTCAATGGGTCAAATTTTGGAGTGTGGAAGATGCAGATAGAAGATTATCTTTATCAAAAGGATCTTGAATTACCACTGGGTGGAATTGAGATGAAGCTAGTAGATTTTGATGTTGCTAAGTGGACGCGATTGGATCGTAAAGCGCTTAGAACCGTTAGGTTAGCGCGGTTATCTCAAATTCTACATATGATCTCCAAAGTTACGATGACGAAGGGTTTAATGGAGACGTTGCCTGCTATGTACTGGGAACCGTCCGGGGCAAATAAGTTCACCTTTTACGATGCTTGTTTACTTTGAACATGAAAGAGAATGGTAGTGTGCAAGCTCATATCAGTGAGTTCAATACCATACATGCTCAACTGGAATCTGTTAAAATCTCTTTTACCGAGGAGGTGAGAGCGTAGGCTCTCCTAGGGCAGATGCCATAAAGCTGGGAATGATTCATTACAGCCGTGAGCAACTCATCGGGGAAGGAAGACATCAAATTTGACACTATAGTCTCGTTGATTATGAGTGAAGAGAATAGGCGTAAAACATCTGAGCCCTCTTTGAGTTCAAACGGCAGTATGTTGAACATCGAGGAAAGAGGGAGGTCTTACAAAAAGGGCCAAAATTTGGAAGGGGTCGATCACAGTCAAGAGGGAAGTCTAAGCCACCCGGTGCGTACTAGACTTATGGGAAGGGTCACTTCATGCGAGATTGTAAGTCTTCTTCATCTAAAAAGATTGATGATGAAGAGAAAGATACAATGAACCTTACTGAGGAGGTTAGTTCTGACGAGGCTCTACCACTATCGTGTGACGATGTTAACGAATATTGATTGTTGATTCGGACGCTTCCTTCCATGCTAATGCGAACGTAGGTTTTCTTACTAATATTGTTAAAGGCGACTTCGGTACGATCTTTCTTTTAGATAAGAGTGCATGCAATATTATTAGAAAGGGAAACGCTAGGTTGTTATTGCCTTCAGGGGGAACATTAGTTTTACAGAATGTGCGACTTGTACCTAAACTAGGGCGTAACCTTATATCGATTAGCAAATTGGTGGATGATGCCAGATACGAGTGTACCTTTGGCACAACCTTCTGGAAGGTTATAAGGGAGCTATGTTGGTAGCTCAAGACTTGCGATAAGGAACATTGTATACAACGCAAAGCATAATTTCCACTATTTGTGCGGCTATTCTGGGGATTGATACAAGTATGTGGTACAAACGACTCGGTCACATAAGTGAGAAGGGGATAAAGATAATGGTAATGAAGGGAAAGCTAGAGGGTCTTGCTAAGGTTGATCTCTAGTTTTGTGAAGAGTGTGTTCCTGCGAAGTAGAAGATGGTCAGTTTCAAATTATCTGGAAGATCAAGGAAACCCGGAAAAGTGGATCTTGAACATACGGATGTTTTGGGGCCAACCAAGGTGTCTTCTCTTAGTGGTTCTCATTACTATGTTACTTTTATCGATAATGCTACTCGTAAACTGTGGGTCTACTTCGTGAAGAACAAGTCAGATGTGTTCGATAAATTCAAAAGGCGGAGGGCTCTAGTTAAAAATGAAACTGGTTTGAAATTGAGATGTCTCAAGTCAGATAACGAGGGCGAATACTGTAGTGATGAGTTTAAAGACTTTTGTGCATCAAATGGGATTAGGAGACAGAAAACTATTCACAGAACACCGCAACCAAATGGTGTTAAAGAACGCATGAACCTAACATTAAACGAAAGAACAAGGAGTATGAGACGCAACGCTGGATTGCCAAAGTATTTTTGGGCGGATGCGATTAGTACGGCGGGGTACTTGATTAACAGAGGGCCTTCGACGGCTTTGGACTTTGGACTACCTGAAGAAGCATGGATCAATAAAGGGGAAAACCTTAATCATTTGCGTATTTTCGGTTGTATCTCATATGTGCTTGATAATTCATATACAAGGACCAAGTTAGATGCAAAGTCGAGGAAGTGCATTTTCATTGGATACGGCGGTGATGAATTTGGGTACCGTTTTTGGGATGCGAAGAATAGGAAAGTTATCCGGAGCCGTAATGTTACATTCAATGAGGAAGTTTTATATAAAGATTTCAAAGTACCTGTGAAAAGGATTCGAAGTGAAGTAGCGGAAAGTGTTGGCATTGAAGATGATGAACCCTCTCAAGAGGATGATGTAGAGGTCGTTATTGAGTTTGTTGCACCGAATCAAAATGAGAAACCGAATGTTCTAGACATTCCAATAACACTTCGAAAGGAGCCAAAAGTTACAAGAATTTTGGCAAGGTACGTAAATTCTTTAAATCACTTGTTACCTACAGATGGTGGTAAACTTGAAAGTTACAAAGAGGCTTTAGATGTAGAAGCCAAGAGAAAGTGGGAGTTTCCTATGGATGATGAGATGCAGTCATTATTAGTTAATTGAACTTGGGATTTAGTTCGGTTACCGAAGGGGAAGAGAACATTACACAACAAGTGGGTATATAGACTAAAGCAAGAATCTGATGGTTTAAGGAGATTCAAGGCTAGACTTGTGGTGAAGGGCATTCAGCAGAAAGAGGGCGTTGATTTCGATGAGATTTTTTCTCCTGTTGTGAAGATATTTACTATTCGGGTTATGATAAATATAGTTGTTCTTGAAGACTTGCATCTTGAACAACTTGATGTCAAGACTGTATTTCTTCACGGTAACCTTGATAAAGAAATTTATATGAAGCATCCAGAAGGGTATTCGGTTAAAAGGAAAGAAGATCTTGTGTGTAGGCTAGAGTTTATACGGTTTGAAACAAGCGCCGAGGCAATGGTATTTGAAGTTTGAACAGTTCATGTCCAGAAATGGCTATTGGGAACTCGTATATTATTCTACTTCTATATATAGATGATATATTGGTACCAAGTACTGACATGGGATAAATAGTTAAGTTGAAGGAACTGTTATCCCAAGAGTTTTCTATGAAGGACTTGGGTACGGCGAGACAAGTTCTTGGTATGCGTGTTACGAGGGACAGAAGCGGCAAGAATTGAAGTTATCTCAAGCTGAGTACATTGGCAAAGTACTGAAGCGGTTCAATATGGATGATTCTAAAGTTGTTAGTACACCATTGGGAGGTCACTTCAAATTATCAAAGGATTGTTGTCCGAAGACACAGAAGGATCGCAAAGAGATGCGGAAAATTTCTTATAAATCCGCGGTTGGTAACCTAATGTATGGTATCATTTGTACAAGACCAGACATTGCCCAAGCAGTGGGAGTTATGAGTAGGTATATGAACAATCCAGGCCAAGAGCATTGGAGAGCTGCGAAATGGATACTAAGGTATCTAAAGGGGACCCAAGATGTGGCATTATGTTATGGGGGTTCTCAGATATGTTTATAGGGTTTTGTTGATTATGAAATGGCGGGTGACATGGATAGGAGGAAGAGTACTAGTGGTTGCATTTTTACATTGGGAAGCGGTGCTGTTACATGGGTTTCTAGGCTACAGAAGATTGTAGCTTTGTCTACGACGGAGGCGGAATATGTTGCAGCTACATAAGCATGCAATGATATGGTTTGGATCTAAAGGTTGATGAAAGAGTTTGGTAGAGAACAATTCTCTCCTAAGTTGTATAGTGATAGTCAAAGCGCTATACACTTAGCAAAGAATTCAGCTTTTCACTCTTGGACCAGGCACATTGATATTCAGTATCACTATATTCGCTCGTGCCTCGAGGACGGTGTGTTAAAGCTTGTGAAGATTCATACTGATGTGAATCCGGTCGATATGTTTATAAAGGTGGTAATTTTTAGAAGTTGATGACATGTACAACTTTATTGGGTCTTCAAGATTGAAGGTCGGGGTAGTGCGAGCAATTCATTGGGAGATCTGGAGATGGGTTACGGGATTCGATTTCAAGTGGGTGATTGTTGGGTATGAACTCGAATTGAAGAGATTGTGGAAGCTGGGAAATTGTCGAAGTCGTTCGAACGAGCTTAATAGTCGTTCAAACGAGTTTGGATGTCGTTCAAACGAGATGCTATGTTTCAAGGGTTGCAGACCAACTATCGCAAAGTCATTCGAACGTGCTTGGAGTCGTTTGAACGAACTTCGCGTAGGTTTACCTTAGATGTTAGAGTTTTGTCTCGAGATCCATACTTGTATTTTTGGTCATCTACTATATAAAGAGGACTTAGGTTATTTTGTTAATCAATATTTTTGGTAAGTTTAGCCTTAGAAAGGCTAGGGTTTGAGAGACTCCATTAAAGCTTGTGAAGCTTGAGAGATCATTGTAACCAGTTTGATATCATAGTGAGTTGTTCATGGGGAGTGGTTTTTCATCCGCAAGGGTTTTCCACTTCCCTCCTCCGGGTAAATTCCCTGTGTTCTTTATTGTCTTTGTTTGATTTACTTCTTGTGCTGGCGATTTCTGCGTTTCATTCTTCGTAGGGAAGAGAGAGTAGCTACCTCAATTCTCAACATGTGTTACTGTCTGATACAATGGAGATCAGATTATTCACGTTAATCTTACTCAGGAAATCCCTAAACACTTGGAGGGTGGAAAAACAATCAACATGACCTATTCAGTCAAGTAGATTTCGACGAATATCACCCTCGCACGGCGTTTCGATGTTTACTTGGACTATCCTTTCTTCAAGCACCAGATTCATTGGTTTTCCATTTTCAATTCTTTCATGATGGTTATCTTCCTCACTGGTTTAGTATCGATGATACTAAAGCGAACTCTTAGGAATGACTATGCTAAATATGCTCGGGAAGATGACGATCTAAAAACTGTAGAAAGGGATATAAGTGACGAGTCTGGCTGGAAACTTATGCACGGGGATGTTTTTTGTCCATCGCGTAATCTAGTTTTGTTTTCAGCAGTTGTTGGCACTGGTGCTCAGCTTGCAATGCTTGTTCTTCTTGTCATTCTATTGGCAATTGTCAGGATGCTGTATATCGGGAGAGAAGCAATTGTTACAAATTTAATAGTATGTTATGCGCTCACATCATTTATTTTGGGTTATTTGAGTGGTAGGTTGTATTCAATTAGCGGGAGTAAAAGCTGGATAAAGTCAATGATCCTCACAGCTTCCCTTTTTTTGTTTATGTGTTTTGGGATCGGGTTCATACTAAATATAGTTGTTATATTCTATGGATTCGATGTCATTACCTGTGTTAAGGTAGCCTAACCTAACCTAACCCCAATGACATATTTCATGTAGTTATATTTGCGTTGTTTTCATCTATTGTTGTTCGAATGCGGGTTTATTTTGATTCTTAGTAATTCATTTATTATAGGCTGAACTTGGAAAACTAAATCACCTTCACCCTGACAAAGGAAATGTATCTATATTTGTTGATTGCAGTCCTACAGCAGCACCAATGTTTGAGGTACTATCTCACTCTCGCTACCGTTATCTTTTCGAATATAATTTCGGGTTTATTTCAAATATAATCACTTGTACCAACAACTCTAAACCCGACATATTCTTCTCTATTGGTATTTGATTCTTAGCACCTCTTGGCTTTGCAACAGGGTAGAGGAGGCGAAGAGTTGTCTGCATAAATTTTACTTGCACTCTAGAGATGTTTATTGTGCGGTAAAAGAGGAGCAGGTATGACATCTGCTAGCCTGATGAATGTTGATGATATATTGATGCAAATGAATGTGTTTCAGGTGCTGGTATCAATCTTTCATCTCTTATTGTGGCCAAAGGAAAGATTTGTCGGGACCTATATACTGATGGTCTTGTGGTTAGTTCAGACGGGAATTTACTGGATGCATTAAGTACTGCCATCAATGTATCTCTTTTTCTCTCTTTCACATTTGAAGGGTGTTTTATGCTATAAATTTAGATGAATAAAACAACAATATTTTGGATATTATTTTATGTAAAACAAATTTAATTTCCTGGAAATCAATATACTTTCGCATTTGGCTGAAAAAATGAGTGTACCAACTATTTTTTTTTTAATTGAGAAGTTGATGTTTTTAGCTTTAGCTCTTTCTTGTGCAACGTTTGTTTGAGTTACTAGAGGAAGAGCGAGAGACTAATATTGAAGCAAGGGATAAGATTTTCAATGATGTGATTGGAGAAGATTGACATGGACGAGTTTTGCACAAATGAGTAATTGTTCATCCCAAAAATGCAAGGTCACAATCCTCATCATTATTATTTCATAACTATGAGGATAAGTTTTGTGATAAGGTAACTATGCTTTTCTTTTCTAGATAAGAAATATTGAATAAAGTTGATTTCTGTTTTTGTTGTTGCAATGATCTCATTAGTGATTTGTAAGTGGGATTTATGAATTTTTTACCCGATATGTTAGTATTTTAGAGCTTAAATTGGCTTAACCAATATATGACATTTGTAGACCAACATGATATAGTGACATAACTTCCTTTTCACAGATTTTTTTTTGCTTCGTAGATTGGCACTGATATTCTTTTTGGACACAATACTGGTTTTAAGAATTTTCTAGTCCTTTCAGATATGTTTATTCTTGGTGTATACGAATACTTTACATTTCACCATATTACGTGTCGAGTAGCATTTGGTAGTATAATGTTGCAACTTCTAGATATTTATACTCATGTTATGAAATTATACTTAATCAGGTGTTGATGTTTGTAGTGGTTGAGATTTATATATATTATCAAGCATCATAGCTGATATGGCCTTAATCTCATATCCAATTGTCGTCTAATTTGTGTGGATTCCATAATTTTAAGAATTGGGAACGTGTTATGTGTATACTGGCCCTAAGTATTCTCAAACCGAAAGATTATGTTATTTACTTGAGTGTTTATAAATTGTATATGCTTTCTAGCAGATACAAAATAGAAATGTCCAACCTACAGGAGAAGTGTTACAAATTTTTTGGTAAGATTTCTATTATATGATTTGCTTCCGCGCGGGACTCTGATATAGATGTGACGCATTATTTGATTTTTTATATATTCAGTTTCATAATGTGTACTTTATTATTTTATTATCTTTTGGTTTGCAATTATTTTTATACGTGGCTGAGGCTGTAATAATTTGATTTTTTTTCCAGGTAGTTTTTTAACAATTATGGGAACGATAATAACAAGTGTTTATTATACATAGAGATATTGTTCGTGTGTCGATGGTTCCATGTTTAGTGCGCAAGAAGTTGAATAATTAATTTGAATGCCTAAGCTGTATTTAGTGATTGAACAATAATTTTTAATGTTTTAGGTGGATTGAGACCTTATTTATTTATATGAAATTGGTGTTTGTGAACCTTGAAAATAAATATTTCTCTCTTTTAAATTAACTTGTGGTTGATGTATGATTTGTACTATCTAACAGGGGCATAATTTAAATTGCGAAAATGCTATATTTAGCATTACATTCTTTAGGGACGATTTATTACATCTCTATTAATATTGGTGCCATACTTTTAGGGATAAGCAAATTTGTCTCAAATGTTGTGTATTAGAGAAAAAATAATTTGTCCCTAATAATATTGGAGCTAGCGGGAAAATTTGGCACCATACTTTTAGAAACAAAAAATTCGTCTTTAATATTATGTATTAGGGATGGTTGTACTCCGTCCCCAAAGGAGTTGAAAAAAAAAACTTTTAGAGACAGATTTTTTGGCGCCTCTAAAGCTGTCCTTAATTGTATTAGAAACGGATGTGTCCGTCCCTAATGTATTTGGGACGCCACCATAAAGGGATAACACTTTACCGTCCCTAAAGAAGTCCATAATAGCTATCAGGATGGATTAGTAGCCTTTTGGGACACTTTTTTACCATCTATAAAAGTGTCTTTTCTTGTAGTAAGTGCTTAAACCAACTCTTCAAACTGAAGGTCTTCCTAGAGCCAAGAAACGATGATGGTGCAGAAACAGACTTCCAATCTCCATCTCCCGTCTCCACTACCACCATTACCTCCCCTATAACAACCACCATCAGAGAGCTGGTAGAGATAAAAGAAGGCCCAACCATAGAATTTAATCCTACGCATGATACCGGCGATACTGTCCCGCAGTTATAACGGCCCCCATATCTGTCTCCTCAACCTTATCCTTCGCAAGGATGCGGGGACACCTTCAACGTTACTCGCCTGTCAAGATAACGTAGTGAAATCTCCACATACAGTAAAAATTTTCTTCAGCTTCAGCTGCTTCTTCTTCTGAAATACCCTAATACGTCAATGGAACGAGAATGGGGGTGGGCATTTCCAATGATTGGTCACCGAAGTACCTCAACTTAAATTTTTGCATCTCCGTAGAAACTTTCTCTTCATAAACCATTCTCTGGGTCTTCACCATTATCAATCTAGACTTCCAGAGAATTTTTAACAAACAGCGTACTTTCCCAGAATCCTCGGTACAGGTACTATTTATATAACTCTTGTATTTAATGTGCAGGTACATTTCCAAAGCAGTTATTATTCAAACAGAGCCACTCTCAGAACCCAAGCGTCGCCTACATCAATATTTTCATCATCATTCAATGCAGATATATCCCTCCACAAAAAATACCCATTTTCCATACCAATCAATTCAACATTAATACGTCATTTCTGTTCAACTTCCAACAACACAACTCTACAAATTCTTTCACAACCAAAGCCACTCGTGACTTCAGTTATGAAGGAGCAATTACAGAGACCTATCCCTTGACCTAACCCAATTTGAGCTACCTTCAACTAGAACTACCTCCATATCAGACTCACGCATTTTACACGTGACATAAATTATCAACATTGACACCTACACCATAAACTGATGAAGAACATGGGTCAAGCACAAAAGAAAAGCATGAACAAGTCAAAGATACCTGTCTCTCACAAGCTCAACAGTTACTCAGTCAACCACCACTTACATCATTGTTCAGAGAACATGCTTCAGCACGATAATGAACTGTGGGCAAGGCTTATATAAGGAAAAATTTCTAGAAGAGACGGGGACCAACAAAATATATGAGAAATCACCAAGAAAACCATATTTTATAGATTCTCAAACACCAAATTTCTTATCTACAAGGTCAATAATTTCTAGTTCGAGAGATCACTTGTAATAAGATATTAGCCTCAAGCATTAAAAGTTACTGTTACTAAAACCCTCAACTCGAGGTCATAGTATTTTACCTATTCAAAGGTTTTCCACAATAAATTACCTATGTCATTTATTGCTTTACATTAGTTTTTGTCACATGAATATTGGTGCAAGAGCTAATTTTGAGCCATATTAAGCTTACGGAATTAGGCCATTACAAAACTGAATCGCAATTTTTATTATCTCTCTCACAATTCCCAATTTCCTTCTTACAATTTATCTCTCATGATTCTTCTCTTCATGATTTCACTCCACACTTGTCTCAATTTTGTGCCAAAACCTCATTATTGTTATACTTTTTTCATCTTCTCTTTCAATTTCTTATTTACTAAACTCTAAGTCGATGATCCTTCCACGCTTCTTCTGCCCAACATCATCTTCTGGCCACCAAAACCATTCTTAACCCATACTACTAATACAATTCAAATACCCACCAGACAATCTCTATACAGACCATCCCTTCAATCCCTTCAATTTGTAGCTCATGGGACCTATAATCTTTCCTCCTCCAACAAACCCAGAGCTACTACTACTATTACATTTATGACCAAAAAGTAACTTTTCGAAATTCTCCCATGTTTTAGTGTTTATATTGGGTTTTTTTGGAATTCACGAGTACCACTTACGATATTTTTTAATGTGTATCTTTATATTTATTTAATTGATTTGCAGAAGTGCGCATGAGATTCTTCCATTACCTTGGATTCTAATTCAGACCCACCTTCTCTCTTTGATGGAATAACAAGGTTTTGTGTTTTTAACTATTTCTGGGTTTTTTTAAAAATGGGTTTATTTGTTGAAGTAAACCAACAGTTGGATGAGTAAACTAGCCCATTTCTATGTGTATTTCAAAATGCCTAAATGGGATATTGGGAAAATGTTTTGGTTTGTTTGTACAAATTATTTGTGATTTTGAAGCTATTGGCATTGTTGTACTAAAGGTTGTATATCTCTCTTACATGCCCATATGCGCAACGTTGGATACTACGAACTGCAAAGTTGATATTTCCTTTAATCTTTGATTTCTTGTAGGCATTTTGTATTTGTGGAGTTGTAACTTTGATCTATCTCTAGCTTTAACCATCATGCAGGCGGGGTATCGCAATAGACAATATAGACAATGGGGTTCCGGTAAGGAAATGTGTTCAGATTCATATGCAGCTTCTTAGTGATCAATTGTTCACCTAATTATGTTTCTTGTCATAATAGCAAGAAAGGCATTGCAGTCGAGATGGCATATTGAGCATCAAGAGTGGCATTTTCATTAAATTGGTGGTCTAAAGTGTTTAATTCCGCTTCTGGAGGGTTACAAGATCTAAGTTTTGCAGCCGAAGATCTTGGTCTTGTGATTACTTGATTATCACCTTTCTTCCTCTTTTATGTTTTTCTCAATTCTCTAGAGGAGAAGATTGTGTTTAGGTTGATTTATTTGAACATCTTTGCTAGACATACATCTATAACTGACGTGAGTCCTTTAGTACATGTCCATGAACTTATGATGTCCTCATGCTAGTTTACTCTACGATAATCTTACAATGAGGTTCATAATTACTTTTTTATTATTATTTGGGAAACTGAAAAAGTTCAAGATTATCTAATCTTACTTCACTAGAATGAATAATAGAGGCTAGAATCACTTTATGTGCTTAAGAGTACACCACCACACTTATCTTTCATAGTCATACTAAGTAAGTTAAATACCTACTTTTCCTTGTAATAATGGTGCACAAAGAACTCAATAATTCCTAGCAATAAGCGGGGTCTGTTTCTAGAAAAAAAATGTCATTTATCCTAAAAATATGTACTTTTATTCATGAATATGGGCATTCTATATAATTGGAGCAAGAAAGATAAAGCTAAATTAGGCTAGTCAAATGGTGAAGCACTTGGAGTGTGTTTCAAAGCTTACACTAGAATAATTAGCTAAAAGAACGGAAGGGTGAATATAGTCTTTGCTTTGGTAGGTCAATTGGAGTACTTTTTTTCTTGCTTTTACTAGCCTTAATTGGCTTAGATAGCTAGAAAATGAAAACTATTTTGGCTAGCCAAAATACAGATTGGCTTGAATATTTTCTTATACCCTTGTTAAACTAAGATGCTTAGGAATCTAAAAGATGATTCTTCGTTGATCTAAATCACATTTACATTCAAATTTATTTTCTTGAGCACATATTTCATTATCAGCAAAATTGATTGTAGTGTCATGTGTTAATCCTTATCCTGATATTTTTGCCTATTATCTAGGTGTAGCATCGATGTCATAATTGAGACAGATTGGCTATTGATACCAGGCAGTTTGGTTTTGGATCAGGTTACCCCAGAAACAAATGATAAGTTAGCTCTCATATTCCGATAGCTGCACTGGGTGACTACAATCAATGAGGACCAGTTCCTTGTTGGTAGAAAAGAATTTTAGCACCCGATATAGGGGTATTTTTCTTCCTCATATGTCTCAATTTTGTCAATTTTTATCATCTGATGCTTATGACTTGTGTTTATCATCTGTTATTAGTTATGTCTCTTATTGTTTTGTCTCAGTAGGAAATATAATCAAAACCCATTTACCCGGACGTGTTTTGATAAGAGAAAAAGCTCAAAGATTCTATGAAGGTAAGATATTGGACGAGAAAAATGATTGTGGTTCAAAAAAACTTTTGAAGTAGCAAGGCTATGAAATATGATTATATGCCCAAATTCATAAATGGAAACTTCTAGTTATTGGTTGATGTCCAAAAGCCAGGCCCTCGAGCATAAACAATGTACTTAAGGTACATTTAATTTTTACTTCAGTATTGTGTTAACTGTCCATATATATATTTCAGATGTAACTTAAGAATCCATCAAATTTGAGAATTATACGCAGTAAAAAAATCAAATAAATGAGAAATTGTTCATACCATGCAAGTATGATAATGAGCAGCTCTGCAGACTTAAGTTTTCAGATGAACTTTGCGTTAGTAATTTGTTTATGCTTATAATTGATGTCATGCGGCACTCGGGCACTAACCAAATTGGTTTGAGATATATTATTCTTGATAACCAAAAGCATTGTATTATGGTAGGTGTTTCCCGAGATAAAACTAAAAATGCAAAATATACATTAGAGAAGGGATGGCCATCCCGAAGAAACTTTGATCGGTTATAAACCAACATCTTAAAAGACCCGCAAGTGGACAGTGTACCATTAAGTATAAGGGTAAGTGGGGTCGTATCCCAAGAGACTTGTGGTACAAATTATACTTCGAGCTACTAGTTGCATCCAATAACAACGAGTTTTTGTAGCTTTTGAAATAAAAAGAAGAACAAAACAAATTACAAAATAAATTAGAGTAGAAACCAAGCCATCAATTCCACTCCATCCGTTATAACCTTGAGATAGTGTACCTAGTTAGAGTATTCACGAACTCCCGTATTGCATATCCTTGGTCAGGTATATGCAATACATCATGAGATAAGATAATTATTGATTAGGAACTACCCATAAACCAACTTATTAAACCATGGTCCGGTTGATAAACATGGATTATGTTCAATTCTCCATGTTCCTAACCTATCTTATTATGGTCAAACAAGATGGTTACTTAGATTCCTTATTCCTCCAAATCCTAGCTACGGTCAATCATAGGACGAAGGAATATGAATATGCATTATGCCGGGATAAAGAGAATGCGATTACTCTAATTAAACTACACAATCTACACTAAGGCTGCATTGGATAGAGATTCCTCGAGCCTTGGGTAAGAGGCTTAACTACTCAACCCTTTGATCATTGCCATTATATTATTACTATAATAAGAGTAAAAGACAAGGAAAAGAGTAGAAAAAGAACTTTATTGCTTATTGAACCTTGATATTTACACTCTCCAAGATGATCCTCATGGGTGGGATTCCCCTCCTATTTATAGAGTATAGGAAGGGTTACAAAATATTACCATTAATATAAAATCCCCTAAACCATGCCTAAAATCATGCATTGATATTACAACTCATAAGGATAATATCTATATTTAATTCTCTTCAATGGTCTTCCATGCATGGGCCTTTGGTTGACAACTTCAAATGAGAATCATTGTTGGAGTACATCACCCATGTTCTTCGTTAAAAAATAGAAATATGTACGACTTATTTATCATGTGACCGATTTTTGTAAATTAAACAAAAACATTATTAGTGCCACATTTATTTAATAAATGACTAGGTAGATATAAATTTAGGAGTTGTACACGTAAATATTACGTGTCTATCAAATATCCCTAAACTTATATTTTGCTAGTCCTCGAGCAAAAGTAAACAAAAACTATTTTTGCATGTCACGCGGTAGCATTTATCGCATGCAACAAGCCGTTAAACCCCCAGGTTCCCCTGATGGACGAGTGTTGTCTCGTGAAGGTTTGCAGTGACTATACCCACAAAAGTCAATAATTGTAATGACCCGCATTCAATTATTCCTAATATTCACTCTTAATCCTGTTCTTAATCTCATTGGCATATTAGATTCCTTTCTTTCATGTTAAGTTCCACATTCATTTTCTGCATGTACTCTTTCATCCATTATACTCATCCTTTATGCATCCATTTATTCCTTTCGGTGGTTTAGTATTAGATTCTGTTTTGTAGTTTTGGCGGTTCGGAGGTGTTTTGGAGTTAGAGGTAGTTTGGCGGCCTTGGGAGCCCATAAAAAGTTTGGTAGTGGTATTTATGCTTTGTGTGTGTAATTTGGGGTGGTTCCGGTGAGCCGTTAGAGTGGCCGGTGGAATTCTGGGTTTGCCCGAGGAAAAGATTCCTTTTTAGGGGTTTAGGCGTTTTGGTTGCCGAGAGGCGGTGGAAGTGGTGTGTTCATCCTTGGGGAACCTTGGGTGGGTTCGTAGAAGTGTTTGTGTGCTGGTATTGGTGGTCCGTGGAGTTTCCGGGGTATCCGGGGTGGTCTGTGGTGTCTCCCGGCAATTCCGTAGCTTCCCGGGTATGTCCAGGTTTTGGACAGACCAGTCCTACTCGAACAGGACTTTGTCTGTTCGAGCAGAATTACCCAAGAACATTTTTTTTTCATCCCTGCAGCCTTTTGTTCGAATAGGATCCATCCTGTTCGAACGGGATCCACCCTGTTCTAACAGGATCTTCCCTGTTCGAACAGAGGCGTGATGTCAGCTGCGTCTGGGTTTATATACTTTATTTATTCACTCCTCTCTTCACTCCCTTACTCTCTCCTCTCCCTAACCCTTCCCTCACTCCTCCAAACTCCTAATCCAACATTCCTCTTCGTTCGCAGATCCTTGTCGAGCTTCGCCGCGATCTTCTTTCCTATTCTTGATGGGTAATTCCCGATTTCTTTTCGACTCGGAGTAGGGTTTAATTTCTAGGGTTTGGGTTTGTTGTCCTTTCTTTAGATTGATGAGTTGTGGCTGTTCTCCTTGGTTGGTGTTAGGTTTCCAGGCGTTCCGCGACCGTTCTGTGGATTTCGGCCAAGTTTTTGTGGTTGGCTTTCCGAGTTGGATGTTCCGCCGGACTCGGATATTATCAGGCGAGTTCTTATTCCAACTTTACTAAGTTTCATTACTAGTTTGTGTATAGTTTTAGATAGTAGTATTGAACTTAGAGATGAGTAGTGATTAACTATAGTTTAACCTAGAGATTATCCTGTTTAGTTGTTAACCTGGGGTTGGGTTGTAGTTGTTAATCTGTGGTTGGGTTGTAATTGTTAACCTGTGGTTGGATGGTAATGATTCTAGAGTTGGATTTTAGTTTGTATAGAACCTAAGGTTAGTAGTGGTGGTTGGGGTTCATGTTTCGTGGTTGCCTGGAATGCCCCTTCCAGCCTTTAAGCGATTGTGGGTTGGACGTAGGCGACGGTTAGGTTGTTGTTTCGGCTATGCAGAGTCGGTGCAACAAGTCCCTATTGATCCTGTTTGGGTTGCTAGGTTATCGACAACCGGGTTGTGCTTGGGCACTGATTACACGTTTTAACTTATTGAATTTTTTTAAACTTATTGAGATGGGATACACAAACACTCCGCTTCGGTTGACCTCCGACGGGATTCATGGAGTCCGCGAGATTGGGTTAAAATACACATGTGAGATTGGGAACGACACTATTATACCTAGCAAAACCACCGCGGAGTGTGGATTGGTATGAGACAGAGTCCTGGTGATCCCAAACTTATCCTCGTTGAGGTTGAAATTCCTTGAAATGTGCAAGACTAATTATCTGGTGTTTGATCCACCCTTCCACTTTGATCGAGTACAACCATCCTAGCTTGGTCGAGCTTAAACAAATCGTACCAGTGTATCCCCTTTACCGAATCACTTTAAGATAGCATTAGACGTTAGCATTAAATCATTTTGCACCAGGGGATATTTATGGGAATATCGCCGCTCATCATATCATATCATTGCATCTAGGATAAGTATGGGATTATCCTAGTCATCACTTCACGTCATAACATTGCATCATCATCATCTTCCTCCTCTCATATTCTTAATTCTATTCTCCTCCCGAATCCACTCTATTCTATTCCACTCTCTCTCCTCATTGGCACTATTCTCCTTCTCATATCAACTCTGATCTCCTTTCTGTATGATTTAATTATTTTATTAATGGTTACTGATTATATTGTTAGAACTCTTAGTTACTTAATTCTTTATCGCACTCGTCTCTACTCTATTTCCAGTACCTGTTATTAGTAAGTTATTTAGTTCTGTTGGATTAGTGAGCTCATTGTTTACTCACTCTCGCATTTAACATTTTTCAGAGGTTGTGTAGCTTGGACTGCCACGTGGTTAGCTAGTCCAGAGATTATTTTTGCAGCTGCAGATCCTTTCAGCTCTAGATTCTGTAGGTGTTCTCAGCATTGTGTAGCTGATCTTTTATTTGAGATGTTGGATTTCATTCGGCACGATATGTATAGATATATGTCTTTTGCTTCCGCGTTATATTTGTTATATCGTTGTATTGTTATTTCTTTACTCTGATGATTATTGCTATCATGTGAATAGCCGAGCCAGAATTCCTAAGGCTTGGCTATTTGTGGGGTAGAATCTTTGGATTCCCCGACCTGCACTACTTAGAGTCTAGTAATTGGTCAAGCTACCGATTACTGGATTTTGGGGTGTGACAATAATGACATTTTAAACAATTCTAGAATACACATGATTCATTTCCTGCGAACTTATCCTTACTTAGTTGTGACAAAAATATACCAATGAAAAAATCCTTAAACTTGTTATTCTCCCAAGTATACCGACAAATATTTTAAGTTTATCCGAAACTAGAGGTACTACCTCAAGATTAGAAAGAGATCCAAGTATTTTTCTTTAACTACATTTGAGTGTATAGTGAAAATAGCTTTATCACCTAATACGTTGTCTAGAATAATTTACTCAATTTTTGGTAGTCTAGTTCTTACTGGAACAAATTCAATGGTCAGTTCGACAAGTGCCTTAGTCAATTTGTTTTCCTTGAATTTTACTTTTACCTTTTCTTTTGCAAGCCTTGTCTTATTAAGTACATTATTTCTTTGTGAAACCTCAATTACAAGGAGTTTTCGATCGATAATCCCTGCCAGTTAGCTAAGGTTGTCAGGGTGTTGTGCCCCATCATGACCTAGACTCAAGATTCTCATAAGTAACATTTTCTTGTGCTCATTTCATATAGTTCATGGTCAAACTCGAGATTGGTGAAAAATTTTCCTCTTTCAGCCCTTAATCATGCGAGTAGCATTGCAGCGTGAGTTTTTAGAACACATTTGGCTTATTATTTATTCTTAGGAATGAACTTATTCTTAGGCAATTGTCTCCCTTGTAACAAACTATTTTTAACATAAATGCTAAATTTTCCTTATAATGAGCAAAAATCTATTGAATGTATTAATTGCAAAACTACAGTGAAATGCACGTTTTCAAAATATGCCAAGTTAACTTGAATTAGTCGCTAATAAAAAGATAGTACACCTAGCTTAAGATATTCCAAAATATTCTAGTGTATACTTGGTACAATTTCAAATTTTAGGTTTTTCCATAATATTTATGTCAAGGTAAAATCAGTTTAAATTTTAGAAATTCGTCAAAAATATATCATAAATTGTCAAAGTGTCATTATTTTCCAAACTTAAATAAAACATTTTCCACAATATTTGTGAACAAAATTTAATATATGAAATGGGAAATAAAAAGTGAGAACTTCTCACCTAAATGTGCCTTGGGTTGCCTCCCAGGAAGCGCTAAGTTTTACCATCTTCAGCTAGACGAATGTACCCCCATACTTGAATGTCATGATATAAGTCTAAAGAGGTACAAAGTACAATAATTGATAAACTATCCAGGTTGCAAGTTCTCCTTAAATAACTGTGGAACACCAAAATTGTTCTTTTCCTTGAATAACCAGATAATAGAAAAATAGTGATTCCCCTTATCTGTTCCTAATTGTGCTGATGTAATCATGATACATAAAAATAACTCAGAGTAAAATCCCCCAGGATAAAGATTTTCCTTATTTAATTTATGGGGAATCTCACTTTGAGATATTTTACAAGGTATACCCCTATACACCAAAAATGTATCTTGATATTCATCATTTTCCAAAAGGTGACTTGAACCATTAAATTAATGTCGATCGGGTAGTTGTGGGTCAGACTCAAGTTTGTATGACTCAGTTGCAGGTGATAATGCCTGTACTATTTTAAGAATTACGGGGTCATCCCAATACTTGAAATAATTCAAACATTGATCTATAGAGTAGTTATCGCGCAACAAATCCTCTAATTCATTAACAATTATGGTACCCCTAAGTGGCTTGTAAAATAAAGATGTAGGCATAGGTATAGGGAGGGTTGGTGAAAGTGCAACAAAAATATAATCAATCCCCAATAATAATGATATATCCTGTAAAGAATGGTCATCCACCTACTGGTTTTCAACATCGCAATTTGTGTCAGGTGGACGCGGCTCAAGGCAAGGCTAAGGTGACTCATAAGGAGACTATGAAGGAAATGACAAGTTGATAACATCTGCAACAGCTTTGGCAATTTCTAATTTCTTGACTTTGGTACAAATATCATCATCTAGAAATTCCTCGCATATTATCGTATAATGAGACGGTGATTCAATATATTCATATTTTATCTCGTTATCATGATCGTCAAAAAAATCAATTGAGGAGAGGGAAAAATATTCAATCTCAGTCATAGTTTCCTTGAATGAATTTATTGGGTTGAGCGGATATGCACCCTTTCTAGATGTCAAGTTTAGAAAAGTACCAACCTACGGGAAGTGTTTCACGGTGTAGCTGTCGCCGCCCCTTCACTTAGGAGACGAAAGAAGGAAGTGCCCCATTACTTAGGGGGCATAAGAAGGATTTTTTTAAAGAAATTTCTCCCGCTTTAAGCTTTTCGTATTTCCACCTTCAACATTCTCCGCGCTTTCCGTTCTTTTGTATCCCTTATCGGTGCCCAAGATTGCCAAAATGTAATCGGCTTGTGTTTGATCAACAATGGAGAGTAATAATCAAGATTAGCAAAAAATGGTTTTTATGACATTTCAATTCAAGCAAAACCTACAAAAGCAACTCGTTCTCAACCACGTTAAACTTTTATGTGGTCGGTAAGAGGTTTGTAAAGAAAAACCATAACTCGTACTTAAGTTCGTGCTCAAGTGGGAAAATAGTTCAATCTTGAGTTAAGGCCCACAAACAGTTCATGCTTAACATAAGCAACTCGTGCTTAAGTTATACATTAAAAAATAGTTCATGCTTGAGTAGGACCACCCATTATAAAAAAAACAAATCTTAACAAAAGCAACTCGTGCAGCAACTTATAACAAAAGGTCGTTATGTTGGACCCATAGCTCATTAAAAACCAAAGCTCAATTTTGTGCTCGCAACAAAAGAATTAAGGCCCACCACAGTTTGTGCTCAAGTTCGTGTTTAAGCTCGTAACAAAAGCAACTCATGCTAAGTTATAAAAACCAAAGCTCGTGCTTAAGTTTGTTGGCCTCATAGTAATTTTTTTAAGCTAAAAAAAATCAGATTTGAGTGAAGATAAAATAATTTAATCAAGATAAGAATTAAGGCCACTCAAACCATGAGGAATACAAACCAAAATGCAAGAAATTCTAGATTAAACAATTGCACTCGACCTAAATGCAAGATAAAATAATCCAATGTTGAACCAAGTACACTCGACCTCCAAGCAACAGTTAGTTGTTACTGTAGTAGACTTAACCCTTGCTACGTTATACTTTATAGCACAGTAACGTAAGAGAAATTAAGTAACTGCCTTGTACAGCCCTTAAAGCCAATCACCCATTACCTCAAGCACCAAGTTCCAAACAATGGTGGATGTTTATACTTGAGTGTTCTTGAGATAAAACAATAAAAAGGGATGAGAAATAAGAAAAATAGATGAAAGATAAAGGAAGAAAAATTGGCTTAACACTAACTACTCAAAAGAAAATGCACATTTACAAGTTCCCGGAAACGGCGCCCAAAACTTGATCGATATAAACTGACGTCTCAAAAGACTCGCAAGTACACTGTGTACCGTTAAGTACAAGGTAAGCGGGGTCGCATCCCAAGAGGCATGTGGTGCGAATTATACTTCGAGCTACTAGTTTTATCCAATAACAACGAATTTGTGTAGGTTTTGAAATAAAAAGAAGAACAAAACAAATTACAAGATAAATTGGAGTGGAAACTAAGGCATCGATTCCACTCTATCTGTTATAACCTTGAGATAGTGTACCTAGTTAGAGTATTCACAAATTTTTGTATTGCATATCCTTGGTCGGGTATATGCAAGACATCATGAGATAAGATAATTATTGATTGGGAACTACCCATAAACCAACTTATTCAACCATGGTCCGGTTGATAAGTATGGATTATGTTCTATTCTCCATGTTCCTAACCTATCTTGTTATGGTCAAACAAGATAGTTACTTAGATTTTTTATTCCTCCTAATCCTAGTTATGGTCAAGCATAGGGCGAAGGAATATGAATATGCATTATGTCGGGATAAAGAGAATACAATAACTCTGACTAAACTACACAATCTACACTAAGGCTACATTGGATGGAGCTTCCTCTAGCCTTGGCTAAGAGGTTTAGCTACTCAACCCTTTGATCATTGCCATTATACTATTACTACAATAAGAGTAAAAGACAAGAAAAAGAGAAGAACAAGAACTTTATTGCTTATTGAACCTTGATATTTGATAGACGTAGGAATACGTATGATTAATACACCTAAAAGTATCGTTTTGTTAATTCCGATTTATTAATTTCTAGTATTAGTAGCATTTTCTTATTTTCAGGCACTTATCACTGTTCGAGCTAATAAGTAGAAAAAGACATCAAATAAAATGTATAAAGAGTTGAAGCATCTCCAGCAGTCTCTCAGGTATAAGGAAGATGTCTACATTTAATATACTTGTAGATTTTCTCCATAGAATAAAGATGAATGAAGGACTCTACAAGGGTTAACATAAGATAGGATTTATCTTTATCTGATAGAGTTTTAGAATTGAAAATAAGTCTCTCCTGTCTCCTATAAATATGAGAGCAATTTTATGTATTTTACACATCTCAATCTCAGGAAGAAATAAAGCTTGCATTTTTTAGTATTTTTCTCTTTCTCTCTCTTTTATTTTATACGTTTAATTTAAGTTGTGATCAACACCATTAATGGAGTGCTAATCTCCTTAGCTTAGGCTAAGGATTGAACCTCCGGTGAAGTGAGCTAAATTGATGTTAATAGTAGTCTAGATCTAGAATTAATCTTCAATTCTCTGATTTGAAGTTACGAAGAGTTGATCTAGCTATGACAACTCTAAGTTACTACAGATATGAGGAAGATGTCAAATTAGCCATTTTCGATTATTTTTACGCTCAAAGGGAATTCTAGATCACTAGAGTTAATACTCTCCACCTAGCCATGGAAAGGAGTTTATAAACCCTAGATCCGATTATCCATGAACAACGAAGTTCTTACTTAGGGTTTTAGCCACAAGCCCTAGATCTTAGACCCAAATAGATCTAGCCATCGCTATTACGTACAGATAGAAGCATCCGTTTTCATATCGTTTAGTAAACTAAGTCAGAGGTGATCCAAAGTCTAGGTTCTTTTCCTTATAATTGTATCGAAAGTTAGTAATTTAGATTTATGTTTTAGATCAAAACCATTTTATCAAAATTAGTTTAGATTCGTTTATTAGTTAATTAGGAAATTAGATTTTTAATACGTTTACACCCCGTGGATTCGACCCCCGCTTACCCTTATTACATTACGACACCCGTAGTTTTGAGCGGGGTATTTAAAGACCGAGTTTTTCTCGCATCAATATTTATAATCTCCAAGATGATCCTCATGGGTGGGATTCCCCTCCTATTTATAGAGTATAGAAAGGGTTACAAAATATCACCATTAATATAAAATCCCTTAAACAATGCCTAAAATCAAGTATAAATATTACAACTCATAAGGATAATATCTATATTTAATTCTCTTCAATGGGCTTCCATGCATGGGCCTTTGGTTGACAACTTCAAATAAGAATCATTGTTGGAGTGTATCACCCTTGTTCTGTGTTAAAAACCAAAAAAATGTACGACTTGTTTATCATGTGATCGATTTCTGTAAATACAAACATAAGCACTATTAGTGTCACATTTATTTAATAAATGACTAGGTAAATATAAATTTAGGAGTTGTACACGCAAATATTACGTGTCTATCAGACTGAAAACTGAAGACTATGGATATTTTGGTAATCAGAAATAATGTTAAGGTGTATGCAAGAACGGGATAAAGAGGTGTTATGTTTTTGTTTTTGCTTTTTTTTTTGCTAATGCAAGCAGAGGTTATGGCAAGACCCCTTAACCAAAAATTATAACAAGTATCAACTACAAATGTTTGTATCTAATACCCCAAGTATCCTCCTCAATTATAGAACACAAGTTAGAAGGCAAGGAGCTAGAAGGCAAGCAGTGGGAATGGGAAGAAGAGGTGTTATGTAGGAATCAACTTCAATGAAACTTTTGCTCTAGATGTTTGCACTCAGCTTATGCCGAGTCATCTGTACATAGTTCTTCAAATTTTCCAATTGTATTAACATTTTTAATCAATATAATATATTTTGGATGTTTTTTTACATTTATTGCAGGCTCATTTTGATTATAAATTTGATTTTTAAACTATATATTATAATAATAATATATAAATATATATATTTAAAATAATACTAATTGGCGACGGTTCCTCTCAATCGCTAAATTATGGTGCTAAAATGACAAAATAATCTTTTAGTGGCTGAATTTACCATCGCCAATAGGTGATAATTAGAGAAAAATTAAACTTGTTGCGGAATCTATGACTTATGGCGATAGGTTTGTCCGTCGCCAAACTTTTAGTAACCCCAGCATCAACGGCGGCAATGTGACAGTCTTTGCCCGTCACAAAAAGGCTTTAGTGATAAATAAAAGCCGTCGCCGAAGATCTTTTTTCTGGTGGTAACTTTTCCATAATTGTTGCTCAATTTTAAAGAAAAATTAGAGCATCTCATAAGTACATGCTTGGAGTCGTTTTATGAAGGTACATTTAGTGATGAACATGAACCTCTTTCTAAACATAATATGCCCAAAGAATATGAACTGTCCATTTTAAATATCTTCTAGAAAGAGATGTCCTGGCATGCAAGTTCGTGAATCTTATCATAATCTTTTTCTCCTAAATTCAATATTTCTAATCAATGTTGAGATATTATCTAAAACACTTATATCAAGAAGAAGCTTAAATAGTTTTTACACTAACCTGAGTTAATCATATCTAGAACATCCATAGCACTTTAATTTTATGCTATGTTGAGATATTGTCCTTAATTTAAACTAAAATCTAGAGGTTATGCCTAAATATCCCCGTTCAGTTCCTAAATATTCGACTGCCCTGTCTTAGTTGTAATTACATGGTTGTTGCATTATTGGCTATTGATCGATTATAAACTAACGTCTTAAAAGACCCACGAGTGCACGGTGTACCTTTAAGTACAAGGGTAAGCGGGGTTGTATCCCTAGAGCTTGTGGTGCGAATTATACTTCGAGCTACTAGTTTTATCCAATAACGAGTTTGTGTAGGTTTTGAAATAAAAAGAAGAACGAAACAAATTACAAGATTAATTGAGTGGAAACCGAGGCATCGATTCCACTCCACCCTTTTAAACTGTTAGATAGCATAAATAATTAAAGTTACTTATAAGTTCCCGTATCGTATATCATTGGTCAGGCATATGCAATACATCAAAAGTTACAAGAGATTTAGTAATTGGGAACTACCCATAAACCAACTTACTCAACCATGGTCTGGTTGATAAGTATGGATTATGTTCTCTACTCCATGTTCCTAACCTATCATGTGATGGTCGAACAAGATGGTTACATAGATTTATTATTCATCCTAATCCTAGCTATGGTCAAGCATAGGACGAATGAATATGAATATACAATATTTTGGGATAAAGAGAAAGTAATTATTCTAACTAAGCTACACAATCTACACTAAGACTACATTGGGTGGAGCTTCCCTTAGCCTTGGCTAAGAAGATTAGCTACTCATCCCTTTGATCATTGTCATACTACTATTACTACGATAAAATTAAAAGACAAGAACAAGAGAAGAACATGAACTTTATTGTTTATTGAACTTTGATTTACAATCTCTACGATGATCCCTCAAGGGTGGGATTCCCCTCCTATTTATCGAGTATAGGAAGGGTTTACAAAATATTACTATTAATATAAATATACCTAAACAATGTCTAAAATCATGCATATATATTACAACTCATGAGAACAATATTAATATCTAATTAAATCCAATGGGCTTCCATGCATAGGCCTTTGGTTGGCAACTTCAAATAAGAATCATTGTTGTAGTGCATCACCCTTGTTCTTCATTAAAAACTGGAAAAATGTACGACATGTTCATCATGTGACCGATTTCTATAAATACAAACAAAAGCACTATTAGTATCATATTTATTTAATAAATGACTAGGTAGATATAAATTTAGGAGATGTACACGTAAATATTACCTATCTATTTAATACCCCCGAACTTATATTTTTCTAGTCCTCGAGCAAAAGTACACAAAAACCTTTTATGCATGTCGTGCGGTTGCATTTAGCGTATGCAACAAGCCGTTAAACCCCTAGGTTTAGCCTAGTGGATGAGTGTTGTCTCATGAGGGTTTGCAGTGACTATACCCACAAAAGTCAATAATGATATTTTAAGTAATTCTAGAATATATATGACTCATTTTCTGTGAACTTAACCTTACTTAGTTGTGACAAATATATACCAATAAAAAAATCCTTAAACTTTTTATTCTCCCAAGTATATCAAAGAATATTTTAAGCTTATCCGAAACTAGAGGTACTACCTCAAGATTAGAAAGAGATTAAAGTATTTTACTTTAGCTATATTTAAGTGTATAATGAAAATAGTTTTATAGCCTAATACGCTGTCTAGAATAATTTACTCAGTTTTTGGTAGTCTAGTTCTCACTGGAATAAATTCAGTTGCCAGTTCGACAAGTACCTTAGTCAAATCATCTTCCTTGAATTTTACTTTTTTCTTTTCATTTGTAAGCCTTTTCTTTTGAGTACATTATTTCTTAGTGAAGCATCCATTACAAGGAGTTTTCGGTGGACAATACCTGCCAGTTGGCTAAGGTTGTCAGGGTGTGGTGTCCCATCATGACCTAGACTTAGGATTCTCATAAGTAACATTTTCTTATTCTCCTTTCACATATTAATTGAAGATATTAATTATAAAACTACAGTGAAGTGCACGTTTCCAAAATATGCCAAGTGAGCTTGAATTAGTCGTTAATAAAAAGATAGTACATTTAGCTTAAGATATTCAAAAATATTCTAGTGTATACTTGGTTCAATTTCATAATTTAGGTTTTTTCATAATATTTATGTCAAGGAAAAATCAGCTTAAGTGTTTGGAAATTCGTCAAAAATATATCATAAATTGTCTAAGTGCTATTATTTCACTTTTCTTCAAAAAGCATATCAAGAAATGGTTTCATACCCCCAAACTTAAATCAAGCATTGCCCTTAATGTTGGAGAACAAGAAAATAAATGGAAAAGAAAACTAAAATGTCTCACCTGAATGTATCAAGGGTTGCCTCCCAAGAAGTATTAAGTTTACCGTCTTCAGCCAGACAAATGTATCCCCATGCATAAATAATTTATAAGGGTACTATAGGGGTATATAATATCATTTTTTATATACTGGATTATATAGAAATGTTATTTCTTCATCAAAAGTGTACGACTCTAAGTACGGTTTTAATCGTTGGCCATTGACTTTAAAAATATTTCCGTTCTTAGGATCCTCCACCTCTATGGCTCCATGAGGATAAATAGTTTGAACTACAAAGGGGCCGTACCAACAAGAATGTAATTTCCCAGGAAATAAACGTAGCCGTGAATTGTAGAGTAACAATTTTTGATTAGGCTCAAAAATTTTGTGAACAATCGACTTATCATGAAAAGCTCTAGTTCGTTCCTTGTAAATTTTTGCATTTTGGTAAGCCTTGCGACGAAGCTCGTCAAGTTCAGAAAGTTGAAGTTTTCTATGTGATTCGGATTTATCCATTTCAAAGTTGAAGGCCTTTGTAGCCCAGAGGGCCTTGTGTTCCATTTCCACAGGTAAGTGGCAAGCCTTCCCAAAGACAAGTCTATAGGGTGACATACCAATCGGGGGAAGCTGTTCGATATACCTAAAGGGCATCATCAAGTAGATCATACCAATCTTTATGTTTAGTTCGAACAGTTTTTTCTAAAACTCTTTTGACCTCCCGATTGGATACTTTGAATTGACCGCTTGTTTATGGATGATAAGGTGTAGCAACTTTATGAGTGATGGAGTAAGTTTTCAAAAAAATTTGAAAGATACGATTGCAAAAATGTTTACCACCATCACTAATGATTGCCCGAGGCATCCCAAAATGATTAAAAATGGTTTTCAAAAATTTTACCACGGGCTTATGGTCATTCGTTTGACATGGCACAACCTCAACCCATTTAGAAACATAATCGACTGCAACTATAATCTTAAAGTAACCGCGAGAAGAAGGAAATGGGACTATAAAGTCAATGCTCCATACATCAAATAGTTCAACGATAAGGATGTTGTTCGAGGGCATCATGTTTCGATGAGAAATATTCCCAGTCCGCTGGCACCTATCACATTTAGAACAAAAGGTATATACATCATGAAAAAGGGTTGGCCAATAAAGACCAGATTGAAGGACTTTTGTAACATTTTTCATGGTCCTAAAATGTCCTCCGTAATCTAAGGTATGGCAAAATGTGAGTACACTCTGGAACTCATCATTTGGGATGCATCTCCTAATCACTTGGTCGGAACAATACTTATAAAGATAAGGATCGTCGCAACTAAAATGTCTAACCCCGTGCAAGAATTTGGTTCAATCTTTCTTTGACCAATGGGCAGGTAATTGTTGCGTAGCAAGATAATTGACAATATCAGCGTACCAAGGCAGTTGTGAGACAACCATGGGATGCTCATCAGGAAATATCTCTAAGATAGGAAGAAAATTTTTAGCACCCTCAGTGAGAATTTGAGATAGATGATCCGCTACCACATTTTCAACACCTTTCTTATCTCGAATTTTGATATAAATTCTTGTAACAAAAGAATCCATCTGATTAACCGAGGCTTGGCATCTTTTTTAGATAGTAAATACTTTAAGGCCGCATGGTCGGTGTAAATTATGATTTTGGATATAACAAGGTATGATCGAAATTTCTCCAAGGCAAACACAATGGCTAATAACTCCTTCTCTGTGGTAAAGTAATTTAACTGTGTATCATTGAGCGTGCGACTAGCATAGTATATAACATGAGATTTATTATCTACTATTTTCCCTAAAACCGCTCCAACAGCGTAATTAGAAGCGTCGCACATGAACTCAAATGGAAGTTCCCAATTGGGAGGTTGGATGATAGGGGCTAAAGTTAATAAAAGTTTGAGCTTCTCAAAATCTCTTAAACATCCATCATCAAAGTTGAAATAAGATTCCTTAGCAAGTAAATTGCACAAGGGCTGAGAAATTTTACTAAAATCTTTGATGAACTGGCGATAAAGCGCAGCATTCCCCAAAAATGATCGAATGGCCTTAACCGTCCGAGGTGGAGGTAAAGAAGATATAATGTTGATCTTTGCCTTATCGACTTCAATCCCTTTGTTGGAGATAATGTGTCTAAGAACTATCCCTTGTGTCACCATGAAGTGACACTTTTCCCGGCTTAACACCAAATTTGTTTGTATACATCATTCTAGCACGAGCACTAAATAGTGTAAACAATCGTCAAAAGACGATCCAAACACTGAAAAATCTTCCATAAAGATTTCAATAAATTTATCAACAATATCAGAAAATATGCTCATCATACAACGCTGGAATGTAGCGGGTGCATTGTACAACCCAAATGGCATACGTTGATAAGCATATGTCCCATAGGGACACGTGAAAATTGCCTTCTCCTGATCTTTTGGGGTAATGGAGATCAGATTGTATCCAGAATAACCGTTAAGAAAATAGTAATATATTTTTCTGGCTAAGCATTCAAGCATTTGATCAATGAAAGGAAGAGGAAAATCATCTTTCCTTGTGACCGTGTTCAATTTCCTGTAGTCGATACATACACGCCACCGAGTGGTCATGCGGGTGGGGATTAGGTCATTATTCTCATTCTCAACTACAGTAATCCCTGACTTCTTAGGTACAACATGAATGAGACTGACCCACTTACTATCCGAAATGGGGAATATGATACCCGAGTCAAAAAGTTTGAGAACATCCTTCTTCAACACCTCCATCATGGTGGGATTCAATCTCCATTGCATCTTGCAAGAATTTTTAGCACCTTCCTCGAGATTGATGCGATGCATGCAAACGGCTGAGCTAATCCCCTTCAAGACTACTATAGACCACCCTAGGGCTGATTTGACTCTTTTAAGGATACCCAACAATCTACTTTCTTGGTCAATATTGAGGCTGGAAACTATGATCACAGGCAGAGTGTTAGAATCACATAAGAAAGCATAATTCAAAGTCTTAGGTAATGGCTTGAGGTCTAACTTGGGTGCATTAACAATGGATGAAATAGGCTTGAGGTTCAACATGGGGTCTCCATTTGGACTTGTTAAAAATAGGAGTTGAGTTGAGTAGAGCATTAAGCTCTTCAACAATTGGATTATCATCAAAGTCTTCACCAAAGTTTACAAGACATGATTTTTAAGGGGTCCTTAGAAAATGATTTAGGGAATGAGTTGTAAACTAGGGAGTCAATAATATTCAGCTCAGCCATGTTATCAGAATGAGGGACTTGAGTATTATTGTTAAAAACATTGAGCTTGATCTTTATGTCTCCCATTGATAGTTGTAAGACCCCATTAAAGCAATTAATAATGGCATAAGCAGTCACAAGGAAAGGGCGGCCCAATATGGCAGGAATCTCACAGCTGGGATTATTTACATCTTCAGTGTACAAAATAACAATGTCCACAGGAAAAATAAGAGTATCAACCTTGATCAGAATATCCTCAAGGATACCACGTAGGTATCGTATTGACCTGTCAGCCAATAGAAGTGTGATAGACACGTAATATTTACGTGTACAACACCTAAATTAATATCTTCCCAGTCATTTATTAAATAAATGTGGAACTAATAGTGTTTTTGTTTGTATTTATAGAAATTGGTCACATGATAAAAAAAGTTGTATATTTTTCGGTTTTTAATGAAGAACAAGGGTGATGCACTCCAACAATGATTCTTATTTGAAGTTGTCAACCAAAGGCCCATGTATAGAAGCCCATTAAAGAGAATTAGATATAGATACTATTCTCATGAGTTATAATATCTATGCATGATTTTAGGCATTTTTTATGGGATTTTATATTAATGGTGATATTTAGTAACCCTTCCTATACTCTATAAATAGAAGGGGAATTTCACTCATGAGGGATCATCTTGGAGAGGGTAAATAAGAGTTTAATAAGCAATAAAGTTTATTTCCTTCTCTTGTTCTTGTCCTTTTACTTTTATCATAGTAATAGTAGTATGACAATGATCAAAGGGATGAGTAGCTAACCTTCTTAGCCAAGGCTAGAAAAAGCTCCACCCAATGTAGTCTTAGCATAGATTGTGTAGCTTAGTTAGAGTAATTACTTTCTCTTTATCCTGGAATATAGCATATTCGTATTCCTTCTTCCTATGCTTGACCATAGCTAGGATTAGGAAGAATAATGAATCTATGTAACCATCTTGTTGGACCATAACAAGATAGGTTATGAACATGGAGAAGAGAACATAATCTATACTTATCAACCAGACCATGGTTGAGTAAGTTAGTTTATGGGTAGTTCTCAATTACTAAATCTCTTGTATCTTTTGATGTATTACATATGCCCGACCAAGGATATACGATACGGGAACTCGTAATTTACTTTAATTATTTACGCTATCTAAATGGTTACAAAGGGTGGAGTGGAATCAATGCCTTGGTTTCTACTCAAATTTATCTTGAAATTTTTTTCGTCCTTCTTTTTATTTCAAAACCTACACAAACTCGTTATTGGATAAAACTAGTAGCTCGAAGTATAATTCGCACACAAGTCTCTTGGGATACGACCCCGCTTTCCATTGTACTCAACGATACACCGTGCGCTTGCGGGTCTTTAAAGACGTCGGTTTATATTCGATCAAGTTTTTGACGCCGTTACCGGGGACTAAAGTGCGTTTTATTGAGATGTTATTTTAAGCCGATTTTTCCATCTTTTACGTTTTTTTTTTTTTAGTTAGTTGTATTATAGTGGCCAGTAATAGCATATAGTGCTTCAATTATTATCGTTTCTCTTGTTTAGTTCTTAAAAAAAAAAAAAAAATATTTCGAGTTTTTGGCGCTATAGTAGCTATGAAGTCTGTCCCTGAATATTTTACCGTTTTTGATCATCTATACTTCACAGTTGGGAAATACGTTTGCTGCGAAAGTTTTAGATAATTCAAAACCTTTTCCGAATTGCTATAGATCATATTTTTTTTTTTTGTCATTTGTGATTTACAGCGTTTTGAAAAAAACAGTACAAAAGCAGTTTCCGTTAAGGACACCACTGTTCATTCATCACTTTTTTTGAGTGGCAGAAAAGAACTTCCTCCTTGAGTATTTTTCTTTTCTGAATTTTCTTTCCAAATTGATATTATTTATTCCACTCTCTCAACCGAGCGGAAAGATATGTGCATTTGAAAATAAGAACATCATAGACTACAATAAATCTGAAAATTGAATTAATATTGCTATCGCAAGTTCACTAATCATTTTTCTCTTATTTTACAAGATAGTTACAAAGTTGGAAACGAGACGAACAATACACAAAGCTAAAAGCATCATCAAATCCATCCTTCTTGTGCCCCCTAAGTGAAGGGACACTTTCTTCTTTCGCCCCCTAAGTGAAGGGGCGGCCACAACCACACCGGGAATCACTTTTCATAGATTGGTACTTCTTAAAACATGACATCTAGAAGGGGTACATATCTGCTCTGCCCCAGCACTAGGAACATAAAGTCGTGTGGACTGTACAAATACATGCTGCTCTAATAAAATATTTGCTGTGGTTGGATTGACCTATTGACGTGTTTAAATTTCTTTTCATTCCAATATTAGTAAAGGTAAAAACAGTTAGAGACTTGCGGGATTTCATCACCCAAAAAGCTCTCTAACAAGTGGGACCACCCATTAGGGATACGAAGAAATTTGTATCACACGAAAATTTAACGTCCCGGACCAGAAAATAAATGATAATAAAAAAGAGTAGAAAGATTCCCGCGGGATTTCATCACCCAACGGATAGGTGTACCGGACCGGGGTACAAACAAGGGTTCATAGGACACGGCCCCAGTCTAGCGCCATAAAATACTGGTTGTAAGTTTGCAACGTCACCGTTCCGAGTGCTGACGCACGATTAGGCGAATCGCTCGGGCGTGAGGACTGAACATCTACTTTAAGCTGGTACTAGCATAGTGACGCAGGGAAGTGTAGGAACCAAAGCCATTTGCCATCGTACCAATTTTAAACATATAAGATTATAGGGGAGACCTATTTATTACTTTTAAAAAATGTTGATGTGCTAGAGTTTAAGTTTGATTAGCTATTTATTGCGTTGGGTGTTGCTTTTATTTTAAAATGTCATACATGCAAGAATATTGGAAACCTTACAGCTCACAATTCAACATCCCACAACAACCTAAAAATCATTTTCAATCATAGGATCACCAAAATTCTCAATACGTGGAACCTTTCCAATTTTATTCATATATGCAGTCCCATCAGTCCATCCAATCATCCAATCAGTTCCCACCCGATCCACCAAAACCATCTTTGGAAGATAATAACTACAGTGAAGTGCACGTTTTCAAAATATGCCAAGTTAACTTGAATTAGTCGCTAATAAAAAGATAATAAATCTATGTTAAGATATTCCTAAATATTCTAGTGTATACTTGGTACAATTTCAAAATTTAGATTTTTCCATAATATTTATGTCAAGGTAAAATCAGTTTAAGTGTTTGGAAATTCGTAAAAAATATATCATAAATAGTCAAAGTGCCATTATTTAACTTTTCTTCAAAAAACATTTAAAGAAATGGTTTCCTACCCCCAAACTTAAATTAAACATTGCCCTCAATGTTTGAGAGCATAAAAAAAATAAGAAATAAAAACTGGAATTTCTTACTTGAATGCGTCATGGGTTGCCTCCCAAGAAGCGCTAAGTTTACTGTCTTCAGCCAGACGAATGTACCCCCAAACTTAAAAATTTTAATATGACTGGAAGGGTACGAAGTTGAAAAGGTGATGTACTATCCTAGTTGCAAATTCTCTTTCAAAAACCAGATAACACATAAATGGTGATCCTTAATATTAACTTTTAATTGGGCAGATATATTCTGTAAAAACCAAAGAGAGTTTAAAACTAATTATCTATGAAAAAGATTTTTTCTAAAAACTTTACCTATCATTTGATGATTCCAAGTTAAAAATCTTAGAAAAATCAAGAAAAACTATTTTCTCCAAGATAAAGCAAATACATACCCAGGGAACATATTTTCCTTTAGAATTTTCAATACAATCATATGATTACTACATGTTGCGGTAAATAAGAAGATTGGTATACAAGTATTCATCCCCAAAAATGTACTTGATTCAAAACTCGATTTTCCTGGAAAAATATTTTCTTTAAAATTTTTCAAAACCCCCATGTTATCGTTGATATTCCAAAAAATGTGATAGGTGGTTCTGACAAAGCAAGTCCGTGAGACATCCCAAAATTATAATTTTTCAAAAAGATGTTTTCTTTTAGTAGAAGAAAAACTATATAACATATTTGTGGATGTGGGGATCGAGGAACAATTGACTCTAACAAACATTTAAAATTTATGTGCCTAAAATCACAACTTATCTCAAGTGACTCATCCTGACCATTGACGTGGATATTAATTGTCTTAGGGACATGGCCAAGTTGAAACATATTTTCAGATGCTAATGATTGTTCTATTTCACGAATCTTAGGATCATTCGAGTCCTCAAAATAATTTAAATATTCAATAACAGAAATTCAACAAGAATTATCTCTGTACAAGTCCTCAAAATCATTTATGGTCATGGTACCCCATTAGGCTCGTGAAATAGAGATGTAGGTATAGGTATAGGTATGGTCGGTGAATGAGTAACCAAAATAGAATCAGAACCCAATAATAGTGGTATATCCTGTAAAGAAGGTTCGTCCACCCACTGGCTTTTAACATTAGAATTTGTGTCAGGTGGACGCGGCTCAAGGCAAGGCTGAGGTGACTCATAAGGAGACTGAGATGGAAATGACAAGTTGATAACATCTACAATAGGTTGAACAATTTCTAATTTCTTGACTTTGGTACAAATATCTTCATCTTCAAATTCCTCGCAAATATCATCATCGTCAGAAAAATCATTCGAGGAGAGGGAAAAATATTCAGTCTCGGTCATAGTTTCCTCAAAACAATTTATTGGGTTAACAAATAAAATGATGGATGGTGACATCGATGTTTGAATTTGGAGGGCTTCTTCAAAATCTTCTTGTGACATAGGATCGTCGACCTTAAAATATTCATCTTCTAAATCTGTCTCACAATATGGTATCCATTCATCCCACGGAGAAAATATTCCTTGATTACGCTTGAATTCATACATTTCTAAATCACAAGGGGATTTAACTTCAGGTTATTCTTCTTTATTGCTTAGATATTTTTCATGCCCTATATCACTCCACGTAGTTGACAACTGAGTTATCTCAGTCTTTAATCAATAGATTGATTGGGTCGTAGAAGTTTGATTCACCAATGTCTGTTGTTGGAATTGCATCATTTGTTGCTGAAATTGTAACATTTGTTTTTGGCTTTCCATTAATTGTTTTTGGCTTTCCATTTATTGTTCCATAAAGAGAGCAAGGGTATCTTCCAAATATGGTTTGGGTTGAGCAAGTGGGAACTGTTTGGATGACAGAAAGGATTGCTAAGATACATGAGGATAAGATTGAGAGAGGGGATTCCTAGGAAAATTATGACTTGAGGTTTGTGGCTCTCCAAAACCTGAACTGGGTTGGTTGTTCTTCCACAAAAAATTTGGGTGGTTCTGCCAAGTTGGCTTGTACGAGTCAAAGGGCCTCTTGTAGGTATTATTCAAAGCATTCACTTGCTCTTGATTGTCATTCATTTAATTGAGCAAGGGGAACATTTGAGTCACATGGGTTATATCATAACAAACGGTGCAACCCTGTTGGTGAACCTGGTTCACACTACCCTTAGATTGATTCGAAGTCATAACCTCAATTTTTTAGGTAAGAGTATCTAATTGGGCTTTGATGGTCGTTCCCTCACTCACTTCGTATAAGCCACCTTTCTTGGTTGTACGAATATTTCTATGTAGATCAAAATCCCACTGCTGAGAGTTCTAAACCAATGTTTCAAACTCTTCATAAACTTTATCAGTTTTAAGGTCCTGGAATTTGCCACTATGCATGGATTCTATCCTATAACGATTCTCAAAAGTTATTCTACGATAGAAGATCTGGGCTAGATGTTGCTTCTCAAAACCATGATGGGGACATTGTGAAAGAAGATCTTTATATCTCTCTCATGCCTCGTAAAATATTTCACTCTTATTTTGAATAAATTCAACAACTATATTTCTAAGAGCGAGGGTTTTTCCCATAGAAAGCCATTTGGATTTGAACTTGGTTTCCATTTGATCCCATGAATTGATAGATGTTAGTGCCAATGAATCAAGCCAATGACTCGCCTTGTCTTTTAGCGAGAATGGGAATAAACGAAGGCGGACAGAATCCTCAATTAAATGTTAGTATTTGGAGAGCGCACAAATTTTCTTAAACTCGTAGACGTGCTTATAAGGGCTCTCAGAATAAAGCCTACGAAAATGGGTAACATTTGAATCACACTAGGCTTGATGCCATAATGGTTTGTCGTGACAACTGGTAACACAATACATGAAGGTATATCACTCACCAGTGGGGTCCAATAGTCCCTAAGAGATTTGGCGGCAGCAATGATTGGGGGTTCGACTTCTAGCTCAACAATAAGTTCAATTAGGTCAACTCTAGATGAATTACCCTCCCCTGAAATTGGAAAAACTCCAGATGGGTTACTTTCTTCCCAAACTGGGGCTCCTAAGTCCTCTTTGTATTAACTGGGCGAGGTGGTTGCCCTCTCTGCTTAGGCTGAGGTGGTGTCCCATAAATAGTCAAGGGTTCCGTTAAGCTTCCTAACCGTTTTCCTCCACGTGTCCAATTGATCATGCACAACTAATAATCAATAAAATTCGACACCCGATGCAGTAAACAATCAATCAAACTTAAATTCTAGCACATTAACATTTTTTAGAAGTAATTATTAGGTCTCCCCTATATTCTTTTATATTCAAAATGGGTACGATGGCAAAAGGCATTGGTTCCTATACTCCCCTGCGTCACTATGTTAGTATCAGCTTAAAGTAGATGTTCAGTCCTCACGCCAGAGCGAGTCGCCTTATCGTACGTCAGCACTCGAAATGGTGAGGTCGCAAACCTACAACCAGTATTTCACTGCGCTAGACTCGGGCCGTATCCTATGAACCCGTGTTTGTACCCCGGTCTGGTACATCTATCCGTTGGGTGTTAAAATCACGCAGGAATCTTGCTACTCTTTTTTATTAACAGTTATTTTGAGGTCCGGGACGTTCAATTTTTGTGTGATACGAATTTTATCGAATCCCTTATAGGTGGTCCTACTTGTTGGAGAGCTTTTTGGGTGATGAAATCCTGCAAGTCTCTAACTGTTTTTACCTTTACTAATGTTAGAATGAAAAATAATATTAAGCACAATAATATGTCAATCTAGCCACAACAAATTTTTTATTAGAGCAGCGTCTATTTGCACAGTCCACATGACTTTATATGTCCTAGTGCCGGGGCGGAGAGGATATGTACCCCTTCTAGATGTCAAGTTTTAAGAAGTACCAACCTACGGGAAGTGTTTCCTGGTGTAGCTGTGGCCGCCCCTTCACTTAGGAGGCGAAAGAAGGAAGTGCCCCTTCACATAGGGGCGCACAAGAAAGATGGATTTGGTGATGCTTTTAGCTTTGCGTATTGTTCGTCTCGTTTCCATCTTTGTGACTATCCTGTAAAACAAGAGAAAAATGATTGGTGAACTTGCGACAATAATATTAATTCAATTTCCAAGTTTATTCTAGTCTATAATGTCCTAATTTTCAAATAAGCATATCTTTCAGCTTGTTTGAGAGAGAGCATTAAATAATATCAATTTGGAAAGATAATTCATAAAGGAAAGGCATTCAAGAAGAATTTTTCTATAATTTAGGTTCTCTTCCGTTCAAAACAAGTGATTAATGAACACGGCGTCCTTTTCAGAGACTGTTTTTTACTGTTTTTTCAAAAGGCTGTAACTCACAAACGACTTAACAGAAAAATATGATCCATAGCAATTAGGAAAGAGTTTTGAATTATCTAAAATTTTCGTAGAAAATGTATTTCCCAAATGTGAAGTATAGATAATCAAAAATGCTGAAACATTCAAAGACAGACTTCACAGCTACTGTAGCATCAAGAGAGTTTGAGCCAATCACTCAATCACTATGTTTCTGGATCCAATAAAAAGAAAAGAAAATGAAAAATAAATGAAAAACAAGAAAGAAAAATTGGCTTAAAATAAAATAACTCAAAAATAAAATGCAACTTTGCATGTCCCCGGCAACGACGTAAAAAACTTGATCGATTATAAACCGACGTCTTAAAAGACCCGCAAGTGCACGATATACCGTTAAGTACAAAGGTAAGCGGGGTCGTATCCCTAAAGACTTGTGGTGCAAATTATACTTTGAGCTACAAGTTTTATCCAATAGCAACGAGTTTGTGTAGGTTTTGAAATATAAAGAAGAACGAAATAAATTACAAGATAAATTAGAGTGGAAACCAAGACATCGATTTCACTCCACCTTTTTTAACCGCCAGATAGCATAAATAATTAAAGTAAATTACGAGTTCCCGTATCGCATATCCTTGGTCGGGCATATGCAATACATCAAAAGATATAAGAGATTTCGTAATTGGGAACTACCCATAAACCAACTTACTCAACTATGGTTTGGTTGATAATTATGGATTATGTTCTCTTCTTTATGTTCCTAACCTATCTTGTTATGGTCCAACAAGATGGTTACATAGATTCATTATTCTTCTTAATCCTAGCTATGGTCAAGCATAGGACGAAAGAATATGAATATGCAATATTCCGGGATAAGGAGAAAGTAATTACTCTAACTAAGCTACACAATCTACACTAAGGCTACATTGGGTGGAGTTTCCACTAGCCTTGGCTAAGAAGATTGGCTACTCATCCCTTTGATCATTGTCATACTACTATTACTACGATAAAATTAAAAGACAAAAACAAGAGAAGAACAAGAACTTTATTGCTTATTGAACTTTGATTTACACTCTCCACGATGATCCCTCATGGGTGAGATTCCCCTTCTATTTATAGAGTATATGAAGAGTTTACAAAATATTATCATTAATATAAAATCCCCTAAACAATGCCTAAAATCATGCATATATATAATAACTCATGAGAATAATATCTATATCTAATTTTATTCAATGGGCTTCCATGCATAGGCCTTTGGTTGACAACTTCAAATAAGAATCATTGTTAGAGTGAATCACCCTTGTTTTTCGTTAAAAACCAAAAAAATGTACGACTTGTTTATCATGTGACCGATTTCTGTAAATACAAACAAAAACACTATTTGTGTCAAATTTATTTAATAAATGACTAGGTAGATATAAATTTAGGAGTTGTACACGTAAATATTACGTGTCTATCAGCTATAAATGTTCTGAGCCCACATTTGATGGTTATAGTTCGTTCTTTGCCGACCGTTGAACTCCGGAGACACCTCAAATTTTATCATGAGATGAAATACTATTGTTGTTTAGGCATGGGAAAGTTGACAAAAGTTCTATTGTAATTGTAAACATCAAACTTCAACAAAGTTTTTAAAAATGAAATGTAATGCTTGGATTCGTGATTATAAATAAATGAATTTTCATTTATTATTCTCATTTATTATTTGGTTCAATGTCTTTCATAGGTTGTTTATAATTGATTGAATTTTTTTATCATTTTTTTGTGTATTTTTTTTCTTCTCGTATTTATTTCTCAAAACGATTATATTTTTTATCGTATCGTACTTTAGTGACTAAGATCCAAGTTGTTTTTTTTCAAAAAAAAGACGTATCGAGTTAGACGTTGAAAAAAATGATGGCGCAAATGACTGTGATTGCCGTAGTATTTTATCAAAAACGACGGCCTATGCCGTAGTGTTTTTCCATTTTTGGTGCAGTGGACCTATAGGTTTTTCTCCTGAGAAAAGTTTCTCACAGGGTTAAAATTATTTGTTTTTTTGCTCGATTTACTATTGCTTGTTGTCACTAGATAATTGACCTATTAAATTTGACCTAAATTAATCGAAATTAATTAATCTCAAGAAGTCAAAAATTTCAGATATAACTTGATAATACGGGCATAGGCATAATAAGCTCACTCAATATCACAGTGCTCATGTCATGTAGATCACTATAGTTTTATAAGGGCCACCAATTATTTTTGTAAGCCTAAAATTTAGCCCTTACTTGAGGTAATGAGTAGTTCATGACTTTAAGGGGAAACTAAGAAAGGTGCGCGGAGCATTTCTTGTTATAGGGTTTTAGGTAAACTGATCAGGTTCTATTTTTCTTTCCTTGTCTTCCATGTTTAGCTCAAATGCAGTCACCCTCAGTTGCCAAAAAAAAGAAGGCCAAGGAAACCAAAGAGGAGAAAATAACCGCATGTACAGCCAAAAACCTACTTTAGATATTCGAGATTTGTAGGAAAGTGATGGTCTCGTTTCAGGCGGGTTAGACCAAAAATAAGAAGGATAACGAAAGCCATCAATGACAGTTTATGGCCCTCGATTTATAGTCGGCTGTTGACAATGAAAGATGATGTTAAGTAGTACAGCAACAAGTACCAACGCCACAAAAAAAAAAAAAAAAAAACTGATGCGTCAATGATCTCATTTTTGAGGTCGGAAGTATAATGTTTTGGAGAAAGCAAGAGAGGTGTACAAGTTTGATCTTTTGAATATTGATCGACCATGTCCTCTCCAAGAAAATAAATCCAATTTCAATTGTTAAAAATATTAAATAAAAGAGAATGTAGTTTGTTACAGAAAAAGAAAAAATCATCGTCTATGTAAAACCCCTTATCTATTACTCAAATTGTCATACTCCCAACGTCTTTGGTATTACCCAAACTTTTTACCACCCCTGAGCAAATTTGCATGTTCTATGTGATTCAAGTTATGTAATACGCACATTTTTTTTGACATCATGGTGAATACCAAAACGGTTGCAACCTATGATTTGCAAGTATTTGACTTGACGAAATCAATTATTGCAAATCAATCTGGACCATTAAACTTATGCAAAATAAAACTTGGGCTTATGTAAAATCATACAAAAATGTCAAGGATCTACAAATAATACAACCAAACTGAGATCTCACTTCTGATCTTTGTATTATATGGTCCATGAACTATCAAAAATGATGACTCAACTCTTTCTTAATCAAAGGTAGGCTTTGACAAAGCTTCACTTATTAATGGCTGAGATGATATAAAGAGACACAAGAATACCACAAGAAACATGACAATATTTTCTATAAAGCTAACGATGATCTTACATTACAATGGTCCCCATTAACCACCTCTTCATCCTCTCGTAACTCGACACGTATCTTCCGATAAAGTCAATAATTACTAGTTTATTAGTACGTGAATGATCGCTACCTCACATGTGACGGCACACATGTTAATCATCGGTGCTCCGACCATTCACTTCTGGAAGCGACACCATCTGTGACGTAGATGTTCGGGTACGTCCAAATTGATCATGACAATCCTGCTCAGTGGTTTCTAAGGAAAACCTTAATTTTACCTAATATCCTTAATTAATTTTGAAGATAAGAAAAAAACTGTTTACAAGAGCTTCATATGTATCTCTTCAAAGGTCGAACATTTGTATGTGTTACTCAAATTGTAGAGTTGTACATCCTATTTTTGTGTATTAGTGTGTCGGATCAAGCCTTCAATCATCGGTAGTGTTTCTAATCAAAGAAAACTCGAAATCATCCAAAGAACACTATTTTATAACTCTTTAGATAATGGTCTTATATCACTGGATAATATTTAAATGATTTATTTGTTCTTCTCTTTTTGTATCATTTTAGGAGCGGATACACGGGGACACTCAATATATGGGACACTCTTCTATTACGAACATGTAAAGATGATTTAGGAAGATCTATCCATATAGATATAATGTACTTATAATGCAAATCATCTTCCCCAAAAATAAAGTTATTTCAACATTTTTATCAACATCAAAATAATTTTTGAAATATAGTATTTTGTACTCGTTTTAAAATGTTCATTTCATCAAATCCATTTGTAGTGTTGATAAAATTGTCGGAACAACTTGGTTTTTTGGTGAGAATTAACGATCTTTTCCATAAAGAAAAACATCTTTTTGTGTTCGTAATAGATGAGTGTCCCAAAAATGAGTGTCCAGGAATCCTCTCTAGTATTAACTATAATATTATTGTTCAAATTAAATTGGAAGGTCAACCATTGATGATTGCTATCTATTAGACGACTCCTTCCAATTTTAGTTGCATTTGAAAGAAGAAGAAAAAAGAGTACAACAAAGACAAATATAACTAGTACAATAAATAGATGAAGAAAAATACATGCACGGTGAGGTATTCTTGCATCATTATACAGTGAAGTAACATATTGACACACACACAAAAAAAACAACTCAAAAGTAATATAACGGCCATGTTTTACGCCATTTAGTACAGAAAATCATTAGTGTCCAAGGCATCAGGAATTTCAAATTTAAATATGTTGCTGCAAAAACTATCCTTCTCGTCTTCAGTAGTACTACTGTTGATGTATGTTGAGAACGAGTTTAATGGAGTTGGACTTGATGACGGTGTAGATAAAACTGAAGGAACATCGAATAAAGAATCGATTAAAGAGGATTGATCCGTGGTGGGAATGAACTTTCCCCTTAGCTCCTCAGGGACAACATTATCTTGCCACATAGTTGATTGCAAGCTTTGGCAGCATAGGTTGAATGTTGGGTTTGATTGGTATTGCTCCACATTGGTTTTCATGATTTTGGTCTCATATAAAAATGTATCACAAGGCCTAGTTGATGTGGTACAAACTGGATGTTCTTGAACTTCGGTTTGAAGATCTTCAAATTTGGGATTGTAGAGCTGGTTTTCTTGAAGGTTTTGGGGAAATGAAGAAAATTCTGGGTTTTGGTTTTGGTTTTGGTTTTGGCATTGGGATGATAAAAGTGTAGTAGCAAGCCTTAAAAGCTCCGGGTTAACGCCAGACTGTATTCCGAGCAATGTTGACACATTCAATTGAGATGTGTTGTAAAGAGACGAATTGAGAAGTGAAGATAAGTCTAGTAGATCGATACGAGGACTATGAGTTATGGGATCGATTCCCATTCTGAGAAGCCTCTTTCTAATGTGAGTGTTCCAATAGTTCTTGATTTCATTATCCGTCCTCCCGGATAAACGAGCAGCTATGGCAGACCACCTAATATAGCGAAAAAGGGTTAGCTCTGTAAACTTGAAATTAAGTCCATGAAGTAGGTAATCAAATTGAAACTAGGGAAAATAAAATCTTACTTATTTCCCAAAACACTATGGAGTTGAATTATTGTCTCTTCCTCTTCAAATGAGAACCTCCCTCGCTTGATATCTGGTCGCAAATAGTTTGTCCAACGGAGACGGCAACTCTTTCCACACCTATCAAGCCCTATTGAATTCAACACAAATAAAACACAAATTTCTTAATTTTCTGTAAACCTAGCAACAAACCAAGTAAAGCTTAGAAAGATTAAAGGGCACATACCAGCATTCTTGGGAAGTGTTCTCCAACTGCCGTGTCCATGCTTTTTAATGTAATCTATGAGCTTTAGATCTTCCTCAGGAGTCCATGGTCCCTTTTTCAAACCATTTTTGTCACAACAAGGTGCTCTTCCCATAGTGTTTTTATTGGAAACCTTTAATGTTGTGAGACTTTGAAGTATTTAAGAGAGAAAGGTGCGAACTTATGAAATAAAGATGATATTAAATGGTCAATATTTATACAAGCACACAAGAAGGGAAGAGAGGGACAAAGAAGTCAAAGGTATTTGGAACCGGCCATTGTTTATCAAACATGCAACGTGTCTCAGTTAAGGGGGATAACTAGATGATATCAATCTCTTTTTACAAAAGAAAACTCACACTTGCAAAGATCAAGATATTCTGGATTTTCACATTAGCTATGAAACTTAAAGAGTACATAGCCACGTACCCTCTCTTAGGTCACAGTTTTGAAGACCACTTTATAGGCATCTTAGTCACAGACACATTAGGTTCTTAGCTTGCCAACATGGCCACTTACGTTTACTTGGTGGCCTGCAATGCCCTAACTTTTTAGGTTCTTTCTCCAAAAACTATTTGTAATTTGCAACATGCAGTCTGTGATAAGTAAATTAAGAAAAGAAAGTTAAACGAAGTTTCGAAGGTCATAAACATTCCTTCATGTTATGACCAAAGAACCATTTTTCCAACTTTCTGTAAAATTTGGGGCTTAGGCGACAATAAGATGTAGTACGCTTATATTTCGCTTCGATGTCTCCAGACATAGTTTTATCGAAGATTAACAGACGCTTTCATTCATTATGTTCATCAAAATGCATAACACAGATTATAAATTCACGGTTTTTCTAATGAGACCCCACAACATATTGTTTGTTTCGTAGCTAATATGTGACCGCCATCTGTAGAGCTGGAAGAATGGGCCAGACATAATTAAATTATCCCCACATTATTGTGAAACAGTGACAGGAAAGTTGACATAACGAATTTAAAATAATAGGTATTAGAATCAACAGTAAGTCCGTATATTAATTAGTTTTTGTGTTAAGAACTACTTAAGACCTGTTATCTGGTTGTAATCCAGTAATTGTTCGTGTTTATAACATAACAACAAAAATAAACGCCTAAATGCCTAGTTTGGAAGGGTGATGATCGATTATAAAACCGATGTTTTAAAAGACCCGCAAGAGCACGGTGTACCGTTATGTACAAGGGTAAGCGGGGTCGTATCCCAAGAGACTTGTGATGCGAATTATATCGAGCTACTAATTTTATCCAATAACAGCGTGTTCGTTTTGTTGGTTTGCAAGTAAAGAAAAGAGAAATGCTAAAAAATAAGTTTTATGAGTCGGAGTGAGAACCAAGGCTTAGATTCTACTCTACCCTTTGTAACCGTGAGATAACATAAATAATTAAAGTAAATTAAGAGTTCCCGTATCGCATATCCTTGGTCAGGCATACGCAATACATCAAAAGATAAAAAAGATTTAGTGATTGGGAACTACCCATAAACTGACTTACTTAACCATGATCCGGTTGATAAGTGTAAAATATAATTCTTATGAACCTGTAAATCTAGCTTTCCCTTCTTGAAGTTGTAATAGCAAGATGTTATAGAAGTAAGGTTTTTCAGCAAAAGCAGAAGGAGCAAGTACTCCGGCAATGAGCAACAACAACTCAGTTGTAAACAGCAGCAAGTTCTCTGACAGTGAACAACAGCAACTCAGTTGTAAACAGGCAGCAATAACTTGTTATAACAACAGCGATAAACAATAACCGTAGGTCTGATTTCAGTAGTAGGGTATAGTAGCAATAAACAGGCAGATTCCGGCAAACAACAATGAACAGAACGGGTTATTACAAGCAGCAATATGAATTACAAGATCAGTTCTGTTATCTGGTTTGTAGCATCAGGAAATAGTAGTTTCAGTAGCACAAGAACTCAGTTGTCACAGCAGCAACAGTTGGTAAACTTCGATAATAAACAGCAGCAGTTTCGGCAGTGAAGGAGACAATAAATAATAAGAGCTCGAGACGTGGGTCGTACTCTCTTTAAAGAGTATTTCGACCTACCTCGGGTACAGGCAATAAGTCTAATCTTTCCCAGGATACAACGAGCATATACGGTAGCTTCGTACCGGAAGTCTACGTACAGTAACAATTGTGTTTCACACCTCATGTAAACCGTACAAAGTAGAGAGAGAGAGTTTAGACACAAAGAGGAAGAATAGTTTTTTCTGTGTTATTTTAAAAGGTGGTGAAGGGCCCAATGAAACTTTTGTTAAAAAGATTAGGGTGAACCAAGCCCAAGCCCAATGGGCCCCCAAGGCCTTCAGAGCCAGAAGAGCCAATTGCCCAATTGCCCAATCCCAGGCCCAAGTTTGAATCTGAGCCAGAGTCGGCCCGGCCTACCGGGCTGCCTGAGAGAGGTCCAAGTGTGTATAGGGTATAAAATCCCTTCACACACTCACACACCTATACACTCTCTCTATGTCACATGTAATACACATGTCACATGGGCACTACCTTATATGTTTAGTTCTTATACTGTTTATAAATAATGTGGGACTAAACTATAAGCTATAGTATAGAAGTCACATAAAATAGATGACTAAGAGGTCATGGGTTCAAGGCTCAAAATGAGGTACAAGTTTTGAAAAATTCCAACAATAAGTATGGATTATGTTCTCTTCTCCTGTTCCTAACCTATCTTGTTATGGTTAAACAAGATGGTTACTTAGATTCATTACTCCTCCTAATCCTAGCTATGGTCAAGAATAGGACGAAGAAATACGAATATGCTATATTTCGGGATAAAGAGAAAGTAATTACTCTAACTAAGCTCCACAATCTACACTAATGCTATATTGGGTGAAACTTCCTCTAACCTTGGCTAAGAAGATTAACTACTCATCCCTTTGATCATTGCCATACTACTATTACTACGATAAAAGAAAAATTCAAGGAAAAGAGAAAGAATAACCTTTATTGCTTTAAACTTTGATATTACACTCACCAAGATGATCTCTCATGGGTGGGATTCCCCTTCTATTTATAGAGTATAGGAAGGGTTACAAAATATTACCATTAATATAAAATCCCCTAAACAATGCCTTAAATCTTGCATAGATATTATAACTCATGAGAATAATATCTACATTTAATTCTCTTCAATGGGCTTCCATGGGCCTTTGGTTGCAACTTCAAATGAAAATCATTGCTGGAGTGCATCACCCTTGTTTTTTGTTGAAAACTGGAAATATGTACAACTTGTTTATCATGTGACCGATTTCTGTAAATACAAACAAAAATACTATTAGTGTCATATTTATTTAATAAATGACTAGGTAGATTGAAATTTAGAAGTTGTACTTGTAAATATTACGTGTCTATCAAATACCCCTGAACTTATATTTTTCTAGTCCTTGAGCAAAAGTAAGCAAAAAACATTTTTGCATGTCAAGCGGTTGCATTTAGTGTATGCAACAAGCCGCTAAATCCCCTGGTGGATGAGTGTTGTCTCGTGAGGGTTTACAGTGATTATACCCACAAAAATTGATAATGACACTTTGGCAATTCTGGATTATAAATAACTTATTTCCTGTTAACTTATCCTTATTTTATTATAACAAGAAAATATTATAACAAAAAATTCCTTAAAACTCAATATTTCCCAAGTGTACCATAAAATATCATTTTCAAAGTTCAAAACTTGAAATACTACCTCATGTTCATGAAGATATTCAAATATTTCCTTAGCTATATCTCAGTGTAGTGAAGATAGTGTTACAACACAGTACATTGTATAGAATAGTTGAGTCAATATTTGGTAGTCTAGTATTTATTGGAATAAATTCATCGGTTAGTGCGACAAGTGCCTTAGTTAATTCGTCTTACTGGTTTTATTTTTTATTTTTTTTACCAGCCTTTTTTTTTCTTTTCATACATGGTTTCTTAATGAAGCCTCCTGGTCTATTATAAACCGACGTCTTAAAAGACCCACAAGCGCACGGTGTACCATTAAGTACAAAGTTAAGCAGGGTCATTGATAGACACGTAATATTTACGTGTACAACTCCTAAATTTATATCTACCTAGTCATTTATTAAATAAATGTGACACTAATAGTATTTTTGTTTGTATTTACAAAAATTGGTCACATGATAAACAAATCGCACATTTTTTCAGTTTTTAGCAAAAAACAAGGGTGATGCACTCCAACAATGATTCTTATTTGAAGTTGTCAACCAAAGGCCCATGCATGGAAGACCATTGAATAGAATTAGATATAAATATTATTCTCATGAGTTGTAATATATATGCATGATTTTATGCATTGTTTAGGGTATTTTATATTAATGGTAATTTTTTGTATACCCTTCCTATACTCTATAAATAGGAGGGGAATCCCACCCACGAGGGATCATCTTAGAGAGTGTAAATCAAAGTTCAATAAGCCATAAAGTTCTTATTTTTCTCTTGTTCTTGTCTTTTAATTTTATCGTAGTAATAGTAGTATAGCAATGATCAAAGGGATGAGTAACAAATCTTCTTAGTTAAGTCTAGAGGAAGCTCCACCCAATGTAGCCTTAGTGCAGATTATGTTGCTTAAATAGAGTAATAACCTTCTCTTTATCCTAAAATTTTGCATATTCGTATTCCTTCGTCCTATGTTTGACCATAGCTAGGATTAGGAGGAATAATGAATCTATGTAACCATCTTGTTGAACCATAACAAGATAGGTTAGGAACATGGAGAAGAGAACATAATCCATACTTATCAACCGGACCATGGTTGAGTAAGTTGGTTTATGGGTAGTTCCTAATTACTAAATCTCTTGTATTTTTTAATGTATTGCATATGCCCGACCAAGGATATGCGATACGGGAACTCATAATTTATTTTAATTATTTATGCTATTTAAGGGTTTTAAAGGGTGGAGTAGAATCGATGCTTTGGTTTCCACTCTAATTTATCTTGTAATTTGTTTCGTTCTTCTTTTTATTTCAAAACCTACACAAACTCGTTGTAATTGGATAAAACTAGTAGCTCGAAGTATAATTCGTACCACAAGTCTCTTGGGATACGACCCCGCTTACCCTTGTACTTAACGGTACACCGTGCGCTTGCGGGTCTTTTAAGACGTCGGTTTATAATCGATCAAGTTTTTGGCACCGTTGCCTGGGACTTGCAAATTTGCATTTTATTTTTTTATTTTTTTTGTTTTAAGCCAATTTATTTTTCTTTTTTTTTTCTTTTTTTTAGATCCGAAAACAAAGTGATTGAGTGATTGGCTCTAACTCTCTTGATGTTACGGCATGTGTGAGGTCTGTCCCTGAATGTTTTATGGTTTTTGATTATCAATACTTCATAATTGTGAAATTCATTTTCTACAAAAGTTTCAGATAATTCCAAACCCTTTCCGAATTGCTAAAGATCATACTTTTTTGTTAAGTCATTTGAGTGTTGCAGCCTTTTGAAACAATAGTAAAAACAGTATCAATAAAAGATGTCACTGTTTATTAATCACTTGTTTTGTGCACTAGGGAAGCTAAATTATAGAAAACTTCTTCTTGAATATTTTTCCTTTCTGAATTATCTTTCCAAATTGATATTATTTTATGCTCTCTCGCAATCGAGCTGAAAGATATGCGCATTTGAAAATCAAGACATCATAGACAACAATAAACTTGGAAATTAAATTAATATTGTTGTCGCAAGTTAACTAATCATTTTTCTCTTGTTTTGCTAGATAGTCACAAAGTTGAAAGCGAGACGGACAATAGGCAAAGCTAAAAACATCATCAAATCCATCCTTTTTGTACCCGTTAAGTGAAGGGGCACTTCCTTCTTTCGCCCCCTAAGTGAAGGAGAGGCCACAGCTACACCAAGAAACACTTCCCGTAGGTTGGTACTTCTTAAAACTTGACATCTAGATGGGGTACATATCCGCTCCACCCCAGTACTAGGAACATAATGTCGTTTGGACTGTGCAAATACACGATACTCTAATAAAATATTTACTGTGGTTGGATTCACCTATTGACGTGTTTAAATTTATTTTCATTCCAACATTAGTAAAGGTAAAAATTGTTAGAGACATGATGGATTTTATCACCCAAAAAGCTCTTTAACAAGTGGGACCACCCATTAGGGATACGAAGAAATTCATATCACACAAAAATTGAACGTCCCGGACCTCAAAATAACTTTTAATAAAAAAGAGTAGCAAGATTCTTGCGGGATTTCATCACCCAATGGATAGATGTACCAGACTGGGGTACAAACACGGGTTCGTAGGATACGGCCCCAGCCTAGCGCCGTGAAATACTGGTTGTAGGTTTAGACCTCACCGTTCCGAGTGCTGACGTACGATAGGGCGACTCACTCAAGCGTGAGGACTGAACATCTACTTTAAGCTGGTACTAGCATAGTAACGCAGGGGAGTATAGGAACCAAAGCCTTTTGCCATCGTACCCATTTTGAACATAGAAGAATATAGGGTAGACCTATTTATTACTACTAAAAATTATTAATGTGCTAGAGTTTAGGTTTGATTTGTTATTTATTTCATTGGGATCTATATAGCTCACAATTCGACTTCCCGCAATAACCTCAAAATCATTTTCAATGATGGGATCATAATATTTCTAAATACGTGGAACATTTCTAATCTTATTCATATATGCAGGCCCATCAGTCTGTCCAGTCATTCAATCAGTTCCCACCCGATCCACCCTAAACTTCTTTAAACGATACCCTTGCTCTCTTCATGTAACAATCATTTCAATTTCAACAACAAATGATGCAATTCCAACAATAAACATTGGTAAATCAAACTTCTACGACCCAATCTATCTCTAGATTAGAGACTCAGATAACTCAGTTGTCAACTGCGTCGAGTGAAATAGAGCATGCAAAAATTCTAAGCAATGAAGAAGAACAATCCGAAGTTAAATCGCCTTGTGATTTAGAAATGGATGAATTCAAGCGTAATCAATGAATATTTTCTTCGTGGGGTGAATGGATATCATATTGTGACACAAATTTAGAAGATGAATATTTTAAGGTCAACGATCCTATGTCACTTGAAGATCTTGAAGAATCCCTCCAAATTCAACCATCAATGTCCTCATCCATCATTTCATTTGTCAACACAATAAATTCTTTCGTGGAAACTATGACTGAGACTGAATATTTTTCTCACTCCTCGAATGATTTTTCTGACGATGATGATGACAAGATAAAATATGAATATATGGAATCACAATCTCATTATACGATGATGTACGAGGAATTTGTAGATGATGATATTTGTACTAAATTCAAGATATTCGAAATTGCCAAACCTGTTGCAGATGTTATCAACTTGTCATTTCCTTCTCAGTCTCCTTATGAGTCACCTCAGCCTTACCTTGAGCCGCGTCCACCTGACACAAATTGCGATGTTGAAAACCAGTGGGTAGACGACCCTTCTTTGCAGGATATATCATTATTATTAGGGGTTGATTCTATTTTGGTTACTCCTTCACCAATCCTCCCTATAACTATGCTTATATCTTCATTTCACAAGCGACTTGGGGGTACCATAATTGTTAATGAATTTAAGGTTTTGTTGCGCGATAACTCTTGTTGTACCTACTCTATTGATCAATATTTGAATTATTTCAAGTACTGGGATGACCCCATAATTCTTAAAATAGTACAAACATTATCACCTGCAACTCAGTCATACTAACTTAAGCTCGACCCATAACCACCCGATCGTCATCACTTTAATGGTTCTAGTCACATTTTTGAAAATGATGAATATCAAGATACATTTTTGGTGTATGGGGGTATACCTTGTAAAATATCTCAAAGTGAGATTCCCCATAAATTAAATAAGGAAAATTTTTATCCTGGGGGATTAGACTATGAGTTATTTTTATGTATCATGATTACATCAGCACAATTAGTTACAGATAAGGAGAACCACTATTTTTCTATTATCTGGTTATTCAAGGATATGGACAATTTTGGAGTTCCTTGGTTATTTAAGGAGAACTTGCAACCTGGATAGTTCATCAATTATTATACTTTGTACCCCTTTAGACTTATATCATGACATTCAAGTTTAGGGGTGCATTCGTCTGGCTGAAGACGGTAAAACTTCGCGCTTCCTAGGAGGCAACCCAAGGCACATTCAGGTGAGATGTTCCAGTTTTTTATTTCCTATTTCATGTATTAAATTTTGTTCTCAAACATTGGGGACAATGTTATATTTAAGTTTGGGGGTAGAAAAAACAATTTTTTTAAATGTTTTTTGTAGAAAAGTGAAATAATGGCACTTTGACAATTTATGATATATTTTTGACGAATTTCCAAACACTTAAAATGATTTTACCTTGACATAAATATTATGGAAATACCAAAATTTTGAAATTGTACCAAGTATACACTAGAATATTTTGGAATATCTTAAGCTAGATGTACTATATTTTTATTAGCGACTAATTCAAGTTAACTTAGCATATTTTGAAAATGTGCACTTCACTGTAGTTTTGCAATAAATACATTCAATAGATTTTTGCTCAGTATAAGAGAAATTTAGCATTTATGCTAGGAATAATTTGCGACAAGGGAGACAACTGCTTAAGAATAAGTTTATTCCTAAGAATAAATAACAAGCCAAATATGTTCTAAAAACTTTCACGCTGTAAGGCTACTCGCATGATTAAGAGCTGAAAGAGGAAAAAATTATCACCAATCTCGAGTTTGACCATGAACTATGTGAAAAGAGCACAAAAAAATGTTACTTGTGAGAATCCTGAGTCTAGGTCATGATGGGGCACCACACCTAGACAACCTTAGCTAACTGGCAGGGATTGTCGACTGAAAACTCTTTGCAATGGAGGCTTCACTAATAAATAATGTACTCAATAAGAAAAAACTTGCAAAAAAAAAAGTAACATTCTAGGAATATGAATTGATTAAGGAACTTGTCGAACTGACCGTTGAATTTATTCCAGTAAGAACTAGACTACCAAAAACAGAGTAAATTATTCTAGACAGTGCATTAGGCAAAAAAACTATTTTTATTGTACACTCAAATATAGCTAAAGAAAAATACTTGAATCTCTTTTTAATCTTGAGGTAGTACCTTTAGTTTCGGATAAGCTTAAAATATTATTTGGTATACTTAGAAAAGTAACAAGTTTAAGGATTTTTTTCATTGGTATATTTTTGTCACAGCTAAGTAAGGATAAGTTCACAGGAAATGAGTCATACGTATTCTAGAATTGCTTAAAATATTATTATTGACTTTTGTACGTATAGTCACTACAAACCCTCACAAGATAACACTCGTCCACCAGGCTAAATCTAGTGGTTTAACGGCATGTTGCATACGCTAAATACAACTGCGTGACATGCGAAAATGGTTTTTGTTTACTTTTGTTCAAGGATTAGAAAAATATAAGTTCGAGGGTATTTGATAGACACGTAATATTTACGTGTACAACTCCTAAATTTTTATATACCTAGTTATTTATTAAATAAATGTGATAGTAATGGTGTTTTTGCTTGTATTTACAGAAATCGGTCACATGATAAACAAGTCGTACATTTTTCCAGATTTTAAGTAAGAACACGGGTAATACACTCCAACAATGATCCTCATTTGAAGTTGTCAACCAAAGGCCCATGCATAATTTTAGGCATTGTTTAGGGGATTTTATATTAATGGTGATATTTAATAACCCTTCCTATACTTTATAAATTGGAGGGGAATCCCACCCATGAGAGATCATCATGGAGAGTGTAAATCAAAGTTCATAGCAATAAAGTTTATTATTTCTCTTGTTCTTGTCTTTTAATTTTATCGTAAGAATAGTAGTATGACAATGATCAAAGGGATGAGTAGCTGATCTTCTTAGCCAAGGCTAGAGGAAGCTCTCCCCGATGTAGCCTTAGTGTAGATTGTGTAGCTTAGTTAGAATAATTAATTTTCTTTATCCCGGAATATTGCATATTCATATTCCTTCGTCCTATGTTTGACCATAGCTAGGATTAGGAGGAATAATAGATCTATATAGCCATCTTGTTGGACCACAACAAGATAGGTTTGGAACATGGAGAAGAGAACATAATCCATACTTATCAACCAAACCATGGTTGAGTAAGTTGGTTTATGGGCACTTCCCAATTACTAAATATCTTATATTTTTTGATATATTACATATGCCCGACCAAGGATATGCGATAGAGGAACTCGTAATTTACTTTAATTATTTATGCTATCTAAGGGCTTTAAAGGGTGGAGTGGAATTGATGCATTGGTTTCCACTCCAATTTATCTTGTAATTTGTTTCGTTCTTCTTTTTATTTTAAAACCTATACAAACTCGTTGTAATTGGATAAAACTAGCAGCTCGAAGTATAATTTGTACCACAAGTCTCTTGAGATACGACCCCGCTTACTATTGTACTTAATGGTACATCGCACGCTTGTGGGTCTTTTAAGACGCCGGTTTATAATTGATCAGTCGCATCCCATGCGACTTGTGATCAATTATAAACCAACGTCTTAAAAGACCCGTAAGTGGACGGTGTACTGTTAAGTACAAGGATAAGCGGGGTCGTATCCCAAGAGACTTGTAGTGCAAATTATGTTTCAAGCTACTAATTTTATCCAATAAGAATGAGTTTTGGTTTTTTATAAGTAAAGAAATTAAAATAAAGCACAAACTAGAAAAAATGTTAAAACGATTGGAGAGGAAACCAAGGCGTGATTCAACTCCATCTGTTGTAACCTTGAGATAGTATACCTAGTTAAAGTATTCACGAATTCCCGTATCGCATATCCTTGGTCACGTACATACAATACATCATGAGATAAAATAATTATTGATTGGGAACTACCCATAAACAAACTTATTCAACTATGGTCTGGTTGATAAGCATGGATTTTGTTCTCTTCTCCATGTTTTTAACCTATCTTATTATTATCAAACAAAATGGTTACTTATATTCCTTATTCCACCTAATCTTAACTATGGTCAAGCATAGAACGATGGAATACGAATATGCAATATTCCTGGATAAAGAGAAAGTAATTACTCTAACTAAGCTATACAATCAACACTAAAGCTACATTGGGTGGAGCTTCCTCTAGCCTTGGCTAAGAAGAATAGCTACTCATCCCTTTGATCATTGTCATACTACTATTACTACGATAAAAGTAAAAGATAAGAAAAAGAGAAGAACAAAAACTTTATTACTTATTGAACCTTGATATTTGTACTCTCCAAGATGATCTCTCATGGGTGAGATTCCCCTCCTATTTATAGAGTATAGGAAGGGTTACAAAATATCACCATTAATATAAAATCCCCTAAATAATGCCTAAAATCATGCATATATATTATAACTCATGAGAATAATATATATATCTAATTCTCTTCAATGGGCTTCCATGCATGGTCCTTTGGTTGACAACTTCAAATGAGAATTATTGTTGGAGTGCATCACCCCTGTTCTTCGTTTAAAACTGGAAAAATGTATGACTTGTTTATCATGTGACCGATTTCAATAAATATAAGCAAAAGTACTATTAGTGTCACATTTATTTAATAAATGACTAGGTAGATATAAATTTAGGAGTTGTACACGTAAATATTATATGTCTATCAAATACCCCCGAACTTATATTTTGCTAGTCCTCGAGCAAAAGTAAACGAAAACCATTTTTGCATGTCACGCGATTGCATTTAGCGTATGCAACAAGCCGTTAAACCCTCAGGTTTAGTCTGGCAGACGAGTGTTGTCTCGTGATGGTTTGTAGTGACTATACCCACAAAAGTCAATAATGACATTTTATACAATTCTAGAATATACATGACTGATTTTATGTGAACTTATCCTTACTTAGTTGTGACATTTTAAATAATACTAGAATATACATGACTCAAGGAATATTTTTAACTTATCCGAAACTAGAGGTACTACCTCAAGATTATAAAGAGATTTAAGTATTTTTCTTTAGTTATATTTGAGTGTACAATGAAAATAGTTTTATCGCCTAATACGTTGTTTAGAATAATTTACTCAGTTTTGGTAGTCTAGTGTTTACTGGAATAAATACAACGGTTAGTTCAGCAAGTGCCTTAGTTAATTCGTCTTCCTAGAATATTTCTTTTTTTCATTTCTTTTGCAAGCCTTTTCTTATTGAGTTCATTGTTTCTCAGTGAAGCCTCTGTTTTAAGGAGTTTTTGGTCGACAATCCCTGCCAGTTAGCTAAAGTTGTGAGGGTGTGATGCCCCAACATGACCTAGATTCAGGATTCTCACAAGTAATATTTTCTTGTGCTCCTTTTACATAGTTCATAGTCAAACTCGTGATTGGAGATAATTTTTCATCTTTCAGCTCTTAATCATGCGAGTAGCCTTGCAGCGTGAAAGTTTTTTAAACACATTTAGCTTATTATTTATTCTTATGAATAAACTTATTTTTAGGCAGTTGTCTCCCTTGTAGCAAACTATTCCTAACATAAATGCTAAATTTCTCTTATACTGAGCAAAAATCTATTGAAGGTATTAATTATAAAACTACAGTGAAGTGCACGTTTACAAAATAATCCAAGTTAACTTAAATTAGTCGCTAATAAGAACATAGCACATCTAGCCTAAGATATTCCAAAATATTCTAGTGTATACTTGGTATAATTTTAAAATTTAGGTTTTTCCATAATATTTATGACAAGGTAAAATCAGTTTAAGTGTTTGGAAATTCGTGCAAAATATATCATAAATTGTCAAAGTGTCATTATTTTATTTTTCTTCAAAAAACATTTAAAGAAATGGTTTTTCTACCCCCAAACCTAAATAAAATATTGTCCTCAATGTTTGAGAACAAAATTTAATACATGAAATAGGAAATAAAAATCTGGAACTTCTCACCTGAATGTGCTTTGGGTTACCTCCGAGGAAGCGATAAGTTTTATTATCTTCAGCCAGACGAATGTACCCCCAAACTTGATTGCCATGATATAAGTCTAAAGGGGGTATAAAATACTATAATTAATGAACTACCCAGGTTGCAAGTTTTCCTTAAATAGCCGAGGAACACCAAAATTGTCTTTATCCTTGATTAGCCAGATAATAGAAAAATATATCATAAATTGTCAAAGTACCATTATTTTACTTTTCTTCAAAAAACATATCAATAAATGGTTTCCTACCCCCAAAATTAAACCAAGCATTGCCCTCAATGTTGGAGAACATGAAAATAAATTGAAGAGGAAAACTTAAATGTCTTACCTTAATGTTTTATGGCCATTGACCTTAAAAATATTTCTGTTCTTAGGATCCTCCACCTCTACGGCTCCATGAGGATAAACAGTTTAAACTACAAAAGGCCGTACCAACGTGAATATAATTTCCCTGGAAATAAACGTTGCCGCAAATTATAGAGTAACACTTTCTGATTAGGCTCAAAAGTATTGCGAACAATCGACTTATCATGAAAAACTATATTTCGCTCCTTGTAAATTTTTGCATTTTCATAAGCCACGTGATGAAGTTCATCAAGTTCAAAAAATTAAAGTTTTTTATGTAATCCTGCTTTATCCATTTCAAAGTTGAAGGCCTTTGTAGCCCAGAAGGCCTTGTGTTCTAATTCCACAGATAAGTGTTAAGTCTTCCCAAATACAAGTCTATAGGGTGACATACCAATCGAGGTTTTATAAGCTATTCCATATGCTCAAAGGGCATCATTAAGACGATCAGACCAATCTTTACGATCGGTTCGAACAGTTTTTTCTAAAATTCTTTTGATCTCCCGATTGGATACTTCGACTTGACCACTTGTTTGTGGATGATAAGGTATGGCAACTTTATGAGTGATGGAGTAAGTTTTCAAAAGATTTTAAAAGTGACGGTTACAAAAATGTTTACCCCCATCACTAATAATTGCCCGAGGCGTGCCAAAACAATTAAAAATTGTTTTCAAAATTTTTACCCCGGGCTTATGGTCATTCGTTTGACATGGCACCGCCTCAACCCATTTTGAAACATAATTGACTACAACTAGAATGGAAAGGTAACCGCGAGATAAAGGAAATGGGCCTATAAAGTCAATGTCCCAAACATCAAATAGTTTAACAATAAGGATGTTGCTCAAGAGCATCATGTTTCGATGAGAAATATTCCCAATCCTCTGGCTCCTATCATATTTAGAATAAAAGGTATGTGCGTCATTAAAAAGGTTAGGCCAATAAAGACCAGATTGAAGGACTTTTGCTACAGTTTTCTTGGTCCCAAAATGTCTTCCACAAGCTAAGGTATGGAAAAATGTGAGTACACTATGGAACTTATCATTTGGGATGAATCTCCTAATCACTTGGTCGGAACAAAACTTATAAAGATAAGGATCGTCCCAACTAAAACGTCTAACCTCGTGCAAGAATTTGGTTATATCTTTATTTAACCAATGGGCAGGTAATCGCTGCGTATCAAGATAATTGACAATATCGGCATACCAAGGCAGTTGTGAGACAGCCATGAGCTACTCATCAGGAAATATATTTAAGATAGGGATAAAATCTCCAGTACCCTTAGTGAGAATTCGAGATGGATAATCCGCAACCACATTCTAAACACCTTTCTTATCTCGAATTTTAATATCAAACTCTTGTAACAAAAGAATCCATCTGATTTACCGAAGCTTAGGGTCTTTTTTAGAAAGTAAATACTTTAAGGCCGCATGGTCGATGTAAATAATGATTTTGGATCTAACAAGGTATGATCGAAATCTCTCCAAGGCAAACACAATGGCTAATAACTCCTTCTCCTTGTTGGAGTAATTTAATTGTGCGTCATTGAGCGTGCGACTTGCATAGTAAATAACAAGATGCTTATTATCTACGCTTTGCCCTAAAACCGCTCCAATAACGTAATCTGAAGCGTCACACATGAGCTCGAAGGGAAGTTCTCAATTGGGAGGTTGGATGATAGGGGCTGAAGTTAATAAAAGCTTGAGTTTCTCAAAAGCTCCTGAACATGTGGCTTCAAAGTTGAAATCAGTGTCCTTAGAAAGTAAATTGCACAAGGGCTGGGAAATTTTACTAAAATCTTTGATGAACCGGCGATAAAACCCAGCATGCCCCAAAAATGATCGAATGGCCTTAACCGTCCGAGGTTGTGGTAAAGATGTAATAATTTTAATCTTGGCCTTATCGACTTTAATCCTTTATTGAAGATAATATATCCAAGAACTATCCTTTGTGTCACTATGAAGTGACACTTTTCCCAGTTTAATACCAAATTGGTTTGTATACATTGTTCTAGCACGAGCTCTAAATGGTGTAAATATTCGTCAAAAGACGATTCATACACAGAAAAGTCATCCATAAAGATTTCAAGAAATTTATCAACTATATCAGAAAATATGCTCATCATACAACGCTGGAATGTAGCGGGTGCATTGCAATACCCAAATGGCATACGTCGATAAGCATATGTCCTGTTGGGACAAGTGAAAGCTGTCTTCTCCTGATCTTCTGGGGCAATGGAGATCTGATTGTATCTAGAATAACCGCCAAGAAAACAATAATTACTTTTTCTGGCTAAGCGTTCAAGCATTTGATCAATGAAAGGAAGAGGAAAATCATCTTTCTTTTTGACCGTGTACAATTTCCAGCAATCGATACATACATGCCACCCGGTGGTCATGCGGGTTGGGATTAGGTCATTATTCTCATTCTCAACTACAGTAATCCCTTATTTCTTAGGTACAACCTACACGGGACTGACCCACTTACTATCCGAAATGGGGTATATGATTCCCGAGTCCAAAAGTTTGAGAACTTCCTTCTTCACCAACTCCATCATGGTTGGATTCAACCTTCGTTGCATCTCACGAGAATTTTTAGCAACCTCCTCGTGATTGATGCAATGCATGCAAACAGCCGGGCTAATCCCCTTCAAGTCTGCAATAGACCACCCTAAGGCTGATTTGTGTCTTTCACGGACACCCAACAATCTACTTTCCTTGTCAACATTTTGATTGGAAGCTATGATCACAGATAGAGTGTTAGAATTACCTAGGAAAGCATATTTCAAAGTCTTTGGTAATGGCTTGAAGTTTAACTTGGGTGTATTAACAATAGATGGAATAAGCAAAGTAGTATACGGTTCCAGAGCTTCAACATGAGGTCTCCATTTGGACTTGGTAAAAATAGGTGTTGAGTCAAGTAGAGCATTAAGCTCTTCAGCAATCGGATTTTCATCAAAGTCTTTACCAAAGTTTACAAGACATGATTCCAAGGGGTCCTCGGAAAATTATTTAGGGAACGAGTTGTAATCTTGGGAGTCAATCATATTCAGCTTAACCATGTCATCAGAATGAGGGACTTGAGTATTATTGTTAAAAATATTGAGCTTGATCTTCATGTCTCTTATTGATAGTTGTAAGACCCTATTAAAGCAATTAATAATTGTATGAGCAGTCGCAAGGAAAGGGCAATCCAATATGACGGGAATCTCACAGCTAGGACTCTTTACATCTTCAGTGTCCAAAACTACAAAGTCAATAGTAAAAATTAAAGTATCAACCTTGATAACAATATCCTCAAGGATACCACGTGGGTATCGTATTGACCTGTCAGCCAATTAAAGTGTCTTTCGGGTAGGTTTGAGTTCTCAAAGTCTTAATTCCTAATAGACCGAGTAAGGTAAGACATTCACACTATCCCCTAAGTCGAGTAACGCCCTATCCACTTTGTGATCTCCAATTTTACAAGGGATGGCTGGGCTTTCAGGATCTCGAAGCTTAGGAGGGGTTAATGTCCCAGTCAAGAAGACTTTCTTGTGCACATTGATTTTCCTTTTCCTAGTGCACAAATCCTTAAGAAAATTTTCATATGTAAGGATAAGTATGATGGCATCAAGTACTAGAATATTTAAATGAACTTGCTTAAATGTATCCAATATCTCATCAAATTGAATCCCTTTATTAGCTGGAAGAAGGCGTTGTGGTTAAGGTACCTTTGGCTCAAAATCTGCCTTTGGTAGGGAAATAGACGAGTAGGCAACTCCTTAGATTTATTAAAAGGTTCACTCATGCCGACCTCATCCTGAATAGCAACGGGTGTAGGCTCAACCCTAGACATTTAAACTCAGTTATCAATTTGTCTACCAGTTCGAAGAGTTGTAATGGCATTAACCTGTTTTGGGATTGAGCTTGAATCAAACCCCGATGGTCCTTTCGAATTAGATAAAGGTTGGCTAGGTTGCGTACCTGGTGGTCTCTCATGTAATGCATTTGTCAATTGTCCTATCTGAGTCTCGAGATTGGAGATAGATTGGGATATTGAATTCTGATTCACCAAAGTCTGTTATTGAAATTGCATCATTTATTTTTAAAATTGTATTGATTGTTGCATAAAGAGAGCAAGGGTATCGTTCAAAGATGGTTTGGGTGGAGCGGGCGGGAACTGTTTGGATGACTGAAATGATTGCTGAGATGCCTGAGAATAATATTGAGAAAGGGGATTCCTAGGAAAATTGTGACCTGAGGTTTGTGGCTCTCCAAAATTTGAACTTGGTTGGTTATTCTTCCTCAAAAAATTTGGGTGGTTCTGCCAAGTTGGCTTGTACGGGTCAAAAGGCCTCTTGTAGGTATTATTTAAAGCATTCACTTGTTCTTGATTGTCATTCATTTCATTGAGCATGGGGCACATTTGAGTCACATGGGTTACATCATAACAAACGGTGCAACCTGTTACTGAACCTGGTTCACACTACCCTTAGATTGATTTGTAGTCATAGCCTCAATTTTTTGGGTATGAGTATCTAATTGGGCTTTGATGGCCGTTCTCTTACTTACTTCGTATAAGCCACCTTTCTTGGTTGTACAAATATTTCTCTGTGGATCAAATTCCCACTACTGAGAGTTCTCAGCCAATGTCTCAAACTCCTCATAAGCTCTATCATGTTCAAGGTCCTGAAATTTGCCACTTTGAATGGATTCTAGTTTAAAATGATTCTCAGAAGTTATCCTACGATAGAAGATCTGGGCTAGATGTTGCTTCTCAAAACCATGATGGGGACATTGTGAAAGAAGATCTCTATATCTCTCTCATGCCTCGTAAAACATTTCACTCTTATTTTGAACAAATTCAACAACTATATGCCTCATAAAATGTTTCACTCTCATTTTAAATAAATTCAACAACTGTATTTCTAAGAGCGAGGGTTTTTCTCATAGAAAACCATTTGGTTTTTAACTTGGTCTCCATTTGATCTCATAAATTGATAGAAGCTGGTGCCAATGAATCAAGCCAATGACTTGCCTTATCTTTAAGTTAGAATGGGAATAAACGAAGGCAGACGGAATCCTTAGTAAAATATTAGTATTTAGAGAGCGCACAAATTTCTTAAACTCGTAGACCTTCTTATAAGGGCCCTCAGAATCAAGCCTACAAAAAATAGGTAATATTTGGATCACACTAGGCTTGATTTCATAATAGTTTATTGTGACAACTGGTAACACAATACATGAAGGCATATCACTCACCACTGGGGTCCAATAGTCCCTAAGAGATTTGGTGGCAGCCATGATTGAGGGTTCGACTTCTAGCTCGACAATAAGTTCAATTGGGTCAACTCTAGATGAATTACCCTCCTCTGAAATTGGGAAAATTTGAGAAGGATCACTATCCTCCCAAATGGGTGCACATAAGTCCTCTATTGTATTGACTGGGCGAAGTGGTCGCCCTCTCCGCTTAGGCTAAGGTGGTGGCCCATAAATGGGTAAAGGTTCAGGTAAGCTTCCTTAATATTTTCCTTCACATATCCAATTGATCATGCACAATTAATAATCAATTAAATTCAACACCCGTTGCAATAAATAATCAACCAAACTTAGATTCTAGCACATCAATATTTTAAAGAAGTAATAATTAGGTCTCTTCTATATTCTTCTACCTTCAAAATGGGTACGATGGAAAAAGGATTTAGATCCTATACTTTACTGCGTCACTATGCTAGTACCAGCTTAAAGTAGATGTTCAGTCTTCATACCCGAGCAAGTCGCCTTATCGTACGTCAGCATAAGGAATGGTGACATCGTAAACCTACAACCAGTATTTCATGACGCTAGGTTAGGGCCGTATCCTATGAACCCATGTTTATACCCCGGTTCGGTATACCTATCCGTTGGGTGATAAAATCCTGCGAGAATCTTGCTTCTCTTTTTTTATTAGCAGTTATTTTGAGGTCCGGGACGATCAACTTTCGTGTGATACAAATTTCTTCGTATCCCTAGTGGGTGGTCCCACTTCTTGGAGATCTTTTTGAGGGATGAAATTCCCGGCAACGGTGCCAAAAACTTGATCGATTATAAACCAGCTTCTTAAAAGACCCGCTAGCGCACGGTGTACCGTTAAGTACAAGGGTAAGCGGAGTCGTATCCCAAGAGACTTGTGGTGCCAATTATGTTTCGAGCTACTAATTTTATCTAATAAGATTGGGTTTTAGGTTTTTAGAAGTAAAGAAATTAAAATAAAACACAAATTTGAAAAGGTGTTGATACGATTGGAGAGGAAACCAATGCGTGATTCTACTCTATCCGTTATAACCTTGAGATAGTGTACCTAGCTAGAGTATTCACAAATTCCCGCATCGCATATCCTTGGTCGGCTATATGCAATACATCATGAGATAAAATAATTATTGATTGAGAACTACCCATAAACCAACTTATCCAGTCATGGTCTGGATGATAAGCATGGATTATGTTTTCTTCTCCATCTTCCTAGACTATCTTATTATGGTCAATCAAGATGGTTACTTATATTCCTTATTCCTCCTAATCCTAGCTATGGTTAAGCATAGAACGAATGAATACGAATATGCAATATTCCAGGATAAAGAGAAAGTAATTACTCTAACTAAGCTAGACAATCTACACTAAGGCTTCATTGGATAGAGCTTCCTCTAGCCTTGGCTAAGAAGATTAGCTACTCATCCCTTTGATCATTGTCATACTACTATTACAACAAAAAAAGTAAAAGACAAGAAAAAAAGAAGAATAAGAACTTTATTGCTTATTGAACTTTGATTTTACCCTCTCTAAGATGATCCATCATGGGTGGGATTCCCCTCCTATTTATAGAGTTTAGAAAGGGTTACTAAATATCACCATTAATATAAAATCCCATAAATAATGCCTAAAATCATGCATAGATATTACAACTCATGAGAATAATATCTATATCTAATCCTCCACAATGGGATTCCATGCATGGGCCTTTGGTTGAGAACTTCAAATGAGAATGATTGGAGTGCATCACCCTTGTTCTTCATTAAAAACCAAAAAAATGTATGACTTGTTTATCATGTGACTGATTTCTGTAAATACAAACAAAAGTACTATTAGTGTCACATTTATTTAATAAATGACTAGGTAGATATAAATTTAGGAGTTGTACACGTAAATATAGCGTGTCTATCACCTCCATAACATAGAGTTTTGGTTGACAATCCCCGCCAGTTGGCCAAGGTTGTCATGGTTTTGAGCCCCTTCTTAACCTAGACCTAGAATTTTTACAAGTAACAGTTTTCTTTCTCCCTTCACATAGTTCATGGTCATACTCGAGATTGGTGATCATTTTTCCTCTTTCAGTTTTTAATCATGCGAATATAGCTTGCAGCGTGAAAGTTTTAGAGCAAGTTTGGTTTTTCTTTTAATCCTTTAGGAATGAACTTATTCTTAGGCAGTTGTCTCCCTTGGAGCGAATTATTCCTAACATAAATGCTAAATTTTCCATATTCTGGTCAAAACCCCTATTGAAGGAATTAATAGTATAACTATAGTGAAGTACAAGTTTTAAAAATATACCAAGAATAATTTGAGCTTTTCGCTAATCACAAGGTAGTACATCGAGTTTAAGAACTTGATAAATAAATACTCTTGTGTACACTTTGTAAAATATCAAAGTTTTTTGGGTTTTCCAATTAGTATATCATTTTGCCTAAATAAAATTAGTCAAAGTGCTAAACATTTGCCAAAAACATATCATAAATTGCAAAATAGTCATTATCTTACTCTTCATCAAAAAGTATATAAAATATAGTTTTTCTGCCCCCAAACTTAAATAAAACATTGTCCTCAATGTTTGAGAACAAAACTTAATACATGGAATGAGAAATAAAAGCTGGAACTTCTTACCTGAATGCAACTTGGGTTGCCTGCCAGGAAGCGCTAAGTTTTACCATCATCAGCAAGATGAATGTACCCCCAAACTTAAATATAAAAATAAGGCATGTAAGGGACACACATGATCAATTTTGATAATATGGGTCAACTTAAAAAGTTGTCTCTTCATCGTAAGTACAAGATTTTAAATACGGTTTAAAACGTTGCCCGTTGACCTTGAAAGTATTACCGTCTTTATGATCCTCTACCCCCACGGCTCCATGAGGATAAACAGTTTTAACTACCAAAGGGCCGTAATAACGAGAACGTAATTTCCTAGGAAATAAATGTAGCTGTAAATTATAAAGTAACACTATCTGATTAGGCTCAATTTTTTTTTGAACAATCGACTTATCATAAAAAGATTTAGTTCGTCAAGTTCAGAAAGTTGAAGTTTTCTATATGATCTAATTTTATCCATTTCAAAGTTAAAAGCCTTTGTAGCCAAGAGAGCCTTGTGTTCTAATTCCACAGGTAAGTGGCAAGCCTTCCCAAAGATAAGCCTATAGGGTGACATACCAATCAGGGTATTATAAGCTGTTCGATATGCCCAAAGGGCATCATCAAGACGATCAGACCAATCTTTACGATCGGTTCAAACATTTTTTTCTAAAATTATTTTGATCTCCTGATTAGATACTTCGACTTGACCACTTGTTTGTGGATGATAAGGTATAGCAACTTTATGAGTGATGGAGTAATTTTTTTAAAAAAATTGAAAGACACGGTTGCAAAAAATTTTACCACCATCACTAATAATTGTCTGAGAGGTGCCAAAACGATTAAAAATATTTTTTAAAATTTTTACCACGGGCTTATGATCATTCGTTTGACATGGCATTGCCTCAACCCATTTAGAAAGAAAATCGACTGCAACGAGAATGTAAAGGTACCCGCGAGAAGAAGGAAATGGGCCCATAAAGTCAATGTCCCAAACATCAAATAGTTCCACAATAAGGATGTTGTTCAAGGACATCATGTTTCGATGAGAAATATTCCCGGTCCTTTGGCACCTATCACATTCAGAACAAAAGGTATGTGCATCACGAAAAAGGGTAGGCCAATAAAGACCGGATTGAAGGTATTTTGTGGTAGTTTTATTGTTACCAAAATGTCCCCAACAAGCTAAGTTGTGGAAAAATGTGAGTACACTATGGAACTCATCATTTGGGATACATCGCCTAATCACTTAGTTATAGCAAAACTTATATAGATAAGGATCGTCCCAGCAAAAACATTTAACCTCGTGTAAGAATTTGGTTCTATCTTGCTTTGACCAATGGACAAGTAATCGTTATGTTGCAAGATAATTGACAATATCGACGTACCAAGGCAATTGTGAGACAGCCATGAGCTGCTCATCAGGAAATATCTCTATGATAGGGAGAAAATCATCAACACCTTCAATGAGAATTCGGGATAGATGATCTGCAACCACATTCTCAACACCTTTTTTTATCATAAATTTTGATATCAAATTCTAGTAACAAAAGAATCCATCTGATTAACCAAGGCTTAGCGTCTTTTTTAGATAGTAAATACTTTAAGGCCGCATGGTCGGTGTAAAACATGATTTTGGATCCAACAAGGTATGAGCGAAAATTTTCCAAGGCAAACACAATGGTTAATAACTTCTTCTACGTGGTGGAGTAATTTAACTGAGCGTCATTCAGCGTGCGACTAGCATAGTAAATAACATAAGGTTTATTATCTACTCTTTGCCTTAAAACCATTCCAACAGTGTAATCTGAAGCGTCAGACATGAGCTCGAAGGGAAGTTCCCAATTGGGAGGTTGGATGATAGAGGCTGAAGATAATTAAAGTTTGAGCTTCTCAAAAGCTTTTGAACTTGCATCCTCAAAGTTAAAATCAGTGTCCTTGGCAAGTAAATTACACAAATGCTGGGAAATTTTACTAAAATTTTTGATGAACCGGCGATAAAACCCAGCATGGCCCAAAAATGATCGAATGGCCTTAACCATCTGAGGTAGAGGTAAAGAAGAAATAATGTCGATCTTGGCCTTATCGACTTCTATTCCTTGGTTGGAGATAATATGTCAAAGATTTATCCCTTGTATCACCATGAAGTGACACATTTCCCAGTTTAACACCAAATTGGTTTGTGTACATCATTCTAGCACGAACTCTAAATGGTGTAAACATTCATCAAAAGACAATCCATATACTAAAAATTCATCCATAAAGATTTATAGAAACTTATCAACCATATCAGAAAAGATGTTCATCATACAACGTTGGAATGTAGTGGGTGCATTGCAGAACCCAAATGGCATATGACGATAAGCATATGTCCCGTAGGGACACGTGAAAGTTGTCTTATCCTGATCTTCTAGGGAATTGTAGATCTGATTGTATCTAGAATAACTGCCTAGAAAACAGTAATGACTTTTTCTGGCTAAGCGTTCAAGCATTTTATCAATGAATGGAATAGGAAAATGATCTTTCCTTGTGACCGTGTTCAATTTCCTGCAGTCGATACATACACGCCATTCGGTGGTCATGCGGGTGGGAATTAGGTCATTATTCTCATTCTCAACTATAGTAATCCCTAATTTCTTAGGTACAACCTGAACGGGACTGACCAACTTTTTATCCGAAATGGGATATATGATACCCAAGTCCAAAAGTTTGAGAACTTCCTTCTTCACCACCTCCATCATGGTGGGATTCTACCGCCGTTTCATCTCACGTAAATTTTTAGCACCTTCCTCGAGATTGATGCGATGCATGCAAACGGCCGGGATAATCCCCTTTAAGTGTGTCATAGACCACCCCAGGGCTGATTTGTATATTTCAAGGACACCCAACAATCTACTTTCTTGGTCAATATTTAGATTGGAAGCTATGATCACAGGCAGAGTTTTAGAATCACCTAAGAAAGCATACTTCAAAGTCTTAGGTAATGGCTTAAGGTCTAACTTGGGTGCATTAACAATAGAAGGAATAGGTAAAGTAGTGGACGGTTCCAGAGGTTCAACATGAGGTCTCCATTTAGACTTAGTAAAAACAAGTATTGAATCAAGTAAAGCATTAAGCTCTTCAACAATCAAATTTTCATCAAAGTCTTCACCAAAGTTCACAAGACATGATTCTAAGGGGTCCACAGAAAATGATTTAGGGAACGAGTTGTAAACTAGAGAGTCAATCATATTCAGCTCAGCCATGTCATCAGAATGAGGGACACGACTATTATTGGTAACAGTATTGAGCTTGATCTTTATGTCTCCCCATTGATAGTTGTAAGACATCATTAAAGCAATTAATAATGGCATGTACAGTTGCAAGAAAATGGCGGCCTAATACGACGGGGGTCTCACAGTTAGGATTCGTGGCATCCTCAATGTCTAAAATAATAGAGTCCACACGAAAAATGATAGTATCAACCTTGATAAGAATATCCCTAAGGATTCTACGTAGGTATCGTATTGACCTATCAGCGAATTGATTTGTCATTCGGGTAGGTTTGAGTTCTCCAAGTCCTAATTCCTGATAGACCGAGTAAGGTAACACATTTGTACTATCCCCCAAGTCGAGTAACGCCCTATCTACTTTGTGATCTCCAATTTTATAAGGGATGGTTGGGCTTCCTGGATCTCGAAGCTTAGGCGGGGTTAATGTCTCAGGCAAGAAGACTTTCTTATGCACATTGATTTTCCTTTTGCTAGTGCACACGCATCCTTAAGGAATTTGGCATATGCAGGGATAAGCATGATGGCATCGAGTACTGGAATATTTATATAAACTTGCTTAAATGTATTCAATATCTCAACAAATTGAATCCCTTTATTAGCCGAAAGAAGGCATTGCGGATAAGGCACCTTTGGCTCAAAACGTGTTGTTGGTACAAAAATGGATGAGATAGGCAACTCCTTAGATTTCTTAGAAGGTTCACGGTTGCCTACTACAACTGGTTCACTCGTGCCGACCTTCTTCACAATAGCAATGGGTGTTTTCTCAACCCTAGGCACTCCAACTCAGTTATCAATTTGTCTAACACTGTGAAGAGTTGTAATTGCATTAAGTTATTTTGGGATTGAACTAGAATTAAACCCCGGTGGTCCTTTTGGATTAGATAAAGGTTGGCTTGGTAGCTTACTTGGTGGTCTCTCATGCATTGTATTTGCCAATTATCCTATCTGAGTCTTTAGATTAGAGATAGACTGGGATATAGAATTTTGATTCACCAAAGTCTGTTGTTGGAATTGCATCATTTGCTGCATGAAATGAGCAAGGGTGTCGTCCAAAGATGGTTTGGGTAAAGCGGGTGGGAACTGTTTGGATGACTGAAAGGATTGCTGAGATGCACGAGGATAAGATTAAGATATGTGATTCCTAGGCAAATTATGACCTGAGGTTTATGGCTTTCCAAAACCTGAGCTGGGTTGGTTATTCTTCCACAAAAAATTTAGGTGGTTCTGCCAAGTTGGCTTGTAGGGTCAAAGGGCCTCTTGTAGGTATTATTCAAAGTAATCACTCGCTCTTGATTGTCATTCATTTCATTGAACATGGGACACATTTGAGTCGCATGGGTTACATCATAACAAATGGTGCAACCTTGTTGCTGAACCTAGTTCACACTACCCTTAGATTAATTTGTAGCCATATTCTCAATTTTTGGGTAAGAGTATCAAATTGGGCCTTGATGGTCGTTCCCTCACTCACTTCATAAAAGCCACCTTTCTTGGTTCTACGAATATTTCTATATGGATCAAAATCCCATTACTGAGAGTTCTCAGCCAATCTCTTAAACTCCTCAAAAGCTATATCAAGTTTAAGGTCCTAGAATTTGCCACTATACATGGATTCTAGCCTATAACGATTCTCGGAAGTTATACCACGATAGAAGATCTGGGATAGATGTTGCTTCTCAAAACCATGATGGGTACATTGTGAAAGAAGATCTTTATATCTCTCTCATGTCTTGTAAAATGTTTTACTCTCATTTTGAACAAATTTAAAAACTCCATTTCTAAGAGCGAGGGTTTTTCCCATAGAAAACCATTTGGCTTTAAATTTGGTCTCCATTTGATCCCATGAATTGATAGATGTTGGTGCCAATAAATCAAGCTAATGACTCGCCTTATCTTTTAGTGAGAATGGAAATAAACGAAGGCAGACAAAATCCTCAGTAAAATACTGGTATTTTGAGAGCGGTCAAATTTTCTTAAAGTCATGGACGTTCTTATAAGGGCTCTCAGAATCTAGCCCATGAAATGTAGGTAACATTTGGATCATACTAGGCTTGATTTCATAATGGTTTGTCGTGACGGCTGGTAACATAATACACGATGGCATATCACTCACCACTGGGGTCCAACAGTCCAAAAGAGATTAGGTAGCAGCCATGATTGGAGGTTCGACTTCTAGCTCAACAATAAGTTTAATTGGTTCAACTCTAGTTGAATTACCCTCCTCCAAAATTAGAAAAACTCGATATGGATCACTTTGCTCCCAAACTGGGGCTCTTAAGTCCTCTATTGTATTGATTGGGCGAGGTGGTCGCCCTCTCCGCTTAGGCTGAGGTGGTGGGCCATAAATAGGCAAAGGTTCTGGTAAGCTTTCAAAACATTTTCCTCCACGTGTCCAATTGATCTGCACAACTAATAAAAATTTGGCACCCGGTACAATAAATAATCAATCAAACCTAGACTTTAGCACATCAACATGTTTTTCCTTTAGAAGTCATAATTAGGTATCCCCAATATTCTTCTATGATTAAAACTGGTAGGATGGTAAAAGGTTTTGGTTCCTATACTCCCCTACGTCACTATCTTTGTATAAGCTTAAAGTAGATGTTCACTCCTCACGCCCGAGCGAGTCGTCTTATCATACGTCAGCACTCAGAATGGTGATGTCGCATACCTACAACTAGTATTTCGCAGCGCTAGGCTAGGGTCGTATTCAATGAACCCGTGTTTGTACCCCGGTCTGGTAAACCTATCCGTTAGGTGACGAAATTCTGTGGGAATCTTGCTACTCTTTTTTATTAACAGTAATTTTGAGGTCCGGGACGTTCAATTTTCCCGTGATACAAATTTCTTCATATTCTTAATGGGTGGTCCCATTTATTGGAGAGCTTTTTGGGTGATGAAATCACGCAAGTCTCTAACAGTTTTTACCATTACTAATGTTAGAATGAAAATGAATATTTAAACACAATAATAGGTCAATCCAACCACAGTAAAAAATTTATTAGAGCAGCGTGTATTTGCACAGTCCACATGACTTTATATGTCCTAGTGCCGGAGCAGAGCGGATATGTACGCTTTCTAGATGTCAAGTTGTGAGAAGTACAAACCTACATGAAGTATTTCCCAGTGTAGCTGTGGCCGCCCCTTTACTTAGGGGACAAAAGAAGGAAGTGCCCCTTCACTTAGGGGGCACAAGAAGGATTTTTCAAGAAATTTCCCCCGCTTTAAGCTTTTCGTATTTCCGCCTTCAAAACTTTCTGCGCTTTTATCGGTGCCTAAAATTGTCAAAGTGTAATCAGCTTGTGTTTGATCGATAATGGAGAGTAATAATCAAGATTAGCAAAAAAAGTTGTTTATCACAATTCAAGTAAAACTCACAAAAGCAACTCGTGCTCAAGCGCGTTAAAATTTTTATGGTTGATAAGAGGCTTCAAAAAATTACCAAAACTCATACTCAAGTTCGTTGATAGACAGGTAATATTTACGTGTACAACTCTTAAATTTATATCTACCTAGTCATTTATTAAATTAATGTGACACTAATAGTGCTTTTATTTGTATTTACAGAAATCGGTTACATGATAAACAAGTCGTACATTTTTTCGGCTTTTAACGAAGAACAAAGGTGATGCACTCCAACAATGATTCTTATTTGAATTTGTCAACCAAAGGCCCATGCATGGAAGCCTATTGAATATAATTAGATATAGATATTATTCTCATGAGTTGTCATATATATATATGCATAATTTTAGGCATTGTTTAGGGGATTTTATATTAATGGTAATATTTTATAAACCATTCATATACTCTATAAATAGGAGGAGAATCCCACCCATAAGGGAGCATCTTGGAGATTGTAAATTAAAGTTCAATAAGCAATAAAGTTCTTAATCTTCTCTTGTTCATGTCTTTTAATTTTATCATAGTAATAGTAGTATGGCAATGATCAAAGGGATGAGTAGCTAATCTTCTTAGCCAAGGCAAGAGTATGCTCCACCCAATATAGCCTTAGTGTAGATTCTATAGCTTAGTTAGAGTAATTACTTTCTTTTTATCCCAGAATATTGCATATTCGTATTCTTTCGTTCTATGCTTGACCATAGCTAGGATTAGGAGGAATAATGAATCTATGTAATCATCTTATTGGACCATAATAAGATAGGTTAGGAACATGGAGAAGAGAATATAATCCATACTTATCAACCGGACCATGGTTGATTAAATTGGTTTATGGATAGTTCCCAATTACTAAATCTTTTTTATTTTTTGATGTATTGCATATGCCAGACCAAGGATATGCGATACGGGGACTCATAATTTAATTTAATTATTTACGCAATCTAACGGTTAATAAGGGTTGAGTGGAATCGATGCCTTGGTTTCCACCCAAATTTATCTTGTAATTTGCTTCGTTCTTCTTTTTATTTCAAAACCTACACAAACTCGTTGTTATTGGATAAAACTAGTAGCTCAAAGTATAATTCGCACCACAAGTCTCTAGGGCTTCGACCCCACTTACCCTTGAACTTAACGGTATACTGTGCACTTGCGGGTCTTTTAAGATGTCAGTTTATAATCGATCAAGTTTTTGGCGCCGTTGCCGGGGACTTGCAAAGTTGCATTTTATTTTGGAGTTGATTTATTTTAAGCCAATTTTTCTTTTTTGTTTTACTTTTCTTTATATTTTTTTTTTTTGGATCTGGAAAAAAAGTGATTGGCTCAAACTCTCTTGGCACTACAGTAGCAGTTAAGTCTTTCCCTGAATGTTTTACCGTTTTTGATCTTCTGTACTTCACAGTTGGGAAATATATTTGCTATAAAATTTTTATATAATTTAAAACCCTTTCCGAATTGCTATAGTTTATATTTTTCTGCTTTGTCGTTTGTGAGTTACAGCCTTTTGAAAAAGTAGTAAAATAAAGTCTCTATAAAGGACGCCGTGTTCATTAATCATTTGTTTTGAGCAGTAGGGAAGCTAAATTATAGAAAAATTCATTCTTTAATGTCTTTCTTTTCTGAATTATCTTTCAAAATTGATATTATTTAATGCTCTCTCTCAACCGAGCTAAAAGATATGCGCATTTGAAAATCAGGACATCATATACTACAATAAACTTGGAAATTGAATTAATATTATTGTCGCAAGTTCACTAATCATTTTTTTTTTGTTTTGCAGGATAGTTAAGAAGATGAAAACGAGATGGATATTGCGTAAATCTAAAAGCATTATCAAATCAATCCTTCTTGTGCCCCCTAAGTGAAGGTGCACTTCCTTCTTTCGCCCCCCAAGTGAAGGGGCGGCCACAGCTACACCGGGAAATACTTACCGTAGGTTGTTTCTTCTTAAAACTTGACATCTAGATGGGGTACATATCCGCTCTGCCCCGGCCCTAGGACATATAAAGTCATGTGGATTGTGCAAATACACGCTGCTCTAATAAAAAAATTGTTGTGGTTGGATTGACATATTGTTTTATTTAATATTCTTTTTATTTCCAATATTAGTAAAGGTAAAAACTGTTAGAGACTTGCAGGATTTCAACACCCAAAAACTCTCCAACAAGTGGGACCACCCATTAAGGATACGAAGAAATTCGTATCACACGAAAATAGAACGTCCCGGACCTTAAAATAACTGTTAATAAAAAAGAGTAGCAAGATTCCCCAGAGATTTCATCACCCAACGAATAGGTGCACCGGACCGGGGTACAAACATGGGTTCGTAGGATACGGCCCCAGCCTAGCAGCGCAAAATACTGGTTGTAGGTTTGTGTCATCACCGTTTCGAGTGTTGACGTATGATAAGGCGACTCGCTCGAGCGTGAGGACTAAACATCTAATTTAAACTGGTACTAGCATAGTGAAGCAGGGGAGTATAGGAACCAAAGCCTTTAGCCATCGTACCCATTTTGAACATAGAAGAATATAGGTGAGACCTAATTATTATTTTTAAAAAATGTTGATGTGCTAGAGTTTAGGCTTGATTGGTTATTTATTGCATTGGGTGTTATTTTTATTTTAAAATGTCATACATACAAGAACATTGGAATCCATTCAACTCACAATTCGACATCCCACAGCAACCTCAAAATCATTTTCAATCATGGCATCACCAAAAATCTCAATACTTGGTACCTTTCCCATATTATTCATATATGCAGGCCCATCAGTCCATCCAATCATCCAATTTATTCCTATCTGCTCCACCCAAAACATTTTTGGAAGATACCCTTGTTCTCTTTATGCAACAATCAATGGAAAGCCAAAAACAATCAATAGAAAGCCAAAAACAAGCGTTGCAATTTTAGCAACAAATAATGCAATTTTAACAACAGACTTTGGTGAATCAAAATTCTACGACCCAATCTATCTCTAGACTAGAGACTCAGATATCTCAGTTGTCAACTACATGGAGTGAAATAGAGTATGATAAACTTCTAAGCAATGAAGAAGAATAATCCGGAGTTAAATCCCCTTATGATTTAGAAATTGATGAATTCAAGCGCAATCAAGGAATATTTTTTTCGTGGGGTAAATAGATACCATATTGCGAGACAGATTCAGAAGATGAACATTTTAAGGTCGACGATCCTATGTTACAAGATGATCTTGAAGAAGGAGCTATCATGTCTAATACAATTCATTCTCAATCACCTCTAAGTTCAGCCCTTAGCATTCAACCACCGATGTCACCATCCATCATTTCATTTGTTAACCAATAAATTGTTTCGAGGAAACTATGATCGAGACTGAATATTTTTCCCTCTCCTCTAATGATTTTTCTAACGATGATGATGACGAGATAAAATATGAATATATAGAATCAGCATCTCATTATACGATAATATGCAAGGAATTTGTAGATGAAGATATTTGTACCAAAGTCAAGAAATTAGAAATTACCGAACTTGTTGCAGATGTTATCAACTTGCCATTTCCTTCTTAGTCTCCTTATGAGTCACCTCAGCCTAGCCTTGAGCTGCGTTCACCTGACACAAATTGCAATGTTGAAAACCAGTGCGTAGATGACCCATCTTTACAGGATATGCCAGTATTATTGGGGGCTGATTCTATTTTGGTTACTCCTTCACCAACCACACCTATACCTATGCCTGCATCTCCATTTCACGAGCCTAATAGGGGTACCATGACCATAAATGCTTTTGAGGACTTGTACGGAGATATTTCTTGTTGTATTTCTGTTAATGAATGTATAAATTATTTTGAGGGCTCGAATGATCCTGTGATTCGTGAAATGGTACAATCATTAACATCTAAAAATATGCTTCAACTTTGCCATGTCTCTAAGCCAATGAATATCCACGTCAATGTTCAGGATGAGTCCCTTGAGATAAGTTGTGATTTTAGGCACATAAATTTTAAATGTCTGTCGGAGTCAATTGTTCCCCGATCCCCACATCCACAAATATGTTATATAGTTTTTCTTCTACTAAAAGAAAACATCTTTGTGAAAAAATATAATTTTGGGGATGCCTGACGGACTTGCTTTGTCATAACCACCTATCACATTTTCTGGAATATCAACGATAACATGAGGGTTTTGAAAATTTTCAAAAAAAATATCTTTCTAGGAAAGTCGAGTTTTGAATCTAATAGATTTTCGGGGATGAATACTTGTATACCAATCTTCTTATTTACTGCAACACGTATTAATCATATGATTGTATTGAAAATTCTAAAAGAAAATATGTTCCCTGGGTATGTATTTGTTTTATCTTGGAGAAATTAGTTTTTCTTGATTTGTCTAAGATTTTTAATTTGGAATCATCAAATGATAGGAAAAGTTTTTAGAAATCATATTTTTCATAGAGAATTAGTTTTAAACTCTCTCTGGTTTTTACAGAATATATCTGCCCAATTAAGAGCTAATATTAAGGATCACCATTTATATGTTATCTGGTTTTTGAAAGATAATTTACAACCAGGATAGGACATCACCAATTTAACTTTGCACCCTTCCAGTCATATTAAAAATTTTAAGCTTGGGGGTACATTCGTCTGGTTGAAGACAGTAAGCTTAGCGTTTCTTAGAAGGCAACCCATGAAACATTCAGGTGAGAAATTCTAGTTTTTATTCCTCCATTTTTTTTATGCTCTCAAACATTGAGGGAAATGTTTCATTTAAGTTTAGAGGTCGGAAAACATTTCTTTAAATATTTTTTGAAGAAAAGTGAAATAATTGCACTTTGACAATTTATGATATATTTTTGAAGAATTTCCAAACACTTAAACTTATTTTACCTTGATATGAATATTATGGAAAAACCTAAAATTTTAAATTGTACCAACTATACACTAGAGTATTTTAGAATATCTTAACATTGATTTACTATCTTTTTATTAGCGACTAATTTAAGTTAACTTGCAATATTTTGAAAATGTGCACTTCATTGTAGTTTTGCAATTAATACCTTCAATAGATTTTAGCTCAGTATAAGGGAAATTTAGCATTTATGTTAGGATTTGTTTGCTACAAGGGAGACAACTACCTAAGAATAAGTTCATTCCTAAGAATAAATAATAAGTTAAATTTGTTATAAGAACTTTTACGCTGCAAGGCTACTCGCATGATTAAGAACTGAAAGAGGAAAAATTATCACCAATCTCGAGTTTGACCCTGAACTATGTGAAAGAAGAATAAAAAAATGTTACTTGTGAGAATCCTGAATCTAGGTCATGATGGGGTACCACACCCTGGCAACCTTCGCCAACTGGTAGATATTGTCAACCGAAAACTCCTTGTTACGGAGGCTTCACTAAGAAATAAAGTACTCAAATGGAAATGTTTACAAAAGAAAAGAAAAAAAGTAAAATTCTTGGAAGACGAATTGACTAAGGCACTTGTCAAACTGACCGTTGAATTTATTCCAGTGAGAACTAGACTACAAAAAATGGAGTAAATAATTTTAGACAAAGTATTAGGCGATAAAACTATTTTCATTGTACACTCAAATATAACTAAAGCAAAATACTTGAATCTCTTTCAAATCTTGAGGTAGTACCTCTAGTTTCGAATAAGCTTAAAATATTCTTTGATATACTTGGGAGAATAGAAAGTTTAAGGATTTTTTCATTGGTATATTTTTGTCACAACTAAGTAAGGTTAAGCTCACAGGAAATGAGTCATGTGTATTCTAGAATTGTTTAAAATGTCATTATTGACTTTGGTCGGTATAGTCACTGCTAACCCTTATGGCTTGTTGCATACGGAAAATGTAACTGCGTGGCATTCGACAATGGTTTTTGCTTACTTTTGCTCGAGGACTAGCAAAATATAAGTTAGGGGGTATTTGACAGACACGGAATATTTACGTGTAAAACTCCAAAAATTTATCTACCTAGTCATTTAATAAATAAATGTGACACCAATAGTGCTTTTGTTTTTATTTACAGAAATCGGCCAAATGATAAACAAGTCATATATTTTTCTGGTTTTTAACAAAAAACAAGGGTGATGCACTCCAACAATGATTCTTATTTGAAGTTGTCAACCAAAGGCCCATGCATGGAAGCCCATTGAATAGAATTAGATATATATATTATTCTCATGAGTTGTAATATATATGCATGATTTTAGGCATTGTTTAGGAAATTCTATATTAATGGTAATATTTTGTAAACCCTTCCTATACTCTATAAATAGGTGGGGAATCCCACCCATGAGGAAGCATCATGGAGAGTGTAAACCAAAGTTCATTAAGCAATAAAGTTCTTGTTCTTGTCTTTTAATTTTATCATAGTAATAGTAGTATGGCAATGATCAAATTGATAAGTAGCTAATCTTCTTAGCCAAGGCAAGAGGAAGCTTCACCTAATGTAGCCTTAGTGTTGATTGTGTAGCTTATTTAGAGTAATTACTTTCTCTTTATCCCAGAATATTTCATATTCGTATTCCTTCATCCAATGCTTGACCATAGCTAGAATTAGGAGGAATAATAAATCTTTGTAGCCATCTTGTTGGACCATAACAAGATAGGTTAGGAACATGGAGAAGATAACATAATCCATACTTACCAACCGGACCATGGTTGAGTAAGTTGGTTTATGGGTAGTTCCCAATTACTAAATCTCTTGTATCTTTTAATGTATTGCATATGCTAGACTAAGAATATGCGATACGGGAACTCGTAATTTTCTTTAAATATTTATGCTATCTAACGGTTAAAAAGGGTAGAGTGGAATCGATGTCTTGGTTTCCACTCCAATTTATCTTGTAATTTGCTTCGTTCTTTTTTTTATTTTAAAACTTATAAAATCTTGTTATTATTGGATAAAACTAGTAGCTCGAAGTATAATTCGCACCACAAGTCTCTAGGGATTCAACCCCGCTTACTCCTTATACTTTACGGTACACCGTGCACTTACAGATCTTTTAAGATGTCAGTTTGTAATGGATCATTCATTCTCGCAACAAAAGAAACTCGTGCTCAAGTTCGATTTATGTCCCACAAAACAACATTTCGTTCTCAAGTTCGAAAAATAATTTGTGCTCGAGCTATAAAATAATTCTTAACAAAAGCAACTCGTGCTTATGTTAATAAATTATCGAAACCAAAGCTAGTTGCGTTGGACCCACTCGTTATAAACCAAGGCTCGTTAAAAACTAAAGTGGGCACATGCAAAGGAGGAGATTAAGCTTGTTAAAAGCTAATTAATAGCACCAAGATTAGGTGTTATTACTATTTTTGTCCAAATAATAATAATTTAAGAGAGGAGAAGGAATAGTAATACAATCGTTTTAAACTATTATACCAATTACCGACCACCTCATGTACTAAGTACTTAAACAATATTTACTGCTTGCACCAAGTGTTTCGAGATCAAATAAAATCAAAAAGAGAGGAGAAAGAAAAAAAATTGGCTTAAAAATATCAACTCAAAGATAAATTGCACGTTAGACCCCGACAACGGTGCCAAAAAATTGATCGATTATAAAACCGATGTCTTAAAAAACCCGCAAGCGCACTGCGTAGCGTTAAGTACAACGGCAAGAGGGGTCGTATCCCAAGAGACTTGTAGAACAACTTATATCGAGCTACTAATTTTATCAAATAACAGCATGTTCATTTTATTGGTCTGCAAGTAAAGAAAAGAGAAATGCTAAAAAATAAGAGTTTTATGAGTCAGAGTGAGAACCAAGGCTTAGATTCTACTCCACCCTTTGTAACCGTGAGATAACACAAATAATTAAAGTAAATTCCGAGTTCCCATATCGCCTATCCTTGGTCGGGCATATGCAATATATCAAAAGATAAAAGAGATTTAGGGATTGGGAACTACCCATAAACTGACTTACTCGACCATGGTCCGGTTGATAAGTATGGATTATGTTCATTTCTCCATGTTCCAAACCTATCTTGTTATGGTCAAACAAGATGGTTACTTAGATTCATAACTCCTACTAATCCTAGCTATGGTCAAGCATAAGATGAAGGAATACGAATATGTAATATTCTCGGATAAAGATAAAGCAATTACGCTAACTATGCTACACAATTTACACTAAGGCTACATTGGGTCGAGCTTCCTCTAGCCTTGGCTAAGAAGATTAGTTACTCATCCCTTTGATCATTGTCATACTACTATTACTGCGATAAAAGTAAAAGACAAGAAAAAAAGAGAAAGAATAACCTTTATTACTTTAAACTTTGATATTACACTCTCCAAGATGATCTTTCAAGGGTGAGATTCCCCTCCTATTTATAGAGTATAGGAAGGGTTACAAAATATCACCATTAATATAAAATCCCCTAAACAATGCGTTAAATCGTGCATAGATATTACAACTCATGAGAATAATATCTACATTTAATTATCTTCAATGGGCTTCCATGGGCCTTTGGTTAACAACTTCAAATGAGAATCATTGTTGGGGTGCATCACCCTTGTTCTTTGTTGAAAATGGGAAAAATGTACGACTTGTTTATCATGTCACTACATGAAAATTTGCTATTAACGACGTTTGTGCACAACTATTACCAGCGGTTATATATGTCATTAAATTGGCTAAATTCTCGACATGTTTATCTGACGTAAATTAAATAATATGTTCTATTTTATCAAATTTGTCATCCAAATTATCGTCAGTTATATACGTCGCAGTTTAAAGTGTTTATGACAGATAAAAGGGTCATTTTGAAAAAAAACCAAACATACCGTCTTCCCTATCTGCCCCCTTTGTCTTTTTAATTCTCCTTTAGCTTCTCTATTCTCCCTGTAATACTTGCCTAACTGGAAATTTAGAAAAGAGTGGGATGCACGCAATTTTTCTGGTCACAGTGTCTTTATCATCTTATCATCTCTTTCGACTTCTTCTTTTTTCCTGACCTCACGTCCTTTTTGCCCTGTCTCTCTATCTATATCTCTCTCTCTCTCTCTCTCTCTCTCTCTCTCTCGCGTGGGGCTTATGGTGTTCTTGTGATATCAATCTCATACAATCCAGGGTACTTTGCATCTTTCTCTCTCTCTCTCTATACTTGATTGATTATATGTCAAGTTTATGTTTTTGCTTAAGGAATAAGGATGAATAGGTTGGGTTGTGTTTTTATTTGGATTTTGTTAACGGAGTTTCAGTTTTGCAATCGGTGTATGTGTTTCTTATTCAATAGAGGAAATAATGTTGGTGAACAGATAGACCAGGTACATAATGGTTATTAGTTTGCCTTCTTAACACAATATATTGTGATCTACCTTAGTATTGTCAGAGAATAATGTTTGATGACATCGAAAGCCTTGTTATATTATAAAATTTTGGACTGATTTGTTAGGAGGTAACAATTTTTTGAGCCTTATTTAAGACTAAAGACTTCGTATATAATGAGATGATAGAAGAAAGTGATTGCTTTGTTCACATACCAGACAAATCTGTTGGTGACAAGGACTCATTTAGTGTATAAGTAAGTTAGATTCTTCCATGTCGAATTTCTTTATGAATAATAAGGTCTTAGCTTCATCCTAAAATACTTGATTACTTAAATGTCGATGGATACTCATTGCCTCATTGGTGCCAGTCATAAGTCTTCCCAAAGTTCTATGGGAGAGGCACCTAGAATACGATATGTGGATGCAAAATTTATAGTTTTTTGGTTGTACCAATAGTAGATGCACAAATAAGGCATACAAGCATCTAGTAAGTAGTAAGTAGTAGTAGTAACATAAGAGATAAATTAATGACGGGTATTTGCTTCATAATTAGATTATGCTGCTTTCACATAGAGGCAAGTTGGGTGTAAATAGTATGAGGGTTTTGTTATGAAGGAATATTTTTAAGGGTGGGGTGCCTTGAGCATATAATATGATGACAAAGCGCATTAGTTAGATGTAGTTTCGAATATACCATTTCTCAATTATTTTAGTTAGCGTGTTACATATACTTCATTTATTTTAGATTGTGATTCATAGTTATTGAAGAAGGCTTTGGGGGGACGGGGTCATACACATAATGTTTAGAAATTTGTGAGTGCAAAGTTTGCGAATATAGTGCATTATTGATGGCATCCTATTTTATTGTAGCGCGGAGGACATTCCACTAATTATTTTATATTACACACATGTATCTTTGAAATGTATCTGTGTACTAGAGTTTGAGTGATTGGGATTACTATTATACAAGGGTTAAAGGGGTCTGTGTAATTTTGAGCTTGTTAAGTCTTTGGACAACTAATGAATAAAATTGAGCAAGCCAGTAAAGACCATATATTAATCTGCAGCAAACCGTTTATTCTTTGTCCACAATAACACGAGGTTAATATTATCTTAGTAAAGTGTTAGTTGATTTTATGTTGTGCAGTGATCGATTATAAACCGACGTCTTAAAAGACCCGTAAGCACACGGTGTGCCGTTAAGTACAAAGGAAAGCGGGGTCGTATCCCAAGAGACTTGTGGTGCGAATTATACTTCGAGCTACTAGTTTTATCTAATAACAACGATTTTGTGTAGGTTTTGAAATAAAAAGAAGAACGAAACAAATTACCAGATAAATTGGAGTGGAAACCAAGACATCGATTCCACTTCACCCTTTATCACCGTTAGATAGCATAAATAATTAAAGTAAATTACGAGTTCCCGTATCGCATATCCTTGGTCGGGCATATGCAATACATCAAAAGATACAAGAGATTTAGTAATTGGGAGCTGCCCATAAACCAACTTATTCAACCATGGTCCGGTTGATAAGCATGGATTATGTTCTCTTTTCCTATTCCTAACCTATCTTGTTACGGTCAAACAAGATGGTTACTTATATTCATTATTCCTCCAAATCCTATCTATGGTCAAGCCTAGGATGAAGGAATACAAATATGCAATATTCCAGGATAAAGAAAAAGTAATTACTCTAACTAAGCTATACAATCTACACTAAGGCTACATTGGGAGGAGCTTCTACTAGCCTTGGCTAAGAAAATTAGCTACTCATCCCTTTGATCATTGCCATACTACTATTACTACGAAAAAAGTGAAAGACAAGAAAAAGAAAAAATAATAAGCTTTATTGCTATGAACTTTGATTTACACTCTCCAAGATGCTCATCATGGGTAGGATTCCCTTCCTATTTATAGAGTATAGGAAGGGTTACTAAAAATCACCATCAATATAAAATCCCCTAAACAATGCCTAAAATCATGCATTACAACTCATGAAAATAATATATATATCTAATTCTCTTCAATGGGCTTTCATGTATGGGCCTTTGGTTGACAACTTCAAATGAGAATGATTGTTGGAGTGCATCACCCTTGATCTTCGATAAAAATCAGAAAATTGTACGATTTATTTATCATGTGACCGATTTTTGTAAATACAAACAAAAGTACTATTAGTGTCACAATTATTTAATAAATGACTAGGTAGATATAAATTTAGGAGTTGTACACATAAATATTACGTGTCTATCAAATACCCCTGAACTTATATTTTGCTAGTCCTCGAGCAAAAGTTAGCAAAAACCTTTTTCGTATGTCACGCGGTTGTATTTAGCGTATACAACAAGCCGTTAAACCCACATGTATAGCCTGGTGGAAGAGTGCTATCTCGTGAGGGTTTATAGTGACTATACCCACAAAAGTCAATAATGACATTTTAAGCAATTCTAAAAATACGCATGACTCATTTCCTATGAACTTAACCTTAGTTGTGACAAAAATATACCAATAAAAAAAAATCCTTAAACTTGTTATTCTCTCAAGTATATCAAAAACTATTTTATGCTTATCCGAAACTAGAGGTACTACCTCAAAATTAGAAAGAGATTCAAGTATTTTTCTTTAGCTATATTATGGTGTACAATGAAAATAGTTTTATCGCCTAATACGTTGTCTAGAATAATTTACTAAGTTTTTGGTAGTCCAGTTCTCACTGGAATAAATTCAACGGTCAGTTCGACAAATGCCTTAGTCAACTCGTCTTCCTAGAATTTTACTTTTTTTTCTTTTCTTTTGTAAGCCATTTCTTTTGAGTACTTTGTTTCTTAGTGAAGCCTCCATAACAATGAGTTTTTGGTCGACATTCCCCGTAAGTTGGCTAAGGTTGCCAGGGTGTGGTGCCCCATCATGACCTAGACTCAGGATTCTCACAAGTAACATTTTCTTGTGCTCCTTTCACATAGTTCATGGTCAAACTCGAGATTGGTGATAATTTTTCCTCTTTTAGTTCTTAATCATGCGAGTAGCATTGCAGCGTGAAAGTTTTTAGAGCATATTTGACTTCTTTTTTTTTTTTTTCTCAGGAATGAACTTATTCATAGGCAGTTGTCTTCCTTGTAGCAAACTATTCCTAACATAAATGCTAAATTTCTCTTATATTGAGCAAAAATCTATTGAAGGTATTAATTACAAAACTACAATGAAGTGCACGTTTTCAAAATATGCCAAGTTTAACTTGAATTAGTCGCTAATAAAAAAAAGTACATCAAGCTTAAGATATTCTAAAATATTTTATTGTATACTTGGTACAATTTCAAAATTTAGGTTTTTCCATAATATTTTTGTCAAGGTAAAATCAGTTTAAGTGTTTGGAAATTCGTCAAAAATATATCATGCATTGCCAAAGTGCCATTATTTCACTTTTCTTCAAAAAACATTTAAAGAAATGGTTTCCTACCCCTAAACTTAAATGAAATATTGCCCTCAATGTTTGAGAGCATAAAAAAATGGAAGAATAAAAACTAGAATTTCTCACCTGAATGTGTCATGGGTTGCCTCCCAAGAGCGTTAAGTTTACTGTCTTCAGCCAGGCGAATATACCCCCAAACTTAAAATTTTCAATATGACTGGAAGGGTACGAAGTTGAAAAGATTATGTATTATCCTGGTCGCAAATTCTCTTTCAAAAACCAGATAACACATGAATGCTGATCCTTAATATTAGCCTTTAATTGGGCAGATATATTATTTAAAAACTAGAGAGAGTTTAAAGCTAATTCTCTATGAAAAAGATTTTTTCTAACAACTTTGCCTATTATTTGATGATTCCAAGTTGAAAATTTTAAACAAATCAAGAAAAACTATTTTCTCTAAGATAAAGTAAATACATACCCAGGGAACATATTTTCCTTTAGAATTTTTAATACAATCATATGATTACTACATGTTGCAGTAAATAAGAAGATTGGTATACAAATATTCATCCCTGAAAAATGTACTAGATTCAAAACTCGATTTTCCTAGAAAGATATTTTCTTTGAAAATTTTCAAAACCCCTATGTTATCCTTGATATTCCAAAAAATGTGATAGGTGGTTCTGACAAAGCAAGTCCGTGAGGCATCCCCAAAATTATAATTTTTCAAAAAGATGTTTTCTTTTAGTAGAAGAAAAACTATATAACATATTTGCGGATCTGGGGATCGGGGAACAATTGACTCTAATAAACATTTAACATTTATGTGCCTAAAATCATAACTTATCTCGAGGGGCTCATCCTGACCATTGACGTGGATATTCATTAGCTTAGGGACATGGCCAAGTTGAAACATATTTTAAGATGCTAATGATTGTACCATTTCACGAATCTCAGGATCATTCGAGTCCTCAAAATAATTTAAACATTCATTAATAGAAATACAACAATAATTATCTCCGTACAAGTCCTCAAAATCATTTATGGTCATTGTACCCCCATTAGGCTCGTGAAATGGAGATGTAGGCATAGGTATAGGTACGGTTGGTGAATGAGTACCCAAAACAGAATCAACCCCTAATAATAGTGGCATATCCTGTAAAGAAGGGTCGTTCACCCACTGGTTTCCAACATTGTAATTTGTGTCAGGCGGAAGCAGCTCAAGGCAAGGCTGAGGTAACTCATAAGGAGACTGAGAAGAAAATGACAAGTTGATAGCATCTCCAACAGGTTAAACAATTTCTAATTTCTTGACTTTGGTACAAATTTTATCATCTACAAATTCCACAAATTATCGTATAATGAGATGGTGATTCCATATATTCATATTTTATCTCGTCATCATCATCGTCAGAAAAATCATTAGAGGAGAGGGAAAAATATTCAGTCTCGGTCATAGTTTCCTCGAAACAATTTATTGGGTTAACAAATGAAATGATGGATGGTGACATTGATGGTTGAATTTGGAGGGCTTCTTCAAGATCTTCTTGTGAGATTGGATCATCGACCTTAAAATATTCATCTTCTAAATCTGTCTCACAATATGGTATCCATTCACCCCACGGAGAAAATATTCCTTGATTACGCTTGAATTCATCCATTTTTAAATCATAAGGGGATTTAACTACGGATTGTTCTTCTTCATTGTTTAGAAGTTTTTTATGCTCTATTTTCACTCCACGTAGTTGACAACTGAGTTATCTGAGTCTCTAATCTAAAAATTAATTGGGTCGTAGAAGTTTGATTCACCAATGTCTGTTGTTGGAATTGCATCATTTATTGCTGAAATTGCAATACTTGTTTTTGACTTTCAATTGATTATTGCATGAAGAGAGCACGGGTATCTTCCAAAGATGGTTTGGGTGGAGCGGGTGGGAACTAATTAAATGACTGAACAGACTGATGGGCCTGCATATATAAATATGATTGAAGCGGTTTCATGTATTGAGATTTTTGGTGATCCCAAGATTTAAAACGATTATGAGGTTGCTGCGGGATGTCGAATTGTGAGCTGTATGGATTCCAATGTTCTTGCATTCATGATATTTTGAAATAAAAGCAACACCCAATACAATAAATAACCAATCAAGCCTAAACTCTAGCACATCAACATTTTTTAGAAATAATAATTAGGTCCCCCCTATATTCTTCTATGTTCAAAATGGGTAGGATGAAAAAAGGCTTTGGTTCCTATACTCCCCTGCGTCACTATGCTAGTACAAGCTTAAAGTAGGTGCTCAGTCCTCACGCCCGAACGAGTCGCCTTATCGAACGTCAGAACTCGGAACGGTGACGTCGCAAACCTACAACCAGTATTTCGCGGCGCTAGGCTGGGGCCGTATCCTATGAACTCGTATTTGTACCCCGGTCCGGTACTCCTATCCGTTGGGTGATGAAATCCCACGGGAATCTTGCCACTTTTTTTTATTAACAGTTATTTTGAGGTCCGGGACGTTCAATTTTCGTGTGATACGAGTTTCTTTGTATCCCTAATGGGCGGTCCCACTTGTTGGAGAGCATTTTGAGCGATGAAATCTCGCAAGTCTCTAACAGTTTTTACCTTTACTAATGTTGGAATGTAAAAGAATATTAAACACAGCAATAGGTCAATCCAACCACAGCAAAAATTTTATTAGAGCAGCGTGTATTTGCACAGTCCACACGACTTTATGATCCTAGTGCCGGGACGGAGCGGATATGAACCGCTTCTAGATGTCAAGTTTTAGGAAATACCAACCTACGGTAAGTGTTTCCCGGTGTAGCTATGGCCGCCCCTTCACTTAGGGGGTGAAAGAAGGAAGTACCCCTTCACTTGGGGGAACAAGATGGATGGATTTGATGATTCTTTTAGCTTTACGTATTGTCCGTCACGTTTCCAACTTTGTGACTATCCTGCAAAGCAAGAGAAAAAATATTAGTGAACTTGCGACAATAATATTAATTCAATTTTCAAGTTTATTGTAGTCTATGATGTCCTGATTTTTAAATGCACATATTTTTCAACTCGTTTAAGAGAGAATATTCAATGATATCAATTTGGAAATATAATTTATAAAGAAAAATTCTTCAAGAAGAAAGTTTTCTATAATTTAGCTTCCCTAATGCTCAAAACAGATGATGAATGTACAGCGGCGTCCTTAAGGGAGACTGTTTTTGTACTGTTTTTTCAAAATGCTGTAACTCACAAACGATAAGACAGAAAAATATGATCTATAGCAATTCAGAAAGGGTTTTGAATTATCTAAAACTTTTGTAGCAAACGTTTTCCCCAAATATGAAGTATACAAGATCAAAAACGATGAAATATTCAATGACAGACTTCAAAGCTACTGTAGCGCCAAAAACTCGATTTTTTTTTCTTTTAAAAACTAAACTAGAGAAACGATAATAATAGAAATACTAAATGTATTACCGGTAACTATAATACAACTTACTATAATAAAAATAAAAAAAACATAAATAACGGAAAAATTAGCTTAAAATAGCATCTCAATAAAACGCACTTTAGTCCCCGGCAACGGCGCCAAAAACATGATCGATTATAAACTGACATTTTAAAATACCCGTAAGCGCACGGTGTACCGTTGAGTACAAAGGAAATCGGGGTCGTATCCCAAGAGACTTGTGGTGCGAATTATACTTCGAGCTACTAGTTTTATCCAAGAACAACGAGTTTCTGTAAGTTTTGAAATAAAAAGAAGAATGAAACAAATTACAAGATAAATTAGAGTGGAAACCAAGACATCGATTCCACTTCACCCACCCTTTTTAACCGTTAGATAGCATAAATAATTAAAGTAAATTACGAGTTCCCGTATCGCATATCCTTGGTCCGGCATATGCAATACATCAAAAGATACAAGAGATTTAGTAATTGGGAGCTACCCATAAACCAACTTATTTAACCATGGTCCGGTTGATAAGCATGGATTATGTTCTCTTCTCCTATTCCTAACATATCTTGTTATGGTCAAACAAGATGGTTACTTATATTTCTTATTCCCCCTAATCCTAGCTATGGTCAAGCCTAGGATGATGGAATACAAATATGCAATATTCCGAGATAAAGAGAAAGTAATTACTCTAACTAAGCTACATAATCTACACTAAGGCTACATTGGGTAGAGCTTCTTCTAGCCTTGGTTAAGAAGATTAGCTACTCATCTCTTTGATCATTGCCATGCTACTATTACTACGAAAAAAGTAAAAGACAAGAAAAAAAGAAAGAATAAGCTTTATTGCTACGAACTTTAATTTACACTCTCCATGATGCTCCTCATGGGTTGGATTCCCCGTCTATTTATAAAGTATAGGAAGGGTTACTAAAAATCACCATCAATATAAAATCCCCTAAACAATGCCTAAAATCATGCATTACAACTCATGAGAATAATATATATATCTAATTCTCTTCAATAGGCTTCCATGCATGGGACTTTGGTTGACAACTTCAAATGAGAATGATTATTGGAGTGCATCACCCTTGTTCTTCGTTAAAAACCAGAAAATTGTATGACTTATTTATCATGTGACCGATTTCTGTAAATACAAACAAAAACACTATTAGTGTCGCATTTATTTAATAAATGACTAGGTAGATATAAATTTAGGAGTTGTACACGTAAATATTACGTGTCTATCATGCAGAAAATCCTTTCATTCTTATTATATCATGATGTTCATATTGGATACGGCTCTAAATGATTTCCTGAGGCTTTAAGGGCCGGGTTTAATTCTATCTTCTATTCCATTTATCCTTCTCTAAAATAGGACTATGCTTTCTATACTTGTTAATAGTGTTTCTTTATGAAATTGCATATTGATCATGGCCAGCAGCCCATAGGTGTGTTTCCTTTGTGCTTATTGAAATTTGGATTAAGTTCGGATTGATTCAAACCCGATCTATGTTCTACGTTGTTTACTCTAGAGCCTATCTTGGTGTCTTCTATTAAACCCAAAACATAGTGTTCTTTACTAGGGTTAGTCATACTAAGTCAAGCTGGCTTAGATTTTGTGGATCCATGAACATAGTTAACATGTGGCAACATGTTAATTTAGAATATGCAACTTCTAAAATTATATTGCACTGTATAGGTCTTCTTCAGATAATTTTTATGTAGTATATTGAGCCTATTATTCTTCGAGTTCGTGATGGAAAAGAACGCCAAGGTCAGTTTAATTATTTTTATACTAGCCCAGATATTTGTGAACAAGTTTTCTTTATCTTGTAGGTCATACAAACATTTCTCATTTCTGTTTCAAGATCTAATTAGGCACTGGCATGTTCATTTCCATTATAATTATTTGCTGCAGTTACAAGTGAATATCAAGTGGACAACAATGATCATAAATCATTGGTGTCTAAACTTCCTCTGCTATTGAATTTGTAAGTATAGATCTTAAATCATCTTTTTTTTATAAAATATACTTTTTGTGCAAACTTTTAAATTTATTCATGATTTCCTTACAACGAGCACCCAGTTGCTTTAAAAAGGAAGTTAGAACTTCGGCTTTCAGAAGATGGGCAAAGACGTATGGCCCAGAAGTATGTCTTACTAGTATATTTTCAATTTTTGGCTTCAAATGTTCAAAGATTGTTAGTTCCAAAAGCTTGTCAGTGTACGGCAATGGTCATAATTAACTAATTTCTAAGGTTTTTCGTTCATGCTTGATAATGGGTGGAGTTGAAGGTTTAACCGCTAATTTTAGGGATAATGCATTCAGGGAGGCATATTTAATTCAAGAAAAGCAAAAGATACTCAAACTCTGGTTAGTCTATACCTTCTACCTTCTGTACATGGTACAATTCTTGCTTTTGCAACCTATCTATTATGCGATATTCCCCATTTGGTGGTTGCTGCTCCTGCAACTGTAACCTCTAATGGAGGCGTTATTGATTTCGAAATGTTTCTGAGAAAATCTCATGAACTTAAAGAAGAAGGAAACAAGTGTTTCCAATCAAAAAATTATGTGGGTGCCCTTCAACACTGCGAGAATGCGCTTCGCTTAACCCCCAAAACCTACCCTGACTGTGCTGTGTTTCACAGTAACCGCGCTACTTGTTTGATACAAATGAAGCTGGTGGACTATGAGACAATAGTTTTAGAGTGCTCGTAGGCATTAATAGTTCAACCACAGTTTGGTCGAGCACTTCTAAGAAGTGTACGGGCTTACGAGAGATTGGGTAAGCTTGATTTGGCTTTACAAGATGTTCAAGCTTTGCTAGTTATTGATCCTAATCATAGAGATGGTTTGGAGATTGGACGGTGTCTTAGGGGTGGTGGACGACAGCAGGACCTTTAGAGTCGGCCATCCCTAGCTGCCCTTGGAGCTTCTGCAGTTCGTGGTGCCCCCATTGCTGGGTTAGGACCATGCTTGCCTGCCCAACCTATACCAAAGAAACCCTCGCTTGTAACGTCAAAAACAACAACACAACCCCAAACCCAAGATGTTTTGGAAATTGAAGATGTTAGTGAGGTGAAAACCCAGCAACCGAAATCAGTTCAGAAAGATGTCAGCAAGGGTTTATCTCTGCGACCAATTTTCAATTCAACTGAAGAATTTGGACTCGGTTGTTGCTGATAGACATGTAATATTTACGTGTACAACTCCAAAATTTATATCTACCTAGTCATTTATTAAATAAATGTGACACTAATAGTGTTTTTGTTTGTATTTACAGAAATCGGTTACATGAAAAATAAGTCGTACAATTTTCCGGTTTTTAACGAAGAACAAGGGTGATGCACTCCAACAATGATTCTCATTTGAAGTTGTCAACCAAAGGCCCATGCATGGAAGCCCATTGAAGAGAATTAGATATATATATTATTCTCATGAGTTGTAATGCATGATTTTAGGCATTGTTTAGGGGATTTTATATTGATGGTGATTTTTAGTAACCCTTCCTATACTCTATAAATAGGAGGGGAATCCTTCCCATGAGGATCATCTTGGAGAGTGTAAATTAAAGTTCATAGCAATAAAGGTTATTCTTTCTCTTGTTCTTATCTTTTAATTTTATCGTAGTAATAGTAGTATGGCAATGATCAAAGGGCTGAGTAACTAATCTTCTTAGCCAAGGCTAGAGGAAGCCCCACCTAATATAGCCTTAGTGTAGATTGTGTAGCTTAGTTGGAGTAATTACCTTCTCTTTATCCCAAAATTTTACATATTCGTATTCCTTCGTCCTATGCTTGACCATAGCTAGGATTAAGATGAATAATGAATCTATGTAACCATCTTGTTGGACCATAACAAGATAGGTTAGGAACATGGAGAACATAACATAATCCATACTTATCAACCGGACCATGGTTGAGTAAGTTGGTTTATGGGTAGTTCCCGGTAACTAAATCTCTTGTATTTTTTTATGTATTGCATATGCCCGACCAAGGATATGCGATACGGGAACTCGTAATTTACTTTAATTATTTATGCTATCTAAGGGTTTTAAAGGGTGAAGTGGAATCGATGTCTTGGTTTCCACTCCAATTTATCTTGTAATTTGCTTCGTTCTTCTATTTATTTTAAAACCTACGCAAACTCGTTGTTATTGGATAAAACTAGTAGCTTGAAGTATAATTCGCACCACAAGTCTCTTAGGATATGACCTCGCTTACCCTTGTACTTAACGGTACACCGTGCGTTTGCGGGTCTTTTAAGACGTCGGTTTATAATCGATCAAGTTTTTGGCGCCGTTGCCGGGTACTAAAGTGCGTTTTATTGAGATGCTATTTTAAGCATATAGTGTTTCTATTATTATCGTTTCTCTTGTTTAGTTTTTAAAAGAAAGAAGAAAAAAAATCGTTTCAAGTTTTTGGCGCTACAGTAGCTGTAAAGTCTGTCCCTAAATGTTTCACCATTTTTTATCTTCTACACTTGATAATTGGGCAAAACGTTTGCTACAAAAATTTTAGATAATTCAAAACCCTTTCCGAATTTCTATAGATCATATTTTTCTGTCTTGTCGTTTGTGAGTTAAAGCGTTTTGAAAAAACAGTTCAATAACAGTTTCCCTTAAGGACGCCGCTGTACATTCATCACCTGTTTTGAGCATTAGGGATGCTAAATTATAGAAAACTTCCTTGTTAAAGATTTTTTCTTTCCGAATTATCTTTCCAAATTGATATTATTAAATATTCTCTCACAACCGAGTTTAAAGATATGCGTATTTGAAAATCAGGACATCATAGACTACAATAAACTTGGAAATTGAATTAATATTATTGTCGCAAGTTCACTAATCATTTTTCTCTTATTTTGCAGGATAGTCACAAAGTTGGAAATGGGACGGATAATATGCAAAACTAAAAGCATCATCAAATCCATCCTTCTTTCGCTCCCTAAGTGAAGGGGCGGCCACAACTACACCGGGAAACACTTCCCGTAGGTTGGTACTTCCCAAAACTTGACATCTAAAAGGGGTTCATATCCGCTCCTCCCCGACACTAGGATCATAAAGTCGTGTGGAATGTGCAAATACAGGCTGCTCTAATAAAAAATTTGCTGTGGTTGGATTGACCTATTGATGTGTTTAATATTCTTTTTCATTCCAACATTAGTGAAGGTAAAAACTTTTAGAGACTTGCAGGATTTCATCACCCAAAAAGCTCTCCAACAAGTGGGACCACCCATTAGGGATACAAAGAAATTCGTATCACACGAAAATTGAACGTCCCGGACCTCAAAATAACTGTTAATAAAAAAGAGTAGCAAGATTCCCGCGGGATTTCATCACCCAACGGATAGGTGTACCGGACCGGGGTACAAACACGGGTTCGTAGAATACAGCCCAGCCTAGCGCCGCGAAATACTGGTTGTAGGTTTGCGACGTCACCGTTCTGACTGCTGACGTACGATAAGGCAACTCGCTCGGGCGTGAGGACTGAACATCTACTTTAAGCTGGTACTAGCATAGTGACACAGGGGAGTATAGGAACCAAAGCCTTTTGCCATCGTACCTATTTGGAACATAGAAGAATATAGGGAAGACCTAATTATTACTTTTAAAAAAATGTTGATGTGCTAGAATCTAGGTTTGATTGATTATTTTTTGTACCGGGTACATGATCAATTGGACACGTGAAGGAAAAGGTTTAGGAAGCTTACCGAAACCTTTGCCCATTTAAGGCCCACTACCTCAGCCTAAGCAGAGAGGGCGGCCTCCTCGTCCAGTCAATAGCATAGAGAACTTAGGAGCCCCAATTTCGAAGGAGGGTAATTCATCTAAAGTTGACCCAATTGAACTTATTGTCGAGCTAGAAGTCGAACCCCCAATCATGGCAGCCGCCAAATCTCTTAGGGACTATTGGACCCCAATGGTGAGTGATATGCCTTCATATATTGTGTTACTAGTTGTCACGGCAAACCATTATGAAATCAAGCTTAGTGTGATCCAAATGTTACCGACATTTTGTAGGCTTGATTCTGCGAGCCCTTATAAGCACGTCTACGAGTTTAAGAAAATTTGTGCGCTCTCCAAATACTAACATTTTACTGAGGATAATGTTCGCCTTCGTTTATTATCATTCTCGCTAAAAGACAAGGCAAGTTATTGGCTTGATTCATTGGTACCAGCATCTATCAATTCATGGGATCTAATGGAGACCAAGTTCAAAACCAAATGGTTTTCTATGGGGAAAACCCTCGCTCTTAGAAATGTAGTTGTTGAATTTGTTGAAAATGAGAGTGAAATATTTTACGAGGCATGGGAGAGATATAAAGATCTTCTTTCACAATGTCCCCATCATGGTTTTGAGGAGCAACATCTAGCCCAGATCTTCTATCGTGGAATAACTTCTGAGAATCGTTATATGATAGAATCCATGCATAGTGGTAAATTCCAGGACCTTGAACCTGATAGAGCTTATGAGGAGTTTGAGACATTGGCTGAGAACTCTCAGCAGTGGGATTTTGATCTGCAGAGAAATATTCGTACAGCCAAGTAAAGTGGCTTATACGAAGTAAGTGAGGGAACGGCCATCAAAGCCCAATTAGATACTCTTACCCGAAAAATCGAGGTTATGGCTACAAATCAATCTAAGGGTAGTGTGAATGAGGTTCAGCAACAGGGTTACACCGTTTGTTATGATGTAACCCATGTGACTCAAATGTGCCTCATGCTCAATGAAATCAATGACAATCAAGAACAAGTGAATGCTTTGAATAATACATACAAGAGGCCCTTTGACCCGTACAAACCAACTTGGCAGAACCACCCAAATTTTTTGTGGAAGAACAACCAACCCAGCTCAGGTTTTGGAGAGCCACACACCTCAGGTCATAATTTGCCTAGGAATTCCCTTTCTTAATCTTATCCTCAAGCATCTCAACAATCCTTTCAGTCATCCAAACAGTTCCCTCCCGCTCCACCCAAATCATCTTTGGAAGATACCCCTGCTCTCTTCATACAATAATCAATGGAAAGCCAAAAACAAGCGTTGCAATTTTAGCAACAAATGATACAATTTTAACAACAAACTTTGGTGAATCAGAATTCTACGTCCCAATCTATCCCTAATCTCGAGACTCAGATAGGACAATTGGCAAATGCATTGCATGAGAGACCACCAGGTACGCTACCTAGCCAACCTGTATCTAATCCGAAAGGACCACCGGGGTTCGATTCTAACTCAATCCCAAAATAGGTTCATGCCATTACAACACTTCGAAGTGGTAGAGAAATTGATAACCAAGTTAAAAGTCCTAGGGTTGAGCCAACACTCGTTGCTATTGGCGATGAGGTCGGTACGAGCAAACTTTCAAATAAATCTAAGGAGTTGCCTACCTCGTCTATTTCCCTACCAATGGCACATTTTGAGCCAAAGGTGCCTTATCCACAATGCCTTCTTCCAGCTAATAAAGGGATTCAATTTGACGAGATATTGGATACATTTAAGCAAGTTCATATAAATATTCTAGTACTCGATGCCATCATGCTTATCCCTGCCTATGCCAAATTCTTTAAGGATGCGTGCACTAGGAAAAGGAAAATCAATGTGCACAAGAAAGTCTTCTTGACTGAGATATTAACCCCTCCTAAGCTTCGAGATCCTGGAAACCCAACCATCCCTTGATAAATTAGATATTACAAAGTGGATAGAGCGTTACTTGACTTAGGGGATAGTGTGAATGTCTTACCTTACTCGGTCTATCAGGAATTAGGACTTGGAGAAATCGAACCTACCCAAATGACACTTCAATTAGCTGACAGGTCAATACGATACCCACGTGGTATCCTTGAGGATATTTTTATCAAGGTTGATACTCTCATTTTTCCTGTGGACTTTATTGTTTTGGACACTGAAGATGTAAAAAATCCTAGCTGTAAAATTCCTGTCCTATTGGGTCGACCTTTCCTTACGACTGCTCATGCCATTATTAATTGCCTTAATGGGGTCTTGCAACAATCAATGGGAGACATGAAGATCAAGCTCAATGTTTTTAACAATAATACTCAAGTCCCTTATTCTGATGACATGGCAGAGCTGAATATGATTGACTCCCTAGATTACATCTCGTTCTCTAAATCATTTTCTGAGGACCCCTTAGAATCATGTCTTGTGAACTTTAGTGAAGACTTTGATGAAAATCTGATTGTTGAAGAGCTTAATGCTCTACTCGACTCAACACCTATTTTTAACAAGTCCAAATGGGGACCTCATGTTGAACCTCTGGAACCGTCTACTACTTTGCCTATTCCATCTATTGTTAATGCACCCAAGTTAGACCTCAAGCCATTACCTAAGACTTTGAAGTATGCTTTCTTAGGTGATTCTAACACTCTGCCTGTAATCATAGCTTCCAACCTCAATGTTGACTAAGAAACTGGATTGATGGGCGTTCTTGGAAGACGCAAATCAGCCCTAGGGTGGTCTATAGCAGACTTGAAGGAGATTAGCCCAGCTGTTTGCATGCATCGTATAAATCTCGAGAAAGGTGCTAAAAATTCTCGCGAGATACAGCGACGGTTGAATCCCACCATGATGGAGGTGGTGAACAAAAAAGTTCTCAAACTTTTAGACTAGGGTATGATATACCCCATTTCGGACAGTAAGTGGGTCAGTCTCGTTCAGGTTGTACCAAAGAAATCAGGGATTAGTGTAGTTGAGAATGAAAATAATGACCTAATCCCTACCCGTATGACCACCAGGTGGCGTGTATGTATCAACTACAGGAAATTAAACACGGTCACGGGGAAAGATCATTTTCCTCTTCCTTTTATTGATCAAATGCTTGAACGCTTAGCCGAAAAAAGTTATTACTATTTTCTTGACGGTTATTCTGGATACAATCAGATCTCCATTACCCCAGAAGATCAGGAGAAGACAACTTTCACATGTCCCTACGGGACATATGCTTATCAACGTATGCCATTTGGGTTATGTAATGCACCTGCTACATTCCAGCGTTGTATGATAAGCATACTTTCTGATATGGTTGATAAATTTCTTGAAATCTTTATGGATGACTTTTCCGTGTTTGGATCATCTTTTGATGAATGTTTACACCATTTAGAGCTCGTGCTAGAATGATGTACACAAACCAATTTGGTGTTAAACTGGGAAAAGTGTAACTTCATGGTGACACAAGGGATATTTTTTAGACATATTATCTCCAACAAAGGGATTGAATTCGATAAGGCCAAGAATGACATTATTTTTTCTTTACCTCCACCTCTGACGGTTAAGGCCATTCGATCATTTTTGGGGCATGCTGGGTTTTATCACCGGTTCATCAAAGATTTTAGTAAAATTTCTCAGCCCTTGTGCAATTTTCTTGCTAAGGACACTGATTTAAACTTTGATGATGCATGTTTAGGAGCTTTTAGGAAGCTCAAACTTTTATTAACTTCAGCCCCTATCATCCAACCTCCCAATTGGAAACTTCCCTTCGAGCTCATGTGTGACGCTTCAGATTACGCTGTTGGAGCGGTTTTAGGGTAAATAGTAGGTAATAAGCCTCATGTTATTTACTATGCTAGTCGCACGCTTAATGACGCACAATTAAATTACTCCACCACGGAGAAGGAGTTATTAGCCATTGTGTTTGCCTTGGAGAAATTTTGATCATACCTTGTTGGATCCAAAATCATTATTTACACCGACCATGCGGCCATAAAATATTTACTATCAAAAAAAGACGCTAAGCCTCGGTTAATCAGATGGATTCTTTTGTTACAAGAATTTGATAACAAAATTTGAGATAAGAAAGGTGCTGAGAATGTGGTTGCGGATCATCTATCTCGAATTCTCACTGAGGGTGCTGAAGATTTTCTCCCTATCTTAGAGGCATTTCCTGATGAGCAGCTCATGGCTGTCTTACAACTGCCTTGGTACGCCGATATTGTCAATTATCTTGCGATGTAACAATTATCTCCCCATTGGTCCAAACAAGATATAACTAAATTCTTGCATGAGGTTAAACGTTTTAGTTAGAACGATCCTTATATTTATAAGTTTTGTTCTGACCAAGTGATTAGGAGATGCATCCCAAATGATGAGTTCTATAGTGTACTCACATTTTGCCATACCTTAGCTTGCGGAGGACATTTTGGGACCAAGAAAACTGTTACAAAAGTCCTTCAATCTGGTCTTTATTGGCCTACCTTTTTTCGTGACGTACATACCTTTTGTTCAAAATGTGATAGGTGCCAAAGGACCGGGAATATTTTTCATCGAAACATGATGCCCTTGAACAATATCCTTATTGTTAAACTATTTAATGTTTGGGGCATTGACTTTATGGGCCCATTTCCTTCTTCTCGTGGTTACCTTTACATTCTAGTTGCAGTCGATTATGTTTCTAAATGGGTTGAGGCGGTGCCATGTCAAGCGAATGACCATAAGCCAGTGGTAAAATTTTTAAAAACCATTTTTAATCGTTTTGGCACGCCTCGGGCAATTATTAGTGATGGTGGTAAGTATTTTTGTAACTGTGTCTTTCAAAATCTTTTGAAAACTTACTCCATCACTCATAAAGTTGTCACACCTTATCCATAAACAAGTGGTCAAGTCGAAGTATCCAATCGGGAGCTCAAAAGAATTTTAGAAAAAATTATTTGAACCAATCGTAAAGATTGATCTGATCGTCTTGATGATGCCTTTTAGGCATATCGAACAGCTTATAAAACCCCGATTGGTATGTCACCCTATAGACTTATCTTTGGGAAGGCTTGTCACTTACCTGTAGAATTGGAACACAAGGTCCTTTAGGCTACAAAGGCCTTCAACTTTGAAATGGATAAAGCTGGATCACATAGAAAACTTCAACTTTTTGAACTTAACAAACTTCGTCGCGAGGCATATGAAAATGCAAAATTTTACAAGGAACGAACTAAAGCTTTTCATGATAAGTCAATTATTCACAAAACTTTTGAGCCTAATCAGAAAGTGTTACTCTACAATTCATGGCAACATTTATTTCCTAGGAAATTACGTTCTCATTGGTATGGCCCTTTTGTAATTAAAACTGTTTATTCTCATGGAGCCGTAGAGGTGGAAGATCCTAAGAATGGAAATATTTTTAAGGTCAATGGCCAACGATTAAAACCGTAGTTGAAGTCCTATACTTTTGATGAAGAGATAACATTTCTAAATGATCCAGTATATAAGAACAGATATTTAGTAGCCTTCCATTCATATTGAAAATTTTAAGTTTGGGGGTACATTCGTCTGGCTGAAGATGATAAACTTAGCGCTTCTTGGGAGACAACCCATGACACATTTAGGTGAGAAATTCCAGTTTTTATCCTCTATTTTTTTATATATGCTCGCAAAAATTGAGGGCAATATTTCATTTAAGTTTGGGGGTAGGAAACCATTTCTTTAAATGTTTTTAAAAAAAAAAATGAAATAATGGCACTTTGGCAATGCATGATATATTTTTGACGAATTTTCAAACACTTAAACTGATTTTACCTTGACATTAATATTCTGGAAAAACCTAAATTTTGAAATTGTACTAAGTATACAACAAAATATTTTGGAATATCTTAAGCTTGATGTACTATCTTTTTATTAGCGACTAATTCAAGTTAAACTTGGCATATTTTGAAAACGTGCACTTCATTGTAGTTTTGCAATTAATACCTTCAATAGATTTTGTCTCAGTAAAAGGGAAATTTAGCATTTATGTTAGGAATAGTTTACTACAAGGGAGACAACTGCTTAAGAATAATTTCATTCCTAAGAAAAAAATAATAAATAAGTCAAATATGCTCTAAAAACTTTCACGCTGCAAGGCTACTCGCATGATTAAAAACTGAAAGAGGAAAAATTATCACCAATCTTGAGTTTGACCATGAACTATGTGAAATGAGCACAAGAAAATGTTACTTGTGAGAATCCTGAGTCTAGGTCATGATGGGGAACCACACCATGGCAACCTTAGCCAACTGACGGGGATTGTCGACCGAAAATTCCTTGTTACGGAGGCTTCACTAAGAAACAAAGTACTCAAAAGAAAAGGCTTACAAAAAAAAGAAGTAAAATTCTAGAAAGACGAATAGACTAAGGCACTTGTCGAATTGACCATTGAATTTATTCCAGTGAGAACTTGACTACCAAAAACTGAATAAATTATTCTAGACAACGTATTAGGCGATAAAACTATTTTTATTGTACACTCAAATATAGCCAAAGCAAAATACTTGAATCTATTTCTAATTTTGAGGTAGTACCTCTAGTTTCGGATAAGCTTAAAATAATTTTTGATATACTTGGGAAAATAACAAGTTTAAGGATTTTTTTTCAATGGTATATTTTTGTCACAACTAAGTAAGGTTAAGTTCACAGGAAATGAGTCATGTGTATTCTAGAATTGTTTAAAATGTCATTATTGACTTTTGTGGGTATAGTCACTGTAAACCCTCGCGAAACAGCACTCGTCTACCAGGCTAAACCTGGGGGCTTAATGGCTTGTTGCATATGCTAAATGCAACCGCGTGACATGCGAAAAAGGTTTTTGTTTACTTTTGCTCGAGGACTAGCAAAATATAAGTTCGGGGGTATTTGATAGACACGTAATATTTACGTGTACAACTCCTAAATTTATATCTACCTAGTCATTTATTAAAAAAATGTGACACTAATAGTATTTTTGTTTGTATTTACAGAAATCGGTCACATGATAAACAAGTTGTACAATTTTCAAATTTTTAACGAAGAACAAGGGTGATGCACTCCAACAATGATTCTCATTTGAAGTTGTCAACCAAAGGCCCATGCATGGTATCCCATTGAAGAGAATTAGATATATATATATTATTCTCTTGAGTTGTAATGCATAATTTTAGGCACTGTTTAGGGGATTTTATTTTGATGGTGATTTTTAGTAACCCTTCTTATACTCTATAAATAGGAGGGGAATCCTACCCATGAGGATCATCTGGGAGAGTGTAAATCAAAGTTCATATCAATAAAGGTTATTCTTTCTCGTATTCTTGTCTTTTAATTTTATCATAGTAATAGTAGTATGGCAATGATCAAAGGGATGAGTAGCTAATCTTCTTAGCCAAGGCTAGAGGAAGCTCCACCCATTGTAGCTTTAGTATAGATTGTGTAGCTTAGTTAGAGTAATTACTTTCTCTTTATCTCAAAATTTTGCATATTCATATTCCTTCGTCCTATGCTTTACCATAGCTAGGATTATGATGAATAATGAATCTATGTAACCATCTTGTTGGACCATAGCAAGATAGGTTAGGAACATGGAGGTGAGAACATAATCCATACTTATCAACCAGACCATGGTTGAGTAAGTTGGTTTATGGGTAGTTCCCGATTACTAAATCTCATGTATTTTTTGATGTATTGCATATGCCCGACCAAGGATATGCGATACGGGAACTCGTAATTTACTTTAATTATTTATGTTATCTAAGGGTTTTTAAGGGTGGAGTGGAATCGATGTCTTAGTTTCCACTCCAATTTATCTTGTAATTTGTTTCGTTCTTCTTTTTATTTCAAAACCTACGCAAACTCGTTGTTATTGGATAAAACTAGTAGCTCGAAGTATAATTCGCACCACAAGTCTCTTGGGATACAACCCCGCTTACCCTTGTACTTAACGGTACACCGTGCGCTTGCGGGTCTTTTAAGACGTCGGTTTATAATCGATCAGTTGCCACTCGTTGGAGGCCAATGAAGCTCATTTATGATCACGACATCAGACTTGCACAATTTCCAGTGAAATACAGTTTTAAAATTTTTAATTTGGGCAATGTTCACATGTGTACAGCGGGAAGGTGTATACCTCAAGTTGACTCTGCTTCATAGGAGGCGATGTCTGCTCAACTTCAATTGGCAGATGATTGGGTGAAGGATAAGTATTCGCTGGCAGGAGAGAAATACGAAGAGGCACTCTGGATTAAACCGAACTTCTACAAGTGGTTACTTGCATTGGGGTAACAACATTTTGAGACTGCAAAGCTTCAATGGTCGTTTGCGTTAGTCAATAAGATTGATTTTTCAAGTTGAGATTCTTCAGATACAATTAAGTTATTTCATAGCGCAGAAGAAAAGATGAAAGCTGCTGCTGAAATGTGGGAGAAGTTGGAGGAATAAAGAGCTAATGAACTTAAAGACCCAAGTTCCAAGAAGAAGGAGATGTTGAAAATATGGATGAAACAGGGAGGAGGTACTGATGGTTATGGTGGTCAGGTGACCGCCGTCTCGCCTGATGAGGCAGCGGAGTAAACTAATGTCATAAACTCCCATATACATTTCTTCTTCGGTAATATGCTTTTTGAGCGCTCCCAAGTTGAATTTAAACTAGGTTTGGATGGTTGGGAAAAAAAATTGGACGATGTTGTGAAAAGGTTTAAGCTTGCTGGAGCTTCTGATGTTGACATTTCTGTTGTTTCGAAGAACCATTCTTCTATCGCAGACCTAGTAGAAGGTGGCAAGAAAAAAGTTGCAGTATTAGCCACTAATGCCGCTATCATAGAAAATGGTGAAACATGATATACAATGTAATACTCAATGGTGCTTGGTGGTTTCATTGAAGTTCCTGAATAGCTTCAACAAATTTTTCCAATGTGGGTTGTGGGAAGGTAGATTTTTTATCAAAGGGGAGAGGACTTCTTTTGGACGTATGGTGGAGTTCAGTTGAATGATTTTTTTGTTTGGAATTCTTCTGAACGCTTTAAAGTTGACTTGCGATTTAAACTTTTCATGCAATACTAATGCGCTTTAAGTTAATTTTGTATCATGTTTTTGTGATCTGATAAAATTAGTTAACTGTCTATCGTTTCACTGTATGCACTCATGACCCATTTAAGACATAATATTTTTTGGAGATAGATAGTTAGACATCTGATCTTTATTCTTGATCGTGAACTTTATATAATTAAGTATGGTGTGAAATTTTGCACCTGTCAAGCTATTAAAGTAGTTGTTATCCCATTGTTACTGGGCTACTGAGAGATTTCTTGTACAGGTTTTACAAATTCTCTCTCTCCCTCTCTCTCAAATACACATATTCACATATACACCGGCGCACACTCATGTCTCAACTTATATTTCTGTAAATCCCCCGAACTCTAATATTAGTCTTCTTAGTTATCTTCCAACTTGAATGTATTCAGAAGGTTTTTGTTTGCATATTCCTAATGGATTTGTCCTTTAATGATTATAATGCCCCAAGGAAAGAGTAAGAGAACCTTTACATTTTTGAGGACTGGCTGATTTTTCTCTTGTCCTTCGAGTCTAAAATTGCAAGATAGAGGTATCTTTTTAGCTATGCATAGTTTATTTCCTTAAGTTTTCTATGGATTCTTGAAAATGAAGTTTGCACTAGGCATGTTTGAAATTGTGTATTATTTGTACTTTCTATAGTGATTAGTTTTTGTATGATTTGATTTTTGTATGGACTACGAGCTCAAAATGGACAGAGCGCTCAAAAATTGAGTGGTTGATGGTTCAAATCCATCTAGTCCAAAATTTTGATAGGGTAATTATTTTTCTTAAAAACAACATATATTTTTGTCGTGTATGGTTAATTTTAAATGATGTTTTCCCCGTGAAACGACAGAAATAATGACATATATACTTGTGGTTTATGTTAAAATTAAACGACTTTTGTCTCCTTAAAACGACAGAAAGCGCAACATTTATAAGCGTCGCATTTTTATAAAGAACGACATTTATAACTGTCGGTAACAATAACGACTCCATTTTTGGCGACAGTTGTTAGCGACAGAATATAAGTCGTTAATCAGGCAATAGCGACAGTTATATCCGTCGCTAATAGCCTTTTTTCACTTAGTGTGTGACCGATTTCTGTAAATACAAACAAAAGCACTATTAATGTCACATTTATTTAATAAATGACTAGGTAGATATAAATTTAGGAGTTGTACACGTAAATATTACGTGTCTATCACGTAGTTTAACAATGTGTCTCTACGACTATACGTAAATCAACAATGTGTATAACAGTAATTCTTCCATATCATGGTCATGCCCTTAAAAAGGACCCATAAGAAACTTAAGACGAAATTTACCACCTCAAATATTATGTAGTCCTCTTTGTATACACACAAAATACTGTATGATAAAAAAAATACAATGACCTCCATTCACATTTATAATGTGACGTGGAATCTTTACAAATACGTGTCAATCTAACTATATATGGTTTAACATGTACCTCATGTGAGGACCAGACTAAACCCCAACCTAATCTGACCACTAATACCTATTACCTATTAATTAACGATAGACGTGAGCATCTCATAATATATTTTTGCTTGTTTCAAGGCATGTAAACCCTTTCGCTATTTATTTTAGCTAAGAAAACAATCTTCAAAGCTTAGTTTTGACAACGTGTTATTGTGTCTCAATTGCCTCTTACTATAGTTTGGTATTTAGTCAAATCTTATTGTACTTATCTAATGAGATTTATCTTTGCCTACGTTGATTAATTTGATTAATGCAAATGAAATCTTATGACATCACTTAATAATTACTGTCGTGGTGGCTCCCCATTTGCTAATTGCCGTTAGACAGGCATTTCTCCACGTTGCACTCTGTTAATTAGATTAAAATATGTGTTAGTAAGCTAACCCATGGAGGATTAAACTAAGTAACCCGTTATTCTTCTTAGATTAATCACAACACAGTTTAAGGAGATGTTGACGAAAGTTCCCAAACACAATATATATCTATACTTAAATAACTGATCAAAGCTGCTGATAAACCATCAAAACAAATATTTAAACATTGATTTTGTAATCGCATTGTCTTGGTATAGTTAGATTAATGCGAGGGAAATCTTACAAGATGTCTCTATGTTCAGTGTTACGGAGACACCAATTAGGTTTATGAGGGTTTGCTAATAGGGTTTAACACTTCAAAAAATAACCCCCGTGTCTACATATAGATGTTTAGGGTAATGAGTAATATAACACAATCTAAAGTATTTTTAAACATATGGTCACTTGATTAAGCTGTGCATACGCTTGATAATTGACTCAAAAATACATTAAAATTGTTAAGTGTTTGTTGAGACTTATATATAGTTTAGGGTTTTTTTTTTAGGATACGACATCTGGGAATATGTGGAGGGTTACTATTTTAATCTGCATTAACACATTTATTCTCAGTAATCTACATTCACATTCACATTCACATCTACTTAATATTAAACAAAATTGTATATTGAGTACAAAGTGATAATGATATTCTAATGTGGAATAACAGATGTTAGTATATTATACTAGACAGAAAAATAAACACCTATACCATATCCGTCTCCGAGAACTTTCCTGAAATAGTTTAATTTCCTTTTGGTAGTATGAAACATAAATTAAAATATCCATGATAAATTCATTATACCTAAATAACTATTTTTTATATATTTTTTTGTCGGTTTGGTATTTTGGTGATATTATTAGTGGTTCACCAATGCCTAATTTTGTGGCATAAAACCGTTAATATATCATGATTTTATCAATTTATCACCAAAATATCACGATAATTTGATGGTATTAAGAGATAATTGGTTTTAACTTTAACATTCTCAAAACCCAAAGAGTATGGAATTTATTTTATAATAAAAGAGGTATGGCCACTCATTTAAGCACTTTAAAGGAGATGGTCTCATATCTGAAGACCAAAAGTCTGCAACACAAACATTGTCGAGAAAAATATTATTCTCTTATAAGTTTTAACCATACATAGTTGATGCCTATAAGGGCTAGAAAAACTAAAGAGACATATAGGTATGACATTGCTGTTGGGTGGTCGGTTGAAGAAAAAAGGGTCGGTTGCCTCCACCAAAGCAACCGACCTTACTGCTGGAACAAAGAGCAAACAATTGATGGGGGAAGAGTATTGCTGGAATGTTTCTAATGTCAATTAACAGTAAAAAAATAATGAAATTGAGGAGCTGCGTCACTCAGATATGCATTAGTTTATCGATAACTTTATAAGACAATTCTTAGACTTCAAGTTGAAATTTGAAATTGAATTGCTTATATATACCAAGTTGTAATAAATAATGGTTATCTCAATAAATAATGATTATCTCATATTCCTTCATATTTTTTTTTCTTTTTATTTCAAGCTCATATATTTTTTGAGTCTCCTACACTTTTTCTTGGATATTTTTCTAAATACTTTCTTATATTTCTTTTTCCTTCACATCTCCACTCGTTTTAAACGACATTACTATCATGTTAAACATCAAAATATCAAAAATATCATCGATAAATATAGATTCTTAGGTATAAACCGATTTTTTCCTTTAAGGATTAAAATACCATTAGAGAAATTTGTCTTCCAAGCCTAAAATGTTCACCTTCAGCTAACGCATTTAGCCAAAAAACTAACAGATGCTACTATACTGTCAAAAGAAACGATATATAACATTGGCCTACATTTATTTGCCCTTGTAAGGGACTCCATGGCATCCTGGACAGGGTACTTTGGAGACCCAAAATACTCACCAACATGAATAAGAAACCCTAAAATGGTTTTTGAACCAGCTTACTACCTTGTTTGGAAAAAAATGTACCACCTTGCAAGGATGACCAGCGTATAATTTCGTAAATAATTCTCCAGCATATCTTTATGCGATTATAATCGCTCGTTTCAGTTTCTCAGAAAGAAATTATACATATTTGATCGTATGATACGAATAAAATACTGTATGACAGCCGTCATGCATGCTCTCATTATTAATACCATGATGTGGAAAATCTACTAGTAAGTATCATTATATTACTCAGAACACACCTCATGATGACCACCCTAGGAAAAGGCATACCCTTTTTTGGCAAGAAGTTTAGGATTATATAGTAGGTGAAAAGATTACAATAGGAATGGGAACCAACTTGACACACCCTAGTACATGTCACTAGAGTATATACATGTGGAACTAATTACGTAAAGTACAAAAATAAGAAAAAAGGTGAATCCTCTAAAATAGCTATGGAGCCCGCATCAGCGTCACTTCGTTCGAATGACTACCAATATCGTTTAAACGACTTGATGACAATGTCATTCTAACGAGGCCCACTATCGTTCGAGCGACTAGATGAAAATTGCCATCAAAATTCCTCAGCATAAAAATGGCCTGTTCGATCTCCACTTCGTTCGAACGACTTCCCATGTCGATCGAAACGACAAGTTGAGATTTGCCTGTAAAGAGCCATGTCGATTTAATCGACAATTTGAGATTTGCCTACAGGTCGATTGAATGAAGTTCAATGTCGTTCGAACGAGATTTCAAAATCTTCAGCGTGACTGCCAAACTCTATAGTATTTAGTGTTGTAGTCTTCGACTTGTTGCAGAAAATACGGTTTTCCTTTAGTCCATTCTTCCAAGGGTTGGTTTGGGTCAGAGCCTCTTCTTGCTAGTTGGTCTGCAAAAAAATTGCATTCCCTACACACATGATTGAATTTGATATGTTGAACTTGTAGGACAATAAGGTTCCAAGCTGTTGTAAGTGACCAGGGGATTTTATCAGTAGTGAAAGCTTTAATGGTAGCAGCTGAGTCTGAGACCACCCAAATCCTTCTCCAACTTTTAGCCATAGCTTTTTGTACTCCTGAGATGATTGTCATGATTTCTGTCATGTAATTTGCAGAGTGCCCAATGGCCTTGCTGAATGTCCCCATAGCTGCACCTGAGCTGTTTCTATAAATAATTCCAAAACCTGCTAGTCCGAGATTGGCTAAAGCAAAACCATCACAACAGACCTTGATCTCATCTGCTGACGGAAAAATCCATTTGCAGCGCTTTGTGTCTACTCCTTTTCATGGTCTGCATTGGACATTAAGATCTTTAATGATTTTGAGGTCATGAGCTGTATTGTCCATTGTGTGTTTTGATAAGTGGGTTGCACCTGCAATGTCAGTTAGAATGCCTTGAATAGTTGTCTAGATAATGAGCTTCAAGTCTTCAAATCTCCATTTGTTTCTTGCTTTACAAATATTACTACAGATTGAGAACACCATGGCCACCCATAGATCATTAATATATGTACTATAGTGTGTTCCTCTTTTCAAAATGGTTGTCCAGTTATCTGTATGTGTTATGGGAACCAAAGAGAAACAATTAGTAGCCCTTTGCCAAAGAGATGCAGCTACGGGGCAATGCAAGAGAGTGTGTTGCTCAATTTCTGTATCATTGTGGCACTGGTGACATATAGAGACCATAGATATTTCTTTTTTCATTATGTTATCATCCATAGGAAGGATATGATTCATCAATCTCCATGCAAAACCTCCCAGTTTAGGGTGAATGTTGTTATTCCAAACAAATATCCACCACCATACAGTTTCTTCTCTTTGTCTAAGAGGATCAAACGCTGGCTGTGAAATCACCTTGTAGATCTGGTTTCCAGATCATAGTGTCTTGAGTATTGGGGTTGCACTGGAGTTGTTGTAAATTAATCCCTAATGCAAGAAGGAGAAGCATAATATGACTTGGAAAATTCTAGCCCTGTAAGTTGATAAAGGTACTAAGCTTTGCCTTACAGTTTTTCCACATATGCCTAGGCAAATCGATATATTCCATGAGTGGAATGTCTGTAGCTCAGGTGTCCCTCCAAAAATTTATTTTAGTCTCATCATCAATGAGCCATCCAATGTATGGTTTGGAGAGGACAGCTCCAGTTTTAATACCAGTTCATAGAGTAGAGATCTTATGGAATCTAATAGGTTCTTCACTCTTGGTGCTAAATTTTGAACTGAGATATTTTGCCCATTCTTTTGTTCCATGCTTAAAACCCAGTGGAGTTTGCACAACATTGCATATTGTTCACATCCCTCAGACTTCTAACACCAAGTCTACCCTCCTTGATAGGTTTGTAGATCTTATCCCACTTCAAGGTTACTCATTTTCTTTTTGCTGGGTCTCCCGTCCAAATATAGTTTCTAAGAATATTATCTCCTTTTTTGATAAGTGACCTAGGCCACTTGTAGACTGCCATATGATGCATGGGTATACTGTTAAGAATAAACTTTGTAAGAGTAACCCTTCCCTGAAAAGAAATCATGTTCCCTGTCCAGCTGTTCTCCCTTTTTCTGACTTTTTTCAATAAGTGGTCTAATAGCTTGTTTAGTAACCCTTCCTTGAATGAGGGAAATTCCCAAATATGTCTCTTGAAATTTTCTTTCTCTGAATCTAAATATCTCGGAGACAATTCTTTTTCTTATTAGAGGAATACTGCTCAAGAAAATCTTGTTTTTGTCCATACTAATCTCTTTCCCAGAAACTTTCTAATAGTCCGTGAGAATGCCCATAAGTTACCACAGGCACCTGACTTTCCCATTCACAAATATAAAGATATCAGCTGTAAATAATAAGTGAGTGGGTCCATGTGTAAGCTTTGGTGATGACCTGGCTTGTATTCTTCCTTATTCTCTTCCCTTGTAAAGGTTAATGCTAAGTATGTCTTCCGCTATTACAAACAGGATTAGGGACAGAGTAACTCCCTGCTTGATCCCCCTAAACATCTGGCCGAAACCTGATGGGCTGCCATTTATGGAGATAGACACCATACTGCTGCTGATAACAGTTTGTATCCAAGAGCAGAATTTATGATTAAAACCAAAAGCGGGTATGGTTGTGATGAGATATTCCCAACTATCATAGGCTTGACTGATATCAATCTTGAGTGCCACATTACCATCTTTTCTCTTGACTTTCATTTCATTCACCATTTCAGAGACCATACAAATATTGTTATGTACGCTTCTATTCGTGATAAACGCACTTTATTCTCTAGAAACAAACCTGTCAGCAATAGGAGATAATCTAGCAGTGAGAATCTTAGTTATAACTTTAAAGATAAAGTTACCAAGTTACTAAGACATATAGGCCTGTAGTATTGAACCGAGGAGGGGTTTTTGATTTTAGGAATCAAGACAATGATGTTGGAGTTGAAAGTCAAAGTGAGCATACCATCTAGAAAGAAAGGGGATATCCCAAAGTATATATCTGCACATAGAATCTCCCAGTATTTTCTATAAAAGGCTCCAGAGAATCCATCAGGTCTGGGGGCGCTGTTGTTATCCATAGAAAAAGCTGCTTCTTTAATCTCCTCATTGGTTGGGCAGGAAGTAAGACTCTTATCTTCTTCTCATTGTACTCGGTTTGGAAGTTGTTCAAAGAGTGTTGAGCAGTGTTGAGTGTCTTTAGTAAAGAATTTGGAGGTATAGTAATTGATGATATATTCCTGGATGAGGGATGGACTAGTAATGACTTTTCCCGTACTATATTTAATTTCAGTGATCAGAGATTTTGCATTCCTAGCATTTGTGGTTGAGTGGAAGAAGCTGGTATTTCTGCCTCCTGCAAGTAAGCATTTGATCCTCAACTTTTGCCTCCAATCCATCTCCTCAATTTTGTTTTAGCTAGGTATCTCTTTTTGATATGATCATTGGTAAAATCATCTTCTAATTGGAGTTGTAGGCTCATAACCTCACTTTCCAGTGTTGTTTTGTTTTTCTTATAGGCATCTAAGGTTTTCTCCATATCTTTATATCGGCCTTAAGTCTTCTCAATTTTAGCATAATGGAAAAAAGTAGAGTTGCATACATTAGTTTACCCCAGCTTTCTGCCACAATGTCACCGAATCCAGGTTCCTCTCCCCAAGATTAAAGGTACCTGAAAGGGATGTTGGAGGGCTTTGGTACTTGGCTGCATTCACCCAGAATAAGCGAGTGATCTGATTGTGTTCGAGGCAGTACATGCATTTTCCATCCCCTGAAAGTATTTTGTCATTGTGAGTTTTGTAAACATTTATCCAAGACCACCAGTGTTCTGTTGTTTCCACTTTGAGCATTGCACCAGGTAAAAGTAATCCCTGAGGTGGGGCTCTCAATCAATCTAGTTCTGTCCATAAATTTTGTAAAGTCCACTACTACATTTAAGGGGTGCGGTCGTCTTCCCCTTTTCTCAGATATCCTAAGAATCACATTAAAATCCCCGATGCATATCCAGGGTTTTTCATTTGTGATAGCAAAATTGGTGAGGCTAGACCAAAGCTCTAGCCTGTTATTTTTGCTGCAATCGGCATTGACAAATGAGAAGCAGCTCTCCATGTATTGCACCGTAATATATTTTCTAGAGTAAGAGATTATCTCAGGCTAAGGAGTACCTTCCGTCCATAAAATCCATAAGTTACCTTTTTTTGCATTTTGTTCATTAGTTAGGACCTTATTGATATACCCTGGGAGAACAAAGTCTTTGCAGAAAATTTTGGGCTCTGCTATGCCCAAAATATTTGGTTCTATTCTTGCAACTGTTTTCCTAAAATATCTAACCGTTTTTCTATTCCCCAGCCCACGGGCATTCCAAAAGATAACCTTTATAGATTTTTAAGGGTAGATTTTGTCACTCTAAGTTCTAGAGTGTACACCTTACCCCCTTGAATCACTTGATTAGGTCCTAGCATTACTTGTTCTTCTTGTTCAACTTCATTAGCCCAGCTGGAGGGGTTGAGATATTATCGAACCTCTTGTACTGCTTTTGAGTATGCATCTTCCTCCAGAATCTCTTCCACATTTATTGACGTCGGTGTTAGTTTTGTGTCTGCTACTTTACTTTCCTCTTGTTTACTTGAGTTGCTATGATCCTCACCCTTCTCCTCATGAGATGATGAATCTACGTGTTCTATATCTTCTTCCACATCTTGGAGGGCTGCAAACTGGTTTACTTTGCTAGTTGTACTATTCACTTGGGGAGAGGTATGTTTTATTTTACTTCCCTTAGGTGTTGACCACCCAAAGTTGTTTCCCACTTTTTTATGTTGCTGAATATGATTTGAGGGCCTTGGCATACCTGAGGGGGTAGATTGGTGATGATGTTGTACTGCTCACTTCCAGTGGCTTCTGGAAATACGTATGTTTACTTGTTGGTTCAGGATTTTTCTGCCTCATATCCGTGGTCTGATTTTTCTTCTCTAGAATTGTTACAGTTTGGTTGCCCCGCATGCCTTTCGCCAGTTCTTTCCATGTCTTCTTATTTACCTTGTTGTGCTCCATCTTATTAACTCGGAAGGCTTTTTGCACAATCTTGCATTCAACAATAGTGTGTCCTACATTTTTGCAGTGGGTGCAATATTTAGGCACTCTATGTAGCAGTACCTCTTGTTTGATGATATTTCCTTCAATCTCAAGTAGGATGTGGTCTGGAATAAGCTGAGAGAGATTGATACCTACAAGCACATTAGCATGATATCCATAGTCTTGATTACTTGTGGAGTGATCCATCTGGATAGGAGTACTAAGGGTATTCCCTAGTGACATAATAATCTTCTTGCTCCACATTTCTAGAGGCAATCTCAAAAAATTGCACCATATCAATGCTTGTGTCTCTCAACAGAGAAAAGTGGGTTCCAAGGCATGAGTCTCATAGGCTTTTTTTCAACCATTCAAGGCCCCTGCTCCATATAAAGATCTTGCATTACAAGCATGGACATCTCTTCCTTACATATTTTGGTCTGGTTAATAATCTCTAAAAATGAAGCTAAGAATATGGTGAAAGATGCTGAAATAAATACTGTTCAAAGCTTAGTTTTGACAACATTATGTTGTTGTTTCTCAACCAACTCAAACTATAGTTGGTATTAGTCAAATATTATTATACTAATATACTGAGATTTTCCCTAATCCCTTTCAACAGATTAATGCTTTTTTTCTTCTTCTATCCTCCCCCCATCTCTGTTGTTTGCTTGCTATTCCTATATTCTCACCCACCCCCACTTTCTTCCCATTCATACTAAAAAACATGTCTGATTATACTCCATGCAAACAATAAAATTATATTAGTACATGCCTCTATTCATTAGATTAATGCAAATGCAATCTTATGAAGTCACTGTGATCAGTCTCGGGCGACACCCCATCTGCTACTTGGGTAGTACATACTACAAATAGACGTCTGCATTTCTTGGTGTCGAAAAGCTAAGCTGCAGGGAACCAAACTACCGACGTAACCTGTTATTCCTCTTTGATTAATAAAAACCAATTATTAGGGAGATGTAGATAAAAGTTTCCAAAGACAGTCTGTAAGTACTTAAGCAAAATCCAAGTATATACCGTCAAATTGAATATTTATTAATCAGTAATCTTTGGTCCTTTTGTCCTGGCATAGTTAAATCAGTGTAAGGAAAATCTAACGACATGTTTTCGTGTTCGGTGTAATGAAGACACCCATTCCTTTTATGAGATTTGCAAATTAGAGTTTTAAACTCAACATAATCCCCTAATCTACATATAAATATTTGTGGTAATGAGCAATCCATAATCTAAGATGTTTTTCAAATATATGGTACTTGATTAAAGTGCATACACATGGCAGTGAGGTCCAACAAACATTGAAAATGTGCAGTCCGCGTTTATATATATATATATATAGGAGTGGATTCGTGAACACCCCCTTTTAGAACACCCTCCAAGACACCCCTATTTTTTGTAACACCTAAAGATGCTTTAAGAAGTTTTAGCCGTATGGATGTAATCTTCTTATCGTGTAAAATATCCTTACAAAAAATTAAATCATTCCAACATTTTTATCACCAATAAAAAAATATTTAAATTTTACTGTATTGTTACTATTTTTAGCTGTTGCTTTTATATAAATTTTGATGTTATGTTTTATGATACAGAAATGTAGGAATGTTGGAATGTCTTAATAATTTGCAGGTATGATCTAAATGATAAGGTAATCACATCCATACGGATAAAACTTCTTAAAATATCTTTAGGTGTTCCAAAAACTGAAGTGTCTAGAGTGGTGTTCTAAAATGGGGTGTCCACAGATATATATATATATATATAATTTAGGGTTCTGTTGAGGATACGACATCTAGGAATATGTGGAGGGTGTACATGCATTACTATTTTAATCTACATTAACACATTTATCCTCACTAATCTATACTTTTCAATCACATCTACTTAATAGTATACGGAAGTACAAAGTGATAATGATATATTCTAACACGGCATAATAAATTATAGTAATATTATTATACTTGATAAAAAAAAAACCTATCAAATATCCGACCCCGAGAACTTCCCTGAAATAGTTTAATTTCTTTTTCGTAGTCTGAAGTGTTGCATATATCTGCACATTATTACATCAAAGTATAATACTTGAATAAAAAGAAATCGACATGATCATGTAGTGACGTAGTAACTTAGTGTACATTGTTTTTAATAGTGGGAATGAGATTCATGCTACTACAGAATTGAGGTTATTTTGCAGGAAATAATGTGTTAATTAAATTGGAAGATAATCTTCATCAATTAAATGTTATTTTCTAAAAGCTACACCTTCAGCTTGCGAGTTTCAGCCAAAAGACTAACACAGATGCTCCTACTGTCGAAAGAAAAGATACATAACATTAGCTCTACATTTAATTGTGGTCATAAGTGATGCCATGACATCCAAGACAACACTTTGGAGGCCCAGAATACTCACCAGCATAAATAAGAAACCCACCCTAAAAACCATTTTTGGGCAAGTTTTGCTACCTGCTTGAAAGAAAAAAAAAATGTACTGCATTCCAAAGATGACCCCTGCATAATTTCAAAAATATATTAAGCATTTTTTGTATGCAATTATAATCGTTCGTTTCAGTTTCTCAGTAAGAAATCAAACATATTTGGCCGTATTATACAAATAAAATACTGTAAGACAACTGCCATGCTTGCTCTCTATATTAATACCATGACGTGGAAAATCTATTAGTACGTGTCATTATATTACTCGATACAAACCTCATGATGAGACCATGCCCTAGGAAAAATGCACACCCCAATTTGACAAATAATATCTAACCATGTCATTCTGGCAGATTCTTGTTATTTTTTTGTAAGGCAAAAGGGAAAACTGCAATAACTAAGAAAAAAATGTTACAAGAGAGAACTAAAGCCCAAACCATAAAATTTCTAACACTTCAGATTAAGCGATTTCAATTAATTTATGTCAAAATTAAAAGTTTCGATGACCCTTAAAATTAATTGTCTAATTCTAACCTATAGCTCAAGTTGATATGATAAGCAATAAGCAATCAAAAACACAAAGACAAACAATTTTAACCCTGTGGGAAACCTTTCTCAAGAGAAAAACCCATAAGTCGTTGTCGAATCTCTCGACAGCTAAAAATCCACTAATGAAACAAAATTACAATAACTTAATTACTTACAGACTCGATAAGCACATTCCGTGGTTACCTCTCTTATAATTGAGGTTTTTGTTATCTATTCTTCGTTATCGCAACGCCATTCGTTCTCGCAACACCTCACTTCATATCACGCACCAAAGTTTCAAAGCTTGAATCCCTCAAACTCTCAAAATCTAAGATTGGAATTAGTTGATGTAATTCACGATTGATTCAACGTGAGGATTAATTCTCGTTGAATTCCCCCTTCTTTTAAAAAATCTCAAGCCCTAAAATTGGTTTTGGAAATGGTAAAATACAAAAATAGCTTTTTATAAGAAAACTAAATTTCCCATGCTCTGTTCGAACAGAGCAAGAGTCTATTCAAACAGAACAAGTTATGCCTTGTCTATTCGAACAGACTAAAAATTTATTCGAACAGAACAAATTCTGCCTTGTCTATTCCAACAGACAAAAAGTATATTCGAATATAACAAGTTCTTCCTTGTCTATTCGAACAGGAAAAAAAAATCTATTTGAACAAAACACTAAATTTCTTAAAAAGGACAACTCTTTAGAACTTTTGACAATGCTAACGGGCTAGAGTATTTAAGCAAAGAGGTACAAAACCAACGTACCTCTTCAGTGCTAGTCCATCTGTAGTTATTCTACGTGTATTCTCTGATGATGAATAACCACGAGATAGTGCTGACACCTATTCTAGACACGAAATGAAACCAAATATGGATGTTTTAATCTCCCCATTTGGTTCATTTCGTGACAAAACTATGACTTTAAGAAATAAAAAATTATAACTCAATGAACTGAATCAATCACTGAACATCCATACTAGAAGCTACTCTTTTATCCTATAGTATCTACTCTGGAATCCCTGCACACTAAACAAAATACATCACGTAACCGTTCAAAAAATAAGGAATCCAAGAGAAAACCAAAAAATACCAAAAAGCTTACCTGGCTTACCTGTCATACTTGTTATAATTATCTCTCCCCATTTTTGTCATAGATGAACAAAATGGTAAAATAAAATAAATATAGCCAAAACAATATTACATTGAAAAGTACTAGTTATTTTCCCCAAAATAAGATGCATCTCCCCCTCAAAATAATGGTTACCCCAATTAAATCACAAACACTAGCAAAACTAACTAAAAATATCTAATTATTATTTTTTAAAATAACGTAAAAAAAATAAAAATAATGGGGAAATACATACGGGGAGTGTCTTTAAAATAAGTAAGCAAAAGAAGACAACACTCCCCCTAACACAAGGCATGATAGAAAGAAAATAAATCTAAAAATCTGATAAGAGGATTTTAGAGCCTCTAGCAAAATACCCGATCAAATTACGGTTGTCGAATTGTAGCACGGATGAATGGGATCGAATCCACAAAGAGGGTTTGGGAAAACAAATACTTTCTAGGCCGAATTACGATTTTTTAAGAGATAAATCTAAGAAAAATAAATAAAAACTAATTATAAAACTTAATGAGGGAGAGAGCTAAGGTTCAGACTTGGCCTCTACCTTTCAAGGCACTAATCAATATATAACTAGATCATAATATCTCCACCCATCATATGTTCGTGTTAAGACACATACGATGTTATAAAATAAACCACTAAATCTATGGTCAAACATTTAGTGGTTATGCTTTTAAGTGATGGTAAAGAGTATCTTAGAGAATTATCAACTGAACCATGGCTAGGCTTGAGTGAGTTTTCTAGTGTTTCCTCTTGTTTAGATCTCCAAATCAAGTCTATGGTTAGTAACGCTTATTTGTATCCAAAGTTATCCTACAACAAACCAAAGCCATGATCAAGCCTTCGATATGATGCACTAACTTAAAAATTATAAAGTACTAAGAAAAAACTAATTTGAACCTAATTAATACCAACTATTGCTCATCCAAGAAGAAGCCTCATCCTAGCCTTAACTAGGAGATTAGCCACTCATCTCAGACTTTATCGCATTAACAACTAATGAAGAAATTAACAAAATTAAACTAAAAGAGAAGAAGATGACAATTAAATAAAAACTAAGACTTTATTTCATCTAAACCTGCTCCAATATGAGATCCCCAATTACAATGGGGAAGGGTTCCTTTTATAGGAGAAGGAACCCAATTACAATTGTAAAAAATATTTTCACAATAATATCTTCTAATTTTACAACCAATCATCTAAGATTCTTGCATATAGTTCCCTTAAGTGATGTAGGGATCTTTCTTCATGGAACTCTTGCATATATCTTAAATTTAAAATATCTTCAAGGATCTTGAATGCAATATATTTTTTGATCTTATTCTCCAAAAATATTTGTGTATATATTTCTTCAATCTTGAGATCAAATATATTGTGTCTTTGACATTTTGAGCTATGAACTGCTGGAGACACTTTTACTTGACTTTAAGAGCTTGGTTTCAAATATCCATCTCCAATAGCTGTAATCAAACAAACGTATATAAGTACCCAAAATTAAATATAATGGACGACTAAAATACATGTTCGGGTATATTAAAAATATCATAATTACGCGTTCATCAAATACCCCCAAACTTGTCTTTTGCTCGTCCCGAGTAAATAAAATAATAACCACTTTCTCAGGGAGCGCGATTGCATTAACATATGCAACAAGCCGTTAAACCCCAAGGTTTAACCTAGTGGACGAGTGTTGTCTCGTGAGGGTTTCTAGTGACTATACCCACAAAAGACAATAATGACATTTTAAACAATTCTAAAATACACATGACTCATTTCCTTTGAACTTATCCTTACTTAGTTATGACAAAAATATACTGATTGAAAAATCCTTAAACTCGATATTCTCTCAAGTATACCAAATAATATTATAAGCTTATCCAAAACTAGAGGTACTACCTCAAAATTAGAAAGAGATTCAAGTATTTTACTTTAAATATATTTGAGTGTACAGTAAAAATAGTTGTATCGCCTAATACGTTGTCTAGAATAATTTACTCAGTTTTTGGTAGTCTAATTCTTACTGGAATAAATTTAATGGTCAGTTTGATAAATGCCTTAGTTAATTCGCCTTCCTGGAATTCTACTTTTCTTTTCTTTTATTTAATTTTCTTTTAAACCTTTTCTTTTGGGTACATTATTTCTTAACGAGGCCTCCGTAGCAAGGAGTTTTTGGTCAACAATCCCCGCCAGTTGGCTAAGGTTGTCGGGGTCTGGTACCCCATCATGACCAAGACTCAGGATTCTTACAAGTAATATTTTATTGTGATCCTTTCACAAAGTTCATGGTCCAACTCGAGATTGGTGATAATTATTCCTCTTTCAGTTCTTAATCATGTGAGTAGCCTTGCAGTGTGAAAGTTTTTAGAGCACATTTGGCTTATTATTATTTTTTCTTAGGAATGGACTTTATTCTCAGGCAGTTGTCACCCTTGTAGAAAACTATTCCTAACATAAATACTAAATTTCCCTTATATTAAGTAAAAATCTATTGAGGGTATTAATTACAAAACTACAATGAAGTCCATGTTTTAAAAATATGCCAAGTTAACTTGAATTAGTTGCTAATAAAAATATAGTATGTAATAGCCTAATTCCGAGATATGGACTTAGCCTTTACACCAAATGTATCTAGAACGTTCAAGAATAACTGATAATAAATAACAAGACTATTTAGCGAGGAAAACCTTTAAATAGGTTAAAAATTACGACCTCTCCTGAGGATTTTGAGAAATAGATGATCTTACTGAGATTGCTAGTGTATTACAATGAACGATTTAGAATATAGGATAATAGAATAGGAACTTTTCTGTGTTGATCCTTCCGTCCACAATCTGCAGTTCTCCAGGTCCTTTTATAGGTCCTCTAATATGTTCATTTGATAACCATAAAGTTCCTTAATGATGGACATTACAAAGTGAGTGCGAGATATTCTTTGGCCAGGTTGTGTAACGTTCCGACCTTTGTTGTTGTACAATGGCTCTATTGTTGACTGTGTACTTCACGCAGGTCGAGCTACTGGTGTAGAGGTCGAAAATTATATCTCAAACTGGGGAAAGTTTGGCTTCATCTTTAGCAGTGCTTCCTATATGCTGATGAGATCGAGGGTGAGGTTTGAGTCCAAGATACGAAATAAGTTATTACAAGATGACTCTTAAGCGATAGCACGAGTGTTGTTAGGGATGAGTAGTATTTATTGAGAAACTCGTTCCGTATAGGTTTGTAATTGTGCTACGTGCTCTGTAGTTGAGGTCAAAAGTTTGTATGTAGTTCGAAGATGAAGCATGAGCTCGTGATGCGGAATAAGCCACTACAACCTCCCCCCTCTTAGCCAACAGTACGAGAATGATTGTAGGTGAGTGGTATTGGTTGAGAAGTGTTATTAAATGCTATAGTTATGTCTGAGATTCATTTCCAATATTAATTCATGAATCTCTGTTGGTGTCTGTTGGGTTTCCTAGAACTAATGACTGTGGTCAGATATTATTGCATGGGGAATCTATTTGGCGCTGGGAATCTGTAGAGTCTACTTTGAATGTTGATTTGTATATAAAAGGTAACTCTGAGTTATGCTTTGAGGAGTAAACCCTTCGTCTCTGATTTCTTCCTCATTGCTTTGTTGTGGTGACAATGGTGACGACTAGGACTCAGGCTCGAGAGTCTAGAATCCAGAGGAAGATGGAGGCATTATGTATAAGGTAATTTGGTTATCAACCGCTGCATCTGCCTACTCCAATTCCCTTGCCTCCCACTTTTCATCGAATATCTTATGAAGAAGTGATGGAGGCAGAGGATGATTACTACCAAATGGTATGTTTTCATTACTTGGTGACATCTGAGGCGGAACATCATAACGGCCTTCATCTGCTAGCAGAGGAAGCTGTTACAACTGAAGATGAAGCGATAGGCGTTCGACCGTGGGAGTCTCGTCAATATTCTACTAATGAGTGGGTCTTATTGAAGAAATGAGGCCTTCTATCTGTCTCTAGCATGCGGGGAGGTGAGGAGGATGCAGAGGATCATTTTCTTCCATGGACTATAGTTCTTTCGCTATGAAGAAGATCTTTTATCTATAAAAAATATTTCTAACTTCCTTGCGTCTTGCAGCATGGGATCAAAGTTTGGGGTCAGCTTCTTCTGTGAACTGTTCGTGCCAGGAAAAGGATTCTGAGCTAATACTTAATGTAAATTAAGGTAATCAGTGAAATCTATGTTGTTAAGTATTCTGTAAGAGTAACTTTCGGACTGAATAAAATATATGTGTTTTTTTATGATGATACTGTGTCATCGAGCTTGGTTGTTTTCCCTTTCTGTTTGTACCATAGGCATTGGTAATATAGATAAGTAGGTATTAGGTGTATGGAGGGAAAAAAATGATAGTAAAAGGAGAGGGAAAATTTAGAGAAGGTCGAGTTGTTGATTCGAACTGAAAGTCTCATTTTTATGCGAGTTATGTGATTGGGTTGAGATGGAGTTGTGTGTGTAACTGTTTGGCTAGCTATCATTGTGGTTGTTGCCATGTACGCGTCTAAGGAGATATTTTGTGTTGTGGGGTAATGAGTTGTCGTTATATTCTGCATATATATTTTGTTATTCTAGAGATGTCCGTACTAATATTTTATGAGGAAAATCTATGAGGTAATTGATTATGCGGAGATCTTCCTTTGTCTATAAGTAGAGATTCCTTAATGTTGTTACTTGTATAATTCTGGAGTTAATGTGTTTGAATATGGCGAGGACTCGTTCTCAGTGTACGCAGCAGGCAGCGGATGGCCGGTTTCATATCAAGGTTGAGGAGCTCCGTGAACGTTATTTTTGTCACTTGCAGTATGATTCCGTTCTTCCGGAATGGCCATTGAATCTGGTTGGCTTGGATGATGAAGGCATGCGTATCGAGCAAGATCGTTTTGTTTGGAGTAACATTTTTCGTAAGTCTCTGTTGGATCCCCGTGTACGAGAACTGACTGTTCGACAGCTCGCATGCGATATGATCATAGAGGAGGATACAAGGGCAGCGAATGGGGAGTTGATTCTGTCCAGGCGGCCAAACTATCGAGGTTACTTCAGATGTAACTATGGAGCTCGGTGAACTCTAGGTCGTGAGATTAAAAGTAATATATTTTGTAGTAGTATTCTGTGTGGGAGTTTTGAATAAATATAATATGAGAGATCGTGAGAGAATAAAGTATGTGATGCTCCGATCTGATTGAATAAAGTATTTTATTATATTTTTTGTGTACCGATGTTGTGTATGATAGCTATAGGATTTTAACACCTGTAGGAATATCTTCGAATTTTGAAAATTGTGCTATTTTAGAAAAGTTTGTACGATCTTGGTAGAGTATAAGTAAGATGATTAATCATTTTGGTACTGGGCTGAAAAGGTGTAGGGTTGGTAATGGTAGATAACCGAGATAAACGTGAAGGTGGTAAACGTTATCGCAGAAGTCATGATGATGTTGTGAAATGAAAAAACATGTCTGTAGCAACAGTGGGGATGACTGACACATATCAGAAGGAGCTGTCATTTCATAAATCGAGGGACAGTATTAGGATAGGAGGTTGTCGGAGAGGGAATGGGAACGTTCATATTCGAAGAGACCGCCGGGTAAAGTAGAGGATTGCTACTCAGCAAGTACAGGTTGGTGATAAAAATACTTTTGTTTGTTTGATTTTGTAAGTATTCTGCATTATATAGTAATCTGTAGATGTTAGCAATCTGTATAGTTAGTTTTTGAAACTGGGGTTTTCAGGGGATCTTGAAAAAAAAATTGAGAGAAAATCTGTAATGTAGGATTTGTGGTATATGTTTCTTTAGAGATAGAAAATGTATTTGTTGGAGATGAAAAGGGAACTTTGAAATGATTTGATTTTGGCATTTTTGTTTTAGGATTTAAGGAGATAGACGTGTTGACTGGGTAGATGGTGGGTCTATTTATTCTGTTTGTAATGTACTGATAATGATAAACAAAAATATCTCTGTATCTATAGGTTCAGTATGCGTTTTAAACCTAGTATTCCTATTTGAAAGTTTGTAGTCTCATCTGATTCTGAAGAAATGTCGTCTTCGAGGAGGGGGAACGAGTATAGTGTAATGGAGGAAACTGTTAATAGTGTGGGGGCGACGATAGGGGTGGTGGGACCCATTAGATCTGAGGGTGTGAAAGAGAAGGAGGATGAAAGGGAGAAAGAGATAGTCCTCGTCATATACCCCGAGGGAGTGGATGTAGGGAAAGTATATTTGAGATATAAAAAGAAATGCCTAGAAGAGTGTGGCAGGTATGTGAAGGACTAAGGTCTCTGGTTCAGGACCTATGTCTCTGAAAAAAGGGGGGAAGCAATGTATTATCAAGTTCCCTGTTTGGAAAAGTGGAAGAAGGATAGGGGTATTAGTGAGGGGGTTAGCCTCTCGAATTACATTGGGCTAGGGTTATCAGGCCTAAGTGAGGGTTTTTTATGTTTCTTGAATCAGATCGTCTATGGCCTTAGAATTCCGCTGACCTACTTTCAGAAAGGGGTTATGAATACGTTATAGTGCTGCCCTGCCCAATTGATTGGGAATGTACATGGGATGATAAGGGTATGTAAGGCGCTGAACAAAAAATAGAGGAAGGAAGGGACTGTGAAGCAATTCGCAGCTGAAGTTGTTTAGAAGTCTTGCAAGTTTAAGTATATGGAGGGTCAAAGCAGTGGTTACCTGTATAGTGACTCGGCCAGGCCAAATTTTTTTGGTTTTAAGTCTGCGGGTAGACCATGGAATGACCACCTTGTGTGGGTTGAGGGTAGTTGCTTGCAGGTTCCAGATGAACCCGCGTTCAAGCTGAACCATAAATATTTTAATCCGAGTAAGTAATGTTGACCGACCTTTGAATAGTTAATAGCTATGTTCGTATGTTGTGTAACTGATATTTTCTTCTTCTTATTTGGCATAACCCAAACCATTGGCTACTCTGGATAAGACTTGTCTATTTTATTGTGTTTGTCATGACCAGGATGAGCTAACGGAGGTACTTAGTGAATTGGGTATTCGAAGACACAAAAGAGTAGATTCAATTGTGCTAAAAGTTCAACGAGCTCAAGAAAAATGAGCTATGGCCGAGGGGAAGGCTGTGGAGATCATTGCTGACTTGCTTAGTCCTCCACCTTTTGTTCCACAGACTACTAAGTGGCTTACTTGTAAAGGCCGAAAGTCAGCGCAGCAAAGCGGCTTAGCGGCTGAGGCTGTGCCCACAGAATAAGTGATCGTAAAGACTACTGCTGGTGGCTGGTAGAAAAAACTTTAAGCAAGCGTGTATGCGCTTAGGGATGTTGAGAAGAGTCTGAAGAGAAAATGGTATATGGATGAGGACAGTGATCGAACTAACTCTCTTGCTGCTTCCAAAATGAAAGAGCTGGAGCGAAGATACTGCCATATGGCTGGGATGAACTTGCACAGGCTCGAGGATGAGTATCTCGAGCACACGTTCGTGGTATGTGGTTAAAAAACTATTTACTTGATGTTGCCTTTGAACTGAATGAAACTGCTGAACTGACTCTTCTATTTTTGTTATATTGGCAGCTATCAACGATACTGAAGGGGACCAGATAATGTTTGGACAAGAGAGGCCAAGAATTTGTCGATCTGACGGCAAAGTTTGAGGCTCAGTTAGCTCGCGTGATGGAGCTCGAGGGTGAGCTTCAGTTGGAGAGAGAGAGGGTTACAGACGTTATCGCAGCTATAGAAAAGTATAGTAAACTGTCAAAACATGACAAGATCATGTCTGATACGGTTGCAGCAGTCTTAGTGGAAAGGGACCACTTTATCAACTCATACTATTGTTTTGGGTTGAGTGTTGATGATGTGGCGTTGCCCCGGAATGGTAGGTATACAGAGATCAAGCTCCCTGCTAAGGAGGAAGAGGTGGCTGGTGATACTGCTGGTGCGTCTGAGAAAGCTTTAGACCTTCCTCCAGGCAGTGTAGAGGCAATCCATACTATTGAGTAAACAGTGGATCATATGTTGGAACGTGCTGAAACAGTTCTTTTCCCAGAGAAAATGCTGAAATCTCCTTCCAAGGTAGACATTAGCAAGCCTCTTTAAACGTTCTGTGGTATCATGTCTTTTGTTTATCAGTTCGTTTGATTTGGAAGAGATAGTACTTTGTATAATCGTATACTATTTTCATTTTGAGTGATATTTTGAAATATACTTTTCGTGAATGTTGGTATTGAAATAAGATATTTGTAATCTATGTAGGAGATAGAGCGTTTGAGAAAAATGAACTCTGAACTGAAGAAGTCACTGAGTAGAGCGAGGGGCTTTGTGGCCCGTACTCAGCAGGTACTTAACAAAACTGAATACGAGATAAGGCAATTTAAGTTAAATTTGGAGAAAACCTTTAAAGAGTTATATGATCTGCAATGCAAATATACTAAGATAAAAGTAGAGAAAGACAAGGTGTTAAGAAAGGAAGAGGAAAGGGGGGTATTAGTTTGAAAACCAAATGAGTTAGTTTGTTTAACGACCAAAATGATAAGGCGAGGTGTCAGAGTATGCTATTGGTTCTGACCTTGTATTTTGAGGTTGAAGTAGATAGTGAACAAGGGTTGAAGGAGGCTTATATAAAGCTTTTGAGGGAAAGAGGTGTAGTTCCAGACCCAGCTCGAGTTATGTCATAGCTTGGAATTAAAAAAATGTTCAGCTCGGGCTGGTGTGTCTGTTGTATGGGGTGATATAGAACCTTTATCTGATGTCTTTGGCTTCATGTAGGATCGGAGGCCCATGAGGATTGTATTTTTTAGGATAAGGAAAGAGCAAATAGAGGTTCAAACGTAATTAGAGGGTGAGGTAAAGGGGTTACATGATGAGCTATCGCAGCACGTGGAGCAAAAAATGTATTTAGCAACGCGGCTGTCGAAAGAAGTGGCTGCTCGAATGAAGATAGAGGCGGAAATGAGGGCTTTAGGTGTGCTGCTGAAAAACATGCATAAGTGGTTGCACGTAGTGCAAATGATATTAAAGGAGCGTCTATGCCCATCGCGAGCAAAAGTCGCTGCTCGAACGAAGCATGGGCGTCACATAGACAGTGCTACTGAGTTTTATGGGATAGAATTGTCTAGGCTGGAGAGCGTATTTAGGGAGTTCATAGAAGAATGTGGGAAGGATTTTAAAGTGGATATGCTAGTAGAAAACCTGTGGTTTATTAGAGGTGGAGGAGAAATTGTTGGTGACCACCCCCTTCCGAGGTCGTGGGAGGAGCCGTCAAAAGAGGAAGAGGTCGAGTGTCTAAAACCCCAAACGCGACGTACACAACGCCAACAGGAGGTTATGACCTTTACCACGTCGATAGATTACAGGCGTCGAATAAGAAGGTCATGAGAGACAAGCAGCGGATGTCTCCTGTCTGGAAGAGTCGCAAATAGATTAGTCCTGTTTTTCTATAATTATTCCTCTGTAGTGTTTAAAAATGTAATCTTTGTTTTGTGAGAACAGAATGATGTATCAAACTTGCTCAGATACTATATTCTTAATGTAGTTTTGCCAACTGTTATATGTACTTTGATGTTATAAAAAACTATTATAAATGTAATATGTTATGAATAGGTGAACCTGACTATTATACAAATTCAGTGTGATGCATTACGCGTCGAGAATGAACAAATGCATGCAGAGCTAAGATCGAGTCTAGAATCCAAAAAAATGCTATTGAGGTTGAGGAAAAAATGAGGGCAGAGATTAGTAAAACTCTTCAAGAGAAAGAGGCAGTAATATCTATCAGTTTGTGAAAGATAGAGAGTTTATAAGAAGAGATAAGAAAAATGGGCGTTGGAGATTGAAGTAGATCGGGACGAGCTAGTCAATAAGGTGCTGAATTGCTATCTGCGCGATCGTAAATTGCAGAACTGTTAATCGTATTAGAGGCTGAAGGAAATAATGTGAAGGAGCTGCAGTTTCAAGTAAATATGCTTGAAGCGGAGATAAGCGATGTTTGAGCTCGTGCTCACAAATATGAAGCATTGTGGTTGGTTACTGGGATGACAGGAAAGGAAATGGAGGAAGTTTGTGCTCAGCAGAATGAAGTCATCAAGAAGGACTGGAAACAAATATGTGATCTAGAGCAGCTTTCGCAAATGCGGCACCTGGATATCTTGGAATACCAGTCTGAAAATGATAAACTTCGAAGTGCGAATACAAAGCTGGAGGAGGATCTATTGCGGTTGGAGATAAGTTATGACTCGAAGTGGGTAGAATGTACAGTTTATGAAAATTTGATGTCTCTGATTTATCATATGGATGACTTCATGACCGTACTGGCAGCTCGGAATTCGAATGTGTGTCATAAAAAATAACGAGTGGATGATCGTTCTAAGCAACTGGATGACGCACTGAAGGACGCGCAGCATAAGTTGAGTGAACTCCTTCTCAGTAAGCAGGTGAAAACTGAGGCGTAGTCATAAGAGGGAGATGGTTGCAATAATATCATTCTTTGCAGCTGAGTTGAAGAGACTGGAAGCTGAAAGCCAAAGGGTATATGATGGTTTAACTGCTCAAGGTGCAGAATGTGAGATGGAGGTGATCCGAACTGTATATTTAGAACCCATGATCTCCAGGATTTGATTGTTTAAAAAGAGGATGATTAGAGAGGGGAGGAAGATTGTTTTGGGGAGGATTCCAAAATTTATGTGTCAGAAGTTACATAAGATTGGCGTAAAGGATGCGGCATGACCTTTTAATGTGGGTAATGACTTCAGTGACAGCTCTAGTGAAGAATGAGTAATGTGATTTATGTTGTAAGTATACGAACAATGGATAAAAAAGAAATATGGATGTATAAAGAATTAGTTAAAGACGAACAGTAAACTGTAGTAACAATGTGAGGTACCAATGATAATGTATGTAAAGCAGTATGATTTACGATCAGATCAACCAAAGTGGTAAACCATCTGTGATGCATGAGATGATCAGTTTGGCCGGAGCAATGAGCGATCTGCGATGTAGTTTAGATTGTCAATTTGGCCGAAGCAACAAATGATCTGTAATGTAGTTTAGATGATCGATTTGGCCGAAGCAACAAACGATCTGTAATGTAGTTTAGAAGATCGATTTGGTTTAAGCAACAAATGATGTGTAATGTAGTTTAGATGATCGATTTGGCTGAAGCAACAAATGACCAATAATGTAGTTTAAATGATCGATTTGGCCGAAGTAACAAATGATTTGTAATCTGTGTATAGAAGTTGTGTAGGGCAACCGAACACAAGTCTTTCATTGGTGTAAGATTGACGTATAGCAAATATATTAGATAGATCAGTTTGGCTTAAGCAACAAACGATCTGTAATGTATTAGATGATCAATTTGGCCAAAACAACAAATGATCTTTAATCTGTGTATAGAAATTTTGTAGGGCAATCAAGCACAAGTCTTTCATTGGTATAAGATTGACTTACAGCGAATGTATTAGATAGATCGGTTTGGCCGAAGCATCAAACGATCTGTAATGTATTAGATGATCAATTTGGCCAAAGCAACAAATGATCTGTCATCTGTGTATAGAAATTTTGTAGGGCAATCGAACACAAGTCTTTCATTAGTGTAAGATTAACGTACAGTGAATGTATTAGATAGATCGGTTTGGCCGAAGCATCAAACGATCTGTAATGTATTATATGATCAATTTGGCCGAAGCAGCAAATTATTTGTAATCTGTGTATAAAAATTTTGTATAGCATAGTAGAAAGTATTTAGATATGTTCATCAAACAATAATCTTTTATTGATGTGAGCTCGTCATACAAACTGATAGATTGGTTTGGAGAAAAGTACACTGTGACAAATGTGTTATCTTCAATACAATTTCAGTCTCCTTGTGTTCCAAGGATTAGGTATGTGCTCGCCATGATCAATGGCGAGGTCGTAAGAACCGAGGCCACTTTTTCCGATGACGACAAAAGGACCTTCCCAATTTTTAGATAATTTCCCTACGTTGAGCTCTTTGTAATGTTTAGGAATCTCCCGGAGGACCAGATCTTTAATTTCAAACTCTCTATGCCGAACGCGTTTGTTATAAGATCGGGCTAAAGCTTTGTGATACATTCCCAATTTCATGACTACTTTGTCACAAGTCTCCACGATCCAGTTCATATTGCATGCTAACTGGAAATCGTTTTCTTCACCGGTCATGGTATGGTCACGAATAGGGTAATGATACTGAGTCGGGATGATTGCATCGGTACCGTAAGCCAGAAGGAAACGGCGTGCATCCAGTTAAAACACGGGGAGTAGTTTGATAATCCCACAACACATATGGTAATTCCGTAACCCAATTTCCTTTCTTTTTTGTTAGGCGCTTTTTGATTCCATCAAATACAGTATGATTAGTGATTTCGGTTTGGCCGTTCCTTTGCGGATAATACGGATTTGAAGGGGAATGTATGATGTTCTGTTAATTGAGGAATTCGACGACCTTGAAGCTAACAAACTGAGGTCCATTGTCGATCCTGATAAGATGAGGGCAGCCGAAATAAATGATAATATTTTCCCAGATGAACTTAATGACTTTATCTTCTTGTGTGCGGCACTGGGGAACTACTTCTACCCACTTAGTGATGTAATCCATTACAACTAGGAGGTGTTTCCATTTTCCTGGTACAGTGGAAAACTCGCTGACAAGGTCGAGGGCCCATCTTTTAAATGGCCATACAACGCTGCTAGAATGTAGTTCTAAAGCTAGAGCTCGGATTTGGGGACCTTGGCGTTGACAGGCATCGCATTTACTTGCGAGCTTGATTGCTTGAGCTTCCATTTTAGGCCAGAAGATGCCTTGGGTAAGAGCTCGGTTGGCCAGAGATCTTCCTACTGCATGGGAACAACAAGTGTCTTCATGTAGTTCGTGTAAGAAATTTTGAGCCTCTTTGTAAGACAAACATTCAAGATACGGCCCTGTGACCGAAATCTTGTATAAGAGACCATTTTTGATGATGTAGTGTTTTGCGTTATCAAGTACATGCCTTCTTTTAGTGGGGTATTGCGGGAGTTTGCCATCAAATGTGTTCTTGGTACCAATAAACTTGAGGAAAGGTCTTCTCCAATCGTCCTCATCCTCTTCAACGCCCCCAATATTAATAAAATTTTAGCTTAATATGTTAATGCTGGGGGTTGATATCACTTCAATCTTAAGATTTCGAGCTTCTGAGCTAAGAACTCCTACGAGATATGCAAGGGAATTGGAATGTCTGTTCTCTCCGCGTGATAAATGTTTGATATAAATTTTCTTGAATCTACTCATTTTGTCGGCTACGACGGCTGCGTAATCAATCATTTTCCCATTCTTCTGGAATTTTACTATATAATGGTTTACAATGAACAAAGAGTCTGTATATACAGACAATTTAGACACTCTAATTTCTTGAGTCATATCCAAACCATGAATCATTTCCACATACTCTGTTGTATTGTTGGTAGCTACAAAATTTAATCGGATGGTCTTTATAAGTCTATCATTAGAAGGTGTGATCATCAGCACGATTCTGATGCCTAATCATGTGGGTCCCGAGGATCCATCGGTTAGAAGATGTCATCCCTTTTGTGTTATCCAGTTTGCCCTTTCTTTGAGCTGTTCCTCGTGAATTTATATGTTATTTTCTTCCCAGTTTGGGTCTTCTATGGGGAAGTTCGCAAGGAAATCTGCAATGGCCTGGCCCTTTTAAGAATGTCTGGCCTCAAAATGGATGTCATGCTCGCCAAGAGTGATTAACCACTACAGGATTCGTCTGAATTTCTCTCATTTGGATAATATTTTGCGTAGAGGGTAGTTGGTCACTACTCGTACTGAGTGGGCTTGGAAGCATTGTCTCAATTTTTGTGAGGTGTAGACGAGAGCCAAAAATAGTTTCTCGACCTTGTTGTATTGGGATTCTGCTGGAGTATGAGTTTTACTAATAAAGTAGACAGGCTTCTTAGTTTTTCATCAAGCCGAATGAGAATAGAACTTAATGACTCTTCAGTAACGGTAAGATAGATGGTGAGCTCTTCCCCTTCGCTAGGTGTGCTCATCGCTGGTGGTGAACCCAGGTAAAGTTTTAGATGTTGAAAGGCGGTGACGCATTCTGTTGTCCATTCAATCTCGTGGTCTTTCTTAGGTTTCCTTACTAACTTCTGGACGTTTTTCTTCATTTTAGGGGAAGGCATAGATAATAGTGCGCAAATAAGATCCGGATCGGTTTCTATATCGCGCTTGCTGATTAAGTGGCCCAAGAATTTTCCTGATTGAACCCCGAACTGGCATTTGTCAGGGTTAAGTCTCATCTTGTAGAGATGGAGGATATCAAAGGTCATGTGTAAATCTGTGATATGGTTTTCCTTCTTTAGTCTTTTGCAGAAAATATCATCTATATAGACCTTGATTATTTTTCCGAGGTGATCCTTGAACATTTGGGTCATCAATCGATGGCAAGTAGCTTCAGCATTCTTGAGACCGAATAGCATGACTTTGTAGCAATATAGGCAATGCTCTGTAATGAAAGCTATTTTCTATTGGTCGTCTGGCAGCATAGGTATCTGGTTGTAGCCTGACGAGACATCTATCATAGGCAGGAGCTCGTGCCCTGATGTAGATTCGAGCAGGATATTTATGACAGGGAGTAGGAAACTGTTTTTCAGAGTATACCTGTTTAGGTCGGTGAAATCCATGCACACCATGATCTTCCCATTCCTTTTTGGTACCACTACAATATTCAATATCCATTATGAATAATTGGTCTTACAGATAAAACTGACTTCGATGAGTTTTTCAATTTCCTTGTTGACTTCATCGCGAAGTCAAGGTGCTAAAGTCCTCTGTTTGTTTGATAGCTACGGCTTTTTCCTTCAAGTTGAGTTTGTGACAGGCCATATCCGGGTCCATACTCGGTATCTCGCGAAACGTTTAAGCGAAGACGTTACTATTTTCTGCAAGTAACTGAATGAGAATATCACACTCTGCTGGTGGCAGATGGGTGTCAATATATGTCCCACACTTGGGTCCACTGATCTCAACATATTTTTTGGTCTCTGCGGTGGGCAGATGTTACCCTGGAGTGTTGACTGTATAGTTTTCTATAATGTTTCCTGTTGTCTTCTGTAATTGCTATGAGAGCTAATGTTCGGATGGTTCCGATCTAATGACGACAAAATTTTTGCACGATCGTGCTTATTTATGACTTCCTTTTATCTCGTAAACGCTACCCTCCCACTCAAAACATAGTACCAAGTGGAAGGTTAATGGAATAGCTTGCATGTTATGTAACCAGTAACGTCCCATGATCCCCAGATAATGGGATTTTGTATTGACGACGTTAAAGATAACGTCGAGTATTACAGACGCTACGGTGAGAGGAAGTACGATCTTTCCTACGCGCTCTTCCTTAGACCCATTGAAGCCACAGATATCAACGTCGCTTGGATGTTCCTTATTGGCCAGACCCATCTCGTTGATCGTGCTCTAAAAAAGGAGTTCGATAGTGCTGCCGGTGTCTACCATCATCGTATGAAGCACCACGTTCCCTATTTTTAACATGATCACCAAGGTATCATGGTGAGGATAGTTGACATCACGAACGTCGCAATCAATAAAAGAGATCCCAGTTCACTAAGAACTGGATACTGAAATTAAACAAACTTCTTTATCTTGCATAGATAAGTGGTAACATTTGGCGACATGCCTCCGCTTAGTTCATTTTGATTCTTTGATGACCTGGGTCTCCACGTGATTGCAGAGCGAGATATGGTATAATTTTTTTTCGGTTGCGGGTTCATCGACTTGCACAGCTTCAGTGGGGTTATTATAACTCATGTTCTTATAACTCTCAAGGTCCACTATATACTCGTGCATCCATCCATCAGCGAAGATGTACTCCAACAACCATTGTAAGGTAAAACATTATTTTATCACATGATGTCGGACCTTATGGTGGATGCAATAAGGTTTATTCTTGGTCGGTTAAAGGTACTATGCAATTCAGAGGAATTTGTCATTCTGTAATATAAGATATATGCTAGCTATACCTCTTTGGACGGTAAGGTCTAGGCAAGTTACTCCACTTCCGAGGTCGCTCGTCGTTGGATTTTGTACATTTTTTGTCTCCTCCTTGATCTGATATCCGATTAAAATTGAAATATTTTGACTATTCTCGAGCTGCCAGTGTTGACTTCTGAGGTTTCTGCCTATCGGACACCATCTGCTCTAGGTCGATGTATCCGTTGACCTTTTCGATTAGGTCTTCTAGCGTTGCTGGTTTGTCAAGGATGAGGTATTCCTTCGCTTGGCCATCGACGAGTAAGGCATTGGTGAAAGAAGAAATAGTGATCTTTTGGTCGAGTCGTCTAACTTTATGGGCTAACTCCAAGAACATTTTGGCAAACGTCTCGAGTTTTTCTCTGGGCATCTGTTTGAGGCTGAAAAGAGAATATAAGTTATCTTCTTTATCTCTATTGTGCGAGTAATTCTTTACGAAGAGTTCGCGCAACTGTTCAAAAGTTGGCAGTGTGTGGAACCATCGTAGGGGATTGCATAACAAGCTGGTAGGAACTAGTCTGTGTAGAATGTGGTTGGACATGGAATGCAGGCCGAGAGCCTCCTTGAACACCTGAATATGTTCCAATAGAACTCTCCCTTTGTACTTTCGGATTTTGGGAGTGAGAAAATGGGTGGGGACTTCCCCATCTAAGAGCACTTGGGAGAACATGTTCTTCTGTAATCTGTTGTGGATCCCTTAAGTCAGCGTATGGGCTTCGAGAAATTCTCTGGTTCGCTTCTCGACATGTTCCTAAGTGACGTACTACCTAGCTATGACGGCTGGACACGAGATGCGCCCTTCTCCAGGGTTGTGGCCATCACGCCCTTCACTTAGGGGTTCTTTTGCTGGGACTCAAACTCTTCGAGGTAGGTTTTCTGTATGTTTGGCTCCTGCGAGGACGCCATCTACTTATTGGATCTCCTAGATCAGGGCAGGATCCATATCCTGTTGCTGACGGTTAGATCGAAGCGCACCTTCTGCGTGAATGCCCTTCGGAGGAGGCCCGATTCTATCATGAACGGAAATCCGTGAACCTTCAGGTTGCACGGCTTTGTTCTTCTGGGAGGCGACATACTGACCCTGTATGGCCTTTAGCGCGCCTTGTACACTCGCGAGTTATTTTCCCAAGGCTGCAAGCCTTTCTGTTTCGGAGTTCAGAGTGGCCCTCAGGTCTGCCAAAGCTGCATTCTCTTCCACTTAGATGATCGGTGTATATTAACCTAGAGGAGACATTCTGTGCAAAGCTGATCAGCGGCATTTTAGATAATGGGTGTGAGAATTTCGATTCCCACAGACGACGGCAAATATAATAGCCTAATTTTGGGAAATGGACTTATCCTTTACACCAAATGTATCTAGAGCGTTCAAGAATAACAAACATTAAACAACAAGACTGTTTAGCGTGGAAAACCTTTAAATAGGTTAAAAACCACGACCTCTCCAAAGAATTTTGAGAAAGACATAATCTTATTAAGATTGCTAGTGTATTACAATGAACGATTTAGAATATAGGATGATAGAATATAATTTTTTCTATGCTGATCCTTCCGTCAACCATCTGTAGTTCTCCAGGTCCTCTTATAGGTTATATAATATGATTGTTTGATGACCATAAAGTTCCTTAATGATGGACGTTACAAAGTGAGTGCAGGATATTCTTTGACCAGGTTGTATAATGTTCCAATCTTTGTTGCTGTACAACGGCTCTATTGCTGAATGTGTGCTTCGCGCAGGTCGAACTGCTGCTGTAGAGGTCAAAAATAATGTCTTGAACTGGGGAAAGTTTGGCATTATCTTTAATATTGCTTCCTGCAGGTTGATGAGATTGAGGGTAAAGTTTGAGTCCGAGATACTAAATAAGCTATTACAGGATGGCTCTCAACCAATAGCACGAGTGTTGCTAGGGATGAGTGGTATTGGTTGAGAAACTCATTCTGTACAGATTTGTGATTGTACCACGTGCTCTGTAGTTGAGGTTAAAAGTTTTTCTATAGTTCGAAGATGAAGCATGAGCTCGTGATGCGGAATAAGCTACTGCATAGTACATCTAGCTTAAGATAGTCTAAAATATTCTTGTATATTTTTGGTGAAATTTCAAAATTTAGGTTTTTCCATAATATTTATGTCAAGGTAAAATCAGTTTAAGTGTTTGGAAATTTGTCAAAAATATATCATAAATTGTCAAAATGCCATTATTTCACTTTTCTTCAAAAAGCATTTAATGAAATGGTTTCCTTCCCCCAAACTTAAATTAAACATTGTCCTTAATGCTTGAGAGCATAAAAAATGGAGGATAAAAACTGAAATTTCTCACCTGGATGTGTCATGGGTTGCGTTCAAAACTTAAAATTTTCAATATGGCTGGAAGGGCACGAAGTTGAAAAGGTGATTTACTATCCTGGTTGCAAATTCTCTTTCAAAAACCATATAACACATGAATGGTAATCCTTAATATTAGCCCCTAATTGGGCAGATATATATTTTGTAAAAACCAGATAGAGTTTAACACTAATACTCTGTGGAAAAAAAAAATTCTAAAAATTTTGCCTATCATTTGATGATTCCAAGTTGAAAATTTTAGATAAATCAAAAAAAGCCATTTTCTTCATGATAAAGCAAACACATACCCAGAGAACATATTTTGTTTTAGAACTTTTAATACAATCCTATGAGTACTACATGTTGCAGTAAATAAGAAGATTGGTATACAAATATTCGTCCCCGAAAATGTACTAGATTCAAAACTCGATTTTCCTGAAAAAGAAATTTTCCTTTAAAATTTCAAAACCCCCATGTTATGGTTGATATTTTAAAAAATGTGATAGGTGGTTATGACAAATAAAGTTCGTGCGACATCCCCAAAATTAAAAATTTTCAAAAAGATGTTTTCTTTTAGTAAAAGAAAAACTATATAACATATTTGTGGATGTAGGGATCGGGGAACAATTGACTCTAACAAACATTTAAAATTTATGTGCCTAAAATCACAACCTATCTCAAGGGACTCATCTTGACCATTGACGTGAGTATTCATTGGCTTAGGGACATGGCCAAATTGAAACATATTTTCAGATGTTAATGATTGTACCATTTCACGAATCTCAGGATCATTCGAGTCCTCAAAATAATTTAAACATTCATCAACGGAAATACAGCAAGAGTTATCTCCGTACAAGTCCTCAAAATCGTTTATGATCATGGTACCCCTATTAGGCTCAGGCGATGGTGGTATGGATTCAAGAAAGATAGATGAAGAAGGTGACACTAGTTGGGATAAAGATGGAAATCGTATTTTCTCAAGGATAGATATTGAATTCATACTTCTAGGAAATTTGTCATCATCATCATCATCTGAGAAATCGTCTAAGAATTTAGAAAAATACTCACTTTCTGTCATGATATCATTTATGAATTGGTAGGGCTTTACCGGTAAAAGGATGGATAATTACATCGGTGGTTGAATGTTGAGGGCTGAATTGGAGGTGATTGAGAATGAATTTGATTAAACATATTAGCCACTTCTTTTAGAGCTTCTTGTAACATTAGATCATCGCCTTAAAATGTTCATCTTCTAAATCTGTCTCATAATATGGTATCCATTCACCCTACGGGGAAAATATTCTATGATTACGTTTGTATTCATCATTTTCTAAATCACAAGGGGATTTAACGTCAGATTGTTCTTCTTCATTGCTGAGAAGTTTTTCATACTCTATTTCACTCCACGTGGTTGATAACTGACTTATCTGAGTCTCTAATCAAGACATAGATTGGGTCGTAGAAGTTTGATTTACCAATGTCTGTTGTTGAAATTGTATCATTTGTCGCTAAAATTGCAATGCTTGTTTTTGACTTTACATTGATTGTTGCATGAAAAGAGAAAGGGTGCCTTCCAAAGATGGTTTGAGTGGAGTGGGTGGGAACTGTTTGGATGACTGAAAGGATTGTTGAGACTGCATATAGGAATGAAGTTAGAAAGGTTCTACGTATTGGGAATTGTGGTGATCCCATGATTGAAAATGATTTTGAGGATATTGTGGGATGTCAAAATGTGAGCCGTATGAATTCCAATGTTCTTGCATGTACGGTATTTTATAATTAAATTAATACGTAATAAAAAAAATCAATCAAGCCTAAAACTCTAGCACTTCAATGTTTTTTTAAAAGAAAATAATTAGGTCTCCCCTATATTCTTTTATGTTTACAAAAGGTAGGATGGTTAAAGGATTTGGCTCCTATACACCCCTGCGTAACTGTGCAAGTACCAACTTATAGTAGATGTTCAGTCCTCACACCCGAGCAAGTCGCCTTATCGTATGTCAGCACTCGGAACGGTGACATCGCAAACCTACAACCAGTATTTTGCGGTACTAGGCTGGGGCCGTTTCCTACGAACCCGTGTTTGTACCCCGATCTGGTGCACCTATATGTTAGGTGATGAAATTCTGTAGGAATCTTGCTACCCTTTTTTATTATAAGTTATTTTTTGGTCTGGGACGTTCAATTTTTGCGTGATGCAAATTTCTTCGTATCCCTAATGGGTGGTCCCACTTGTTAGAGAGATTTTTGGGTGATAAAATCCCGCAAGTCTCTAACAGTTTTTACCTTTACTAATGTGGAATGAAAAAAAATTAAACACAGCAATAGGTCAATCCAAACACAACAATTTTTTTATTAGAGCAGCTTATATTTGCACAGTCCAGACGACTTTATGTTCCTAGTGCCAGGGCAGAGTGGATATGAAGCCCTTCTGGATGTTAAACTTATAGAGGTACCAACCTACGGGATGTGTTTCCCTGTAAAGCTATGGCCGCCTCTTCACTTAGGGGGCAAAAGACGGAAGTGCCCCTTCACTTAGGGGGCGCAAGAAGGATTAGATAGAATCTGGTCAATGTACTTTGTAAATTCCTCAAGATCTCTAAGCACCAAATTTGTGACTATCTTTCAAAATGAGTGAAAAGGGATTAGTGAACTTGCGACAGCAAAAAAATAATATACATATTAATCCAATTTCTAAGTTTATTGTAGTCTATGATGTCCTAATTTTCAAATGCACATATCCTTCAGCTCGGCTGAGAGAGAACATTAAATAATATCAATTTGGAAAGATAATTTAGAAAGGAAAAACATTTGAGAATGAAGTTTTCTGTAATTTAGCATCCCTGCTGCTCAAAACAATTGATTAATGAACAGCGGCGTCCTTTAGTCAAACTATTTTTAGTGTTGTTTTAAAAGGCTGTAACTCTTAGACGACTAAACAGAAAAATATGATCAATAGCAATTCGGAAAGGGTTTTGAATTATCTTAAACTTTTGAAGAAAATGTATTTCCCAACTGTGAAGTATATAGATGATCAAAAACTGTGAAACATTCAGGAACAAACTTTATAGTTGTAAAAAATAATGAGATGAGCTTGTGATAATTAGCCGTCACAACTTTTAAATTGAGCATAATAGATATCAGGCAACACATGCAGAGTAAAAGAAGCTATAGCACCAAGCCTTGTACAAACGATTTTCAATAATAATATCCACTGTTGTGACAACAATGAATACTCAAGCAGGCATAAAAGTAAACTTATGTTACACCACAATTACTGTAGCCCCAAAAATCAGATTTTTTTTTAAGTTTAAACTAGAGAAACATAAAGAAAAACGACAATAATAGAAATACTATATAATAGCATTACCGCCCACTATAGTTTCCAACAAATATGAGAAACAAAGAATTTAGAAATTATTGGCACGGTATTAGAAAGAACTAAAAAAGAAAATTAACAAAAAAAATCTGTATTAGAATGAATAGTTTTTAGAGATGCCTCCCCGGCAACGGCACCATTTGATAAGAGGATTTTAGGGCCTTTGGCAAAATACCCGCTCAACGTACCGTTGTCAAATTGTAGCACGGATGAGTAGGATCGAATCCACAGAGAGGTTTGGGAAAAAAAAAACCTTCTTGGCCGAATTAAGATTTTATAAGAGATAAATCTAAGAAGAATAAATAAAAACTAATTATAAAACTTAATGAGGGAAAGAGGAAAGGTTTGGACTTGGCCTCTACCTTTCAAAGCACTAATCGATATATAATTAGATCATAATATCTCCACCCATCATATGTTCGTGTTAAGACACATACGATGCTATAAAATAAACTACTAAATCTATAGTCAAGAATTTAGTGGCTATGCATTTAAGTGATGGTGAAGAGTGTCTTAGAGAATTATCAACTCAACCATGGCTAGGCCCGAGTGAATTATCTAATGTTTCCTCTTATTTCAATCTCCAAATCAAGTCTACGGTTAGTAGCACTTGTTTGTATCAAAAGTTATCGTACACCAAACTGAAGTTATGGCCATGCCTTTGATATGATACACTAACTTATAAATCATAAAGTACTAAGAAAGAAAAATTATTAGAACCTAATTATTACCAACTATTGCTCATCCAAATAGAGGCCTTATCCAAGCCTTAGTTAGGAGATTAGCCGCTCATCTCGAAATTCATCGCATTAACAACTAATTAAGGCATTAACAAAAATTAAACTAAAAGAGAAAAAGAAGACAATTAAATAAAAACTAAGACTTTATTTCTTCTAAACTTGCTCCAATGTGAGATCCCCAATTAAAATGGGGGAGGGTTCCTTTTATAGGAGAAGAAACCCAAATTTAGAATTTATACATCAAATTGTAAAGAATATTTTCACAATAATATCTTCTAATTTTACAACCAATCACCTAAGATTCTTGCACATAATTCCCATAAGTGATGTAGAGATCTTTCTTTATGGAAACTTTTGCATATATCTTCAATATTAAATATCTTCTAGGATCTTGGTTGGAATATATTCTTTGATCTTATTCTCCATAAATATTTGTGTATATATTTCTTCAATCTTTGGATCAAATATATTGTGTCTTTGACTTTTTGCGCTATGAACTGCCAGAGACACTTTTACTTGACTTTAAGAGCTTGGTTTCAAATATCCATCTCCAATAGCTACAATCAAACAAACGTACATAAGTACCAAAAATTAAATATAATGGATGACAAAAATACATGTTCGGGTATATGATAGACACGTAATATTTACGTGTACAACTATTAAATTTATATCTACCTAGTCATTTATTAAATAAATGTGACACTAATTGTGTTTTTGTTTGTATTTGCAAAAATCGGTCACATGATAAACAAGTCGTACATTTTTCCAGTTTTCAGCAAAGAACAAGGGTGATGCAGTCCAACAATGATTCTCATGTGAAGTTGTCAACCAAAGGTTCATGGACATGGAAGTCCATTGAAGAAAATCATGCATAGATAGTATAACTCATGAGAATAATATCTACATTTAATTCTCTTCAATGGGCCCCAATGATTGACACGTAATATTTACGTGTACAACTCCTAAATATATATCTACTTAGTCATTTATTAAATAAATGTGACACTAATAGTGTTTTTGTTTGTATTTGCAGAAATCGGTCACATGATAAACAAGTCGTATATTTTTTCAATTTTCAGTAAAGAACAAAGGTGATACACTCTAACAATGATTCTCATGTGAAGTTGTCAACCAAAGGTCTATGGACATGGAAGCCCATTGAAGAGAATTAAATGTAGATAATATTCTCATAAATTGTAATATATATGCATTATTTTAGGCATTTTTTAGGGGAATTTATATTAATGGTGATATTTTATAACCTTTCCTATACTTTATAAATATAAGCGGAATCTCACCCATGAGGGATCATCTTGGAGAGTGCAAATTAAAGTTTATAGCAGTAAAGGTTCTTTTTTATCTCTTTCCATTGTCAATTTCTTTTAAGAAAGTAATATGGCAATGATCAAAGGGATGAGTAGCTAATCTTCTTAGCCAAGGCTAGAGGAATCCCCTCCCAATATAGCCTTATTATCGAATAACATTGTATAATTAGGGTAGTTACTTTCTCTTTTTTTGTTTTAATGAATATTCTTCTTCCTACGATCCTAGCTTGACCATAGCTTGAATTCGAGGAAGTAAATAATCAGAGAAAACCATCTTGTATGACCATTACAAAATGGTTTGGAACATGGAGAAGAAAACATAATCCGCTCTTATCAGCCGGACCATGGTTGAATAAGGTGGTGTATGTGTAGTTCCCAATCATAAATCTCTTTTACCTTTTGATGTATTGCATATGCCCGACCAAGGATATGCCATACAAGAACTCGTAATTTACTTTAATTATTCATGCTATCTCACGGGTACAAAGGGTGGAGTGGAATCTAAGCCTTGGTTCTCACTCCGACTCATAAAACCCTTATTTTATAGCATTTTATTTTATTTACTTGAAAACCAACCTACACAAATTCATTGTTATTAGATAAAACTAGTAGCTCGAAGTATAATTCGCACCACAAGTCTCTTGGGATACAACCCCGCTTACCCTTGTACTTAAGGGTTTACCGTGCGCTTGCGGGTCATTTAAGACGTCGGTTTATAATCGATCAAGTTTTTTGCGCCGTTGCCGGGGACGAAGGTGCGTTTTATTTTTTTTGAGTTGTTATTTTCAAGCCGATTTTATTGTTTTTCCCCTTTCTTATCTCTTTCCATTTCTTTTCTTTTCCTTCTTTTTGCAACCACTTGGTACAAACAGTAGGTATAGTTTGCTTTTGATGCATATGGTGTTGCAACAGCATCACATTATTTTATAAGTTTATGCAAGATTGTTGTGGTTTACCCACTGTTTACAGGTCGGTTTACCTACTATGTACAAGTTGGTTTAACTATTTTTGCAAACAAAACTGTTTGAAAAGCACAAACTGTTTTTGCACAAACTGCTTTTAGAACTTAAGCACGAGTTGCTTCTGTGAACTTAAGCTTACTAAGGTGCTTGGCTAAAAATATTGTTGTAGGTCCAAAGAGCTTCAAGGTTTATCAACAAGCCTCATTTTGGTATACAATTGTTTAATATTTCGTGGGCCTTAATTCCTTTGGTAACGAGCTTTGATTTTTAACATTTTGTAGGCCTTAATTCTTTTGGTAATGATCTTTGGTTTTTAACATTTTGTAAGCCTTAATTCTTTTGGTGATGAGCTTTGGTTTTTCTTTTGTTTTGTGGGCCTCTTAATTCAAACTCGTTTGGTTTCCCACCAACTGTTTCGTGAACCTTAAATTATTTTATTAAGAGTTGCTTTGAATTGGTTTTTCTTTACAAGCCTCTTACCAACCACAAAATTTTTAACGAGCTTGAGCTTGAGCACGAGTTGCTTTTGCTTTTGTGAGTTTTATATGAATTGTGTTAAAAGACCAAATTTTTGCAAATCTAGATTATTACTCTCCGTTGTCGATTAAACAAAATTCGATTACACTTTGACAATTTTGTGCACCGATAAGGGATACAAAAGAACGGAAAGCGCGGAAAGTATTGATGGCAGAAATACGAAAAAGCTTAAAGCGCGGGAAATTTCTTGTAAAATTCTTCTTGTGCCCCCTAAGTGAAGGGGCGGCCACAGCTACACCGAGAAACACTTCCCGTAGGTTGGTACCTCTCAAAACTTAACATCTAGAAGGGGTACATATCCGCTCCGCCCCAGCACTAGGACATATAAAGTCGTGTGTACTGTATAAATACACGCTGCTCTAATAAAATTTTTGCTATAGTTGGATTGACCTATTGTTGTGTTTAATATTTTTTTTCATTCCAACATTAGTAAAGGTAAAAACTGTTAGAGACTTACGGGATTTCATCACCCAAAAAGCTCTTCAACAAGTGGGACCACCCATTAGGGATACGAAGAAATTCGTATCACACAAAAATTGAAAGTCTTGAACCTCAAAATAACTGCTAATAAAAAAGAGTATCAAGATTCCCGCAGGATTTTATCACCCAACGGATAGGTGTATCAGACCGGGGTATAAACACGGGTTCATAGAATACGGCCCTAGCCTAGTGCCACAAAATACTGGTTGTAGGTTTGCGCGGTCACCGTCGAGAGTGCTGACGTACAATAAGGTGACTCACTCGGGCGGGAGGACTGAGCACCTACTTTAAGCCGGTACTAGCATAGTGACGCAGGAGAGTATAGGAACCAAAGCCTTTTTCCATCGTACCCATTTTGAACATAGAAGAATATTGGGGAGACCACATTATTACTTCTAAAAAACATTGATGTGCTGGAATCTAGGTTTGATTAATTATTTAGTACAACGGGTGTTGAATATTATTGATTATTAGTTGTGCATGATCAATTAGACACGTGATATTTACGTGTACAACTCCTAAATTTATATCTACCAAGTCATTTATTAAATAAATATGACAGTAATAGTGTTTTTGTCTGTATTTATAGAAATCGCTCACATGATAAACAAGTCGTATATTTTTCAAGTTTTTAACGAAGAACAAAAGTTATGCACTCCAACAATGATTCTCATTTGAAGTTGTCAACCAAAGCCCCATGCATGAAAGCCCATTGAAGAGAATTAAATATAGATATTATTCTCATGAGTTGTAATATTTATACATGATTTTAGGCATTGTTTAGGGGATTTTATATAAATAGTGATATTTAGTAACCTTTCCTATACTCTATAAATACAAGGGAAATCTTACCCATGAGGGATCATCATGGAGAGTGTAAATCAAAGTTCAATAAGCAATAAAGTTCTTGTTCTTATCTTTTTTTTATCTTTTACTATTTTCGCAGTAATAGTAGTATGGCAATGATCAAAGGGATGAGTAGTTAATCTTCTTAGCCAAGGCTAGAGGAAGCTTCACCCAATGCAGCCTTAGTGTAGATTGTGTAGCTTTGTTAGAGTAATTACTTTCTCTTTATCCTGGAATATTGCCTATTCGTATTCCTTCATCCTATGCTTGAATATAAGTAAGTATCTTGTTTGACCATAACAAGATAGGTTAGGAACATGGAGAGGAGAACATAATCCATGCTTATCAACCGGACCATGGTTGAATAAGTTGGTTTATGGGTAGTTCCCAATCAATAATTATTTTATCTCATGATGTATTGCATATACCCGATAAAGGATATGCGATACGGGAATTCGTGAATACTCTAACTAGGTATACTATCTCAAGGTTACAATGAATAGAGTGGAATCACGCCTTGGTTTCCTCTCCAGTCGTATTAACACCTTTTCTAGTTTGTGTTTTATTTTAATTATTTACTTATAAAAGCCCAAAGCTCATTCTTATTGGATAAGATTTGTAGCTCAAATCATAATTCATACCACAAGTCTCTTGGGATAGGACTTCGCTTACCCTTGTACTTAACGATACACCGTGCGCTTACGGGTCTTTTGAGACGTCAGTTTATAATCATCACAATTTTTGAGCATTAGGAAGGCTAAATTCCAAAAAACTTCCTTCTTGAATATTTTTTCTTTCTGAATTATCTTTCCAAATTGATATTATTTAATGCTCTTTCTCAATCGAGTTAAAAGATATGCGCATTTGAATATCAGGACATCATGGAGTACAATAAACTTGGAAATTGAATTAATATTGTTGTCGCAAGTTCACTAATAATTTTTCTCTTGTTTTGAAGGATAGTCACAAAGTTGGAAACGAGACGGACAATATGCAAAGCTAAAAGCATCATCAAATCCATCCTTCATGTGCCCCCTAAATGAAGGGGAATTTTCTTCTTTCGCCCCCTAAGTATAGGGGCGGCCACAGCTACACCGGGAAACACTTCCCGTAGGTTGGTACTACTTAAAACTTATCATCTAGAAGGGGTACATATTCGCTCTTCCCCGACACTAGGACCTATAAAGTCATGTGGACTGTGCAAATACACGCTGCTTTAATAATAAAAAATGTTGTGGTTGGATTAACCTATTGTTGTGTTTAATATTCTTTTTCATTCCAATATTAGTAAAGGTAAAAACTGTTAGAGACTTGTGGGATTTGAGCACCCAAAAAGCTCTCCAACAAGTGGGGCCACCCATTAGGGATACAAAGAAATTCGTATCACACAAATATTGAATGTCCCGGACCTCAAAATAACTGCTAATAAAAAAGAGTAGCAAGATTCCCGCGAAATTTTATCACCCAATGGATAGGTGTACCGGACCGGGATACAAACACGGGTTCATAGGATACGACCCTAGACTAACACCGCAAAATATTGTTTATAGATTTGCGACGTCACCATTCCGAGTGCTGACGTACGATAAGGTGACTCGCTCGGGAGTGAGGACTGAACATCTACTTTAAGCTGGTACTAGCATTGTGACGCAGGGGAGTATAGGAACCAAAGCCTTTTGCCATCCTACCAATTTTGAACATAGAAGAATATAGGGGAGACCTAATTATTACTTCTGAAAAATGTTGATGTGCTAGAATTTAGGTTTGATTGGTTTTTTATTGCATTGGGTGTTGCTTTCATTTTAAAATGTTATACATTCAAGAACATTGGAATCCATACAGCTCACAATTCGACATCCCGCAACAACCTCAAAATCATTCTCAATCATGGGATCACCAAAATTCTCAATACGTGGAACCTTTTTAATCTTATTCATATATGCAGACCCATCAGTCCGTCGAGTCATCCAATCAGTTCCCACCCAATTTACCCAAGCATTCTTTAGACAATACCCTTGCTCTCTTCATGCAACAATCAGTACAATTTCAGCATCAAATAATGCAATTCCAACAACAGACATTGGTGAATCAAACTTTTAAGACCCAATCTATCTCTAGATTAGAAACTCAGATAACTCAGTTGTTAACTACGTGGAGTGAAATAGAGCATGAAAAACTTTTAAGCAATGAAGAAGATCAATCCGAAGTTAAATCTCATTGTGATTTAGAAATGGATGAATTCAAGCGTAATCAAGGAATGTTTTCTCCGTGGGGTAAATGGATACCATATTATTAGACAAATTTAGAAGATGAATATTTTAAGGTCGGCGATCCTATGTCACAAGAAGATCCTGAAGAACCCCTCCAAATTCAACCATCGATGTCCTCATCCATCATTTCATTTGTCAACCCAATAAATTCATTGAAGGAAACTATGCCTGAGATTGAATATTTTTCTCTCTCCTCAAATGATTTTTCTGAGGATGATGATGACGAGATAAAATAAGAATATATGGAATCACTATCCCATTATACGATAATATGCGAGGAATTTGTAGATGATGATATTTGAACCAAAGTCAAGAAATTGGAAATTGTCGAACCTGTTGTAGATGTTATCAACTTGTTATTTCCTTCTCAGTCTCCTTATGAGTTACCCCAGCCTTGCCTTGAGCCACGTCTACCCGACACAAATTGTGATATTGAAAACCAATGGGTGGGCAACCCTTCTTTACAGGATATATCACTATTATTGGGGGTTGATTCTATTTTGGTTACTCCTTCACCAACCCTCCCTATACCTATCCCTACATCTTCATTTCACAAGCCACATGGGGGTACCATAATTTTTAATGAATTTAAGGATTTGTTACGCGATAACTCTAGTTGTACCTACTCTATTGATCAATGTTTGAATTATTTAAAGTACTGGGATGACCCCGTAATTCTTAAAATAGTACAAGCATTATCACCTGCAACTGAGTCATACCAGCTTGAGCCCGACCCACAACAACCCGATCGACATCACTTTAATGGTTCAAGTCACCTTTTGGAAAATGATGAATATCAAGATACATTTTTGGTGTATAGGGGTATACCTTTAGTTTGGGTAAACATAACAAGCACCAAAAATGGTAAAGTAATAAAATGCCTATAATCATATCCTTAGTCTCACAAAGTCTTTTTTTCGTCTCGAATCAAGTATAGAAAGTATCTTATTAGAATCACTTAAATTTGATGTTGCCGTCGACAATTGAGTAATGCAAACGAAATGAGATCACAAAATAAGATGAGGTTTGGTGGAAAGAATTATTTTCATAACACTCAAAGCTTATAAAGAGGCATATTGATGAGCGCGCAATTATGACATTTATAATATACCCCAACATGTATTTTAGTTGTCTATTATATTTAATTTTGGATACTTATGTGCGTTTGTTTGATTGTAGCTATTGGAGATAGATATTTGAAACCAAATTTTTAAAGTCAAGTAAAAGTATCTCCAATATTTCATAGCACAAAAAGTCAAAGACAGAAGAAGATATTGTACCCAAGATCCTTGAAGATATTTTATATGAAAGATATATGCAAGAGTTTCCTTGAAGAACGATCTCTACATCACTTAAAGGAATTATATGCAAGAATCTTAGGTGATTGGTTGTAATATTAAAAGAAATTATTGTGAAAAAATTCTTTAGAATTTAATGCATAGTTTCTAAATTTGGGTTCCTTCTCCTATAAAAGGAACTTTCCCCCCATTATAATTGGGCATCTTATATTGGAAGCCATTAGTGAATAAAGTTCTTCTTCTTCTTCTTCTTCTTCTTCTTCTTCTTTTTCTTCTCTTTTAGTCTAATTTTTGTTAATGTCTTCATTAGTAGATAATACGATAAAGTCCAAGATGAGCGGTTAACCTCCTAACTAAGGCTAGGATAAGGCATCTTCTTGGATGAGCAATAGTTGGTATTAATTAGGTTTAAATTAGTTTTCTCTTAGTACTTTATGATTGATAAGTTAGTGGATCATATCGAAAGCTTGACCATAGCTTCAGCTTAGTGTATGATAGCATTGGATACAAACAAGTATTACTAACCGTAGACTTGATTTGAAGATCTAAAAAGGGGAAATACTAGAGAACTCACTTAAGCCTAGTATTCCAGGAGGATATAAGGAAGAAGATTTTTGATAAAAAGTGACCAAGTCGTTCAAATGAGATTTGAGTCATTCGAACGACTTCAATTCTGCTCGAACAGACTTGTTTTCTATTCGAATAAGAAAAGTTTGAACCGCTCTGTTCAAACATACTTTTAGTCTATTCGAATATATTTTTTTTATGTTCAAACAGAGGCGCAATTCAACCTATTTCTTTAGGTGTTTAAGGGAATATTTGTCCTATTTTATAACTAGGAACATGTAACCTTATAAAAGGGGAAGGGTTAGGTAAGATTAGAGGAGGTTAGATCAATGCAATTCTAAGAGAGAGACTTAGGGTTTGAGAGGAATTCAATTATAATTAATTTCGATTAAGAAATTAAAGCTCTAAAGGGATTTTTCCCAACCAATTAGTTTGTTCTTCGTACAATTATTTCGTATTACAGATTAAGTAGTATCAATTTTCCAGTTAAGATTCTCGGGGGCGATTATGGTTTATGGTCTCTGTATGTGACCGTCTCAAGCAAATAAAGGAGAAGGTAGTGAGTATGTTGAAGATTTACCAAAAACCTAATTCGAAGAAGAAGGCCAATTTGGAGATGGGCAATTTCGACGATCGACTCATGACTTTAGAAATGATAGTTTCCGACCTAACTACTACTGTAGGGGAGTTGGTAGAATAATTGCATCTCACGAACCTTGTGAAGGCTTTCGCTTTGGTGAAATGGCGAGGCCACTCTCAACGGCGAGATCGCTTAAGGAAGAAAGGGGTTCTTGAGGTGGATAGAGACAAGGGTACTGCAAAGATAGATATCGATTCCAGTGATATCGAATCCGTCGAAGAGTGATCGGTTATTGGTAAGTCCAAGAATCTTATGCGTAATCTTTAAATCAGTTTTAAGATTGAAATTATGGTATTTTACAGTTTAATCGATGCCGAGATATTAGATAATTGGTTAGATAGGTTAGAAACTTATTTTTCAATTTATGAATACTCTAATGCTCATAAAATATATATTTTTACGTCGAAATTTGCAAGTCATGCACTCACATGGTGGAAATCTTATCGGAAATGCCACGATATAGGAAGCTTTTGTTGGAAAGAATTTAAGGTATTTGTGCGAAAGCAATTTTATTCGATTGGTTATGAGCAAGAGAGATGGTATAAATGGCATAATCTGTGCCAAAAGTTTGAGCAATCCGTACAAAAGTACACTACGATGTTTCATAACCAAGCTTTGGTTTTGGACATTGGTGTGGACGAGTATGAGGTGCTTATGAAGTTCACGGGGGGCATATCGGAGTCCATTAGAAGAGAGTTGAAGCAATTTACTATGGCCAATATCGAGGATGTTACCGTGAAGGCAATTACTATTGAAGGCAAGTACTTAAAGAGTGACAAAGAAGACGACAAGAACAAGTTGGGGTACAGGTCTAGTTGGAAAAATGAGCACAAGGGAGAGTTCAAATAAGAGGGGTCTTCGTCCACGAAGAATTATTGTAATCATTATAAGGTGAGTGGGCATATTTCAGATAAATGTTGGAAACTTCACCCAGAGCTTAGGCTGAAGGAGGAGACGAGCAAGAAAGAACGAAATGCACTAGCTGCAAAGGTTGTTGACCTCCTGGATTTAGATAAACCAAATCTTAAGCTTTCACTAATGTTTTAGAAGTCTTTGGCTATCGAGGAGGAGAGTCGAGAAGAACTTTTTTATGTCAGTATTCAGGTAAAGTAGAGCTTAGTCGAGGCCATTATTGATCCAGGTAGTCGTAAAATTTTGATTTCTGAAGCGTTGGTGAAGAAGATGGGTTTGAATACTACAACTCATCCTAAGCCGTATGGTTTGGGATGGATTCAGAAAGATACGGATTTGATGATTATAAAGTAGTGTACATTTATGTTTGTGATTATTGAAAGGTTTATTGACGAAGTGACGTGTGAGGTGGTTCCTTTGGATATGTGTCAGTTCATCTTGGGTATCCCTTATCTTTGGGTCTGAGAAGCGATTCATTACTGTAGAGCTCGCAAGTATCGTCCAGTGAAGGAAGGAAAGGAGTTCCATATCAATGCTTCAAAGAAGCATGTCATTACAAATAATTTAGTAACGGCAACTTAGGTAAAGTGGCTGGTTAATGTGAGCGGTAAGTTTATGTTATTGGTACGACCAGTTCAAGAGTGTAAGTCGGCTAGCGTGTTGTCTACAATAGCAGTATTTTATGAGTAGTAAACCGACATGGGGAAGTTGCACGAGGAGGTTGTGGTGCATTCTGATCATAGACCGTTTTAGTTTTTATCAACACAATCTAAGCTACAGCAAGCTCGCCAGATGAAGGGGATGTCATATCTCTAAAAATTCCCCTTGATTATTAAATATAAGAAGGGAGTGGACAACAAAATAGCCAATAGGTTATCTCGGCCCCCATTACCAACTACTTCCGCTATGTTGGTAGCCATGCAGATACAACCTATTGTTCTGTCAAAATATGTTGCAAGATATGATGATCCCAAGGGGCGTAGTGTATTTCGCCGAAAGTTGCTTCAAGGCAGGATATGTAAGTATGAGTTGGATTTGCCGCCTTATATGCAGATATTTTTGGTGATTAATGCAAAGAATTTAAAGTTGTTTGAGCCGTCTCTTTTAGATGAAGACTCTACAATCGACACTCGCCTACCGTCAGTTAATGACTTATGGATGGAAAGAGAAGATCAGTTGTAGAAGGATGGTATTCTAGAGAGGAAATTTTATGCTACAAGATGAGGTGGTATTGAGTCAGAATGGTCAGCTACCTAGCAAGTCAAAGTGGTATAACAGGGAAATGAGCATAGCCAGATTCCCACATCTCCAGTTCTAGCTTGAGCAGGAGCTCAAGGCTCCTAAAGGGGGGGAGTCATGATCCAGGAAGAACTAAGGAATATTTTTTATAAAAATTGACCAAGTCGTTCGAACAAGATTTAGAATCGTTCGAACGACTTCAAGTATGTTCGAACAGACTTGTTTTCAATTTGAATAAGAAAAGTTTGGACTGTTCTGTTTGAACAGACTAAATTGAATAGACTTTTAGTCTGTTCAAATACACTTTATTTTGTTCAAGCAGAGGCTTATTCTGATCAAACAGAGGTGCGATTCAGCCGATTTCTTTAGGCGTTTAAGGGCACATTTGACCTATTTTATAACTAGGAACTTGTAACCCTATAAAAGGGGTAAGGCAAGGCAAGATCAGAGGAGGTTAGATTAATGGAATTCTAAGAGAAAGACTTAGGGTTTGAGAGGAATTCAATTGTAATTAATTTCGATTAAGCAATTGAAGCTCTAAAGGGATTTTTCTCAACCAATTGGTTTGTTCTTCATACAATTATTCATTTTAGGATTTCCCTATTCGTATTGTGGATTACCTAGCCATGGTTGAGTTGATAATTCTCTAAGACACACTTCACCATCACTTAAAAGCATAACCACTAAATGCTTGACCATAGATTTAGTGGTTTATTTTGCAACATCGTATGTATCTTAATACGAATATATGATAGGCAGAGATATTAGGATCTATTTGTATATCGGTTAGTACTTTAAAAGGTAGATGTTGTAGTGGCTTATTCCGCATCATGAGCTCATGCTTCATCTCTGAACTATAGATGAACTTTCAACCACAACTACAGAGTATGTGCCACAATCACAAACATGTACGGAACGAGTTTCTCAACCAATACCACTAATCCCTAGCAACACTCGTGCCATCGATTGAGAGCCATCGTGTAATAGCATATTTTGTATCTCGGACTCAAACCTCACCCTCGATCTTATCAGCATACTGAAAGCACTGTAAAAGACAAAGCCAAATTTTCCCCAGTTTGAGACATCATTTTTGACCTCTACACCAGCAATTCAACTTGTGCAAAGTACACAGTCAGCAATAGAGCCATTTTATAATAACAAAGGTCAAAACGTTATATAACCTGGTCAAAGAATATCTCGTACTCACTTTGTAACGTCCATCATTAAGAAACTTTATGGTCATCAAACGGTCATATTAGAGAACCTATAGGAGGACCTGGAGAACTGCAGATGGTAGACGAAAGGATCAGTATAAAATAGTTCTTATTCTATCATCCTATATTTTAAATTGATAATTGTGATACACTAGAAATCTCAATAAGATCATCTTTTTCCCAAAATTCTCAGAAGAGGTCATGGTTTTTAACCTAATTAAAGGTTTTCCACGCTAAACAGTCTTGTTGTTTATTGTCTGTTATTCTTGAACGGTTTAAATATATTTGGTATAAATGATAAGTCTGTATCCCAGAATTAGGCTATTACATTTGGCATCGTCTGTAGGAATCAAAATTCTCAAACCCACTATCTCAAACCCATTGTCCCAATCCCATTATCCCTGAATTAGGCTATCACCTTTGCTCAAAATGTCCCCTCCAGGTCAAAGTATGCTGATCATCTAGGTGGAAGAGAATGTAGCTTTGGCAGACCTGAGGGCCACTCTGAACTCAGAAACAGAAAGGCGTGCAGCCCTGGAACAATAACTCGCGAGTGTACAGGATGCGCTAAAGATCTTACAGGGTCAGCATGTCGTCACCTAGATGAATAAGGCCATACAACCTGAAGGCTCGCGGATTTCTGTTAAGGATAGAATCAGGTCTCCTCCGAAAGGCGTTCATGCATGAGGTGTGCTTCGATCTAACCGTCAGCAACAAAACATGGATCCTGCCATGATCCAGGAGATCCAACAGGAAGTTGATGGCATCCTCATAGGAGCCAGACAGACTGAAAACCTACCTCGAAGAGTTCGAGTCCTAGCAAAAGAACGTCTAAGTGAAGGGAGTGGTGACCACAGCCCTGGAGTAGGGCGCGTCACGTGACCAACCATCACAGTTCGACAGTACGTCACTCAGGAACATGTCAAAAAGTGGATCAGTGAATTACTTAAAGCCCACACGCCGACTAAAGAGATCTACAACAAATTACGGAAGAGCCCGATCGCCCAAGAGCTCTTAGATTGGGATGTCCCCACCGGTTTTCTCACTCTGAAGATCTGAAAGTACAAAAGGACCGATCCAGTGGATCATGTTCAGGAGTTCTAGGACGCCCTAGGCCTGTATTCAACATCCAACCAGATTCTATGCCACCTTTTCCTACCAGCTTGTCAAGCGAACCCCTACGATGGTTCCACACACTGCCTGAAGTATCCATCACAACTTTTGAACAATTGAGCGAACTCTTCGTCAAGAATTACTTGCACAACAGAGATAAAGAAGGGAACTTATATTCTCTTTTCAGCCTTATAAGATCAAAGAATATATTGCATCCAAGATCCTTGAAGATATTTTATATTGAAGATATATGCAAGAGTTTCCATGAATAAAGATCTCTACGTCACTTAAGGGAATTATATGCAAGAATCTTAGGAGATTGGTTGTAAAATTTGATGATATTATTGTGAAAATATTCCTTACAATTTAATGTATAGTTTCTAAAGTTGGGTTCCTTCTCCTATAAAAGGAACCTCCTCATTGTAATTGGGCATCTCATATTGGAGAAAGTTTAGAAGAAATAAAGTCTTAGTTTTATTTAATTATCTTCTCTCTATTTTATTTTCTTTTGAAAATAATTTATATTTAATGCAATGAAGTTCGAGATGAGCGGCTAATCTCCTAGTTAAGGCTTGGATGAGGCCTCTTCTTGGATGAGCAATAGTTGATAATAATTAGGTTTTAATTAGTTTTTTCTTAGTACTTTATAATTGATAAGTTAGTGTATCATATGGAAGGCTCGACCATAGTTTCGATTTGGTGTACAATAACTTTGGATACAAACAAGTGCTATTAACCGCAGACTTGATTTGGAGATCTAAACAAGAGAAAACACTAGAGAGCTCACTCAAGCCTAGCCATGGTTAAGTTAATAATTCTCTAAGACATTCTTCACCATCTCTTAAAACTATAACCACTAAATACTTGACCATAGATTTAAGGTTTATTTTACAACATGGTATGTGTCTTAACACGAACATATGATGGGTAGATATATTAGGATCTAGTTATATATCGATTAGTGCTTTGAAAGGTAGAAGCCAAGTCCAAACCTTAGCTCATTCCCTCATTAAGTTTTATAATTTGTTTTTATTTATTCTTCTTAGATTTATCTCGTATAAAATTGTTATTCGGCCTAGAAAGTCTTTGTTTTCCCAAACCTCCTTGCGGATTCGATCCCACTTATCCGTGGTACAAATCGACAACCGTACTTTGAGCCGGTATTTTGCTAGAGGCCTAACAATCTCTTAGTAAATGGCACCGCTTCCGGGGAGGCATCGTTGAAAGCTATTCTCTCTAATACTGAATTTTCTTTGTTAATTCTTTCTAATACCGTGCCAATGATTTCTAAATTATTTGTTTCTAATATTTATTGAAAAGTATAGTGGGCCGGTAATTGCATATAGTGTTTCTATTATTATCGTTTCTCTTTCTATTTCTCTAGTTTAGTTAAATAAAAAAATAAAAATAAAAGAATTGTTGCGAGTTTTTGACGCTACAGTAGCTGTGATGTCTATTACTGAATGTTTTACCATTTTTGATCATCTATACTTCATAGTTGGGAAATACGTTTACTATGAAAGTTTCGGATAATTCAAAACCCTTTCCGAATTGCTATAGATCATAATTTTTTGTTTAGTCGTTTGCGAGTTACGGCATTTTGAAAAAATAGTAAAAAATAGTCTCAGTAAAGGAGGCTGCTGTTCATTCATTACTTGTTTTGAGCATTAAGGAAGCTAAATTCTAGGAAACTTCTTTCCTGAAAAAATTTTCTTTCTGAAATATATTTCCATATTGATGTTATTTATTGCTCTCTCTCTACCGAGCTTAAAGATATGCACATTTGAAAATTAGGACATCATCGACTACATTAAACTTAGAAATTGGATTAATATTGTTGTCACAATTTCACTAATCTTTTTTCTCTTCTTTTGCAGGATAGTCACAAAGTTGGTACTCAGAGATCATGAGGAATTTACAAAGTACATCGGCAAGCTTTTATCCATCCCGTAGGGATACGAAGAAATCCGTGTTGGAAATACTTCTCGTAGGTTGGTACCTTTCTAAACTTGGCATCTATAAGGAGTTCATTTCCTCTCCACCCCGGCACTAGGAACATAAATTCGTGTGAACTGTGCAAATAGACGCTGCTCTAATAAAAAAATTATTGTGGTTAGGTTGGCCTAATGTTATGTTTAATATTCATTTTCATTCCATCATTTGTAAAGGAAAATTTTTTAAAGACTTGCAGGATTTCATCACCCAAAAAGCTCTCCAACAACTGAGACCACCCATTTGGGATACGAAGAAATTCGTATCACACGAATATTGAAGGTCCCGGACCTAAAAATAATTGTTAATAAAAAGGAGTAGTAAGATTCCCACGGGATTTCATAACCCAACGGATAGGTGTACCGGACCAGGGTACAAACACAGGTTCATAGAACACGGCCCCAGCCTAGTGCCGCAAAATACTGATTGTAGGTTTACGACATCACCGTTCCGATTGGTGATGTACGATAAGGCGACTCGCTCGGGTGTGAGGACTAAACATCTACTTTAAGCTAGTACTAGCATAGTGACACAGGGGGGAGTATAGGAACCAAAGCCTTTTGCCATCCTACCCATTACAAACATAAAAGAATATAGGTGGGACCTATTTATTACTTCTAAAAATTGTTAATGTGCTTGATTTTAGGCTTGATTGGTTATTTATTGCATTGGATGTTGCTTTTATTTCAAAATGTCATACATGCAAGAACATTGGAATCTATACAGCTCTGAATTTGACATCCCGCAACAACCTCAAAATCATTTTCAATCATGGGATCACAAAAATTCTCAATACGTGGAACCTTTCTAATCTTATTCATATATGCAGACCTATCAGTCCGTCTAATCATCCAGCTACAACAAATAAGGGTATTTACGTTACTAGAAAAGTAACGTAAAAGAGAAATAACGTCACTTTTGCAAGCGACGTTGACCAAGGCGACTTGGTTAGTACTATGCATTTATGTCACTTTTTTAATGACATTTTTATGTTGAAAAAGTGATGTTAAAAGTGTCTTCGTAGTAACCAACCTCTATTCATTTATGTCATTTAAAAGCGATGTAATTGGTATTTTTCACGTCATCTAAGAAATAACGTAATTGAAGAATTTACAAGTGACGTAATTGAAGAATTGAAGTCATGTAGAAAGTGACTTAGATACACAAAATAGAAGAGTTTATATCATCGTAAAAGCAATGTTGTTGGTCTGAAAATTTAAAAAAATTATATTTTTTCCGTATAGCTTTTGTATCACATGCAATTGGGAAAAAAATTTAAAAACATAAAGTTACTTGCAACAACAAACTTAACTAGATAATACATTTGACACAAGCAAATGTTAAAGTTCTTTATTGGGCAATGATGGAATATTCTTGGTATTGTTACTGCGACAAGACTCATCTAGTACCACAAAGACTTGTTAGCGCTACAATCAAGGAGCACGTATTTCCCCATAACATAATTTTCCTTTCCGTGTAAACTCAATAATCTGTAATAACCTGTGGTGAAGTGGGCATTGCGGTTCCTGACAAGAAGGCCTTGACAAGAATAAGAGCAAGTTGTGGTCTATGCAGAGGGACTTCGTGGCCTGCTCCCCTTATTGATACAAACGTGAGACCATCATACCTTGTGTCCATCCTTCCACCTGTTTAACAATACATTTGAAATTCTAGTTTTCGATATTTACTTTATAATAGTTCCATAAATTGTGGTACTGACATTCAAGATTTATAGGAATAACTGCAAAAATAATATGATATGCCCAAGCAAAACCATAGTACTTTTGCGGGATGTACATTGCACATTTCAGAATAGAGCAGAAAACAAATAATCAGAAGCAAAAAACAAATACTTCACAATGACAAAGAATAGTAACAAATCACCTAAAAACAATTATCTGATCAGGTTTCCTTTTTCCTGAACTTGTGTAGAAGTCATGAAGGAGCTCACTGAAATTGAGAAGCAATCATTATTTAGTAAAAAAATTTTAATCAGCAGCATGATATAACACAAATGTTTAAACTCCTACCGAATAATGTCGGCGTCTCGCTTAAATAGGGCAACAACCATTTCAACTTTTGGTGACAGTGTTAGGGCGCAAGCTCTATGTTGAGAAATAGATGACCATTGCCTCGAGCTGACCATCTAATACCCTCAAAAATTTAAATCCATTGGAATTATTTGTTGGGAAATGCAAATAATGTAAATCAAACTGACTGGGAAGCATACTACAAGTAAATTACCTTAGAAATAGAAGGCACATCATCCTGGCAGGAGAGCCATGTAACATGTCTATCCCCAACATCATGGCTGGAGCTTTTGAAATCATAGGAATGTTGAGACCATGTTCAGTGGTCAGCATTGAATTCAAGCCACCGAGCTGTAATAAAATATGGAATGAACACAAACAATGTACAAAATATAGGAAACCACAGACCATAAAAATTGTTATTCACATATAGCAAACATAAGTTACAATGAGTAATATGCTTCCTCAAAATAACTCGCGTTTACATTTATCTTCAAATAAATATTAGTCAAATACTGATCATTCACTCTTCTTGGTTCTACTAATTTCTACATAAACATTTCAAATTAATATCAGAAGATGTAGGAAACTGATGTCGCCACAAAAGGCTTTCTTTTATAAGTTGAAAACATTGAAGCACTACTTCTTAACTTTGAACTCGGCAATCATACACAGGAACATATTAGCTAGACAAAAATAGAGTTATCTAGTAATTATAAATAACACCTATGACGTAATTACAATAATTTTAAGCAAAGATATATTGGAATGTTCAAAAGAATGACGTTTCTATTCAAAATTTCTACTGTTGTAGAATATCTACAAAATCAAATCCATGGGATAGCACCCAAGCACACGCATAAATGTTGCAAATTCCTGCAAATGAATCAAAGCATTTTGCGCACGTTCTTCTGCCATCGATGCTTCAAAATCAATATAAAAAAGATAGTCAAAGTACTTGGCACATCCAGCGTTCAATTCATCAGCAACTCTCAAGGGCCGCTTCCTTTGCAGCTGGCTTTCAATCTTAGTCAAATTAATGTCTCTCATAGCAAAGACAGTCAAAGCTTTAAATAGAACTCCAGTCCTTAAAGAGTGAAGACAATGCTAGTCTTGAAAGGTATTGGCATATGCGTAATCTTTACAGAGGAACCCAACTTTAGAATCAAATATGACTGGTATTGCAATGACTTCTGAGCCAAAAAACAGAGGTCCCAGTACGGCAATATCATGGTAAGAAACCAACGACTAACATAAAAGCTCGATAGGCAACCAGGAAGTCAGAAAATGGAGAAGATATAAGAGAAAACGGCTCATCTGTCAAGAACGTCAATACTTGACAAGAGCGGGTAATGAAGCATGGAGTTCAGCCAAGCATTAAAATATCCAATTGAGGAGTTGTTCTAGTGGCAGCTCCAAAAGAAGTTCTGCCTGGAATATCAAAAAGAAGTAAAATAAAAAACATAAGCACGGCTAAAGTTAAGGACAAACTTCAGCATTATAAGTTTGGACCCACAAAAGTACACTGCAGCAGCGCTTTCTTTTTCACCTCGGGCCTAGAGGGTGTCTTAAATTTAAGACATTATTAAGATATTTCCATTTGAGTGATGATGTGGCCGAAAGACATGCTTACGATATTTATCAATTTAGACGTTATATTATCATGCTACATTATCTCTCCTTAAGCCTAACGTGTAAAGCTGTTATTGGTGGGTTTGTTATTTAATCCAAGATTTTAACCTATCTACTGCAAACCTGAATACTATTATTAGAACCACCATTGTGTACTTTAAATTTAGCCCGAACATCCTTAGATGCTCTTTATATAACAGAGATATATAATGGCTATAATATCAGACTACCAACGATAAAGTTCCAGAACCCTGTGGACACCCAGATTGAGAAATATAACGTCATTTGCTCATTTTGGAAATGACTCACTCTAAAGAAAAAAATGTCACTCAAGCATCTCTTACAACTTCAAATAGGCCGAGTAAATATAAATACCTTGATATGGCTCTCCTCCAGAACAAGTGAATTACGGTGAACATCGGATGTCATCGACTCCATCATTAGGTTGAAGACCTTCATGGTCATATTTGTTGTCATACCAACCATCTTTCCTGAGGTAAATATTCTAGTGATTCCAAGATCTGCTGCCATTCTCCCTACATAAAGCTTTTTTAGTAATATCTCCATGGAGCATGGTTCTTTTCCATATTACCGACGCAAATCATCTGTGAATTGTATCAAACTCTAGATGTCTCTTTTAGCAAGTTTCTCAGCCTTGCCAATTATTTCCATAGGGTTCTCCAGATAATTTATGTACTCTGAAGGGAGATTATGAGTAATATTTATATCAAGCTGCCATTACAAGTTAAGGGACACAAAAAAGAGTGGTAGATAAGAATGCTGATTGAAACAACTAAATGCAGATACTAGATTTTATATCTACATCAAAATGAAGAAAGTTACATAGATAGTTTAAGTCTATAGTTTATATTCCAGACCACCGTTCACTAAATCAAACCTAAAAGAATACCCCGAGTAAAAGATGCCAATTAGAAGCTAGAAAACACCTCAATTCTGCATTATGTGTTCAGATAAGAGTAAAATTCCTGGATGATATTTCTATTTCCGTTACTTCATATTACTTTAGTTTCTGTCCTAATCCTGTGTTTATGTTGGTGACCACGTTCTCTGTCTTTAAGGACTAGAAACTAAATTTACTAATAACCAAAAGAATTAATTATTCATATAATTGCATTTCTTTCATAAGGCCACGTATTTCCTACTGAAACCCCAAGAATGTATCAATAAGCCAAATATCTATTTAGGTGTGACATACCTTACATACCAAATATATCCATACAATTACCATGTAATAGAGAAACATTCATATTATTATATTTAGTCCATAGCATGAAATTATTGTAGATACCTGTACAGTTTGATAAGGAACTAAGACTAGGTGATAATCCTTAACCTGAGAAACAACCAAATAATAATCACAGTCCTGATATTGTTTTATATTATGCTAGATGAGACAAAAAACACTGAAATGTGTACGCCTATATACATATTTTATGTATAAACCAAGAGATCAAATAAGGAAAGGTCACCATTTAAAGGGTAAGTGGGAATCATATTTGTAACTATAGCTTTGGTTGGTTTGTGGAATTTGGAGGAAAAAAAATTACTATAGCTTTGTTTGGTTTGTGGAAATTGGAGAAAAAAACAGTAAATTCAAAACTACGTTTTTAATTTACCTTTCAAGAAAGTTAGCTTTAGAAGGTAAAAAAAACTCCCAATTAACTTACCTTTCCATGGTAAAATATTATCCGCACATAAATGTTTGACAAACTGCCAAAGAAAGAAATATGAAGAGAAAATCCGAAGAACTTTTTTTTTGGACAAAGAGAATTAGGGAATGAAAAGCTAAAAAGAAAATATATGGATTAAGAGAACTTTAGGTGAGAAAATATATAATTTGACGAGTCTAGAGAGAAAATTTACAGTAGGAAATTTAGACTAATAAATTAAATGACTTTAAAGAGAAGATTCAGAAGAAAAAAATTAATTAACTAACGGTGAAAATCTAGATAAAAGAAATTTGGACCTTAAGACTTTTAAGGGAAAATACCGAAACAGATAATCTAGATGAAATGTAGACAGGAAATTCAGACTAGGAGAAATTGAAAATTTTGAAAAGATTCTAAAAAGCAATCTAGACTATGAGAATCTTGAAAGAAAATCGCGAGAAGGAAACTTTTGAAGTTGGAAAATATATAGATAAAAATTTTATTTACAGAATCTAGGGAGAAAAAATTTGATGGTGGGATAGATTTGAGTACCATTTTCTTTTTACAAATTTCTTATTTGTTGCAACAAATTATAGTTTACAATTGTTTCCTTCAAGTCTCAGTGTCCAACTAAATAAAGAAAAATAGAAATCCATTACTAGTTTTCGTGGAAATGCCATTTCATCGAAAATGATTTTCCTTTTCTTATACGCCATCAAATTTACAATGCCAGTAAACAGTTAAAGAAGTGAACCCAGAAGGTGCCATGAAGGAAAGATACCTTAGACAAGCTTTCAAAAAGCATTTCAAAAAAAAAATCAATGCTTACATTTCCAACATCGCCAATTTGTTGCTCACCAAAAATATTCCCAAATCCTCTTATACCCATACCTCGCACCCCAAGTTAGAAACCTTGACCAAGTTTGTGACATTCTTCAAGAGTTGTGAGTCTTTCCTACAAATTAACAACTGAAATAGTTATTGAACCTAAACTAAAAATTAACGATAAGATAATGAGCTACAAATCATATTGAGGACAACCCAGATGAAAATGATCAATGATTATCTAGTGGGGGTAACAAAGATAACATACCAATACTTGATCTGACTGCAGCAACTTATCAGGGTAAAATAAGTGTGCATGGGCTTCTTTATCTGCACAACCCACCCTTCCACCCAGCTATGGCATAATAAAAGTTAAAATGCTACGGTTAATAATCATTTTCTAGTTTCTTGCCGCAAACATAAAGAGAAGATCAAGTTAATCAATTAAGCGGAGAAGTAGTCAAGCCAGTGGAATCTTGCCTACATAACACAAAAAATAAAATCATAAACCTATACATATAAAAGTTAAATAATGAAGCACTCCAACATAAATAAATTAAAAACTAATTTGAAACTAAAAAATTAACCTGAAACTAAAAATTGTTAGGTATTGCAATAGTTATTCTCTTCCAAGTATCCAATACCATGAATTTTTATCCTTTTCCCCCCTCTTTTATCTGGGCTTGGGACTGAATAGCCATAAATAAGGCTCCATTGGCGGAGTTAAAAAATTGTACCTGCAAAAAAAAAAATTAGTAACCCGTTGATAAATATTAATAAAGGATTCTAGCCTAGTGTAAGATTCATAATATAAAATCTTCATTGTCTAATAAAAATACATAAAACATATTCAAACTGACTCTAATAATATAATATCCTTAACTAAATCACTACTTGATAATAAAAATACAGAAAACATATTCTAATAATATAATATCCTTAACTAAATCACTACTTGATAATAAATCACATCATAAAAAAGTTTAATAAATATGAAATACTCATATTCAAATTCAGTATTATTGCCTAAATACCCTATATTAAATCCTTTAATTAATTACTCCTTGACAATAAACGGTGTTGGCCAAGCTACAAATGATCCGCATGGATCTCCGATTGTCTTCAAATGATTATTCCCTTTAGCAAGTGGTACGTCTTTCTTCAAAGCAATTTGGATACTCACCTTCGACATTCCAATTCCTAAATGTACATTATGAACTTTACATGTAGGCTCCTCATTATACCAATGACCAATAGCCCCCACATTACTTGGTGTAAGACAAAACAATTTGCATTTTACAGGACGAGATGGTATGTGATTTTCTTGCTGGAATGAAAATAAGAAATTTTAAGTATTAAATATAATTTAATTCCATGTGAGAGCATACTGAAGCTAATCTATTGCTTTCTGGAAGGGTAGTTTCATTTTGGGCACTTATTTGGTTTAGCTGTCGCAACATAAAAATATTAGTGACAGCAAATTAATTAAATTAAAATAGCAAGGGAGTCCATATGATATACCATAAAATTTTCTAGTTTGGCCATTTGAACCCTCAACGACGCTACTTCATCTTTTAAACCTTGCACCAGTACCACTTCCTCTCGTAATTCCTTCACTTCATCTTGTAAACTTTGTACTAACACTCCACTATGTTGTACATTGTTATAAACCATTGGTGAGATGTCGAATCATGTAACCCTCACTCGTCCAGTGCGTTCAGGACCAAAAAGTACTGTGAGATCCACTTCACCGGCATCAATCTGATCCTAAAAATCGCAAGTCACACATTAAGCTATGAAAAGTATGTATAATGAATGATTAAGAAAAATATCAACAAAGAAAGTACATACTATGTTTTCTTTTACCAAGCCATTTGTAGGCTCTCCATTCTTTCTTTTTTTGGGCCCTTTTCCATACATCAGATTTTCAAACTTTTTTAACTATTGATGTTGTGTCATCTGTAATATCTTTATTCTACATTAAAAATGCAAGATGTCACTATATATATATATATATATATATATAATTAGAAAGCCATTGCATAATAGACGTGTAAGAAAACTACTACCTTATTCTCCAAGCGAGGGTATCCTAGACGACTACATGCATGGGGTAATTTATAGTTTTTCCTGACGTTAATGTGTTTTCTACTAGTTTCCTACACGTAGTAATATTTTATAAAATCTTATAAACAATTTAAGTTATGGAAATTAAAAAGAAAGTAGATCTATAATTCTCATACCTTGTACTCGGATGTCGTGCACTGTTTAGCAAAAACTTCCCATTGGTCGTAAGGTACATCCTCAGGATAATTTACAAGAGCTTGTTTCAAATCATCTTCAATATCAATTACTTTTCTCTTTTGAACTTTGCGTTTACGCCAATCTTTCCCCATAGTCATAAGTGCAAGCTTTCTAGCCTCATCAGGTACTATAAAATTTTGCTGCAAATAAAAGTTAAAATTTTTTAAATTTTACTTAAGAACATAATTAATATAAAATGCAAGTGTATATTACCTTAATCATGGTCCATAACCTATCTCTGAATTCATTTCCCACATCATGTCAGGTAGCAAATATGATCGGAACCACCTTTCTAATTATAACACCAAGATATGTGTTGTAACCCACCGAATCTTCCCCAACAGATTGCCCTAACAGGTTGAATTCCTGAGGTCATCTTAAGTAGTTTTTAGTTGCAATAACTTTACATTTTTTTGGCCCCCTTCGACGCTTAAAATTGTGCGTAGGCTGGTTTGATGCTTCAGAAGTAGCTTCTTCTCCCAGGCTCAAATTATGTTCTTACTGTACTATTTCTGACACTATTTCTGGTTGGGCAGTTCGACGAAGACCTATCGTGGCACGTGCTATAACAAATGTACATGAGCAACAAAACATGTGTATACTTCAGATATATAGTTGAATTATGCTAACCACCTAATATTTACCTCTATGGTTTAAATTATTTGTTGTACCCAGATTTTCAACGACACATTTTGCCTTTCTCGTAATGTCAATTTGAACCTGCAATTATAAATATCGTTACCAACGTGAAATAAGTGTACTGGTTATTGAAATTAAAATTATAAAAGATATTATTTGGAGTTTCTTACAGGTGTCATCTTTTTTGCTAAATTTCTTTGATCCATAGTATCACCTCCAGAGAGCTTGACCTATTAAAACATTTCATAATATTAAAATATCATTGAATTTAGTATAACTATTAGAAGCATAAATATCATAAAAGGAGAAAAAGTACCTAATCCCAAATCACTACGGGATAATCTTATAAATTAACAATAAATATTCAACTAAGTTACTAAACCAGACATATAACAGGTAGTAAACAAATTTAGTTCTTTATGTTGAAGAGTTAATAAAAGATAAACTACTCAAGTAGTAACTAAATAAAACATATGGCAAAGAGAAAAATAATGACTAGTCTTCATTGTTATGCAAATTCTCGTTATTTTGAACGTCAGCAGTGTTTTGCACCCATATTCCTTCACAATCCTGATGCAAATACCCTTTGTCATCTTTATTGTTTACCATATCTCCTATAGGCCCAAGGCTAACCATAGGTGCTGACATTTCATTGGCATTGTACTCCACATCTTGAAATCCTCGAGGAGGTGCTCTCAGCACGACGTACCAATTTGAATCCTCCGCCTCTCGAGAGTAAAATACTTGTTGAGCCTGAGATGCAAGGATGAAGGGATATTGTTGCTGAGTAATTCCTTGATGAAGATTGACTAATCTAAATCTGTCATCAATTTTTATTCTTGTTGCAATACTTGCCCAACCGCATAAGAATACAGGATACCGAAATGTACAATAGTCAAGCAAAATAATGTTTTTTATCACACCATAGTAAGTCATGGGTTTCTCGACTTGTCTATTGTCTTTATCACTCGACCTACACAAGGTAGTAGTAGACAAAGAAACTCCCGAGTTTTAAGTTCCTTTTTTTGCATCCTTTGTATCAAAGCGGTGACTATTTATCATATAACATCGGTAACTCATGGCTGTCTTTCTTGGACCATATGATAACCATTCCAAATTAGGGGATACATCTTTATGTTTCATATCTTTTGAAATCTGAAAATCATGATAAATTAGATAAGGATAATTATCATATAGAGTAATCTAATAAAATATGAGAGGCACAATAAACCTTTTACATACCTCATGTTTAAACCACCATTGAACTCGTCTGAATGTTTTTTACTTAGATGGCCATTACTTCTTTGTAATCGGCGATCTTAACGAATAAGTTTGCTCTTGTGTTTTCTAGAGTAAATATGAGTTTTTGTTATTGCATAAGAATGTATATATAATAAAGTCATTACATGTATACATATATATATAAAGTAACTTACTCTAGGAATGGCTGAACTTCCTCGAAATTAAACAAAACACAACGATGAGCTACTTTATGCTTATCTTCTAACTTAGTGAAATCACTTCCTTCTGACAAGACACGACCTTCAAGGATAGTAGATTCCACATTTTCAGCGTGATTTCTATTTTCTTTGTTATTAGTATCTCCATCTAGTTTCATATGTTCAGCATAAAGCATATCACATTCTTCTGCCAAGTAACATTCAGCTATACATCCCTCAGGCCTTACGGGATTTCTAACATATCCTTTTAACGTTTTCATAAACTTATGAAAGTACAAAATATTATATATCATATAATATTTAATAAAAAATATATTGAAAAGATTATGTAGGCCTAGAATTTAATAGTAAGTACCTTTCAAACGGATACATTCAACAGTAATGTACAGGGCCTCCAAGGCATGCCTCTTGAACCAAGTGAATAGTTAGGTGTACCATAATGTCAAAAAATAACGGAGGAAGATATCTCTCTAACATACACATTATCTCTGCCACCTCCACTTCCAAATTTTCTATTTTAACATAATCAATCTCTCTTTGGCAAAGTTCATGGTTGAATGAACACAGCCTTAAAATGGTATGTCTCACTCCTTTTGGGAGGAGATCTTGTAATGCAGCAGGAAGCAATTGTTGCATTAAAATGTGAAAATCGTGCAACTTTAGACCATAAATTGTGTGATCAGCCAAAGATATGCAATTTGAAATATTGGAGCAATATCCATCTGGTAACTTCAATAAAAATAGCCTACGACAAAAAATATATTTTTCTTTCTTCGAAAGTGTATGTGATGCTAGAGGAAGGAGTGCCCTCTTTCCATTATCTTGAGGATGCAATTCATGCCTTAAATTTAACTCGAGCAAGTCCTGACGAGACGCAATACCATTCTTAAATTTTCAAAAAATACTCAACAATGTCCTAACCAAACTATCACAAACTCTTATCGGACCAAGCGTTGTTAGCTTTTATGTTAAACAACATAATAACAGCTGACAATTTCATGTACTTCTTACAACCTGAATATAATGGTATTTCTGCATCCTCTAATAATTCCCCATAATCAAGAAGTTCAGTGTCATCCCCATGATAGTCCTCTCCTGCGTTAGTTGCATAAGTTGACCTAAATAAGTCATTCTCCGCACTAATCTGCTTAAAGGTTTTCTTGTACTGGCCATCATCTGATTATGACTTTGGTACATCCTCTCCATGCAATGCAAACGGATCATAAGTCATATCAATACCCCGTATTACCAAATGGTCATACACTTCCTCAGAAGACAAACATCTAAAATTCTTGCAGTCTTTACATGGGCATCTAATTTTGGTAGAAGTATGTTCATTCGAAGGTGAAATGGCAAAATCTAAAAAATTTAGAACTTCATCTTCGTATACCTTACTAGCTCTGGGTTGAAACCTCCATGTTTTATCCATGAGTACGCTTTAACTAGAAATTTAATTGAAATGTTAGGCAGTCTAATTATTGAAAATGTCATGGTAGCCTATCAGTGGATGAAAAACTCAAAAAACTTGACTCTTTACTAAAGACATGTGTTCTTATCCCAATGGCGATTGACTCATAGCGTGTTACATTAGTTGTTGCTTTGCATTCCAAAGAAGGCAACTACTACTCACAACAGGCGATTGCTAGGCTCAAACCCTGTGAGAGATACAGTTTAACCAACCTCACTAGCACAAGCTTCTCACTTATGAGATTGTTGCAAGCATGTATTGATGGCAAAACATCTAATAAGATTTTGACTATCATATTCCTAGCCATAGAAGAAAATACTCAAAAATTTGACTTAGACTACGAGTCATTTACCTAACCCAATAACGATTATACTAAAATGCACGAAGATACACTATAATATACTTTCTTACCATTTACTTCTTGAAAAACCTTCAATGTTCAATGCCAATTAACTATAAAATAAAAATAAATAATCAAATTAAAACATTAATGTTAGTTTTGCGACTTTCTCGGCATATGCATAGGTATTCAAGCTGATCCACTTAACTATTTTGTCCCTACTTTGAGACTAGTGACTCTTAAAAGAAGTACTTGGTCAATTAAGCTTATCAATAAATAAGTTACTACAAAATAATCCATATTTCCGTAATTGGAAATAATATTTCCTATTGAAAGGTAATTATAGATAATATATGTGATCAGAAAGATTATAGATTATTTTGCATTTGCTGACCACTGGATTAGCTAACATTTCCTCCCATACATGACTATAATTGTTGCAAGCAGATTAACTGGGAATGAAGGGATAATAAAGCATGACAATTTTTAAACCATTAAATACTTAGGTACTTAGATTTTTGAGATGTTAATTTCAGCATAAATACTGGATCACTCATCTCTCCATTATCTTTACTGCAAATAAAATCAAGCCAAACACTTAAACACATTTGTATATCCACCTCTTATGACTACCCACCTCTTAAATGCGATGTGAATGAGATCCATGGTGGTCCTGTAGAAGTCCACTATGATGTTGTTGATATTGAGAAATATGTTTTTGGTGAAAACCCACGAGGGGAAACTCCTAGTACTCGGGGCCATTTGCAGAATCAGGAGAACATAATCTATAACTTGGAGAGAACTCCTAGAAATAATCAAATTGATGGTACAGATCTTTCTTTTGGTACAAAGAACATTTTATAGAAAGTGGTAGTTGGCCTGTCCCCAAGGATTAGGCAGACAAGGCATGCCAAAAAAACTCCATTAAAAGCTTAAGTTCATTGTATGGGGGACTGGTTAAGGAAACGACTCAGGATAGGGACATGGAAAATGGAATGCCTGGTAGCAGTTTTAAGAAGGCAGAATACTTCATGTGCCCATCGAAAGACTATTCAAATATGAAAAATGTAGACAATGCCTCTGACATTGAAGATGACATGAGTGACAGAGTGTATACAATTGATTCCATTCACAGCGGTCTCAAAAGATACATCAATCTCAACAGCATAGTTTACTATGTTATTTCCCCAATTTGAATCGATTGAACCCTAATTCGCTCAAACGACCGTCAATTTGGCGCCAAAAACACTTCAAACTCAGAATAAAATCTCAAAATTCGATCATAAGAGATGAAGATTTCATTCTTAAAGATGTTCCTCACCTTACAGATTTCTTCCCAAATCTACCTACGTATCTGAATCCTTTGCAAAATAGCCTAGCTTATGCTATTATGAAGCAACACTTTGTTAACCCCAAAGATGTGGTTTATCAGAAAATTGTTACTCATAAGAATAGTGTAAGAGGAGTGCATTTTAGGCGCGCAGGACCACAGGAAAAGGTTTACTTAAAATCAGACGATGTACGTGCTTGTATAATGATATGTGGTGGTTTATGCCCTGGGATAAATACTGTGATTAGGGAAATAGTGTGTGGGTTGAATTATATGTATGGCGTTGACGATGTTCTTGGGATTGAGGGAGAATATATAATCTTTTACTCTAGAAACACCATTACTTTAACACCAAAATCTGTCAATGATATCCATAAGCGCAGAGGTACGTTTCTTTGCACATCACGAGGACGTTATGACACCAAAAGGATTGTTGATAGCATTAAAGACCGAGGAATTAATCAGGTGTACATAATTGGAGGTGACGATACTCAGAAAGGGGCATCTGTTATTTACAAGGAAGTTGAGAAACGCGGTCTACAAGTATCACTTGCTGGAATTCCGAAAACAATTGATAACGATATTACAGTGATAGAAAAATATTTTGGTTTTAACACTGTCGTTGAAGAAGCTCAGAGGGCCATTAATGCAGCACATGTGGAGATTGAAAGCATTAAAATGGTTGGAATTGTGAAGCTTATGGGAAGATACAGCAGTTTTATTGCTACGTACGCTACTTTGGCCAGCAGAGATGTGGATTGTTGCTTGATACCAGAGTCTCCATTTTATCATGAGGGGCCAGGTGGGCTTTTTGAATTTATTGAGCAGCGTCTTAAAGAAAATGGGCATATGGTCATTGTATTGGCAGAAGGTGCTGGACAAGAGCATATGGCTGAGAGGATGGATGATGTTGGTATGAAAGATGCATTAGGGAACAAGCTACTTCTAGATGTTGGCCTATGGATCTCACAGGAAATTAAGGACCATTTCACGAAGAACCAGAAAATGGCAATAAATATCAAGTATATAGATCCAACATACATGGTTTGAGCTATTCCTAGTAATGCATCAGACAACATCTACTGCACACTTCTGGCTCAGAGTATTGTTCATAGGGCCATGGTAGGGTACACAGGCTTTACTGTTGGGCCTGTAAATAGTAGGCATGCTTACATTTCAATTTCTCGTGTCACTGAGACTCAAAATACTGTAAATTTATCAGACAGGATGTGGGCAAGACTATTGGCCTCAACAAACCAACCAAGTTTCTTACATGTTGATGAAGTGATAAAGGATCAAGTCAACAGAGAAATCATTGAGATTATAAACAACTCGAGGCCTATTTCTTAGTAATCTCTGCACTTCGAGCCAAATCGTATACAACCAACACAATCACTCACAAATATTTGTTCTGTTTTTTTACGGCCTCATGAAGGTTTCAACAACAAGCGTGCACATCAATAAAAGTATGGCGTAATAAGCAACAAACTGATAGGGAAAAGTGCAGTACTGCACAACTGAAGGATAGGATGTATGACATGAATGTGCTTAAAACTTTTGTTGCATTTAGTACCGTAGTGTCTAGAATGACAACTTTTGTTGCACTTAACTCCCTAGTCGCTAATCATAAAGATTCTCCGTGCTTCTTCAGGTCATTTTTATCCCTGTAGCGATTTTCATTTAAGGAAATTTCTCTTGCTTGAGAGATTGTTTTTTCTTGTAATCGGATTCCTATCTTATTAGTAAATTTTTGTATTGTGCTTGTTATTCAAAAAAAATTGTCTCAAAGCTCCTATTGGTATATGTGATGATTATTTAACCACTCCAAGGGATATTGTTGATATGGGAGATACTGATGTTAAAAGGCTCTAAATGAGGCTTCAGACACTCGAAGTAGACATGGAGTCAATGAAACAGGCAATTATCTTAATGAGGACAGATAAAGTACAGTTGATACTTCTATAAAAAATAGCTCAACATCTATGTAAACATTTGTCACCAGAAAGGAGATTGCCTGGAAAGAAGCCATCTAGAAGCTTCTCCTTGATTTAATTGCTTAAGTGGATCATGTCCTTTGATTTCTGAAGAAAGAGAGCTCATCAAAGCAAGTATATGTTCAATGTATCAGAGAGCAATGCTGGCTTATTGCTAGTACTCGAAGATGGCACTGATATGAGGCGATGGAGTCTGATCACAGCCCTGATGGCCTATGCTCATCATCTACTTCACTCATCTATGAGCCTTCAAGTTTCATTCCATTTATGGATTTTAAGCACTAGGAGTAGTGGATTGTATTGTTTAACTTTTTTGGCGATTAAAAACTATTTTTGTTGGTTAACGGTATGTGTATGGACGAAGTGTAGGTTTGATTGAAATGTAACTCTAGAGGTAATGCTCTATTTGTAACATTCTGATGTATATTACATATAGTTGAATCAATGATTTTGTACTTCAAAAAAAAAACAATTGTATATCTTTATATTCAAGATATACTGCCCTATCAAGAGGTTCAGTTACTTCCCTTCAAGTATACATTTGTGTGTATGTCTGTGAGAGATTAGTTCCACAAGGTAGGAGGAACATATGTGACGATTGTTCAAACTGCATATATCGTCAATATACCAAAATTTTAAATATACTAATGCCTAGGGCACAAGATTCCAAATTGATAACTAGAGTCTTCTTAAAGAGAGTTTCAGTTAGTACTTGTAACTCTTTTTGCAAGTATGTGTGAGTTCTACATAGAGAGGAAGAGTATGCAGAATAACATGCAATATGGATGTAATAACTCGCACTAACACGTTGGATCAACACTCATTTATAAACTCTCAATAACCTAACCTCTCCCTACTCAAACCAACCATTACCCATAACATATGAGATCATAAGCACTGATATAAAGTTCCATTTATTCAACAATAAAAAAAATTAATTCTTGTATCAAACCAAAATCACTGCCAATTTTATTTCTTAACAATGAACTGAGATTAAAGCAACTTATATTATAAACTCACCGTTATGCAATTTACACCGATAAACTATCCCAATTCCTTAAACTTTTTCGCAGTCAGAAGTACAAGTTCCATATACACAATACAACAAAACTTAGGAACTCAAGATCAAAAGGAACATATTTTTACCATCAAACAAATAAAGGATTAGAGAGGGAGTGACAGAGAGATTGGCTGATTAGGGATAAAATATGGGTGATGATGATGCCAACCAATGGTATTGATAATGGGGATAAAATCTAAACGATGAAAATTGAGTCCTTCAATCAAAATCCAAACGATGAAATCTAAACGATGATAATGAGGATAAAGATTATAAAAAAACTATCACTACCTTAAATCAAAATCAAATTGAGTTCTTCAATCTGAAATCGAAACGAACATAGATGTTGGAGAGAAATTGAGTAGATGAAGACAAGAGTTGTGTTTATAAAGTCGTAAAAGTTCCTCAATTGAGTTTCCCACGATTTACAATTGAAAGATTTGTTGAATCTCCACAACAATCTCATCAAGAATCTCTACCAAAACCTATCCATCTCCACTGTCCCACGAAAACCTACTTTCGCGCTTCTCACTTCACGCTTCTAATCTCTTAACTTCGCACAATAAATTTCGCGAATAAATCAAATAGAAATAACGTCGTGAAAGAAAAAAATTGATTTGATTGAGATGGTTAGGATTTTCACATCGAGAGGGGGACGACTTAATTGTAATAGCTATTATTATGTCGTGCCCAAAAATAATTTTAATAGTAAGATGATTTATTTTTTAACATCACTATTGGTAAAACTGACGTTGAAATCTATGTGAAAAGCAAAAATAAGACTTTTAACGACACTTTTTAAATAAGTGACGTTATTCAGATGACATTAAAGCCAGATTTTCTTGTAGAAGACACATTTCCTCTCTTCATGCAATAATTAATGGAAAATCAAAAACAATCAATAGAAAGTCAACAACAAGCATTGTAATTTTAGCAACAAATGATACAATTCCAACAACAGACTTTGGTGAATCAAAATTTTATATCTCAATCTATCTCTAGGTTAGAGACTCAGATAACTCAGTTATCAGCCACATAGAGTGAAATTGAGCACAAAAAACTTCCAAGAAATGAAGAAGAAGAACTTGAAGTTAAATCCCCTTGTGATTAAGAAAATAATGAATTCAAGCATAATCAAATAATGTTTTCCCTGTGGGGTGAATGGATGCCATATTGCGAGAAAGATTTAGAAGATGAATATTTTAAAGTCGACAATCCTATGTCACAAGAAGATCTAGAAGAAGCAACTATCATGTTTAATACAATTCTTTCTCAATCACCTCCAAATTCAGCCCTCAACATTTAACCACCGATATCACCATTTATAATTTTATTTGTCAACCCAGTAAATTCTTTCGAGGAAACTATGACCGAGACTAAATATCTTACCCTTTCCTCTAATGATTTTTCTGACGATAATGTTGATGAGATAAAATATGAATATATGGAATCACCATCTCATTATACGATAACATGCAAGGAATTTGTAGATGATGATATTTATACCACAATCAAGACATTGGACATTGCCGAACCAGTTACAAATGTTATCATCTTGTCATTTCCTTCTCAGTCTCCTTATGAGTCACCTCAGCCATGCCTAGAGCCGCGTCCACCTGATACAAAATATGATATTGAAAACCAGTGGGTGGAAGACCCTTCTTTACAGGATATATCACTATTATTGGGGGCTGATTCGGCTTTTGTTACTCCTTCACAAACCACACCTATAACTATGCCTACATCTTTATTTCACAAGACACTTGGGGGTACCATAATTGTTAATGAATTTAAGGATTTAATGTATGATAACTCTAGTTGTATATACTCTATTGATCAATGTTTGAATTATTTCAAATACTGGGACGACCCCGTAATTCTTAAAATAGTGCAAGCATTATCACTTGTAACTGAGTCATTTAAACTTGAACCCAACCCAACACCACCCAATCGATATCACTTTAATGGTTCAAGTTAATTTATGGAAAATGATGGATATCACAATACATTTTTGGTGTATGGGGTTATACCTTGTAAAATATCTCAAATTGAGATTTCCTATAAATTAAATAAGGAAAATCATTATCCTGGGGGATTGGACTCTGAATTATTTTAATGTATCCTGATTGCATTAGCCCAATTTGGTGCAAATAAGGAGAACCACTATTTTTCTATTATCTGGTTATTCCAGGATAAGGATAATTTTGGTGTTCCACAGTTATTTAAGGAGAACTTGCAACCTGGATAGTTCATCAATTATTGTACTTTGTACCCCTTTAGACTTATATCATGACATTCAAGTTTAGGGGTACATTCATCTGGCTGAAGATGGTAAAACTTACCGCTTTCTGGGAGGCAACCCAAGGCACATTCAGGTGAGAAGCTCCAGTTTTTTATTTCCCATTTCATGTATTAAATTTTGTTCTCAAACATTGAGAAAAATGTTTTATTTAAGTTTGGGGGTAGAAAAAGTAATTTCTTTAAATGTTTTTTGAAGAAAAGTGAAATAATGGCACTTTGACAATTTATGATATATTTTTGACGAATTTCCAAACAGTTAAACTGATTTTACATTGACATAAATATTATAGAAAAGCCAAAATTTTGAAATTGTACCAAGTATACACTAGAATATTTTGGACTATCTTAAGCTAGATGTACCATCTTTTTATTAGCGACAAATTCAAGTTTGCTTGGCATATTTTGAAAACATGCACTTCACTATAGTTTTGTAATTAATACCTTCAATAAATTTTTACTCAGTGTAAGGAAAATTTAGCATTTATGTTAAGAATAGTTTTCTAAGGGAGACAACTACCTAAGAATAAGTTCATTCCTCAGAAAATAATAATAAGCCAAATATGCTCTAGAAACTTTCATGCTAATGGGCTACTCGCATGATTAAGAACTGAAAGAGTAAAAATTATCACCAATCTCGAATTTGACCATGAACTATGTGAAAGGAGCACAAGAAAATGTTACTTGTGAGAATCCTGAGTCTAGATCATGATGGGGCACGACACCCTGGAAACCTTAGCCAACTGGCAGGGATTGTCTACAGAAAACTCATTGTTATGGAGGCTTAGCTAAGAAACAAAGTACTCAAAAGAAAAAAAAAATCTAGGAAGATGAATTGACTAAGGTACTTGTCGAACTGACCGTTAAATTTATTCTAGTAAGAACTAGACTACCAAAATTTTAGTAAATTATTCTAGACAACGTATTAGGCGATAAAACTATTTTTACTGTATACTCAAATATAGCTAAAGCTAAATACTTGAATATTTTTCTAATCTTGAGACAGTACCACTAGTTTCAGATAAGCTTAAAATATTCATTGATATACTTGGGAGAATAGTAGGTTTAAGGATTTCCCGTCGATATATTTTTGCCACAACTAAGTAAAGAAAAGTTCACAGGAAATGAGTCATGTGTATTCCAAAATTGTTTAAAATGTCATTATTGACTTACTGGGTATAGTCACTATAAACCCTCACGAGACAACACTCATCCACCAGGCTAAACCTGGAGGTTTAACGACTTGTTGGATATACTAAATGCAATCCCGCTCCCTGCGAAAGTGGCTATTATTTTATTTCACTCGGGACGAGCAAAAGACAAGTTTGGGGGTATTTGATGAGCGCGTAATTATGATATTTTTAATATTCCTGAATATGTATTTTAGTCGTCCATTATATTTAATTTTAGCTACTTATGTACGTTTGTTTGATTATAGTTATTGGGGATGGATATTTAAAACCAAGCTCTTAAAGTCAAGTAAAAGTATCTTCAGTAGTTCATAGCACAAAAAGTCAAAGACACAATATATTTAGTCTCCAGATTGAAGAAATATATACACAAATATTTTAGGAGAATAAGATCAAAGAATATATTGTATCCAAGATCCTAGAAGATATTTTATATTGAAAATATATGCAAGAGTTTCTATGAAGAAAGATCTTTACATCACTTAAGAGAATTATATACAATAATCTTAGGAGATTGGTTGCAAAATTAGAAGATATTATTGTGAAAATATTTTTTATAATTTAATGTATATTTCTAAATTTGGGTTCCTTCTCCTATAAAAGGAACCCTCCCCCATTGTAATTGGGCATCTCATATAGGAGCAAGTTTAGAAAAAATAAAGTTTTAGTTTTTATTTAATTGTCTTCTTCTTCTCTTTAAGTTTAATTTTTGCTAATGACCTTTTTAGTTGTTAATGCGATGAAGTCCGAGATGAGCGTCTATTCTCCTAGCTAAGGCCAGGATGAGGACTCTTCTTGGATGAGAAATTTTTGATAATAATTAGGTTCTAATTAGTTTTCTCTTAGTACTTTATAATTAATAAGTTAGTGCATCATATCGAGGGCTTTACCATAGCTTTGATTTTTTGTACAATAACTTTTGATACAAACAAGTACTACTAATCGTAGACTTGATTTGGAGATCTAAATAAGGGAAAATACTAGAGAATTTACTCAAGCCTAGCCGTGGTTGAGTTGATATTTCTCTAAGACATTCTTCACCACCTCTTAAAAGTATAACAACTAAATGTTTGACCATAGATTAAGTGGCTTATTTTACAACATCGTATGTGTCTTAACACGAATATTTGATGGGTGGATATGTCAGGATCTAGTTATATATCGATTAGTGCTTTGAAAGGTAGAGGCCAAGTCAGAATGTAATGACCCGTATTTAATTATTCCTGATATCCACTTAATCCTATTCTTAATCATATTCTTAATCTCATTGGAATATTAGATTCCTTTCCTTCATGTTAAGTTCCGCATTCATTTCCCGCATGTACTCTTTTATCCATTCTACTCATCCTTTATGCATCTATTTATTCCTTTCGGTGGCTTAGTATTAGATTCCTTTAGTAGTTTTGGGCGGTTCGGAGGTGTTTTGGAGTTAGAGAGGTGGTTTTGTCACCTTGGGAGCCTGTAGAAAGTTTGTTAGCGGTATTTATGTATTGTGTGTCTGATTTGGGGTGGTCCCGGTTAACCGTTGAAGTGGCCAGTGGATTTCCGGGGTTGCCCGAGGAAAAGACTCATTTATGGGGGCTTAGGCGTTTTGGTTGCCGAGGGGCGGTAGAAGTGGTGTGTTCACCTTGGGGAACCTTGGTTGGGTTTGTAGAAGTGTTTGTGTGGTGGTGGAGGTGGTCTGTGGAGTTCTGGGGTGCCCGGGGTGGTCTGTGGTGTCTCCCGGCAATTCCTTAGCTTTTCTGGTAAGTCTAGTTTTTGAACAGACCAGTTCTGTTCAAACAGGACTTTGTCTGTTCGAACAGGATCTTCCCTGTTCGAACAGATGTGCGATTTAAACTGCGTCTGGGTTTATATACTTCATTTCTTCATTCCTCTCTTCACTCCTTCACTTTCTTCACTCTCTAACCTTTTCCTCTCGCCTCTTCACTCCTAATCCAACCTTCCTCTTCGCTCGCGGATTCTTCCTCAGCTTCGCCGCGATCTTCTCACCTATCCTCGGTGAGTAATTCTCAATTTCATTTCGTTTCGGCGTAGGGTTCGATTTCCAGGGTTCGGGTTTTGTTGTCCTTTCCTTAGATTGACGAGTTGTTGTTGTTCTCCTTGGTTGGTGTTAGGTTTTCAGGCGTTCCGCGACCGTTCTGTGGATTTCGTTTAGGTTTCTGAGTTAGGTTTTCGGGTTGAATTTTCTGCTGGACTTGGATATTATCAGGCGAGTTTATATTCCAACATTACTAAGTTTATTTACTAGTTTTGAGTATTATTTTAGAGAGTAGTATTGAACCTAGAAATGGGTTGTGTCTAACTATAGTTTAACTTATAAATTATCCTATTTAGAATGTTAACCAGTAGTTGGGTTAGTAAATTGATTCTAAGGTTGGGTTTTAGTTCGTATGGAACCTGAGGTTAGCTAGGGGTGGTTGGGGTTCATGTTCCATGGTTGCTCAGGAATGCCCCTTCCAGCCTTAAGAGATTGTGGGTTGGACGTAGGCGACGGTTAGGTTGCAGTTTTGGTTATGCAGAGTCGGTGCAACAAGTCCCTATTGATCCTGTTGAGTTGTCAGGTTAGCGGCAACCGGGTTGTGCTTGGGCACCGATTATACATTATAACTTATTGCATTTTTCAAACTTATTGAGATTGGATACACAAACACTCCGCTTCGGTTGACCTCCGACGGGATCCATGGAGTCCGCGAGATCGGGTTAAAATACACAGGTGAGATTGGGAACGGCACTATCATACCTAGCAAAACCACCTCAAAGTATGGATTGGTATGAGACAGAGTCCTGACTATCCCAAACTTATCCTCGTTGAGGTTGAAATTCCTTGAAATGTGCAGGACTATTGCTTTGGGAGTTGTCACACCATTTTCCACTTTGATCGAGTGCGACCATCCTAGCTTGGTCGAGCTTAAACAAATCGTACCAGTGTATCTCTTTACTGATCTCTTTAAGATAACTTTAGACGTTAGCGGTTGATCAACCACATCATAGTAGGATCGCGTTCACTTTAATCATTGAATCATTTTGCATTAGGGGATATTTATGGGAATATCCCCGCTCATCAAGTCGCATCATTGCTTTACATCTAGGATAAGTATGGGATTATCCTAGTCATCACTCCACGTCATAGCATTGCATCATACCGTCATCTCCCTCCTCGCATATTCTTAACTCTATCCTCCTTCTGAATCCACTCTACTCTCTTCCCGCATTGACTTTATTCCCCATTCTCTTATCACTCAATCCTCCTTTCCGCATTGATTACTTATTTCATTGATGGTTACTGACTATACTGCTAGAATTATTTAATTACTTATTTATCTATCACACTCGTCTCTACTCTATTATCTGTACCTGTTATTAGTAAGTTATTTAGTTCTGTTGGATTAGTGGGCTCGTTGTTTGCTCACTCTCGCATTTAACATTTTTAGAGGTTGACTAGATTGGACTGCCGCGTGGGTAGCCGATCCAGAGGTAGATTTTGCCGCTGCAGATTTCCTTTAGTGTCAGATTTTTGTAGGTGTTCTCAGCACATGTCGCTGAGTTTTTATTCGAGGTATTGTATTTCTTTTGTCATGATATGTATATATTTATGTCTTTTGCTTCCGCGTTATATTATTATATTGTGGCATTGTTATTTCTTTACTATGATGATTATTGCTATATGTGAATAGCTAAGCCAGAATTTGTCTATGGCTTGGCTATTTGTGGGGTAGAATCATTGGATTCCCCGACCTACACTACTTAGAATCTAGTAATTGGTCAAGCTACCGATTATTGGATTTTGGGGCGTGACATCTCTCCCTCATTAAGTTTTATAATTATTTTTTATTTATTCTTCTTAGATTTATCTCGTATAAAATCGTTATTCAACCTAGAAAGTATTTGTTTTCCCAAACCTCCTTGCGGATTCGATCCCACTCATCCGTGCTATAAATCGATAACCATACTTTGAGCGAGTATTTTGCTAGAGGCCTAAAAACCTATTATCCGAGGTCTATATAGATGATATGTTATACAAAAGTGAACACACAACCATTGATATCCTCCGTCACTGCAAGATGAGACTTAACCCTGACAAATGCCAGTTCTGGGTTTAATAAGGAAAATTCTTGGGCCACTTAATCTACAAGTGTGGTATTAAAACCGATCTGGATCGTATTTGCGTACTATTATCTATGCCTTCCCCCAAAATGAAGAAAGACATCCAGAAGTTAGTAGGGAAGATTGCCGCAATAAACTGCTTTGTTTCAAAATCGTCTGATCGCTATCGATGGTCGTTCAACTTATTGCATGATGGAACAACAAAGCGGAAACCTAAAAAGGACCATGAGATCGAATGGACAGCTGAGTGCGAAGCCGCCTTTCTACAGGCAAAACTTATCTCAGTTTGCCACCAGTGATGAGCACACCTAGCGAAGGGGAAGAGCTCACCATCTATCTTGCCACTACTGAAGAGTCATTAAGTTTTGTTCACATTTGGCTTGATGAGAAAACCGAGAAACTTGCCTACTTTATCAGTAAAACTCTCACTCGAGTAGAATCCCGATACAGCAAGGTCGAAAAACCACTTTTGACTCTCATCTACACCTCACTAAAATTGGGACAATACTTCCAAGCCCACTCAGTACGAGTAGTGACCAACTACCCTCTACGCGAAATGTTATCCAAACGAGAGAAATCCAGATGAATCCAGCAGTGGTCAGCCACTCTTGGCGAGCATGACATCCGACTTGAGCCCAGACATTCTGAAAAGAGCCAGGCCGTAGCAGATTTCCTTGCAGACTTCCCCATAGAAGATCCTGGCTGGGAAGACGACAACACAGAAATTTACAAGGATTAGATCGAAGAAAAGGCAAACTGGATAACGAAAAAGAGATGGCGTCCTCTAACCGATGGATCCTCGGGACCTACAGGATCAAGCATCAAAATTGTGTTGATCACACCTTCTAATGATAAACTTGAAAAGGCTATCCGATTAAATTTTGAAGCTACAAACAATACAGTAGGGTACGAGGCAATAATTTACGGTTTGGATATGGCTCTAGAAATCAAAGTATCTGAACTGTCCGTATATACAGACTCTTTGCTCATTGTAAACCATTACACATAAAAATTCTAGAAGAATGGGAAAATAATCGATTACGCAGCCACCGTAGCCGACAGAATGAGTAGATTCAAGAAATTTTCTATCAAACATTTACCACGCAGAGAGAACAGACATTCCGATTCCCTCGCATATCTTGCAGGATTCCTAAGCTTAGAAGCTTAATATCTCAAGATTGAAGTGATATCAACCCCCTGCATTAACATCATAAGCTCTAATTTTGCTAATACTGGGGACGTTAAAGAGGATGAGGACGATTAGAGATGATCTTTCTTCAAGTATATTGGAACCAAAAACATATTCGATAGCGAACTCCCATAAGACCCCGCTGAAAGAAGGCACGTACTTGATAACGCAAAATACTACATCATCAAAAATGGTCTCTTATACAAGATTTCGGTCACAGGGCCGTATCTTGAATGCTTATCTTATAAAGAAGCTCGAAAATTCTTACATGAACTATATGAAGGTACTTGTGGTTTCTACGCAGCAGGAAGATCTCTGGCCAACCGAGCTCTTACCCAAGGCATCTTTTGGCCTTAAATGAAAGCTCAAGCAATTGAGCTTGTAAGAAAATGCGATACCTGTCAACGCCATGGTCCCCAAATACGAGCTCTAGCTTTAGAACTATATTCCAGCAATGTTGTATGGCCATTTAAAAGATGGGCCCTCGACCTCGCTGGCGAGTTTCCCACTGTACCTAGAAAATGGAAGCACCTCCTAGTTACAGCGGATTACTTCACTAAGTGGGTAGAAACAGCTCCCCTATGCCGCACATAAGAAGATGAAGTCATCAAGTTCATCTGGGAAAACATCATCATTCATTTTGGTTGCCCTCGCCTCATTAGGATCGATAATGGACCTCAGTTCGTTGGCTCCAAGGTCGTCAAATTCTTTAATCAGCAGAACATCAAACATTCCCCTTCAAATCCGTATTACCCACAAGGGAACGGCTAAGTCGAAATAACTAATTGCACTATTGTCGATAGAATCAAAAGGCGCCTGATAGAAAAGAAAGGAAATTTATTCATGGAATTACCACAAATGTTGTGGGCTTATCGAACTACGCCCTGAGAATCAATTGGATGCACGCCGTTCCTTCTGGCTTACGGTACCGATGCAATCATCCCTACTCAATATCATCACCCTATTCACGACCATACTATGACCGATGAAGAAAATAAATTCCAGTTAGCATGCAATATGAACTGGATCGAGGAGTCTCGGGATAAAGTAGTCATGAATTTGGGAATGTATCACCAAGCTTTAGCCTGATCTTATAACAAACGCGTTCGGCATAGATAGTTCGAAACCAAAGATCTGGTCCACCAAGAGATTCCTAAACATTGCAAAGTGCTCAACGCAAGGAAGTTATCTGAAAATTGGGAAGGTCCTTTTATCATTATCGGAAAAAGGGGCCTCGGTTCTTACTACCTCGCTACTGAGAATGGCGAGTACATACCTAATCCGTGGAATACAAGGAGAGTGAAATTTTATCGAAGATAAAACATCTATAGTATACTTTTTTCCAAACCAATCTATCAGTTCGTATGACGAGCTAACATCAATAAAAGATTACTGTTAGATGAACACATCTGAATACTTTCTACTATGCCACAAAAAATACACAGATTACAGATCATTTGTTGTTTTGGTCAAATTGATCATCTAATACATTACAGATCATTTGTTGCTTCAGCCAAACCGATCTATCTAATATATTTGTTATACGTCAATCTTACACAAATGAAAGACTTGTGCTCGATTGCCCTACAAAATTTATATACACAGATTACAGATTATTTGTTGCTTTGGCCAAATTGATCATCTAATGCATTACAGATCATTTGCTGCTTCGGCCAAACCGATCTATCTAATACATTCGGTGTACGTCAATCTTACACCAATGAAAAACTTATGTTCGATTGCCCTACACAACTTCTATACACAGATTACAGATCATTTGTTGCTTTGGCCAAATCGATCATTTAAACTACATTACAGATCGTTTGTTGTTTCAGCCAATTCGATCATCTAAACTACATTACAGATCATTTGTTACTTCGGCCAAATCAATCATCTAAACTACATTACAGATCATTTGTTACTTCGGCCAAATCGATCATCTGAACTACATTACAGATTATTTGTTGCTTCGGCCAAATCGACAATCTAAACTACATCGCAGATCACTCATTGCTCCGGCCAAACCGATCATCTCATGCATCACAGATCATTTACCACTTTGGCTGATCCGATTGCATATCATACTACTTTACATATATTATCATTGGTACCTCACACGGTTAGTATAGTTCACTGTTCGACATTAACTAATTTTTTATACATCCATATTTCTTTTTTATCCGTTGCTTGAATACATATAACATAAATTACATTACTCATTCTTCACTAGAGCTGTCACTTAAGTTATTACCCACATTAGAAGGTCATGCCGCGTCCTTTACAGCAATCTTATGTAACTACTAACAGATAAATTCTGGCATCCTTCTTGGTTGATTCTTGGTTGATTCATCCTTTGTAATCATGGATGATCTTACCATGAATCTACTCCAAATGATTATTACCAATGGAATTAAATCAGTGGGGTTAAATATAAAGGGTTTTTTTGGAGAAGATCAAGTCCATCCTAACAGATGCAATTGTAAATGGAGAAATTCCAGATTCTAGAAAATTTCCAGCAGAGGATCGAGCCACAAAAGAGACAGAGGATACAACAAAGAAGCCTGATCTCCAATCTAGGATTGTATGCCCATGGGGTTTCTTGCGAAAAGCTGTAGGAGATGAAGAAATCAAACCAGTATACACCATCGAGCCCGTAAACATCTCTGAAAAACAATGTCAACAGGTTATGGGGAGTGATTCAACAAACCATAGTAAAATCCCTGATGGCATTATCATAGATAATACAAGCAGCTTCGCAAAAAAAGTCTAGGGGAAGGAGAAACCGACACAACCATCTACACCATTAATCCCAGTTGGGATTAGAGGTGATACCCCAATTTTATCCATTTCATCTGATGATATAGCCGAAGGAATATCAAAATTCAAGTTTAGTCTAATTGGTAGAATGGACCTCCAAAAAATCAAGTTTGTAGAGGTACAACAATATACTCGAGATCACTGGAAGACTACGGGGCTCTGCAAATTGATACCAATTGGAAAAGAATTCTTCATTATCCATCTTGACAATGAAGAAGATAAACTACTCATTTGGAGCAAAGGACCATGGATTATTCAGAATCTTCCCATACAGATTACGCCTTGGAACCCCAATTTCTCGATTGATAAACATAACAATACCAAAGCTCTCATATGGTGCAAGTTTCCCAGTTTGCCAATTGAATTATGGAGCCACAAGATCGTAATGCTTTTGGGAAAAATGTTGGGCACACCTATTCATTTAGACCACTCCACTACGAACAAAGTTTATGGTTACAATGCGTGTGTGCTTGTAGACATTGATCTATCGAAATCGATACCAAAGAAAGTTTTGCTGGAAGTAGAGGGAGAGATCATCAGTCAGGAAGTCATTCTCCACATGATTCCTAAATATTGTGGTCATTACAACAACATTGGGCATATTATAGCGGAATGCAAAGTGATTCAAAGGGCATGCAGACATAATGAACAGCTACAGAAAATCAGTAAAAAGCCTGTGATCCAAAACAATTACCATGGGGTGAAGATCAAAGATGTACAACTAATGAAGAAAGGAATCAATGAATAACAACCCCATGTGCCCAACAAACACCTTTACTTTCAAGATATCCCAAATGAAAGTAGTGAAGCATCACCAATTATTCACTTTCTTGAAATAAGCACGGGGCAACAGGTGGTAAAATTCAGGGAAGCCAAAGAATGGTCAACACCTAAGGCAGGTCATAGCAAACAAAGGGCTGCCACCTCTGAAAATAGATTAACCACAAGTCTCAATTAGTTTCAAGCTTTAAGCAACACTGAATTTTCATATACATAAGAGAGAGCATGTGCAGAAACAGCAATTACAGAAGACGTTCAACCACAAAAAATTTAGATGGTAACTTATGATGATGGCCGCGAGGAAGATGATGCTAGCTCTAATGAACAAGAGGAAGTACATACACTAGTTAACCCGGAGAGTTGGGCAGATGCGATGGAACACGAGGATAACATTCAACCCACACTAAGACCTAACCAAGTTTTCAAAGGAGGTAAGTTTTATACCTTAGATCCTCGAACCACTCGATCCCAACTTAAAGGTATTTGATGAAAGTCATATTTTGGAATGCATGAGGATTAGCAAACTCTAAAACTCTAACATATTTGAAGAAGAAAATTAGAGCAATTAAACCCCAGATTATGGGTTTTGCTTAACCAAAGATTTTCACCAGTGGATTTTACATTCTCGGATTTAGCTCAAAGATTATATCAAGCGAATCCATGGATATGAAGGGCAATGCATGGATACTATGGGCAGAGAACTCTCAAAAGCCACAGGTGCTTCTGGTGGATAAACAATTTATAACGGTTGAATATTTGGACTGCTGCCTCTATAATATACATGCAGATTGCCTACGAATAAACAGACTGAAGTTTTGGTCATAGCTAACCAGATTTTCATTGAGCAACACCAAACCGTGGATTTGTATAGGGGATTACAATGTGATTCTTCGACTTTCATAAAGAAAAGGTGGAAGACCTCCTTTGGTGAATGTAATCTCAAATTTTGCAAATTTCCTCGATAGTGCCAACTTGACAGAGAGTAGTACTTCAAGTATAAACTTCACGTGGTACAATGCTCAAAAATGACATAACAAAATCTTAAGTCGCCTAGACATATGTCTCCAAAATAAGTATTGGCTCAACTCATTTCCTGGCTGGAGAATTAAAGTACTTCCAAGAACTAAATCCGATCATTCACTACTGCTTGGAGAATGCTTCCACATCCCCAAACCTCACAACATTCCCTTTCACTACATGCAGACATGGAGCAGATATAGTACAAACCTATGTCGACTAACCCATTGTTTACGATGATGCCTAAACTACGAAGGCTCCAGGATGATATTAAAGCATGGAGGCTTAAGGTTACTGCTCCACATATTATAAAAGATTACCTGGAAAGGAAACTTCTTCATCTGTAAATGGAGTTAGAACAAGACCACACAAATGATGATCTTGAGTATCAAATGTTTGGGAAAACAATATTGTTTGCCGACATCGAGAAAATGGAGGTGATTACGTGGAGACAATGTTCCCGCATTAAGTGGCTTCAAGCAAGAGAGAGAAATAGAAGATTCTTTCACGCTTCAGCAAAGATTATAACATAGAAGGCCATTATTACTGAACTTTCCACTCCATGGGGTTTGATTCTTAAGGACCAATAGGATATTCGACAACATATAGTTGCGTACTATACTGAGAAATTCACTGCCCACGATGTCCTTCATACCCCATCACTGTTTGCCAACATGATTCACAAAGTCGGATTCGACGAAAACATTTAGTTGACTGAGAGTCCGTCACAAGCAAAGATTAAAGATGTTGTGTTTGACCTGGATGGCGATATATCACCCGGACCGGATGGTTTCCCTGGATATTATTTCAGGACCCACTAGAATATTTTGGAAGCAAACATCTACTGTAGCATCACCTCCATCTTCTCTGATTGTATGATCCCCAAACATTTCAACACTAATATGATCATTTTGATCCCTAAGGTAAACAATCCAGTGACTATTAAACAGTTCAGACGCATATGTCTAAGTAATTTTATCTTCAAGACTATTACTAAGATTTTAGCCACAAGATTATCTCCTATTACTTCCAGAATTGTTTCTCGAGACCAAAGTGCATTTATCACAGGCAGAAGTATTCAGAATAACATTTGGATGGCCTTCGAATTGGTGAGTGAAATGACAGAGAAAAGGAAGGGTGGAATCATTGCACTCAAGCTAGACATCTCACAAGCTTATGATACTCTGAGTTGGGACTTTCTGTTTGCAGCTTTGGACTCTTTTGGATTTGGCCCTATATTTTTCCTGGGAATATCGACTATAGTCAGTAGTAGTATATGATCTCGGTTTTAGTGAATGGTAGCCCTTCAGGATATTTTTCTATGAGCAAAGGTCTGAAATATAGGGACCCCTTATCCCCCTTCTTTTTGCGATAGCTAAAGATATACTCAGTATTCACCTTTACCATCTGCTAGAATAACGGAAGATCCTTCCCATGGTTACGATAAAAAATTGCCAAGCACCAACACACCTCTTATTCGTAGATGATATTCTGATCTTTGTAAATGGTAGAACCAAATACCTGAAACACCTGCGAGAAGCTCTTACAAGATACCAGAAAACGTCCAGTCAGGAAATTAGTTTAGATAAAAGCAAGATTTTTCTCAATGGTGTACTCCTCACAAGAAGAAGAATTGTGTTGAACATTTTTGGTTTTTCTGAAGGCACTTTTCCTAAAATATACCTGGGAATTCCCCTAAGTCAAGGCAGAGTAACCACAAATACAATAAGAACTCTAGTGGAAAAGATTCGAAGAAGGGCTAATAGTTGGACAGGAAAACTCTTATCTTTCCGGGGTAGAATAATCCTAGTAAGGGTTGTTTTATATAGTCTCCCCATATACAATATGGCTATTTATAAATGGCCAAGATCGCTCATAAAGGAAGGGGACTTCATCATACGTAATTTTATCTAGACTGGGGATCCATCCAAAAGAAAAGGAATCACAGTAAAATGGGAGAAAGTCTGCAAACCAATTAAGGAAGGTAGGTAGGGTATCCAAAGCCTGAAAGAAGTTAATGATGTTATGTTATGCAAACTCCATTGGGCCTTCTGTGATAGGAAAGAGGACTGGTTTCAATTTATGCAAGCAAAGTTCCTAAACAAAGCAGGTGAATTCATCCGATATCATAAGAAGTCCACAATTTGGCCAGGTATAAGACTAGTTGCTGGTATAAATCGACCATATATGGGATGGTTAGTAGGGAATGGGACAACCATCGACTTTTGGAGGGATACTTAGGCCACGGAGATACCCCTGAGGAAATACATTGAAATGCCACAACCCCTGTGGAAAAGATGCACAGCTAGACTTAGTAACTTTATCAACTTCAATGGTTGGGATATACCTATAGATATTAGGCTTCTACTGTTGGCTCTAGGGATCAATGCGTTAGAAATACCTTGCAACCCATGAGAATCAGACAAAAGAATCTGGAAACCAGATAGCTATGGGAACTTCACTCTAAGAAATGCCTATGATACTATAAGAAGAAAAAAAGAAAATATTGTATGGTGGTGGAAGTATACTTGGAGGGGAAGCATTCACCCTAAACTAGGGGGTTTTGCATGGAGATTGGTAAATCATATCCTACCTCTAGATGACATTGTTCAAAAAAAGGGAATCCATATCACTTCCCGCTGCACTCTTTGTCGATTGCATGATGAATCTGAAACACATTTGCTCTTACACTACCCCGCAGCTGCTAATATTTAGCTATGGGCTACTAATACTTTCTTTTTGCCTTCTATATCTAGCACAATCACATGGAAATCCATTCTAGAAATGAGTTGATCAGCTAGCAGCTATATAAATGGCCTTTGGATCGCAACTATTTTCTCCATATGACACACAATCTGGACAGCTAGAAACAGCATGCGCTTTGACTAAACAACGCCATCCTTGCCTACAATGAAGAAAGAGATTCTCAAACAAATTTAGCATACAACTAAAATGTCAAAAGGAACGATGCATATCAACCTACAGGAACTTCAACCATCAAGATTCTTAAAGTTCAATGCAAGGCCAACGGGTATGAAGTTGCTCAAAGCAGTTTCTGGGAATTGCCTCTGCTGAATGAAGCTAAAATCTGTTGTGATGGCTCGAGTAATGGAAATCCAGGTGCCGCTGGTATCGGTGTAGTTTTTTCGGAACAGTGATGGAGTTGTTCTGGGTATATTTAGCAAGGTGATCGGCATCTCAACTAGTTTTTTTGCCAAAATACTAGCGATAGTTACAAGTATTCAGAAAGCAGTTGCAAGAGGTTGGCATAGTCTATGGGTTATCTCTGACTCCAAAGCTGCAATTAAAGCATTCAAAACTAATATGATTCCTTGGAAGTATATGATACAATGGAGTCTACTCAAGAAATTCATTCGGTAAATCCGATTCAGCCACACTTGGAGGGAATGCAACTTCTCCGCCGACCTTATGGCTAGGAGAGGATCCGACAATGCCAAACCTTTTGAAGAAGAATATCTAGGACGCCCATCTTTCCTCATGAGAATTGAAGTTCCCTTCACTGAGTACTTTCCCTCACATACCCTCATCATCTCATACATATTCTCATTCAATTGGGCAGGGCTGCACTGTAACGCATTCATAACCCCTTGCTGAAAGTAGGTCAGCATAATTCTAAATCCATAGACGACCTAATTCAAGAAATATAAGAAGCCTTTACTTGGGCCTGATAACCCAAGCCCATTGTAATACAAGAGGCTAACCCCCTCACTAATACCCCTATCCATCTTCCACATTTCTAAACATGAAACTTTATAATATATTGCTCCCCCCCCCCCTTTTTGGAGACATAGATCCTGAACCAGAGACCTTGGTCCTCCGCATACCTGCCCCACTCATCCAGGCATTTCTTTATATATCTCAAATACTTTTTCCCTACATCTACCCACTCTTGGTATTTGGCAAGGACTATCACTTTCTCCCTTTCGTCCTCCTTCTCTTTCACGCCCTCGGATCTACTGGGCCCCACCACCTTTATCGTCGCCCCCATACTATTAACAGTTTCCTCCATTATACTACACTCATTCCCCCTCCCTGAATACGACATTTCTTCAGAATTAGACGAGACTACAAACTTACTAGCAGGAATACTAGGTTTAGAACGCATACTAAACCTACAGATACAAACGTATTTTTGCTATCATTATCACTACATTAAAAAAAGGAGAAAAAAAAACCACCTTCTACCCAGTCAATACGTCTATCTCCATAAATCCAAAAACAAAAAAGCCAAAATTAAATCATTTCAAAGTTCCCTCTTCTCCAACAAACACATTTTCTCTCTCTAAAACAACATATAACACAAATCCTACATTACAGACTTTTTCTCAATTTTATTTTTTTAAAATCCCCAGAAAACCCCTGTTTCAAAAACCAACTATATAGATTACTAACATCTGCAGATTACTATATAATACAGAATACTTACAAAATCAAACCTACAAAAGTATTTTCATCACCAACCTGTACTTGCTGAGCAGCAATCTTTTGCTTTACCCGGCTGTCTCTTCGAATCCGAGCATTCCCGCTGCCTCTCTAACAACCTCCTATTACTCGATGCAAATCTCTTTCTAAAAATACAATTTGTACTTAAACGCCTTCCCACCTTGAAAATAATATGCATACCACTTCTTTCTCTCTCTAAAACTGTAGACAATTTATGAGGGAGAGAGAAACGAGTTTTTATACTGTCCCTCAGTTTATGAAACGATGGCTTCTTTTGGCATGTGCCAGTCATCACCACTGTTGCTATAGGCATGTCTTTTCATTTTACAATATCATCATGACTTCTATGATAATGTTTGCCACCATCATGCTTATCTCTATTATCTACCATTACGAACCCTACACCTTTTTCAGCCCAGTACCAAAATGACCAATCATCTTACTTATACTTTACCAAGATCATACAAACTTTCCTAAAATAGCACAATTTTTAAAATTCGAAGATATCGCTAAAGTTGTTAAAATCTTACAGCTGTCATACACAACATTTGTACATAACAAATATAACATAATACTTTATTCAATCAGATCGGAATAGTACATACTTTATTCTTTCACGATCTCTCATATTACATTTATTCAAAACTCTACCAAAGAATACTACTACAAAACATATTACTTTTATTCTTACGACCTAGAGCTCACCGAGCTCCCCAGTTACATCTGAAGCAACCCCGATGGTCCGGTTGCCCGCACATAATCAACTCCCCATTCACTGCCCTTGCATCCTCTTCTACGATCTTATCGCATGCGAGCTGTCGAACAGTCAGTTCTCACACATGGGATCCAGCAGAGACTTACAAAAAATGTTACACCAAACGAAGCGATCCTGCTCGACACACATGCCTTCATCATCTAAGCCAACCAGATTCAATTACCATTCCAAAAGAATGGCATCATACGGCAAGTGAAAAAAATAACGTTCACGGAGATCCACAACCTTGATATGAAACCGGCCATCTGTCGCCTGTTATATACGCTAAGAACGAGTCCTCACCATGCTCGAACACAGTAACTCTAGAACTATACAACTAACAACAGCAAGGAATCCCTACTTAAAGGCAAAGGAAGATCTCTACATAATCAATTATCCCACAGATTTACCTCAGAAAATATTAGTACGAACATCTCTGGAACAGCAAAATATCTATACAGAATATAGTGACAACTCATTACCCTATAGCACAAAATATCTCCTCAGGCACGTGTATGGCAACAGCCACGACGACAGCTAGCCAAACAGTCACACGCACAACTCCATCTCTTCCCATTCATATAGCTTCGCTTAAAAATGAAACTTCCAGTTCGAACCAACAACTCGACCTTCTCTATATTTTCCCTCACCTTTCACTACCATTTTTTCCCCTCCATACCCTTGACACCTATTTATCTATATTACCAACACCTATGGTACAAACAGAAAGGGAAAATAACCAAGCTCGAAGACACAGTATCATCATAACAAAAAACATGTATTTTATTCAGTCATAAAGTTACTCTTACAGAACACTTTACAACAGAGATTTTACAGATTACTTTAATTTATATCAAGTATTAGCTCAAAATCCTTTTCCTGGCACGAACAGTTTATAGAAGAAGCAGAGCCCAAACTTTGATCCCATGTTACAAGACGCAGGGAAGTCAAAAATAGTTTTTACAGATGAAAGATCATCTTCATAGCCAAAGAACTATGGTCCATGGAAGAAAATGATCATCTGCATCATCCTCAACTCTCTGTATGCTAGAGATAGACAAAAGGCCACATTTCTTCAACAATACCCACTCATTAGAAGGATATCGATGAGACTCCCCCGACCGAACGCTTACCACTTCATCTTCAGTTGTAGCGGCCTCCTCCACCAGCAGACAAAAGATGTTACGATGTTCCGCCTCAAATGTTACCAAGTAATGAAAACGTACCATTTGGTAGTAATCATCCTCTGCCACCATCACTTCATCGTAAGATATTCGCTGAAAAATGGGAGACACAGGACTTCTTCATAAGACATTCGATGAAAAGTAGGAGATATAGGAATTGGAGCAGGCAGATGCAGTGGTTGATAGCCAAAATACCTAATAGGCAATTTCTCCATCTTCCTCCGGATCCTAGACTCTCGTGCCTGAGTCGTAGTCGTCACCATTATCACCACAAGAAAATAATGAGAAAGAAATCAGAGACGAAGGGTTTGCACCTCAAAACTGAACTCAGAGTTACCTTTTATACACAGATCAACATTCAAAGTAGACTCTACAAATTCCCAATGCCAAATGGATTCCCCGTACAATAATATCTGACTACAGTCATTGGTTCTAGGAAACCCAACAGACACCAACAGAGATTCATGAATTGACATTGGAAATGAACCTCAGTCATAACTATAGCTTTTAATGACAATTCTCAACCAACACCGCTCGCTTACAATCATTCTCGTAATATTGGCTAAGAGGGGGCGGTTGTAGTGCCTTATTCCGTATCACGAGCTCATGCATTATCTTCGAACTATAGACGAACTTTCAACCTCAACTATAGAGCATGTGGCATAATCACAAAACTATACGGAACGAGTTTCTCAACCAATACCACTCATCCCTAGCAACACTCGTACTATCGGTTAAGTACCGTCTTGTAATAGCTTATTTCAT